>CM057449.1:330967500-331617500 GCA_016271365.2 Neoceratodus forsteri | reverse complement strand
CCGAAAACCGCTGTAAATTTAACACTTTCCCGTTCAATGAACCGATAAAATTACTTTAAACCGCAAAACGAACCAAACTGAAGGAGCTGGTCTCCGAGCGCCTGTTCAGTGAAAGCGGAGTAAAGAATCTGACAGTTTGGGTTCAAACAACCCAGATAGAGCTTTGAATAGTGCCTTGCTGTGGAACTCCAGATTACTCTGGAGTTAACTATTTCATCTCGGGGCAGTTCAAAGCCATGGGCATACTGCATAAGTCCTAATATAAGCAAGACTTCATGGTGTTTGAATACCTCTGTTTTGAGGGTGTTTAGTTTGTACCCAGACAAGTCTCCAAACTCCCAAAGTTGTTCCCACACCACTGGCATGGAATCCTCTGGGGAGGTTATGTCATCAGCAAAGAGTGATATTTTATATTGTCTGCCTCCCAGGAATCCCTCTATTGCAGGGTCTCTTTGTATTGCTATACTGCCTCTAAAGGTTCTAAATAAATGGCAAACCAAAGTGGGGACAGCAGGCACTCTTGACAAGTGCCTCTGGAAAGGGAAAGGGACGATGAGGAACCATCCAATTTATGTTTGGGCTGGGCCATATATGACCTGGAGGATCTGTATAAATTCTTTTGAATTCCAAATGGGACAGGGTAGCCCATAAGCAAGGCATAAATTAGTGCCAGAGAGTTCATTAGCAGCCTTTGCTAATCAAATGAAAAATGATTACCAATTAGCCGATTTTGATTTACAGTTTCCTAAAATGGATATTTTTTTACTTTAAACCATGTAATTATAACTTATAATTGTATGTAGTGATAAAACGGACATTGTATACATAGTTTTGAGGCTGTATCTGCTTATTGTATTTGCCATTTTACCAAATTGTCAGCACAGCCTTCCTTGTTGCCCCACCTCATGTACCTGTTATTGAACATTTTCAAACTCGCCAAACGTGATACAGCTCCATCACAATGTCATTCCACACCAAAGGTGCAAAAAGACAGTTTGGCCAGGATTTGAAAAATGCAGCTGTCATGTTCCTGAGGTGGTGTACAAAATGGCTATGTTGAAAATTCAGGGTCAGAATATTTAAAATTACAAAGTTACGAGCGGGCGTTGTAACATTTAAACGTATGTGCATAACTTGGCCATTTTTAAATATTTTGACCCCAGATTTTCAAATTTTCAACACAGCCTCTTTGAGCTTCAAGAGGGCCCTTAAGGCCCATTTATGGCAGCTTGCTTACGGGTTTAAATTATTATAACCTGCTTGTTGATGAATTTTATGTTGTTTATTTATTTGAGGCTGTTCAGAGGAGGGAATCAAAATGGTGCAGGGTCTGCACCAGAAGATATCTGAGGAGAGACTAAAGCAGCTTAATATGTGTAAATACCGTTGAGGAAAGGAGGAGGGGGGGACATGATAGAAAAGCTCAAGTATCTCAAGGAATTAACAAAGTACAAGAGGGTAGTATCTTTCAGAAGAAGAGATGTGCAAGAACAAGAGGACACAATTTGAAGATAGAGGGGGACGGCTCAGAGGTAATGTTAGAAAGTATTTTTTCACAGAGAGGATTGTGGATGCATGGAACAGCCTTCCTGAGGAGGTTGTGGAGTCAGGAATGGTGGAGAACTCAAGAATGCATGGGGACAGGCATAAGGCAATTCTAGTGGGGAGTAGGAGGAAGTAAGCTGTTGATTAACTAGAATCTGCAGCTTATCCATCAGGTAGGGAAAAGGGCAGACCAGGTGGGCCAAGAGGTCCTTATCTGCTGTCAAATTCTAAGTTTCTATGTTTCTACCTGTTTCAAGCTATACAGCACCATGAGTAGAGAAAGCCACTTTATAAGTAAGTTATCATTATTATTATGTCCCCACCTCTTGAACAAGGTTGGTGAAAATTTTCAAATATCTGCCCGAAAGGTGATTTTGCCAAGCGACTGCTAATCAGCGCTTGGGTCATATTTGTAAAATTCCACTGACATTGTTCATGAGGTGGGGACCCCAAATGCCATGTTCAAAATCTGGTGTCAAAATATGCAAAAATGTCAAAGTTATGCACCAGAGTTGGAAACCCCATTTAAATACATTGATTCACATTTACCTTAGTTTCTCATAATGTAGTCGCGGTTCCAGCAGCAAGGCGCCTTCCATCAGAGAGTGCATGTTACCCAGTGACCTGTTCAGGTGTGGGGTGTGCTGGGGGTGTGGGGTGGTGGGTGCTGAGTGGGAGGTGGGTTCAGATCAGCAAGGGACCATTTTATTTTTTGTAGGTTAAAAAAACACATCAAGGGACTGTTTTATTTATTTTAGATAGGGACGGTGATTCTATGGTGGAGGGGTGCCACTAGACACCAGAGAAAGAAAAATAATGGGGACAGCGATCGGATGGTGGTGGTGGGGTGCCACTAGACACCAGGGAAAGAAAAAATGAGGACAGTGATCAGATGGTGGGGGTTGCCATTAAACACCAGGAAAGAAAAAATAACGGGACAGCGACAGGATGATGGGAGAGAGGTGCCACTAGACACCAGGGATAGAAAACAAAACATAACAGGGACGGCAATTTGCAGTGTGTGGTGCCACTAGAGACCAGGGAAAGAAAAATAAATAACAGGGATGGCAATCGGAGGGTGGGGACACCACTAGACACCAGGGAAAATTAAAATAAGTAAGCAGACGGCCAGTGCTAATCATGTTGGCAGCTGACTCACATTTCCTGATTCTTGGGTCACAAATTGCGATTAACCCACTTAATTTATCCCTTGTATAGAAATGGCCAGGCCACCTGGTCAAAAGCTTTTCTGCATCCAGACTCAGCAGTGCCAGAGAAATCTGTCGGGTGGCCACATAATCAATTAGGTGGAGATTTTGTCTGACAATGTAATAAGCCTGCCTCTGTTGTATAAAATCAACACGTCCAGGTCTATTAGCTGGGGAGAAGGTGTTTAGGTTCCTCTGGCTATGAGGGAGATGTAAATTGTGTAGTCACAATTTAGCATAGATATTGGCCTATAGGATATGGAATGTCAGGGATCTTTTGTGGGTTTTAATATTGCTGTGAGAGTTGCGTATTTCAGGAGGGAGGAAGAGGTCTCCTTCTATATTTCCTAATAGCCAGATGGAGATATGGTAGGATGGGATCCCAAAAGTTTTATCAAATTCTATGGGATAACCGTCTGGTCAGGGGACTTTTGGGGATTTTGAAACTCAGAGGACCGATTCAATTTCCAATGTAGTTACAGGGGTTAGTAAATTTTGGGACTGTGGTTCTGTTAGTTAGGGAAGAGGGAGTTGGCGGAGGTAGGCCTCAGTTCGGTCAGAGGAGTGTGTCAGCGGTGTAGAGCTGTTGGTAGTAATTAGCCGTTACTGCTCTAATTTCTTTGGGCCTAGTAAGGAGAGATCCTGAAGTTGGATCAAGTAACTGAGTTACACAAACCTGGGCTTTACAGTTCAGGAGTCCACGGGCCAGGTTTCATTCTCCTCTGGGGCCGCCTTTGTAGTGATGATGTTTTAAATACAGAAATTGTTGTTCAACCTTTGGTCCTGTATCTTCTGGAGATCTTCCTTAACGCTTTTGATTTGAGAAGTCAAGGAGCCATCTCCCTCGAAAAAACATTATAGGGTGCATAGCTCAGTTTGAAGCCCCTATTGTCACCCTTCTCTCTCCTTTTTCTTCCTGGATGTATAGGAGATAATTTCTCTCCTAAAGACAAACTTAAGGGTGTCCCAAAATATGGCTAAAATAGTGGTAGTGTCATTTTGTCATCTCCGATAGGTGTTATTGCAGTCTCAACCAGCTCCTTAAATTCTGGGCCTTTAAGATACATTGTATTTAGCCTCCAGTGATTAGACCTAGTTTGTTTTCCTAGGTTAAGCACCACATACTCAGGGAATAGTCCAAGAAAAGTGATGTACCATGGCACAGATCACGTATTGAGTCAGTGTGTTCTGCCGTTGTAAATATGTAGTCGAGACCAGATGGCGAGCCTGTACAGGAGTATAGTGCTTGTATTCCTACTTGTTGGAAAAAGTCTCTCCATAGATCAATAAATACCAAGTGGGCAAGGGTACGCCTTAGGTATTTTGAAGGGTGTGTTGCAATATTCAGTCGAGCCCGAGGTATCCAAGTCTGGGGACAACGTGGACGCTCAAGTCACCTCCTAAGATCAGCTGCCCTTTCAGTATTAGCAATAACTTGCTGAAGAAGTGTTGAGCTTATTGCTTTTCTGGAGCCCAGGGACAGAGATATAGGGAAGCTTAGGTAACAGGGAAGCTATAAAGAAACCCTATGGCAATGGCAAAATGTCCCCAGGGTCAGTAATCTGGTCCTCTGGCGTAAAAGGTATTCCTTGGTGGACAAGAAATTTCACCTTGCATCTTCTTCCAGAAGGATGAGCTGATGCTACCACTGTTTGATACACAATGAGGTAAATTTTCATGTTCTGAGGCTGAAAGGTGGGTCTCCTGGAGTAATATTACCGCAGGCGATCCTCTTTAGCTGCTGCAGCAGACTATATCTCTTAAATGGACTATGCATCTCATTAATGTTAAAGGAGACCACTGTCGAAGGCTTATTCATTTGTATAATTAGTGCTAAATGTTTATTAACTAAGACCGAGGCTCCCTCTCCTTGGGAAACCTCAACATGTCGAAGAAAGTTAGAGAAGAGGAATACGCATGTAGAGACTAAGAAAAGAAGTGACATATATACTAAATCTAGCAGCTGAGAGTCAAAATGTTGGATACATTTATGGTTTAGCGAACCTTGTTTAAGGACAACATTCAACATGGATCCTATTAAATAGATCCAAACAGGTGCCAACCAGGCAAACATCTGACCTAGAACAATGAATATAACAATAAAACCAGAAACTTCTTCCTCTTACAAACTAAAATAATTTACTTTCTAAGTAGGGAAAATCTAATTTTCCTTTTCTGGGATAGTTGTTATATCACTTGTGGGTGGGGGTAGGTCACAGTGGTCGCGTGGGCCCCATAGACGCCAACTGCTACTCTGTAGGAAAGAAAGGTAGGAATTTCTAACCTTCTCTACTGATTAGTCAACCAGGGCAAGAGTGTAAAACCTAAACAGAATGCTTAGGACTCAAACTTCTCCAGTTTATTTGGGCTTGGGTGCAGGATTCAGTGGGTGGCCCAACTGTAGCCCTTCCACTTTTCTTGCGTGGAGATCTTGTTATCCATAGAAAGCAGTGTTATTTTCTGATACTTTCTTCTATTTTCTGTAGAGGTGTCCAGGCACTGCAGATGTCCCACTCTCTGTTGGTCTTCACATGTCATGCAGAGGTTTGCTGCAGATTTGTAGGACTAGTGTGTCCTGTTCTGCTTTAAGGCTTAATAGATGTGATGGGCAAAATTCAGCCTCCTGACAATAGTTGTGCTGGAGGAAACGGGTCTTATAAAAGACTTGTTTATCTTTTCATGCAGTTTACTTTTCTGGAGTGCTGCCTTGTTTTTCTGATTGTGATATCGTCAGTCACCACAAGAGGGTAGCAAAGTCTCTTAAATCAATGAGAAGACTACGGAGGAAATCATTTTAGTTTATTTGCGTCTAGTATTACAAGTACCAGTGAGCCAGGGCTCTTTTACAAAGATTCCACGTCAGTGACTACAGGCATATAGTTTCAATTACAGTATAGCACAATCAGTAACACTGATGATCATAACATGTTATTACAAGGTTACTACATGAAACACAAAGAAGTGTACACAAACAAGGTAAAAGAGAAATGAGAGTTGGGGAAAGGAGAGGGCATGGGGTGGGTGAGACCGGGTGGGGGTAGGGCAGCCCAGAGGGCTTTGTCAAGGATGGACAGGGATAAGTGCATCAGATGGACATTGGTGTCGGCACAGTGCTAGATTTGTGAAGGGCAGCAGAAACAATGAGCAGCAAGGTGGGAGTACTGCTTAGTCATGGCAGTCACAGGAGCTAGAGGAAGAAAAGCGAGGCTGAGCTTGGACTTGAAGGCACCAGTATGGGTGAGGCAGAAATGTCACTACTGAGACTATTTAGCCAGCTGGGTGCCCTATATGCAAAGGACCTTTGGCCTTGGGTTTGTGCGACAGCGGGGATTTGCTGGAGTTGAGATTTAGACCTCCTGGTGTTGATGTTGTTTCTGGGTTTGAGGAGAGCACACTCAGGAGGGCACTACCATCATTATTTTCTTAGCTGTGATGCAGGTTTGATATTTAATCGCTGCTGAGTTGCAACCACGCAGTTTGAGAGTAGAGGTCAAGTATGGGGTGAGATGGTGGGATCTGAGACAAGTCAACAGGCTTTATTGAGGGAGGCAGAAACTCGTTTGAGAGAGGAGGCGGTGGTGGAGCCATAAATGATGAGTTTGTAGTCAATAATGCTAACAATGGAGCTCTGGACGACTGACAATGCTTCGGGGTTAGATGTTTCCTGTAACGGAACAGTAGGCCCAGCCTGATGTTTGTAGCCGCGCCACAATATTGATGTAGGCAGCACAGGAGAGGGTGGAGTCAAGGGTGACGAAGGTATTTGAAGGTTTGGACTTGTTCAATAGTGACTCCTTGCTTGGTTTTGATGGAGAGGTGATACTGCTTATTTTTGTTGTGAGAGTTGCTGAAAAACATGGTCTTTCTTTTTTCTGGTTTAGGATCAGTTTGTGCTTTAAAAACAGTTTTCGACTGATGTGAAGCCACGCTGGAGGTTTTCTTGCAGTTGTTTTGGATCATCATGGGAGGCTAGGATTACAGCATCATCTGCATAGAGTATGATTTGCTCTGGACAGGAATCTGGTAGCAAGTTCAGGAACAGGCTAAGCGGAGGGGCCCTAAAATAGGGCCCTGGGGACACCAGAGTGACTGGTCTGGCATCTGAGAGCTGCCAGCAATTTTCACTCATCGAGACTGGTTGTCTTGGTAGCTTTTGAACCAGTTTACAGAGACGGGTGAGAGCCCGCTTTCTGGAGCTGAACAAGCAGGAGGCCATGGTGGACGGTATCAAAGGCCTTTGTTAAATCAATGAAGGTAGAACCAGTTTGTTGCCCATTTTCCAATGAGTGGTGGATGGCACCAGTGAATTCAAGTAGTGCCGTGGAGGTGCTATGCTTCTTTCTAAAACCGTGTTGCTGCCTGCATAAGATGTTGTGCTTGTCTAGGAAGTCAGTCAGCTGGTCAATGACAATACGTTCCAGTGCCTTTGAGAGGGGAGGTAGGATGGAGATTGGATGGAAATTCTCATGGGCAGTTTTGACACCACTTTTGTGGATCAGGGTTGCAGTGGCAGATTTCCATTTGTCAGGGAACTGGCTGAGGCTGAGGAGAGGTTAAAACCCTGGTCAATGGCCTGAGTACTTCTTCAAGGGTGAGGGACAGAAATTTGAGGTCAAGTTCAAGTTCAAGTTTATTGCAGGAAAACTCCACTGAGCAAACTCATTCACAAGGAGGTCCTGTGACATAAACACTTAAAATACAAACACAGATAGGTAACAGTATATACATGAAATGACATTACATGATACAGGCTGGATATACATACAAGGGTACCACATAGGGTGACCGTGAGGTGGTAAACATTAATATGACACAGGAAGGACTTACAGGTTGCATACTGATAAATGAAACATGATGACTGGTGTGTGCAATACATATATTTTGGCAGCTAGAACAAACAACAGACTACAACTGATATGGGGTGGAGGGTGATTTGATAGAGTAGCAGTGGAGCGAAGCATAGATAAAGCCAGGAGTAGAAGGGAAGGAAAGCAGTTAATATGACAAAGCAATTATACCTTACCAGTGGATAAATATGGACACATGGGGAAGGAAGAGACTTAATGACAGTTACAGGTGTCTTTATTTTGGCTGAACTTAGCGATTTGTCGAAGTTTATTGAAACTGTGCTAGTTAGTTTCAATGCGGTTTGTAATTGGTTCCAAATGGAGGGAAGGGCATATGCAATATACGTTTACCAAAGGAGGTCCGCGTCCTTGGTATGTCAAGCATAATAAAGTCAGATTTTCTTAACGAGTATGCACTGTGAGATACTAATAAGGGAAGAGAGATAGCTTGGCAATTTTGCAGGAGCAGTTTAAGAGTCCATAGCCCAGCATGGAGCAGGCGCCTAGTAGTAAGGGATGTCCAACCAACAGCTGCATATAAGTCACAGTGATGCAAACGGGTAAGGGAGTTGGTAATGAACCGTAACGCACGGTGATAAAGGATATCCAGTTTACTTAGATTTGCAAGAGTGCTGGAGGAACAGATTACATTGCCATAGTCAGTAGGGGAGAAAAGTGGCCTGTACAAGCTTGTTTCGAAGTTTCAAGGGGGAAAAGGGCCGATTTCTATAGAAGAAACCTAGCCTTGCTTTTAACCTTCTAGAGACATCTTGACGTGGTCATTGAAAGATAATTTATTGTCGATCCAGATAACAAGATATTTAAATTTGGTTACAACTTCAGAGCTCGTTTAGCGTGGTGACAATGAAATCTTGGGCAAGGGTATTGGGGGCCTGTGACAGCACTCTTGAGAGAATATCATCGCTTTAGTCTTCTTAGCATTGAGCAGAAGCTTTGCCTTTATTAAATTATGCTCAAGTTGTGCGAAGTCTGCTTGAAGCACTCCTTGACTTCAGATAACGATGAGCCAGAAGTATACAAGGTCGAGTGAGTCATTGCTGGTTCTGGACTTGCAAATGGCTTTGGTAACATAATTTCGAACCTGGTACATCTTGACCGATTTAAAGTGGAAGGCGGGGTGACTAGTAGGAGCAGAAGAAACTGGGGACAAAGAAGCATCCACTTCTTTGAAAAAATCAGGGGAAGTACGGTACTAAGATCGTAAAGGCAGTATTGAATGTGTCCACAATGATTTTCGGTCGAGTGTAATAACTCCATTTATGCTGAGCACTGATGGGGTGGATTTTGACTGCTTCCCAGTGGATTCTTTCATGTTGTTCCAGACGCCTCTTCCGTTGTCCCAGGAGTTAGTAAGAGCTGCTCCTGAAATAGGCTGATTTCATTTGCAGTATAGATTTGTGCAGTCATTCCATGCACGCTTGTAGTTTGTGATGTCAGTTTGCTTCCCAGTGATTCTAGTGAGCTCCCAGGGGTGGTCTCTTGCCTTTAGCTGCCTTAGAAGGTCTCCTGAGACAGGGTTACAGAGGGCTTTTACTTTTCGCCTTTTAAGTGGGGCGAATTTGTTGCAGGCCTCATTAAAGATTTTGACAAAGTGGTCTAGGCAGTGTTCACATTAGTTGCTATGAAGATTGGTGACCAGTCCTGTTGCAGGAGGTGAGATTTGAGATGAATTAATTGGCCACGAGGTAGAACTCTACTGTTGACTGTTTTAGGGAGGTTTATTGAATTTGTTAGACCAGAAGCAGCTGAAAGGGGAGTGATGACTGAGCGAGTCTGGGAGGACAGTGGTGTCTGAACTGTGGGGGTGGCTGGTAAGGATCCAGTCCAGAAGGGTGCTGGTGCCAGTTTTGTAGTTGTTTCTGGTGGGTGAGTCTACCATCTGGGTGAGGTTGGACCCTGCAATGGAGTCCCTATGTGCCCCTGCCTCGGCAGCGGACCAGTTTATATTAAAGTCACCTAGGAGGATAGATTCAGTATTCTGTGGGAGTGACCTGACAAAGTCCAGCACTGTGGTAAGTCCACTACCTCGCTCTGTAGGTGTAGAGACTGTGACGACTGTGAGGGTTTTATTGTGAGCACCAAGGAGGATTCTGAAGGGAAGAATCTGTGCCATAGTCAACTGGGGAGTAGTGCTGATGGAGTGACCCAAGATAGTCTCTCTTTAAGGTATAAGGTGCAACCGCCACCCCTTTTAGTCGCCTGATCAAGCTGTGAAAGACACTGTACCCAGGAAGGGTAATAGCCTGGTCAGAACCTATGGGGAGAGCCAGGTTTCAACAACTGCTAGTATGTCTGGGCTATGCTGGCTAATAAAGATCTGGAGGGCATCCATTTTAGTGAGGAGGCTGCAGATGTTAAGCGTTATAATTGAGAGGGTGCCTGAGTGCTTTTACTTCCAAGGTTAGTTCTTTTTATAGCTGCAGCCTTCTTGTGGTAGCTCAAAGAGGGATAACAAAGACACACACTGGAGTTGCAGTACTTCCTTCACAACTCCAAATCCATGTGTTCATCCCCCCACCACAGGCACACTACTTTTTCTGCCATCGCCGCCAACTTATTGAACTCACGGCGGAACACGGCAGCAGCTCAATATGTCCAAGATGGCCACCAGAGCTCAATGAACATGCGTGATTTCATCTTGCATGCACGCCACTGCGTGCATGCACATTGAGTGCCAGTGGCCATCTTGGACATAGTGACAGTGCTGTGTTCCGCCGTGAGCTCGGCTACAGCCATATTTATCTTGGAGAGGAGACACAGAATGCTATCGATCATGATCTAAATCATGAAGTGTACATTTTATTGCTAAGACAAAGTTTACACTGTGAGCAGCTTTATTTTGCTAATATTCTTATCCTTACCCCAACTGTGGAGCTGGGTTGTTTATTTATTCAAATCCTCAGCTACTCTGTTAGGGTGGGTTCCTTTCCTGGTTAAAGAATCCTCCGACCACCTTTCTGATTACAAGTCTGTCCGATTTTTGAATGGCATTATGGTGCTCTTGATAAGCCCTGTCTGACCTATTTTTAGGTCTGGAATGTGGTACAGAGCATACAAGTCACCTACTGCCATTACTGAGACTGTGATGCAATTCCTCTGCCCACAATGAAAGGGCTTTATATCTGTTTACCTGGCCATCTACTGAACATGATCCGATACAGCTAACATGAATCATGATAGAAGAGGGCACCCGGAAAAAATTAGAAGATCAAGTTTAGCCCTTTCCATTAGAAGTTGCAGTGTAGTTCTGCTGCATTCTTACCAGTGCCCATAAGAGGACAGCAGTCTACAAATCATCAAGAGGGCTAATAATAAGGAGGCTTCAATCTGCCTCAAGTTACAAGTCTGTTGATAAAAGAACTTAGAGTCTAGCATTGTTTTATGGGTTCCAAGGTATTTTTAATGCACCGGCTATGATTAAAAATAATTTGTCTTCCCACCCAGGGGAAGACCCTACGTGAAATGCATGCAGTTTCTCCTTAGCTTGGGTGGTAAATAGAGAATAATAGATAAGCAACTGTGTTTATGGATTTTTTGCACACCCGAGATGTGTGATGATCTATTCGCCTCGAGGTTTGAGGTCATCATACACCGAGGGTGTAAAAAATCCATGAACACACAGTTACTTATTTTTTATTTTTATAGTTACTGGTGCAGGGTTTGTACTGTAAATCTTACTTACTCTCAACCCAGGACAGTTGCAGCAGTCCCTAACCCCCATCCAGTAGCAAAAGGTCTTAAACTCCACAGTGAGTAAATCACACAGGTACTTTGTCATCAATAAATGAGCTAATCTTCATCCGCACCCTCGCTCACTGCAGTTTATTCTTCAGTGTCATTCACGGAGCGATATTGGGCCTACAGCTCCCTAGCAGCACAAGCGGAGTTGAGTAGAGGCCGAGCCAGAATGGAAGAGGGCTGCGAGGACCCACTACGCTACATGGCGGAGCGTGGCACAATGCCAGAGAAGCAGGTGCAGTTACACACCGGACTATGTTTGCAGCAGTAGAAGAAATAGAGAATACGGGGACATGTCAAAAGCGAGAGTAAGTAAGCGCTGTTGATCGCGAGGAAATTTTGCAGTATTTTTTTCAATATGTTCAGCCCGCCACAGAGAATGAGGCCAATAGCATTCGCCTTCAGAATAAGTGACAGCGCTACTGAGAGGATGTTTAAAGAACGCCGTAATAACTCGATTTCGAAAGTTATTACGGCTTTTGGAGACCCGAAACAAGTTGATAAAGGGGTCACCAGTAATTATAATAAATTAAGCCACAGATGTTCATTCGCTAGCATAGTGATGCCCCATTTTAGATGGTGGGGTCATCGAATCAAAATCTAGTAGGAAAGTTTTTACAGGAGAGGGTGTTATCCCGAAAAGAGCACACCAACCTTGGAAGCAGTCATCCTAGACTTTTACATGAGCAGCCGGGTAAACAATCTCCTGCATAAGGTAACCCTTATACCTTTAGGTTTTTGTGTCTCCTAATTTGAAGAGAGAGAGAGAGAGGGTCAGAAAGTGGGGGTCTCTCACAATATGGACCACTATACATGGTCACGGGGGCGCAAGGCCCTTATATACTAGAATTGAAGGACTCAGTTGGGAATCGTAGCTCTGTAAGCTGCTGCCTGTTAAAATCAGAGTGCAGATTCTGTATGCATGAGAGGACTGCCTAGTTTTTCAAAGACCTGAGGCAGACCGTTCCTTTCAAAATCTAGGTTTTAACAATGTAATGGTCCTACTTTCTATATTTATTTTAACATGAGAAAGAGGATCAATCACATAACTCCCCCTTTTTCAACAACATACATCATCCCCTCCTTTTCATAATGTGACCCTTATTTACAGTAATTATTACATTGGCTAAGGAGAGAGCGGTTAAGACAAGGCAAATTTTATTTAAAAGATGACCATCCTGAGGCTCTGAGCGCTGAACAAGTTAAAATCACATACAAATAACACCAGCAATATAATTATTTATACAAAATAACACCACAATGTAAACCTAATAACAAATCTTCTACACTGTAACTCACTAGTACAACATTTATAAATAATATGATCAGTAATAAATACAAGAAACTAAATATATAACCAGGAACAGAATTAAGCACGAAAGTCAGGCATCAGATAAAATTATAACTCGAAGTCTGGGAAGGCCTGATTATACAGGAAGACCTTGAGGTGGGCTCTGAAAACCTCAACAGAAGGTGCCTCTCTCACAGCTAGAGATAGCGAATTCCATAGGATGGGGCCACAACACTAAACGCTCTGTCACCTGCTGTTTTTAACCTTGTCTTGGGAATCAAAGGAGGCCCCTAGAGGAGGAACGGAGGGAGCGGACCGAGACAGCAGGTGTAAGAAGGTCCTTCAGGTAACCAGGGCCCAGGCCATGTAGGCCTTAAAGATGAGCAATCCCACCTTAAAGAGGACCCTCACCTGACTGGCAGCCAGTGCAGTTCACACAGCACCGGGGTGATGTGACAGTACTAAGACTGCCCTGTCAACAACCTGGCAGCTGGGTTCTGCACCAGCTGCAGCCAGCAGAAAGGTACCTCCAGAGACTCAGAGATACAGCGTATTACAGTAGTCAAGCCCTAGAGGCGCCAAAGGCGTGAACCAAGGTGGGAAAGTCCAGGGGCGGAACTAGGAGCTTTATCCTGGTGATATTCCTCAGATGATAAAACTGAGTACACGAACAGCGGACGACACCTGAGACTCAAGCGTCAGTCCGCTGTCAAGAATAATGCACAGATCACGCACCCTAGAGGAGGTCTTCAATGGTACAGACTCAAGAAAAGCCCTGCTTCTGCACCAGAGGCCAATCTATCACGCCTTCTGTTTGACTCCACCACCAGTACCTCCATCTTATCAGGGCAGTCACTGATCTCAACAAGGCAGGTGTTTAGCACTTCCACTGCACTGGATGTCCCAGAGGCAAAGGAAAGATACAGCTGGGTGTCATCAGCATAGCAATGAAAACCTGTACTTCCTAATGAGCTCTCCAGTGGCAGCATGTACATGGCAAACAACATCGACAAGACCAAATCCTGGGTACTCCACATGACAGGAGGCTAGGGAGGAGGAAAAATCCCCATCACTATCCTTTTTCCTCCTGTTGGAGAGAAAACACTCAAACCAGCAGATAACAGTGCCAGCGAGTCCACAGAATTCCCTCAGGCAGTCAAGTAACACACACTAGCCCACCATGTCAAATGCTGAGGAGAGATCAGGAGAATGAAAATTGTCCCTCCCTGATCTCTCACCCTAAGGAGGTCATTATGCACCCAAACTAACGCAGTTTCTGTGGTACGCCTCACACAAAACCCAGACTGAGAGGCTCGTGATAGATCATGGGCCATGAGGTGCTTCTCAAGCTTGAAGCGCCACCATCTTCTCCAATATTACCCAAAATGGAAGATTGGAGATGGGACGTTAATTTGCCTTTGACATCTGGGTCCAAAGATGGTTCTTCGGAAGGGTCTCACCAATGCCTCCTTCAAGACATCAGGAAAGACCCCATCCAACAAGGAGCACTGGACAATCAAGGCAAACACTGGACCAATGGAGTCAACACATCCTGTTAAAACGAGTCGGCACCGGGTCCGTTCACAAAAGGTGTGACACAGCTTGAAGCAACCTCAATGACCTCTACCACCTCCCCGGTCCAAACTCACCCCAACCAGGCAAGTGTTCTCCGGACGCCCACGGCAACCACTGTCAGCCAGAATATGGCTCACTGGCGGAATCCGTGCTGGATGCATGGCACCCTGTCAGAGAAGAACCAAGCAAACTCTTTTACAAGCATTCAAAAGGCTTTTTCGGCTGTAGACAGGAAGGATGGAGAAGCCTGCCCGCAGTCTGAAAGAGCACAGTTGGTCAGTTCTTCTCAGCAGCAATCTCCTGGACAGGAATTCTGCCTTCTTACAGTTGATTGCCCCTTGGTACACAGCATAGTGTGTACACTGGGCCAGTTTGTCCACCTCAAGACGGGTCTCCGCCTGCAGCGCCTCTTCTCCGACCCATAATCTTATCCCTGAGATCCCCACCATACCAAGGGATCTCAAGTGATAAAATTTGGGTTGTACAAGGACCAGTGTGAGGGAGTCAAGCACACCAGACATCGCTTTATTATAGGCAGCAACTGCCACACACACACCCACAACGCATGCATTGTCCACACCAGATAGATCAGTCACCGCAAAAACCCTCAGTGGTCAAGACCTCAATGGGTGGTAGAACCATCTCAGCAGGGAGGGCCTGAACAAAAACTCCACTGTGCAATGATCGGACCAAATGATCCAATCAGTTCTGAGATTATTTATCTCAAGCCCCAGTGAGAAGACCAGGTCCAACATATGGCCGCCCTGGTGGGTCGCGGAAGAAACTTCTTGCATCAGACCCAGAGATAACATCATCTGGAGAAAGTTGTAACCAAGCCGAAAAGATTAGTCATCGGCCCAAACACTGAAGTCTCCCAGCACTAAATTTCTAGGGGCCTCAATGTTTCACCAATGGTGAAATCGGCTACCTCCTGCAGGAATTCTCCCGCCACCCCAGGGGCAGTAAATCAGGAGAATCCGGCAGCCTGCACCTGGACCCCCACAAACAGCCACACACTCAAATTAACTGGTACTCTCACTAGGTGCAGGGTGAAGCCTAGTTCAGATCTAAACAGATGGCCACCCCCGCCTCCTCGTGCTCCACTCTGGGGCAGTGCACTACAGTATACCCGGATGGGACGGTGGCCTCTAGAACCGGCCAGCATCGTCACCAATCCAGGTCTCCATGATGCAAGCCAGATCGATCAAGAAATCAAGTACATAATAATTGCGGTCTTATTTCTGATTGATCTGGCATTGCAAAGCACTGCCCTGAGGGATTGGTGGACAGTGCAGCCCTCTGGCTACCTGCCCACTCGGTCTGGTGGGAGCCCTGGTGATCGGTACTAACCACGCCTGGCCTTCCCCTAAGACCTGTCTAACCCCAGGGTGCCTTTTACACCCAACTCCTTCGAACCTACCACCTACGCAGTGCACGGGCACTCTGTGCCGACTGAACAGTGCAGTTCCTCTTATTCCAACCTCCCAACAGTGCCTCGCTGTAGTGGTGAAAACTGGGAGGTTGGAAAAAGGTTGCAGATTGAGCAACTGGGATGCCCCATACACTATCCTTGCCCGCCCCCAGGCCCTCACATCTTCCCAGACAGATCCTTCCTGACTACACAGTCCCAGACCCACAAAATACTAATAAACAAGCTCACAGAAAAACATACACTAAAACAGAAAATCCTAAACCACACACTCATTCACACACATATTTTTTTTCGAATTCAATTTATCACCAACACGCCCGAGCATCCTTCCAGGGATGTTCATGCAACGACAGCCTCTACCAGTCTGAACCCTGCATTGCACAGAGGGACTTCTGATCACAGTGTGGCAGACTTTGCCCTCGGATCACCCCTGGGCAGGCCCTGCTCTCCGCGATGGCCTTTCTGGAATTAGAGAGGTCTTACCTGGGTGGAAGGTCGGACATGGAGTCTTCCGAGTGCAGGGCTGACAGTAGGATGTGGGCTGTGTCCCTGGAACCCCTTCATCTCCGCAGGCATAGCAGGGTATTTTTCTGCTTGTCCCCAGATGTAGGATGTGCAATGCTGTCCATGACATGGATGTTCCCACCACATCCAGAAGGCAGCCGCCTGACATCTTCCCTACCTGCAGCCCCAAGGTGTTGCAGTGCCTCCAGTCTCCACCGGGCTGCTGTGACACTGCGCTGACCCTGGGTCCCTCCCGAGAGAAGAGCAGTCCTCCGGATGCTCAATCCCTCTCTCCACTGACTGACTCCTGATGGCCTGGGCTTGTTCCTGAACCCAGGTCGCGGCGTGGCACAAGGTGTGGCATCCAGAGCCTCAACCCTCAGCGCCACCAGGCTGGCTCACACACACACACACACACACATTAATAAACTAAACGTTCATCCTCCACCCAAACAGCCCCTGAACACCAGCCAAAACAACCCCACCACAACCAAAACCAGCAGGAAATCTGATATAGAAGCTTTTAGTCTTGGAGAGAGGATTTCAGCTCACATAAAAACATTTTTACTGCCAACCACTTCAAGACGAGGGCTCTCTCACTGCCCCAGTCTCTTCACAGTCAGATGTTCCAGCAGAAAACTGATAAACTGCATGCAACCATACCAGGGAATCCTGCAAGTGCCCCAGAGCCGCTCTCACCAGCTACTGGGATTCCAGAACAGCTACCAGTGTGTAAAGATCTTTGGCTCCTTTAACGATAGATTCACGGGCAACCGATACCAGTCCCATGAAACGTAACCTCCACCTTACTCTGCAAGCAGCTGCTTCAGTTCACGTAAGCTGCCCAAGAATCCTGAAAACTCAACAGAGATACTTTGGCAGAACCATCTCGCCAGCAACCCTTGCCCCAGGTACACTAGTGCAGAAGCGCCTCTGCAACAGCATGCCCCAGGAATGCAGTCCCACTGATAAAAAAAAAACTGTCCCCACGCCGATGGCCCTCTTGTTTGTTCTAAAAGAAGCACCAGCAGCGAGGTGCTCAGTTCTCAGTGACAGACAGCCACAATCCGAGAATTCTGTGAGGTAGTTCTGCCTCCACCCAGTGCAGCAACGGTGGTGGCTTCCAAAGCTGGCCCCTCCAATAATTATGACAGCACCTTCCATGAGGTGCCATGTTGATTTAAATGGCAGCTCAGCTAGACAGTAGAGGAATGGAGCCCAGGAAGGATACCAACACACCGACATACAGGACTCCTGAGAAGCAATGCACACAAAAAGGTGAGCTGCAAGACTGTCTCCAAAATAAGAAAGCTTACTAACCTGGACTTCCTCACTTCCCAGCCCTGCCTATGCTAAAACCCCTAACTAACACCCTGACTAGGTACAATGGCTTAAAACATTTTTAGGTTTTTCTGTCAATTCAAACCACCTGAGAACACACTTGCCAAATTTATCCCTAATCGCTTCCAAAATGGGCAGTAAAGAAAATAATTTTATGGGGGTGCTCTCTTAAAGAGAGTTAAACATACTGCAGCACAGCACTGCCGCCATTTTGCTTCCTCCTTACTCATATGAGTTAAAGTTCCCATTACTAGCTGATGCCCCTAACAAGTCAAAGTTTCAATTCAGACCATAAAGAGGCGTGTTGGCAACTTGAAATGTTCTCTTGCATGTACCTGAGTCTCACCACCCATTTTGAAGCTGTGGCAAAAAGGACCAAGATAAAATATGTCCCCGCTGGAACCTTCCAGCTAAGTAGGTATGGGGAAGAGACAGGCTTCCAAGTCCAAATCAGGAGCCCAAACTTGAAAAAGGAAAGGAATGAATGAGACATAATTCACGCATTGTTGGTCTGTTGAAGGACTGTAGGAGCTGGTAGATTTCACCACAGTGGTGAAGTCTTGTCACAGAAACAGAAACACAAACACAGACTCTGACGGCAGGTAAAGGCCCGCTTGCCCAATGAGTCGTTTATTTCCCTACCTAATGGATAAGCTGCAGATTCAAGTTAACGAACAGCCTACTTCCTCCTACCCCCCACTAGAACTGCTTATGTCTGTCCCATGCATTCTTGAATTCCTCCACTGTTTTGACTCCACTACCTACTCAGGAAGGCCACCATGTATCGACAACCATCTCAGTGAAAAATACTTCCTCACATTACCTCTGAGATGTCCCCTCTCTATCTTCAAATTATGCCTGCTTGTTCTTGCACATCTCTTTTCTGAAAGATGCTACCTCTTGGACTTTTGTTGATTCCTTGAGGTACTTGAGAGCTTCTATCATGTCCCCCTCTCCTCTTTTCCTTAAGGGTATACAAATTAAGCTCCTTTAATCTCTCTTTGTAGGTCTCCTGGTGCAGACCCTGCACCATTTTAGTTGCCCTCCTCTAGACAGCCTCCATCCTGTCTATGTCCTTGTGGAGATGGGGTCTCCAGAACTACACGCAGTATTCCAGATGGGGTCTCACCAACTGTCGGCACAGAGGGATAACTTCTGCTTCCTACTGGTGATGCCTCTCCTATGCATTCCAGTATCCCACCAGCCCGCCTTACTGCCTGCTCACATTACTTGCCCACCTTTAGGTCATCTGAAATGACTACTCCCAGGTCCCTTTCCATTTCTGTTGTTGTTCGTATCTCACCCCCTTTGTATATTCTTCCCTGGATTTTGTTTCCCCAGGTGCACTAATTTGCACTTTTTCCGTTGAATCTAAGCTACCATACATTTGACCATTCCTCCAACCTTGCCAAGTCCCTTCTCATACTGTCCACCTCACCTTCTCTGTTGACCCTGTTGCAGATCTTTGTGTCATCTGCAAAGAGACATACTTTTACTTCCAGTCCCTCCACAATGTCAGTTATAAAGACATTAAAGAGGACCGTCCCAGTATTGAACTGTGCAGTACTCCGCTAGTAGCTCCTTCTTCTTCAGTGGACTTCATTTACTATTACCTCTGTGTTCTGTTGTCCAGTCAAATTTTTACCCAGGCTACCACCATGGGACCCACTCCAAGGCTGGCTAACTTGAATATTAATCTTTGTGTTGGACTCTGTCAAATGCCTTGCTAAAGTCTAGGTAGGCCTTGTCCACAGCCCCTCCCTGGTCTACTACTTTGGTCACCCAGTCAAAAAATCATCACATCATCTGACACAACCTTCCGCTGTGAATCCATGCTGCCTTTGATCCTGTACCCCGCTGGCCTCTAGGTACTCAACAGTTCTTTCTTTCAAAAGTGATTCCATCATTTTCCCTACCACTGAGGTCAAACTAACAGGTCTGTAGTTTCCTGCCTCTGCCTTGCTCCCATTTTTGTGAAGTGGAATCACATCCGCCTCCTCCAGTCCTCAGGTACCACCCCATCCTCCCATGATTTGTTAAAGAGGGTAGTCAGTGATGTCACTAGTTCTAACTTGGTTTAACTTGGTGTATTCAGATAAAGTAGGTGAAATGCCCATTGAATTGTTTCCACTCATAGTGGGTTATCTCCTCGGTCTATTACCCAAAAGAAATTTGCCTAACCTTTTTTGAAGGTGTCAAATGTAGGTGCCTCTAAAATGTTTCCTGGAAGACTGTTTCATATCCTGGTGGTACATATGTTGTAAAAGTTTAAGCATTTGACAGTGTGTACTCTTGGCATTACAATTTGTTTATTATGTGGTCTAAGGTTTACCTTTTATTGAGTCTATGCATACCACATTGCTCCATCAGGGTGGGTCTTTTGTAATTTTATACATAAGTAGCAGATCTCCCTAGTTCTTCTGCTCTCTAATGAGAATAGATTCAGTTTCTCCAATCTTTTGTCATAATAAGTTTTTAAACCATGTACTGATTTGGTTACTCTCCTCTGTATCCTTTCTATCAAATTGATATCTTTTTTAAGATATGGACACCAAATTGGGGTTCCATAGTCTAAGTGGGGTAATAAGTATGTTTTGTATAATTTTATAACACTTACTTCATCCCTGGAAATAAATGCCTTCTTTATAGAGTGAATAATTTGGTTACATTTCCAGCAATTTTTTTGAATGGGTGTTTGATGATAAGTTAGAGGCTACCCATACGCCCAGATCTTTTTCACTTATACTACTTTTAAGTGCTTTATCATTAAGAAAGTACTGGTAATTAGGGTTATATTTCCTAGATGTATTACAGAACATTTTGCTTCATTGAATTTCATATTGTTATCCACCCTCCACTGTTTAGCAAATTGGAGATCATTACACAGTAGTTGGTTATCTATGTAATGAGGATACATCCCCACCTATTTTTTGTCATCTGCAAATTTAGAGGCAACACTACAAAGAGCCCCACCTGGGCCCAATATTGATCCCTGCAGAATCCACTAGCGGCATTTCCATCATTGGAGAGTACAGCGTTAATGCTTACTCTTTGCTTTCTGTCTGTTAACCAGTTTCTTATAGAAACATAGACTTTGATGGCAGATAAGGACGCTTGGCCCACCTAGTCTGCCCATTTTCCTACAGGATAGGCCTCAGATCCTAGTTAACCAACAGCCCATTTCTCCCGTCCCCCACAAGAGTTGCCTTATGTCTGTCCCATGCATTCTTGAATTATCCCAGTTTTAGACCCCACAACCTCCTCAGGAAGGCTGTTTCATGCATCCACTACCTCTCTATGAAAAATACTTCTCACATTGCCCTGAACCGCCTCTATCTTTAAATTGTGTCCCCTTGTTCTTGCTTGTCTCTTTTCTGAAATATGCTACCCTCTTGGACTTTGTTGATTCCACTGGGTACTTAAAAGTTTCTATCGTGTCCCCTCTCTCCTCCTTCCTCAAGGGTATACATAATAAGCTCCTTTAGTCTCGTCAGATGGCTTCTCTTGAAGACCCTGCACCATTTTAGTTGCCCTCCTCTGACTGCCTCTATCCTGTCTATGTCCTTGCGGAGATGGGGTCTCCAGAACTGGACACAGTACTCCAGATGGGGTCTCACCAACTGTCTATACAGAGGATAACAACTTCCTGTTTTCTGCTGGTGATGCCTCTCCCTATGCATCCCAGTATACCCCAAGCCTCCCTACTGCCTTCTCATTGCTTGCTAACCTTAAGGTCATCTGATATGATTACCCCAGGTCCTTTCCTTTTTGTTGTTGTCAGTATCTCACCCCCATTTTGTACTCTCCCCTGGGTTCTTGTTTCCCAGGTGCATATTTTGCACTTCTTTGCACTGAATCCTAGCTGCCATACTCTGACCATTCCTCCAACCTTGCCAAGTCCCTTCTCATCCTTTCCATGCCTCCTGTGTATCAAACCTGTTGCAGATCTTTGTGTCATCTGCAAAGAGCATACTTTCCTTCCAGCCCCTCTGCAATGTCACTTATAAAGACACTATAAAGGACTAGACCCAGTACTGAACTCCTGCGTACCCACTAGTAACCCTCTTTCTTCAGAGTGGACTCTATTTACAATTACCTTCTGTGTCCTGTTGTCCAGCCAATGTTTTACCCAGGCTACCACCCTGGGACCCACTCCCAGGCTGGTTAATTTAACTATTAATCTTTTTGTGGGACTGTGTCAAATGCCTTGCTAAAGTCTACGAGGCCATGTCCACAGCCCCTCCCTGGTCTACTACTTTGGTCATCCAGTCAAAGAAATCTATTTGATTTGTCTGACATGACCTTCCCACTGTGAACCCATGCAGCCTTGGGTCCTGTGCCCCACTGGACTCTAGGTACTCAACTCTTCTTTCCTTCAGAAGTGACTCCATCACTTTCCCTACCAAGAGGTCAAACTGACAGGTCTGTAGTTTCCTGCCTCTGTCTTGGTCCCACTTATGTGAAGGGAATGACATCCGCCTTCCTCCAGTCCTTGGGTACCACACCATCCTCCCATGATTTGTTAAAAGAGAAGTCAGTGGTTTCACTAGTTCTCCTTAATTCTTTTAGAATTCTGGGTGAATTCCATCAGGCCCAATTGCTTTGTCCACCTTCAGTTTTAGGAGTTCTTGCAGAACCCTTTCTTCTGTGAAAGGACTGGGATCCACCCCTATCAAGAGTGCTTCTGTTAATTGGATTAGGCACTTCCTCCTCCTCTTTTGTGAATACTGAGCTGAAATATTCATTCAGTATCCCTGCCTTTTCACTGTCCCCCCCAGCCCACCCACCATTCATTCTATTCAGCCTGACTATCCCTCCCTTTGTCTTTCTACGCCCTGTGATGTATAGGTTTTATCCCCCTCTTAGCAAGTTGGCTATCTTTTCCTCAGTTTGGGCCTTTGCTATTCTGACTTCCCTCCCTGCTTCCTTCTGCCTTAACTGGTACAGCTCTGTCCTGCTCCTTCTGTGTTTCCTTATACTTCCTGAATGCTATCTTTTCTCACTGACTTTTCCAGCCACCCTTTTGAGAACCATAGTGGCTTTTTCTTTGTGATTTATTTGCTTCACACAAGGCTTGTTGCCTCTGTGATGGTAGTTCTAATGATTCCCCATTGTTGCTCCACCCTCCTTCTAGCCTGTTTGCTAGTGCTTTTCTGAGGCACTCTACCATCTTGCCAAAGTCAGCCCTCCTTAAGTCCAGTACCTCACTTTTGTATGGCTTGACTCTATAGCTGAGTTTAACATGACCCACACTGTTTGATGGTCATTTGTTCCCAGATGGCAAACCACTTCTAGATCAGAGATCCTCTCACTGCCCCCATTTGAGAGTACGAGGTCTAAGATTGCTCCCTCACGAATGGGTTCTGAAACTAGCTGTCTGAGGCCTGCCACCTGTAGGGCATTGAGAATGGCCCTGATCTTGGATGTGGCTGCAGCAAATGTGCTCCAGTTAACATCTGGCATATTCAGGTCTCCCATCAACAGTATCTCCCTTTCTCTGCCATACTAAGAATGCCTTCTATCATATCCTTGTTCATTCCCTCCCTGACATGGGGGTCTGTACACAACCCTGTGCGGATTGTGGTGCCCTTTCCAGTCTCCAATGTGACCCACAGTGCCTCCTCTCCTCCCTGTTTACTCTTTTGTTCAGTTGCTTTCATCCCTTCCTTTACATGAGAACTACTCCCCACTCTTCTTCCCTGCCTGTCTCTCCTGTGGTTATGTGCCCTGGTATGTTAACATCCCAGTCATGGTTCTCTGTGTACCATGTTTCTGTGACTGCTACGATAACCAGGCATCTCTCTTCCATCAAGGCCACCAGTCCAAGGAGCTTGTTGCCCAGACTCACGGGCATTGGTACTCATTACCCTCCATTTCCTGATGGCCTTACTCCTTTTGCCCCATCCCTGTCCTTCCTGCCTTTGCCACTTTCCTCATTTACCCCTGCCCATCTCCCTATCGACACCTCTATGTTGGTGTTTACCGCACTTACTACTGTGATTTTTTGGGTGGGCTAGGATTTCCTGCTCCTTTCCAGTGCCTCCCCTTGGCTAGTTTAAATGTTGCCAATGAAGCATTTAAACTCTATCACCTAAGATCCTGGTTCCCTCCTGACAGATGCAGCCCATCATGCCACTATAGGCTTGTTTCACCCAGGTGGACCCCAGTCCCCAATGAAACCAAATCCTGAGCTCTGCACCAGTTTTTCAACCAATGATTGAATCCCAAGGTGCGGAACACCTAGCCTCTCCTATGCCATAGATGGGCAGCACCTCCAGAAGGTTACCATGCGTGCTACTTGTCTCAAGGCCCCTCCCAGTTCCAAAACTCTTCCTGCACTGCTCTAATCCCTTTCTTGTCAAGTTGTTGTCCCTAGGCGGACAATGACATCCAGCTCCTCCTGTGCAGCTGCTCACGGCAATCCTGAGGATTCGCTCTCTGTCCCTCAAGCCATGGCGCCGGGCAGGCACTCACCTCCCTCTCCCTTCCTCCCCAGTTCTACCTTCCTAACAATGGGTCCCCACCCAGGAGTTGTTTCCTTCCCTGTGGGGCCGCACCACCCTCCTGTGGGTCTCCTTTGTGGGGTTCCCAGTATCCTCCTTGGTCTCCACTGCAGGTGCCTCCACAGAAGAACCACACTTTGCCAGAATGGCACAGGAATTGTGGAGAGGTACAACTGGAGGGATGCGCCTCTGTTCCACCACCCTCACCCTCCTGACCACACTCACCTCCTTATCCATCTTACTATGTATCCATTTAGTCCCAGATCATTTAATTTTATAATACGTTTGTCATGTGGGACCGACTCAAAAGCCTTTCCTAGATCCAGGAAAATTACATCAGTTGGGGCTCTCTATCTAACTACTTACGGATTGTAAATTAAATTAGATTAGTGTTGCAGGAGAGACCCTTTGTGAAACCATGTTGTGTTCGGTCTTCTAGTTCTAATGCAGCAACTTCACTTTCAAATTTATTTTTAATTATTCGTTCGTTCTACCCTAGTTCTTTTAGAATTCTTGGGTGAATCCTGTCAGGCCTCACTGCTTTGTCCACCTTTAGTTTTAAAAGTTCCTTCAGACCCTTTCTTCTGTGAATGGACTGGTATCGACCCCCTATCCACAGCGTTTCTACTGTTTGCTGTAGGTACCTCCCCTGCTCTTCTTTTGTGAATACTGAGCAGAAATATTCATTCAGTATCTCTGCTTTTCACTGTCGCCCTCTGCCCACATTTCTCTCCCTTTATTAAGCCTCAGTATCCCTCCCTTGGTCTTTCTTTTGCTCCTAATGTACCTATAAAGGTTTTATTGTTGTCAATCCGAACCACTCACTGCTACGGACCAAGTGGTGTCGTGAAGAGTAATGGCATTCTGTTGTTCTGGCTGGTGCTGCATGAGGGGACTTCCATTCCTGGCTGCCATGTCTTTCCGGCTTCCTCCAGAGTGGAAAATCCCTTTGGTCCATCGAGGAAAAAATCACCAGTTGTGCTGTGTAAGGTGCCTAAAATTTCAGCTTCTGAACTTGTAGCGCTCTTAGGATGGGTGAATAAGCGTGGTCTAGCTGCAACTCCCAGTGAGTAGTCATTATCAAAGAACAGTCTCAGATTTTTATAATGTACTTGCCCCACTCTCTATGTCCTTATCATGAAATATTGCTTTGTAACGCTTTTAGAAATTTTATTTAGATCTGCCTGTCGGGTTGCTTTTTGGGGTTTTGGCTGGAGGGTATGATGGGCCCTCTCAATGTCAACAGGATATTCCAGGCCCAACTGCAGCAGTTCTCAGAGAAGCCCTTCCATGAAGGCCCCCATCTCCCAGGTTTCAAATACCTCTGGCAGATCATAAATTCTTAAATTGTTGCAGTAGGACCTGTTCTCGAGGTCCTCACATTTGTCGCTTCAGGGCCTGCCATTCTTGAAGAGTATGTGCCATGAAGTGCTCCAGTCGGTCCGTCCGTCGGTGTGTCCATGGCTCTGACCTGCACCTTAGTTTCTATTTTAGCCACGTCTGCCTTTTAATCCATTTTAAATTCTCATACTTCAGATTGGAAATCTTTTAATTCTGCAAGAATCGCCATATTGGAAGGCTGCTGAGTTGCTTGTTGTTCTGATGTCATGCTTAAGACAGGCAGCGAAGACTGGTAGTGTAAAAACACTTCTGCAGGTTCAGGTGCCTGTGACAGGGTAGAATGGGACCCTATCCCAGTCGTTATGGAAGAGTTTGAATGAGGAATCTGTTCTGTTCTTTCCTTTCCTGTCCCTTGTCTATCTGGTTGCTAAACCAAATTTTCCTGTGAGACCTAGAATTTGATCACCCCGACAGTCTCGCAATTCTTTGCCTCTCACTGTCTCTTAACCTTCCCTTGCTGTTCTGTCTTTTCCTCCTTTGTATATCTGCTGGTATAAAAACATATGTAAATCATTATGTGGAAATGTAACTGATATTGGGATCCCTTTGTTTAGAAATTATATAGTGTTAGTGTTGAAATGTATATCATTATAGTTTAAGATGATTGCAGAAAGCTATTGGAAACTTAAGGGTTAACCTAAATGCAATTTTTAAGCCTTCTGCAGAAGCTGTGGAAAAGGGCCTCAGTTCTGGGACACTGTATTCTAGCTCAACATGCCTACTATTTAGAAGAACATTTTAGAAAAAAAACCAGGATGCTTGTTAAGAAGGGAGTTGCAAAGACTCATATGACACAGAAACTGAAGGAAAACTCTGATGGATCTTCTCTATTTATTCTGCCTTTGTTTGTTTATTTATTTATTTATTAGGTCTGGGATTACAATACCTTTGAGCCAGGGCTCTTTTACAAAGGTTCCATGTCAGGTTACAATTCAAAACATAAGACATGTAAGTCAGATTACAAATTTAATACATAGGACAAGGTTACAACAGTGTAAACTAAACAGAGTTACAAAGCATCTAAGAAACAAAACTAGTTTTGGAAGCTGGGTTACAAGGAGACAGTGGAAATAGTTATACGGAACAAGTTTATTTTTTTTTACTGCTAGTACAAATAAATACTTTTGCAATTTATACAACTGCTCCTGGTTTTTCCTATGTTGCCTGACCTGTGCCTCGACAACTGATAGTGGGAGAAGTGGGATTTATGCTGTGCATACTGTAAGCCAGGAGTTTTGTGAGTGGGTACTGGACCTAGTACCTGGGAAGCATAGAGGAAGGTATGGATTCTGCAGCAGCAAGTCCAGGAGTGGTTACAAGGAGAATGGTAGACAAACTACAGAGACAGAAGTCCAAGCTGAGATTGTACAGCCAGGACAAGCTATGGAAAAATAACAGGCAGTGACAGAACCTGAAAGCCTTGGAACTGGGTCCCAAGATGACAGCCTGGGTAAAGAATTGGCTGGAGAATAGGACACAGAGAGTAATAGTAAATGGAGTCCACTCTGAAGAAAGGGGTTACTAGTGGGTACCGTAGGGTTCAGTATTAGGACCGGTCCTTCAATGTCTTTATAAGCTTACACTGCAGAGGGACTGGAAGGAAAAGTATGTCTCTTTGCAGATGACACAAAGATCTGCAACAGAGTTGATGCACAAGGTGGGTGGAAAGGATGAGAAGGGACTTGGCAAGGTTAGAAGAATGGTCAAATGTATGGCAGCTTAGATTCAGTGCTAAGAAGTGCAGGTAATGCACCTGGGAAACAAAACCCAGGGGAAGAGTACACAATGGGGGTGAGATACTAACAACAACAAAAATGGAGAGGGACCTGGGGTAGTAATATCAGATGACCTAAAGGTGGGCAAGCAGTGAGAGGGCAGCAAGGAGGGTTGGGGGATACTGGGATGGCATGGGAGAGGCATCACCAGTAGAAAACAGGAAGTTATTATCCTCTGTACAGACAGCTGGTCAGACTCCCATCTGGAGTACTGGTGTGCAGTTCTGGGAGACCCAATCTCCGCAAAGACATAGACAAGATGGAAGCTGTCCAGAGGAGGGCACTAAAATGGTGCAGGGTCTGCACCGGAAGACATATGAAGAGAGACTTAAGGAGCTTAATATGTATAGCCTCGAGGAAAGGAGGGAGAGGGGGGACATGATAGAAACATTCAAGTACCTCAAAGGAATCAATAAAGTCCAAGAAGGTAGCATCTTTCAAAAAGAGGTGTGCAAGAACAAGGCACAATTTGAAGATAGAGGGGCGGCTCAGAGGTAATTTAAGGAAGTATTTTTCACAGAGAGGGTTGTGGATACATGGAATGGCCTTCTGGAGGAGGTTGTGGAGTCAAAACAGTGGTGGAATTCTAAGCATGCATGGAAACAGTCATAAGGCAATTCTAGGGGTGGAGGTAGGAAGAAGTAGGCTGTTGGTTAACTAGGATCTGCACATCCATTAGGGTAGGAAATGGGCAGACTGGTTGGGCCAAGTGGTCCCATCTGCCGTTAAATTCTATGTTTCTATGTTTCTATGATGGACTTTTCAAATGGTGGGCTATACACAAAAGAGGTGGAGAGGCAGAGAGAAAAAGAGATTCAGCATTTAGAAGCACAGAGGAGAGAGAGATGCAGCGACAGGAGCAGCAGAGGAGAGAAAGATGCAGCAATGGATGGATGCCTTGCAAGCTATCAAAGGCAGAGGATCTGGCACAGATCTAGACGAGCAACAGAACACAAGCAACTTAAAAGCCATTAAACTTAAAATGTGTGTCCCTCCGATGATACTGAAGCATACCCGACAACTTTTGAAAGGGTTGCCACAGCCTGCCAGTGGCCAAAGCAACAACAGGCAATCAGACTGGTACCTTACTTGACAGGTAAAGCCCAACTTGCCTACAATAATATGGACACTGCACAGTTAGAAAACTATGACCTAGTGAAAAGTGAAATCCTGAAAAGGTAAGACATCTCAGGTGAGACCAACAGGCAAAGAATTCGATCTCTTAAGTACAACTCAGTTGACAATCCCTAGAAGCCTTCACCCGACTCAGAGAACTCCTATAAAATGGCTCCAACCAGAAAGCAAACAGCCACAGAGATCATTGACACATTTGCAATGGAGCAATTCATCAACATCCTGCCTACAGATGTGCAGCTTTGGGTGAAGGAACACAGACCAGAAAGTGGGGAAAAGTCTGTTTCGGCCGAGGACTACCAAATGGCCAGACAGACGCCACAGCAGCAAGGTAACAGCCAAGCACTGGTAAGACACTCTTTTCCCATTTAAACTCCAAGTCTGATAAGAACTTGCTGGGGTAACTGAATCTGTGCCCAAAGACATTATTTGCTATAACTGTAATAAGCCAGGTCATATTGCAAGAAACTGCCGTAAGAAGAGTGACACTTGAGCAGATTTGTCCTTGGGAAATTGAGCCAAGTACTTAATAGATGTGAAGGCTGGGGAGAAGACTGTAAAGGACTCACTGATTCGGGAAGCAGACAGACCCTAGTGCATGTTGAAGTGCTGGGAAGACGCTGCAAAAGACTAGGTACTGGTGTCATCTGCATCCATGGGGACACTCGATACTATCCCACCACCAAAGTGACTCTCACCATTAAGGGTGTGTTACACCAAATGAAAGTGGGGGTAGTACCTAGTTACCTATACCTGTGACTATTGGAAATGACTTTCCAGGATTTACTGAATTAATCAAAGAAGGAGTAAATCCTGATGTTTCAGCAGCTGTGGTGGCAAGAGCTCAAGCAAAAAAATGTCAGATGGTGCGGACTCTTTTCCTTTCTTCGATTTTGTTTAAGCACAGCTCCAAGATCTGGAATCCAGGAAAGAAAGACGATACCTGAAGAAACTGTGGCAACAAATGACTGATGAACATAAAGGGTTAACAAATGAAAATGCTGAAACTAAACTGTTCACTGATTGGGATTTTCTTTCAGAACAAGCTAACCATGTTTCTCTCCAGTCTTATTTTAAGCAGCTGGGCATGAAACCAAAACAGGGTGACAAATGTTTAAAAATGTAATGGGTTACTGTACAGACTTTGGCTTAAACCTCAGACACAGGAACAGACAGAAAATTGGTTATACCACAAAAGTATAGAACAGAGTTGTTACAGATAGCACATGATAGTCCTTTGCTGGTCATTCAGGGAGGGATCACACCCTTGCCAGATTGCTGTACAGATGTTACTGGAGTAGAATTCATGAAGATGTTGCTACCCCTTTAATTCTTGTGTTGAGTGTCAGAAGTAGCCTCAGTCACTAGAAAAGACAAGGTGCCCCTGGTGCCCCTACCCTTGATAGCTGTGCCTTTTGAGAGAATTGCAATGGATGAGGTTGGTCGTTTAGACAAAAGTAAAAGGGTAATAGATTTATCCTGGTAGTATGCGACTATGCTACTTGATACCCAAAAGCAGTTTCAATGCGTACTGTCACAGCTTCAAAAGTGGTAGCAGAGCTTGCAAAGATTTTCAGTAGAGTGGGTGTACCTAAATAAATTACTAGTGATCAGGGTAGTAATTTTGGTGCTGCATTACTTAAGGAGCTGTACAGATTACTAGGTATCACTGCCATAAGAACCTCCCCATCACTCTCAGACAGATGGTCTTGTTGAGCTTTAACCAAACCCTAAAACGCATGTTAAAAGATTTGTAAAAGGGAAGGGAAAGATTGGGACCAATACTTGCCTTGCCTACTTTTTTGCTTACAGAGAAGTACCATAGGCATCAGCAGGGTTTTACCATTTTCCAATTGTTTAACCAGGAGTGGCACAGTAAGCTGAAAGCTTGTTTATGGGGTGACCTGTTATTAGGAGGTTAAGTGACTTGCTCAGGGTCACACAGTATGAAAGTGGGGCTATGGGATTCAAACCCAGGTCTCCAGATTTCAGCTCAGAGCCTTAAACAACTGCGCTTATACTGCCTCCCTATTGAAATGCTGTAAGAAGGCCAAGAGTGCCACTGGATGTGATAAAAGAAACATGGGAAGATAACCCCACTCAGAAACAATCTATAACTTCTTATATGTGTGCCTTAAGAAAGAAGCTGGCAAAATATGTTGAAATTGCCTACAGTAATCAGGAAGAGGCCCAAAACCAGAAGGTATATTATGATCATGGGGTAAAAGAAAACGTTTTTGAGCCAGGCGAAAAGGTTTTGCTACAAGGCAAACAGGATGTTGGATGCATCGTAAGGGGATCACCTCTAGGAGCAAGGAAGTGATTCTGCCACTGTACAATGGACTGGTTAGACCACACCTTGAGTACTGTGTACAGTACTGGAGACCACACTTGAAGAGGGACATACAGCTCCTGGAGAGGGTACAGAGGAGGGCAACAAAGATGATACGAGGGCTAGGGATTTGACTTACGAGGACAGACTTGAGGAGCTCTGCCTGTTTTCATTGGAGGAGAGGAGAGACAGGGGACATGATTGAGGTCTTCAAGTACCTCAAGGGAATAAATAGGGGTAAACATGGAGGGATCTTTAGACTAAAGCAGGGAGGCATCACCAGAGGGCATGGTTTGAAGTTGGAAGGTGGAAGGGTGAGGGGGAAAAGAGGAGGAGGTTTTTCACTGAGAGGGTGGTGGACCCTTGGAATGCTTTGCCTGGTGAGCTGGTTCAGAGATCCACAGTGGAGAGCTTTAAGAGAGGGTGGGACAGACACAGAAAGTGGATGTATCAGATGATGGCCTGTCCTGGGGGTGGGATGGATGATAGGGTTTCTGGAGCACAAGGGATGGGAGGGTCTCGCACCCAACTAAGGATCTAGGTTCGAGCAGACTTGATAGACCATAAGGCCTAATCTGCTGGCAAATAGTATGTTACTGTTACCCACAACAGAAAAATAAACTGTTAATGAAGTGACAAGGGTCTTACAGAGTGTTTAGATGTGCTGGCGTCTAACTACTTAGACTGAGACCTGACAGGAAAAATCCTACTAAGATATACCATGCTAACCTTCTCAAGAATGGGTTGAAAAAGCACCAAAAGCTGCTTTGTTAGTTTTACTAGAAACTGTTGCAGAAGATATATATTTTTTATACTTCATTTATTGTTATTCATTTCTTGTAAGTTACTTTACAGCATTGTACCCACATTACATCTGTATGTTGTTATTCAGGTGGCAGAATATATCCACTTGATCTTAGCCACCAGGACTTAACATACAAATCCATACAAAGTTTGTAACAGTACATATTCCACATACTAGACAATTAGCTGAAACTCATAAAATTAGGTATATCTACCTATAAAATATAAGCAAACAAAACATACTAGGTCTCACACTTCTACTGGACTCAGCTATCTGTTATAACCAGTGACTTATGGGAGTTAAGTTCTATAGTTCCTTCCAGATATCCAGTCAAAATATTGGCCTACAATATTTTATATCACTGCCTAAGTATTATTGGGTGTATCAGGCAACTTCCACAGCCGGGCTACTCAGCTTTGCCGACCCTGGGAGCCACACCCCTAGTTTATCTAAGTCAACCAGGAAGAAGGAAAATGGCAGGGCCTAACATCAAAGAAGCCTATTGTTCTTAGTGGAACCTTAGCTATAGCCTACCCTAACCAGATGATCCAACGGGTCAAACAGTTCACATAAACAGAAGTTCTCCTCTGACCTTAAATGTTAATTCCTCCATTCATTGAATTTGCCTCTACTGTTTCTATCCAGTCTTCCTTTGTTGGAGGAAGAGGCTGCAGCCAACGCCTAGTTATTGATTTTAAGGCTGCTACTATTAAATCTGCCACATATATATGGCTTCTCCCTTAATTTCTCCTGGAAGTTCTCCAAGCAACAAACTCTGTGGACCCAGTTGTTCCTAGATCTAGAAGATCTGCTTAAGTGAGGTAGCCAGTATTGACCAGAACTGAGTAATGATGGAGCAAGACCAGAAGATATGTTCATGAGTGGCTTTTGCAACTCCACATTCCTCCAACACTTGAAGATGTCCCCTATGTTGTCTAGAGACCACCACCAGCACCCTAAAGTATCTAACCCTTACTTTCCACAGAAACTCCTTCCAGGAAGGGGAGGAGGAGACCCTCCAGATGTTACCCTAGTCTTTCCCAGCCCCTCAGGGATAGATAAGCCCATTTCTTGTTCCCAGGCTCGCTTTAATATAGCCCTTATTTATTTTAATACGCTTAATGCCCTCTTATATAACTGAGAGATAACCCTGTAGGATGCTCAGCTTTCCAAATATCTTCAAAGGTCTGCTCCATAATCCCCCAAAACCTGTCTACGTCCTAAACTTAAGTTTTTACTAATATAACTACTTATTTGGCAATAGTGCATTCTGTCCCTGTGGGAAGAGATCAAAATCCCTCTGTGCTGCCTCAAAAGAGAGTAATCCACCCCTTCTAACAACTGCCATGGTGCCTGTAGTCCCCTCCGGGCTCTAGCTAAAACCAAGGGTCCCACACTGCTGGACCAAATGTAGGGTCTATTGCCCACCATCCGTATCTCCAATGACCTCCATGTTTCCTTTCCCTCCCGGTACCCCTTTTCCACCTGCCACGTTGTCCAAGTGGTGGGGCATATCCCATCTCATGCTGTTATAGAGGTCTGCAGGATGAAACAATATTGCTGGTAGGGGGAGAGGGATGTGCAGCCAACTCTATCTCCTTCGTACAGAAGATATTGATGAAGCTTATGATAGACTGGAACAAACTGTAACTGCTGATACTGTAAAGGTGAATGTTTTCTTAACCCCGAACAAACCACACAAATTCATAATGTGCTAAAGACATTTAACAGTACTTTTACCACAGTACCAAGCTTGAGCAAAGGTGTCAAGCACGTAATACTGCCAAGGAATGCTCCCCTATTAGGCACAAGACACACAAATTACCAGAGCAGTTAAGAGCTGACGTGGGTAAGGAAATACACAAAAATGAAAGAACTGCATCGAGAAGAGTCGAGGAATTTCTGGTCATTTCCAAGGGAAATTGTAAACAAAAAGGGAAGTGTAGAATCTGCCTTGATTTTAGGAAACTTATTCATGTGTCAGAATTTGACAGTTATCCTATGCCCAGAATAGATGATTTGGTGGACATACTGGGGAGTGAAAGTATATCAGTACCCTCAATCTCACCAAGGGTTGCTTGCAAATCCCTTTAGCTAAATAATCCAGAGACAAAATTGCATTTGCCACTCCTGTTGGATTCTATCACTTCACCACCATGCCGTTTGGTTTACATGGCTTGCCAGCTACATTCCAGCGGTACATGGATGTAATTTTATCCTCTCACACTGGTTATTATGCTGCATACCTGGATGATGTCGTGGTGTACCGTCCAGACTGGAAAAGTCACCTGAACACCTACAGCAGTTGTCCAAGCTATCAAAAATGCAGGTCTGATTATTAGTCTTAAAAATGTGCACTGGGCATATGGGAAACCAGATATTTGGGCTATGTGTTGGGAATAGAGAAGTTACGCCAGAAATTTCTAAAATAGAAGTTGTAGCTAACAGCCCTGTCCCAAAACAAAGAACCATCAAGTCAGGTCATTTTAGGGCTGGCTGGTTATTAAAGTAGATCTGTTCCCAACTTTGCTGAGTTAGCTACTTCCCTCACTGAACTCAACGAAAAGCTGCACCCAAATGAAATGGACTCAAGAGTGTGATGAAGCTTTTCAAGCCATTAAGGTTGCATTATGTTCAGCCTGTTTTAAGAAGCCCAGACTTTGAGAAACCATTTTGTTACAAACAGCTGCATCAGAGGTAGGCCTAGGTGCAGTCCTGAGTCAAAATGTAGATGGGATGGAAGAAAAAATTATTCACCTTAGTAATGTTGTTTCTTCTAATGGAGTCTTGCTGTATTCTGACTATTGCAGTTAGGTCCTGCCTTTCAACTGCCCTGGAGAACTAAGAGTTAACTTTCCATGGCCAGCATGGAACGTTTCAGCGAGCTTGGGTGAAGCCTCTGTCTGCTGTTGTTTAAACTCCAACCATCAGATCTTTCGAGCAATATTCACTAGAAGTTCTGTGGAAACTGTAAGACTCACACTAGCCAACTGGCAACTAAATTTATTAGAAAAGGGTTTTTGGTTTCAAAGCAAAGACTCAAGTCAGGAAACCCAAAAACAAAACACAACACACACCCAAAATAAAGGAGGGTGAAAAAGGGCACCTCTAGGGTGCTAAGACTGCTCTTGCCCACCCACATCCCAAAAACCAGGTTCTGAGAGGAAGCAAGAGGAAGTCAGAATACAGCAAGACTCCATTAGAAGAAACAACATTACTAAGGTGAGTAATTTTTCTTCAAACAACATGAAGTCTTGCTGTATTCTGACTACTGCAGACTACCAAGCAGTACCTTAATAGAGGAGGGACAAAACCTACTTTGGGAATAGGCTCTGAAGTACTGCTGTGTTAAACCGAGCATCACCCTAGCCTGGATATCCAGAGAGTAATGCTTGGTGAATGTATGGACTGTTTTCCAGGTGGCTGCTTGACAAATTTCTAAGATAGGAATATCCCTGGCAGCAGCCAGGAAGCAGCTATACCTCTAGTAGAGGGAGCCCTCAGGCCTGAGGGTGGTGTTCTACCCAGTTTTTCATAGCAGAATTGTATACAAGAGACAATCCACCTGGCAATAGATCTTTAGTGGCAGGTTTGCCCTTACCGAGCTCTCCATATGTGAGGAACAACTGAGGACTCAAACCTGTGACCCTTGGTGCGCCTCTATGTAGTAGCTGAGGGCCCCTTTAACATCCAAGTTGTGCAACCTCCTCTCCAGAGGAGGAATGGTCAGTGAAGAAAACAGGGAGAGACATAGACTGATTTAAGGTGGAAATCTGAAACCACCTTAGGCAAAACTTCCTGTTAGTTCTTAGGACCACTTATCCCTATGGAAAGAGATGAGATCAGGCTCCACTGACAGGGCTTGCAATTCACTGATATGCCTGGCAGAGGTAATGGCTACCAAAACACAGTTTACCAAGTCAAGTACTTAAGCTCTGCACAGGACAAAGGCTCAAAGGGTGGTTGCATAAGCTGAGCAATGCAAACATTAAGGTCCCAAGCAGGAGCAGGGTCCCTAAAGGGGGACTGGTATGCAGCAATCCCTTGAAGAACTTACAAAACACAGGATGGCTGACAGAGGAGAGGGCTTGCTTACTGACAAGAAGGCAGAAACAGCTGCCAGATGCACTTTAAGTGTAGCTGGCCTAAGTCCCAAGCCATTAAGATGAATCATATAGTCCAGGACTGCAGGCAACCCAGCAGATTCTGGAGATATATGCTTATTAGAGCACCAAATAGGGAACCTTTTCCATTTGAGTTGTAAGTCTTCCTGGTGGAAGGTTTTCTAGAAGCCTTAAGGATATCCAGAACCCCTGATAGAGGTGCAGATCAGCAAACTCTAACTCTTCAAGAGCCAGGCCTTGAGATTGAGAGATTTGAGGTTTGATACCAAATCCTCCCTGAGAGGATGTCAACAGGTTGTAATTCCTGGGAAGAGACAGGGAAGGTGGACTGCTAAGGACAGCCACAGTGGGTACCAGGGCTGTCTGACCCAGTCTGGAGCAATCAGAATCACTTTGCATGGTTGAGACTTGATCTTGACTAGCACTTTAAACAGGAGAGGAAGGGGAAAAGCATACAGGAACTTCCTTCCCAATTCAGAATCAGAGCATCCAGGGGACTGAGCCCAAGACTGGGGTCTGCAACAAAAGAGAGGAAGTTGGTGATTGTCTGAGGCTGCAAAAGATTTATCTGTGGAGTGCCCCATCTCGAGAAAATCACTTCCAAAACTAGGGGATCTAGGGTCCATTTGTGATGGCCCTGGGATATCCTGCTGAGAGCATCTGCTAGGACACTGTCCTTCCCTGGTAGGTGAACTGCTATCAGAGAGGTTTGCAGAGAATAGGCCAGAGACCATAACTTCTTTGCTTCTTTGCACAAGGTCTAGACCGATTGCCTCCTTGCTTGCTGATGTACCACATTGTGGTGGTATTGTCTGTTCTGATATGGACCACCTTGTTCTGTACAGATTTGAAAAGGCTTATGTACAGAAACACTGCTCTGAGTTCAAAGAGATTGATGTGAAGCAGAGATTCTTGAGGTGACCACAGCCCTTGGGTGGTAAGGTCCCCAAGTGGGCTCCCCAGCCCAGCAGGGAGGCATCTGTAGTGAGTATCACTGAATGAGACTGAGGACAAAAGGAACTCCCTGTCTCAAATTGTCCTGATCCTGCCACCATTGCAAAGCCTGGATCAGGGTTTGAGTCACTGGGACTAGTTTGGTAAGGGAATCCTTTCTTTGGGACCAGAAGGCTCTAGTGGAACTGAATGTCCTCATCTGAATCTTGCCTCCTGGACCACTGCTGTAGAGGCTGCCATGTGGCCCAGGAGCTGCAAGAAATGCCTTGCTGGTCGAGACGCCTGAAGGGTGAAATGAAGAGGCCAGTTCTATATGGGTCCTTGCCCTGTCCAGGGAAGGAAGGCTTTGCTCTTATTGTATCCAGTTCTGTGCCTATAAAGGTGAGGAGCTGTACTGGCTCGAGAACTGACTTTGGAAGGTTGAGGAGGAATCCCAAGGAAGCGTAGCACTTGCTGAGTTATTTGCAGATGTGACTTGACTTTGGCCTGGAGACTGACCCACTATGAGCCAGTCGTCCAAGTATGGAAAGATGGAGATCTTTTTCTCCTCAGGAAAGCAACCACTACTGCCAGGCACTTTGTGAACACCCTTGGGGCTGATGTTAGCCAAAGGGCATTGCTCTGAATTGACAGTGGCCTGACGGCAACTCAAACCTGAGGTACTTCTGTGGGAGCACCTGATGGGAATGTGAAAATAGGTATCTTGAGGTCCAGGGAGGCTAGCCAGTCCCCTTGCCTTAGAGAGGGCAGAATTATTCCCAGAGTCACCATTCTGAATTTTGGTTTTAAAAGGTGCTTGTTCAGATATCTGAGATCCGGATGGGCCGCCATTCTCCTTGTCTTTTTGGGGGTTAGGAAGTACCTGGAGTACAATCCTTTGCCCCTGTGTAGGGTAGGAACCTCTTTCTATGGCTCTGAGAGCCAGGAGGGAAGAAACCTCTGCCTCTAGGGCAAGGGTATCTGATGGATTTGCAGGTGGAAAGGATCCGATTCTCATCTTGGGAAATTTTTGAAGCTGAGAACCAGTCCCTAGCTTACTACTTCCAGGACCCACTTGTCTGATGTCAAAGACTTCCAGTCCTGGACAAAGTAAGCCGGCCTGCCCCTACAGGTATTGAGAACCGGCCCAGGCAGACCCATCAGGGTGTCTGCTTGGCAGGGGCTTTAGGCTGAGGGGTGGAAGCAGGCCTGCTCATTCCCTGTCTGCCTCTCCCTCTGAAGAACCCCTCTGAGCATAAGCAGAAGAGGAGACCTGGGCTTGGTATAGAGGCCTTGAAAGAGCCTGCCCTTGCCCCTAGAATGCTGTCTCCTGAGGAGTGGCTTGCCTTTCTTTGGCCTGAGCACTCCTGTAGGTGGTCCTGTACTCATCCATCTTCATGTAGTTCTCTGTCTGCTCCCCAAACAGAGAATTACCAATGACAGGGAAATCCATGGCCTCAGCCTGGGTATCCTGTGATAGGCTAGTACATCTGAGCCAAGCCATCCTCGAAGGGCCACAGATGTAGCCATGACTCTAGAAGAAACATCACTGGAGTCCATAGCAGCATAAACTGCTCCCTGGATGCCTCGATCCCATCCGCAGCCACCTGCTCCAGCGCCTGGCAAGCTGGTCAGGGGCCTGTTTAGCCAGAGCCAGCACAGTGTCCCACCTGGACTTCTAGTATCTAGCTGTGTAGGCCATATAGTTAGCCTGCCTGAGTCCCAAAGATGCTGCCATGTACTGCTTTGCCATGGCATCAGTCCTCATGGAGTCCTTATCTGGGGGTGTGAAGCCAAGGGAATATTTGCCTTATCACAGGCAGCAGCCTGCACTGCCCCAACATGGCTGCATTGCTGGGAAAGGAACTCCGTGACTGAGCTTGAAAGGGTATACCTCTTGTCCACTTTTGTCCACAGGAGGTATAGAATTAGGAGTCTTTAGAATTTTAAATGTCTGTTTCCCAAAAGATTTATGGAGGGAACAGACAATCTCCTGGACTCTGGGATGTCCATCACCTCAACAAAATCAGGCTTCTCCTGATCCTCTACTGCTTCTTCCATTGAAGCTGGGGTTTCAGCCACTTTCTTGTAAAACATAAAGTGGGAAGGGACCAGAAAGCCTAGGAGGAGAAACACCTGAAGGTCTGTCTGGGGAAATGTCCAGGTCAATAGGCACATCCAGACTTTCATAATCACCATCATCATCATCCTCATACTCTCTTTCCTCCTCTGGTTCATAAAATTCTTCTAAAGTATAATCCGAATCGGGGAACCATCAACCGGAGCCCCTGAAGATGGTGCCGGGTTCGCCGAACTGGTTAGCGAACTATCCTTATCGCTTGGCTATTTCATCTATTTCATCTGCGGTCAGAGAAAGAATTTGTGGATCTGAACCGGATGATTTTTCCTTCTTTTCTTTTTAACCGGAACCGACCTCAGAATCGGCTTCCTTTGCCTGAAGAAGTTTCGCCCTGGTCAGAGGGTTATTTCTTCTGGTTCGGTCGGAACCGAACCGGGCTGGCCATCCAGGTCAGCAGAGTCTTTGCCTCCTTTCCCTCAGTCTACCTACTCTCTTATCCAGGGTAGCTTTGGGAAAACTTTAACAAATTTGGCAGTCTGAATCGAGGTGGTCAAACCCAGACAATAAACACAGGTGGTGTGGGGATCAGCCTTAGCAAAGGCTTCCCACACACACTACAGTGTTGAAACCCAGTGGGCCTGGTTTTATTGGGTTTCTCAGACATAGCCAATCCTATCCAAACGCACTTTTTTCGCAATCTGCCAGGCAAGACACCTTTATTGGTTCCTGACCGTGTTACTGGTCTTGCAAAACGTAATTAAACTGCTTTTTTAGAACCGACACGGACCGTTACTTACACTCTAATAAATTCAAAAGTTTTTAAACCTGTCTGATTGGTTCAAACCGAACCGATCCAATGTTTACAAGTTCCACACAGAAACTAAATGCAAACCTATCTAGTACTCACGGTACCACAGACAGAGACTTAAATCGACAGGCTCAGTAGCAGAAATTGGAAGAACTGAGCTTAAAAATGACACTTTAATCAACTTTTTGAACCGAGCAAAGGAGAAATCTCCAAGTGACTGTTCAGGGAGGCGGAGCAAAGAATCTGACGATTGGAGTTTAAACAACAGCAGACAGAGGCTTCAACCGAGCTTGCACTGAATGTTCCATGCTGGCCATGGAAAGTTAACTCTTTGTTCTCTGGGGCAGTTGAAAGTCAGGACTTCACTGCAATAATCAGAATACAGCAAGACTTCATGTTGTTTGAACATCCTATTCTGTACATAAGTAGGAAGTTGCAAGACAGAGAGAAAAGGTACTCCACCATTGAAAAGGAATGTTTAGTAGCAAAGGGCCATGGAGTCCTTTAAGTTTTATTTGCTAGGAACTGACTTTGCACTTATAACAGATCACAATCCTTCTGTTGGCTTAACCAAATGAAAGATAAACATTCCAGAATCACAAGGTGGTACCTGGCACTAAAGCCGCTTTAAATTCCAAATAATACACAAATCTCGAAAGAGAACAGCAATGCTGATGTTCTGTCAATATAATGGATCAGGAATTGAGGGTTCTGAAGGTTGAAAACAAACGCATTTAGTTTAAATGTTACCGCTTGCTGTACTATTATAGAAAAAGGATACTGCACATGTGCTTAATTTCCAAAGTTAGAAGCTAAAGTTAATAGATAATTAATAGAAAGTTTTGGAAACCTGTTTGATAAAATAGGTTCCTCTTAAGGAAAGAGTGTATGCTACAGGGTAGAATAGGACCCTGTCCCAGCTTGTTACAGAGAGTTTGAATGCAGGGATCCGCTCTGCTCTTTCCTTTCCTGTCTCTTTTTCTGTCTGGTTGCACAACCACATTTTCCTGTGAGACCTAGGATTTGATCACCCCGACAGTCTCGCAATTCTTTGCCTCTCACTGTCTCTCAACCTTCCCTTGCTGTTCTGTCTTTTCCTCCTGACATATCTGCTGGAATAAAAATATATGTAAATCATTATGTGGAAATGTAACTGATATTGGGATCCCTTTGTTTAGAAAGTATATAGTATTACTGTTTAAATATGTAAATAATTATAGTTTAAGATGATTGCAAAAGCTATTGGAAACTCAAGGGGTTAACCTGAAATGCTATTTTTTTCCTTTCCAGAAGCTGTGGAAATGGGCCCAGTTCTGGGACATTGTGTTCTAGCTACACATGCCTGATATTTACAAGAACATTTTAGAAAAACATAGGATGCTTGTTAAGAAGGGGGTTGCAAAGATTTATAAGACACAGAGATTAAAGTTAAACCTGATAGATCTTCTATTTATTCTGCCTTTGTAAATAACTACATGGAACAAATTTATTTTTATGGTACTGCTAGTACAAATAAATACTTTTTGTGAAGTTTACAACTGCTCTCTTTCCTATGCTCCTGACCTGTGCCTCAATGGCAGTGCCTCAGTTGCTGCTGCTTCCCGCTTCTTTCTACCCTCTGAAGATTGTAAGTCTTTCATGCAAGTTTTGTTGTTTGAAAGTGAATTATTTTAATTTAGGAGCTTTTGTCTGCAGTTTGGGTCTGAGCTTGATGTCACGACATATTCCACTGCCACCGAACCGAAGTCTCAAAATTGCCTTTTCATTTTTGCTATCCTGGGTACAAACATTATAAAATGGTTATTATAGCAATGGAATATAAAATGCAGCAATGTGATTGGTTATGTTTATAAAGGTTGCATTAACTTTAATTAATAGTCACGTGATAGACTGGTCACCCTGCAGCATGACTTCCATATGATATCCGGCTATGGAATGCTAGAACAAAGAGCTTTGACTGTTCGGGTAGCATTCCATGACACTTATTTGAATCCACTGTTGCTGTGACTATCGCATTGTGAAGTGTCCCAGTAAAGGCAGTTAACAGTATTGGCTAAACTGTGAAAACATTTAAGTTAGTCAATAGCCCTAAGCCCAGTACTAGCTACTTTGCTCACTGACTACTGGAAAGTGAGGGAAGTGTGACTTATAAGTTTTAGTGTAACTGGCAACCTGAATCAGCTGTTACTTCACTGACAAACAAGAACAGTAATCCAGGTCCATCAACAGTCTCCCCACCCCCTTCTAAACGAAAAGGCAGGAAAATGCCTCAGACATAAAACATTTATTAGCTCTCCTTCAAATTCAGTAAAAAAAAAAAAAAAGCTCACATTAGTTAGAAGCTGCCACCAGACAACTGCTCAATGCCAGGGTGAATATGTACAGAACATCTCTCACATGCGTCATTCCATGAATGCAGCAGTTTCGATGGTGTTGGACACTGTCATCATGGCACCACAGCAAACAGCACACCACAACTAGTGCATGGGAAAAATGAGTAGACGGCACCAATTGGTGCTTTTATTAAAATGTCATGAACTAAAAATGTGTTTTTATTTTAAAACAAGAAGCCATAAGAGCTATCACCAAATCAACAGAAAGGCCACATCCAAAGAACAACATCAGGATGCTGAGAACATGCAGTCTCCATTTCAGTGTGTTTCCTTCAACTGGCAAGTAAAATCAGCGAAGGACTATTTCACATCATAACGTATTAAAAAAAAGACACCAAATGACTATAATTGTGGGTTACCACTGCTATAATTGCAATAAGGGCTCCTAGGGGTTATGTTAATGTTCAAGTTCATTTGCACTACCTTGTACGGTTGTTTGCTGCATGGTACTGACGTGCTACCAAACATGCTGCATGCTTAATGAGCACAGTATCACCTTCAGTTAGTGACGACAGTCTCATACGACTTCTTGTCATCATAGGACTTCATCCTAGTTTTAGCTTGTGTCCTTCTTTGAATTCAGGTCCAGGCGCTATCGTGATGACTGCACTTCAGGAAGCTTAATGTTCAGGGCCTGATATGAAAAACTGTAGTGAGGGCACTCCAGTTGTACAGTGTGGTGTAGCTCTATAGTTTCTTATAGTGAATTTCTGACTTCTAGGGATGTAGATATACTGTTCTTATCTACATTTTATGCATGTCCTTCCCCTTTAAATCTTGCCGGAAGGTCTTCAAGCTGGCTCCTCCCACCCACCCATCTGCGGTGGTATGACCTCAGCTCCACCCCATGATGCCAGATCTTCCTTTCCACTGTAAGATTCATGCTGCCTCCTTTGTTCACACTTTTGTAGGCCCTGGTTTCAAAACCTTTGGTTCTTCCGAAAATTCGCCTGCTCGCTACTGACTGTGCTTTTATTGTTACTCGTCATGGAAGATAAATATTCCCCATTTTACGGTGCCTGCAGGCAAAATGCTGTGCAGCGATCCGCATACCACGTGCGCCTACTGCCTGGGTGTCGCCATGACACCCAGATTTAAGTGACATGTGCCTCAAGCCACCTGAACGCCCTGACGATTGTCTCACATGCCTTGTTGGGCAGGCCTGAGAAACGGAATCCTCCGTGAAATCAAAAGAGGCCCGTGGGTAGTCTCTGTGGCTGCGGATCCACTGAGCAGTTGCAACAGAAGCAGGCTTTCAAAGAAGAAGTGTGGGCTGCAGAAGCCTCTTCTTGTTCAATATTTGTTCCTCAACCTGCTTTCAGGTTTCTTCTAGGAGCCGGCCATTCCCTCCCCCACTAAGGGCGAGGGACCTGCGGGCTTGCATTCCTCCTGGTCCCGAAGAAGGAAAAGGATCCAAAAAATTTTTCTCAGTGGAGACGCCTTGGGATCACGAGCAATGTCGGTCCCAGGAGCCGCAGTTTCAACTTCAGTCGAATTGCTTCCTCGCCGCTGGCTTCTCGGTCTTGCTTCTGACCAGTAAACTAAGGTCTCGATCGATGAGGCTGAGATCACCTCAATCCCATCGACCAGCTGCCGCCCGACGCTTTCGATACCCTTGACTAGCACTCTAGTCCTGCCTCTTCCTGATGAGAAGACCTAGCTAGCTGGGGATCCCATCTAGGAACTGGTCCCTGATCCAGGTAAATCACTGGTTTCCGGTGTCTCCCGAATGACCGAATCGCCAGTCCAATCAAGGTGGAGATCTCGGACCCATTCGGACCGACAGGTCAGGAAGGCGATAAGTACATAGATATAGACAGTGTCGGCAGATAAGGGCCTATGGCCCACCTAGTCTGCCCATTTGAGCTTGTAAGTTCAGTTTGTTTTCCTAGATCTGTTTCCTTACCCCTGCCCTCTAGAATTCCTTTATGTCTATCCCATGCATTCTTAAATCCTGTGATTGTTTCAGCCCCACCACTCTCTGGCAGGGTGTTCCACTTGTCCACCACCTGCTCTGTGAAGAAATTCTTTCTCATGTTTCCTCTGAACGCCCTCCTCCAACTTCATCCCATGCCCTCTAGTCCTGAAACATCTTTTCGCTTAAAATAGTGTTTTCCTGCACCCTGTTCCTCCCTGTGAGATACTTGTATGTCTCTATCATATCCCCTCTCCTCCCTCTCCTCCAGGAGTACATGTTCAGTTCCTTCAACCTGTCTTCATAGGACTTGTGATGCAACCCATGCACCATCTTTGTTGCCTCCTCTGAACCTTCTCTACCCCTGTCTAATGTCCTACGTAGGTATGGTCTCCAGAACTGCACACTGTACTCCAGGTGGGGCCTCACTAGTGTCTTGTATAGGAATTATGACCTCCTTTCCTGCTGGTGATGCCCCTGCCTATACATCCCAGCATCCTATTTGCTTTACCTGATGCCTTGTCACACTGTTTCCCTACCTTGAGGTCATCAGAGATGACAACCCCAAGATCCCTTTCCTGCTTGTGCATGCTATATCCTCACTCCCAACTGATATATTGTGCCAGGTTTTGTGCCCCATATACATTATCTTGCACTTTTTGCATTGAATTTCAACTGCCAAACCCTTGACCATTCTTCAAGTTTCTGCAGGTCCTTCTCATTCTGTCTACACCATCTGGTGTGTCTACTCTGTTACAGAGCTTTGTGTCATCAGCAAACAGTGAAATTCTGCCTTCTAGATCCTGTGCAATGTCACTGATGAAGATGTTGAATAGGACCGTCCCAGCACTGATCCCTGTGGTACCCCACTGGTTACTCTTCCTCTGTGGAGTGACAGCCATTTACCACCACCCTCTGTGTCCTGCCACCCATCCAGTTACCTACCCACCACACTACTGTCCTGCCCACACCCATATTCCCAGTTTGTGTAATAGTCTCTATGTGGCACAGTGTCAAGGCCTTGCTGAAGTCCAGATAGGCCATGTCCACTGCCCTCCCTGATCCACCTCCCTAGTCACCCAGTCAAAAATTCAATGAGGTTGGTCTGACATGACCTCCCCGTGAAAACCATGCTGCCTTGGGTCCTGTAGTCCATTGACAACCAGATGTTCCACCAATCTCTCCTTCAGTAGTGCTTCCATGATCTTTCCCAACTGAGGTGAGGCTGACTGGTCTGTAGTTCTTCGCTTCCTCTTTGTTCCCACTTTTGTATAAGGGGACTACATCTGCTGTCCTCCAGTCTTTGGGTACTCCCTGTTTCCAGTGATTGGCTGAACAGGATAGCCAGAGGTTCAGCCACCACCTCTCTTAGTTCTTTAAGGGCCCTGGGGTAACCCCATCTGGCCCCATTGCTTTATCAGCTCTTATTACTTCCAGTTCCTTCAGGACCCTTTCTCGTAAAGGGACTTGTGTCCATTTCTGCACCACTCTCACCCTTGTACTCCCTTCAGACCCATTACCCCTCTTCCTTAGTAAAGACTGAGCAGAAATACCTGTTCAATATGTCAGCTTTATTGTTGTCATCCTCCACGCTGCTCCTATCCTCCCCTTCAGTCTCACTATCCCTCCCTTTGTCTTTCTTTTTTCACTTATGTACCTGTAAAAGGTTTTGTCCCTTACCCACTGATTTTGCAATGTGTTCTCTGTCTGAGCTTTGGCTTCCTTTACTGACTTCCCTGCCTCCCTTTGTTTCTCCTGGTACTTCCCATCCCTTCTGCCTGTGTCTTTTGTATTGCCTGAATGCACCTTTGGCTTTCACTTTTTGCTACCCTTTGGAAAACCATAATGGTCTCTCTTCCTTTTCCTCTTGCTAACCTGCTTAATGCATAATTCTGTTGTTCTTATAATCCCATTTTAAATACTGCCCACTGTTCCTCAACCCTGATTCCTGTCCCATTCCCTTAATGCCTCTTTCAAGTATCTCCCCATTTTCCCAAAGTCTCCCCCTAAAATCCAGGATCGTGTTTTGTGTGGTTTGCTCTGCTCTTTCTGTGATTTCAAACCACAATGACTGGTGGTCACTGTTACCCAGGTGCTCCCCACTGTTGCCACCCCATCACACTGTCCCTGTTTGTGAGCACAAGGTCCAGTATTGCCTCTGCCTAGCTGGTTCCATGACCAGTTGCTTGAGGAAGCACCCTGAAAGGAGTCCAGGATAAATCTGCTCTAGTTGATGCTGCTGCTGGGATGCTCCAGTCCACGCCTGGTATATTGAAGTTCCAACCAGTACCACTCACCTTGTCTGCCATCCTTGGATGGCTAGCATCAGCTCCCTATCTGTTTCTTCCTCCTGGGCTGGTGGTCTATAGACCACACCTGTGCGGATGGCTGGCCCCATTTTCCTTTCCAGCTTAACCACAGTATCTCTCCCCATTTTGTTCCTCCTGGATCTGTGTGGCTCCTTATGTCATTTTCTCACATACAGTGCCACTCCTCCCTTCCTGCCTGCTCTGTCTCTTCTGAATATGTTGTGCCAGGTAGGCCATCTCCCAGTCATGGTTATTATTACCAGGTTTCAGTTGATGGCCACAATGTCCAGGTCTGACTGTACCATGACAGCCTCCAGATCTTCCATCTTGTTGCTAAGGCTCCTGGCATTTGCACACATGGCTTTCCATGATTTGACCTCCTAGACTGCTTCACTGTTCTACTCCAGACCCTTCCTTGGTTGTCATTTATCCCTGGTTCTCCTTGTCTGTTGCCCTTCTGCTGAATTTTGCCCCTTTTCTGCTTATCCACCTTTTGGACACTAATCTCCATCTTTGCACACTGCTTTGCAGAGATAGCCACTCCTCTGGTTCACTGGTTCCACTACTAGCTGTGGTGGTGAGCAAGTAGGTACCGTCCTTGCTGGCCTGCCACCCCTTTGCTAGTTTAAATGCTTGTCAATGTAGAGAAAACTTATCATTGAGTGCTTGATTCCCTCCAGGATGGATGCAGGCCGGCCAGGCTTGAACAAACCTCCATCCTCCAGGTGGGTCCCCAGTCACCACGAATCCAAACCTTCCTCACAGCACCAGTTCTTCAACCATGAGTCAAAGTTCCTGTGCATGCACTCCTATGCTCTCCTTGCCTTTCACAGGTAGTACATCTGAGAAAGTGACAGAAGTAGCTACTTGCTTGAGACCCTCCCCAGTTTCCTAAACTCTTCCTGAACTTCCTTTGGCTCCCCATTTGCCAAGTCATTAGTACCTAGGTGGATAATGACATCCAGCTCACCTCCTGCCTTGCCTTCCCAGTGATCCCCAGTATCTTCCTTCCATCCCTCCATGCCGTGGCACCTGGTAGGCACCTCACCTCCCTGTCCTCCCCTCCTGTGTTCCTAGCTGATCCCTCTTACGATGGAGTCCCCACCAGGATCCCTCCCTCCTCCTCTGGGGTCCACTGCTTCCCCATTGAGGTCACCTCCTTGCCTAACCTCCACATCCTTCCTTCCACTTCCTCGGGTACTCTATTTGGTTGTCCTCATTTGCCAGTGCGCATATGAGTTCTTGAGAGGAATAGGATCTGGGATGTGCCTGCCCACCAGGCCTCTAACCTCCCTGAGCCCACTGTCATCCAAGTGCTCCTCGCTCGGCATCCTTTGAGGCAGCTGCATTGGACTGGGTGGTCCCTGGATAGGGGTGATGGTACTCCTGACCCAGTTTACTTCGCTCTGAGTCTGGCTACCTCATCCTGCAGTCCAGAGATGCATGCAGATAAGGCAGCACCCCAGTGTCCAGAAGGTCTGCCTGAATATGGCTGCCTCACAGCCACTGCATTGCACCACTCCCCACATTATACTGCAATTCCACTACTTTCTGCTACTGAAGCTCTCTTAGTTCTCTTTTATTTATTTACAGTACTAAAATCCTGTAACTGATTGTCAGATATATATTTTTTTAAGGAAAAGAAACCAATAAATAAATAAATGAGTCAAAACACTTGTCGTGCTGAGGGTGGTCTTCTTCCCCTTATGCCCTTCCTACTTCACACCTCTTACTATACCCTGTGTTTAGCTCCTGTCAATCAGATTTATCAGGGCATATAATTAAGAGTTGGGGAAGGGGGCCAATTAAAGACAGCACAGAATTACACCACCACTATGTTTTAAATTTTCAACAGCCCAAAACAATTATAAGTAAAGACAACACAGAAAGAAAGTATAGTGTCACTACAAACCTACAATCTAAGTTTAAAAGAAAATACCAATTACCAGTTACTCTAAAGCACTGAATTGAATATGTTTCCTTCCTTCACCTTCTGGCTTCTTCTGAGAAGATGAACCTCTGTTTGCTGCTTTAACTGTGACTAAGCCCCACCTCCAGTTATCACGTAGCTGAGGTCAGAGGCCAGACAATTAACACCTTCACCCAGCTACAGGACAGTCAGACAAGCCAAGATAAAATTTGCAGCAATTAAAGACAGCACAGAATTACACCACCACTATGTTTTAAATTTTCAACAGCCCAAAACAATTATAAGTAAAGACAACACAGAAAGAAAGTATAGTGTCACTATAAGCCTACAATCTAAGTTTAAAAGAAAATACCAATTACCAGTTACTCTAAAGCACTGAATTGAATATGTTTCCTTCCTTCACCTTCTGGCTCAAAAGGCGTAGCGCCACCAGTCATCCTCGTCCTCCTCGGATGAGGAGGGCTTCGCGGAAACTCCATCGACACTAAGAGGATTTAATGTGGCAGCAGCTGATTCTGTCCAGACAGAAACTGCCCACGATTTCTACTCTGGCCATTACTTGGCTTACCCTCCCAGGCGAGAGCCAACTCCTCTGGAACCAGTCAAATCGGTTCCCCACCTGTGGAGCTGGCCAAACCAGTCCTGGTTCAGCCCAAATCAGTCTCTCCGCTGATTGTGGTGGAGCCACCACCTAAACAGCCTCGGAGGGGCTCCTATGAAGGACTGTCAGATGGTTCCAGGGCTCCACGCAGGATTTCAGACACTTACTGCCTGACTGCCCCAGGCGTGTTGGCGGACCTTGATGGCAGACCGATCTATCTGGATTCTTCGGATTTGGATGACACTAACCTATCGCTCACCCTCGGGATGATGAGTCTATTGGTAGTCTGTCGACAGAGGAGGGCCCTTTGTCATTTCAGGTTCTCTGCCTTATCTCCGAATCCACGGGATGCCCCTGGATCCTGTCCAGAAAAGGGTGGAGTACCCTTTTCCAGATATCTTTAAAAGATGGGATACACCCCTAGGGAGCCTTTCCTGTGGTGAAGCCATTGTTGGCCCGGCCTTGGAGCTCTGGAAGCATCCTGCCTCCTGCCTAGCGCCGTCTGCCTGGATGGCCGGAAGTATGTGCTGCCACGTGTCCCTCTCGGGTTCACAGAACAACCCTTGGCCGAGGATTTGGTGACCATTTCTGTGTTCAGATGCATGGGCAGCTCTGCTGACACTGACAGACCCCGGACAAGGAGTCCAAAAACTGGACCACACTGCCAGGAAGGTCTATGCAGCCTCCTCCTTAGGCTTCCGCCAGGCAAGCTCGGCCGTCATCATGGCGCATTTCTCTCATGCCCTGTTGGGCTCCTTAGATGAAGTTCTCCCATACCTCCCCGTGGACCTTCAGACTCACGGTCAAGCAGGTCCAGGACCAGGGCCGTGCCGTTGCCAAGCAGCAGCTTCAGACGACTTTGGACCAGGGGACTCTAGCGTCCATTCGGTGGTAACCACAGTTGCCGCAGGGCTTTTTTTTTTTTTTTATTCTTTTATCCCTCCTAGACGCCCCTGCACTCCCTTCCTTCGGGCTGTCTCAATGCCCTCCAGACTCCCCACTGAGTCTGCCCCTAGGTGTCTCTTCTCTCAGGTGCTCCTACCTGCCTCCTTAGCACCTTACACAGGGTCTGCCCGTGTTGTGTCATCTGGGTGGCGGAGCTGCCATCATCCGGATGCCGAGGGTTGTTTTCGGTTTTCTGTCCCTCCCTCTCACCCCGGGGGCGCTCGGCTCAGGCGGAGCGTGCTACGCCGCCTGCCAAGTGCGTGTAGGTGTCCTCCCCTCCCGGCTCCCTGCCCTAGGAAGCCGCCATTGCCCAGAGTCGGTGCTTCCACGGCTCTCGAGCGCCGGGTGTATTAAACACCCTGGTCCCTCTCCTCGAAGGAGAAGAGCATCTGTTGGGACGCTCGATCCTCCTTCCCCCAGCCGACCCCTCGACGGCCCGAGTCCGCTCCTCAACCCGGTCGCCGGGCGTGACGCGAGGTGTGGTGTCCAGCGCCAACCTCAGCGCCACCGGGCCGCTGCCGCAGGGTTTTGAAGAGGCTTTCCACCTTATGGCGGATACCCAGCACAAACTCATTGATGTTCCTTTCCTGGGCACCGATCTCTTCGGCCCAGGTGTGGAAAGTCACCTTCAGCAAATCGAGCAGTCTAGTGTCACCTTAGACTCAGCCACTTCTGCTCAAAGCACTCCTAGCGCCAAGAAGCAGCAGAAAAGAAAGAGCTTTCGGCACTCTGCTCCTGGGGCCCAGCAGCCCTCCTTTCATGGTGGGCAGCAACAGCAGGCACAGGGATTGGCACCCTTGGCCCAAGTCCAGGCCTCCACCAGCCCGCAGACAAGGAGGTCAGGGTTTAGGCCCTGAACCCTCTTCCTCCAAGCCTGCCCAGTGGCCGGGATAGGGGTTACCACTATCCCGTCACCTAATTCCTGGATCCTCCGTCGGGGTCGGCTCCACCACTTTCTTTCCGCTTGGTCCGCTGTTACCATGGACAGGTTGGTCTTAGTAGTCAGCCAAGGTCTGCCTCTGGAATTCGAGCACTATCCTTTCAGCCGAGCCCATGTCCCGCGGGAGGAAAGAGTATTAGCATACACTGATGGCTCTGACAGATGACATAGCGCAGCTCCTCCTCAAGGAGGCAGTGGTTCGAGTGGCACATCCTCCAGTCAACCCAGGGTTCATTTCTAGGTGCTTCCTGGTCCTGAAGCAGGCGGGAGGGGCTAGTGTCCCATTCTAGATCTGCATGACCTGAATTAGTATCTCAGGCCATGCACCTTCAGGATGGTAACTTGTCCCAGGTCATACCATCCCTGGAGCAAAACATGTTGTTCTGTACACTGGATCTCCAGGATCGTCCTTTCACATTTCAATCCATTCGTCCCTAGCGGTTCCTCCACTTCAGAGCAGAGGGAACCCTACAAAGTTCCAAGCCACACCATTCGCCTGTCGCCGGCCCCATGGGTCTTCACCAAATGCACTGCAATGGTGGCAGCCCATCTTAGGCATCAAGGGGTCAGAGTGTACCCTTAATTCGATGATTGGATCTTGGCAGGTTCCACCCAGCAAGAGGTGGAGAGGTCCAGGGACCAGGTCCTCCAGACCTGCTCACAACTTGGCCTCCTGATCAACGAGGCCAAGTCGAGCTTGTGCCTTCTCAGGTGATATGCTCCATCGGGCAGAGCTCAGCTCTTGCTGAGCCAGAGCACAGCTCCGGAGGACAGGGCGGAGGCTCGCCTCCTTGCCCAATCATTTCTGGTTGGGCATTTGTGTCCTGCCCGGGACTTTCTGCACCTTCTGGGCTACATGGTGGCCTGCACCAACGTGGTCCATTGGGCCTGGTGGCATATGCCCTCCCTTCAATGGGAGCTGGCCATCCAGTGGACTCAGTGCCTAGGTCATTTTGACCAGCTGATCACTGTGACCCAGAAGATCCAGGATGCTCTCCAGTGGTGGACCATCCTAGACCGGCTGCAGGAAGGGATCCCATTTGGTTGACCCAGCCGACAGTCGTCCTCACGACCGATGTTTCTCTCATGGACTGGGGGCCCACATGGGGAACAATCGACCCACAGTTCTGGACCCTGAGGAATCCGATACCATAACAACCTGTTGGAGCTCAGGCGGTCAGACTGGCATTGTTAGCATTTGATCAGCAGCTTCAGGGTCAAGTGGTTTCAAGTCCAGATGGACAAAACCACGACCATGTACTACCTTAACAAGGAGGCGGCACTCACTCCCAGCTGCTGTGCAGGGAGCACTCTGCATCTGGACATTCGTAGCCGATCTGAAATGGATTTTCTAGCCATCCATGTGGCAAGAGCCTCGAATCAACTGGTGGATGTTCTCACCGCATAGGCTAGACATCTCATGAGTGGTCTCTCCATCCGGAGGAAGCTTACAGCCTGTTCTTCCACGGGGTGAACCAATGGTGGACCTGTTTGCCTCCAGGAAAATACCAAGCTGAGGCTGTTTGCCGCTTCCCTCAGCAGGGATCTCTGCAGGGATGCCTTCTCGAGGCCGTGGACCACAGGCCTCTTCTACGCCTTCCTTCCATTTCCCTTGATCCACAGGGTGCTTCTCAAGGTGAGGGACAAGGCACAGGTGATTTTGGTAGCCCCAGACTGGCCCCGCCAGTTCTGGTATCCAGCACTCTCAGCCTCGCAACAGGCTGCCGAGGCGTCTTCCAGCATGCCCGCATTCTGACATCTATCAATCAGGGAAGGTGTTCCATCCGGACCTTCAATCCCTGCACCTGACAGCCTGGTACCTGAGCAGCTAGAGAGTTCCGGCTGTGTGTCTCTCTGAGGATGTACTCACAGTAGTAGAAGCATCCAGAAAGGAATCGACCAGAAGTGCTACGCCTTCAAATGGAAAAGGTTTTCTATTTGGTGGCAGGGACGAGGAGCCTGGACCCTCTGTCCTGTCCTGTGACGGAGCATTTTGGGCTACCTTTGGTCTCTGTCCAAAAGGGTCTTTAACCCTCAAGGTGCACCTGCCAGCCATCTCTGCTTACGGGTGCGGGCCAGTCAGCAGGCGGTGGCACAGGAGAAGGTGGCCTGGCACTTTTCAAAGGCCTAGATTACATCCATTCTGGTGCATGAACCTCCACTTCCATGGATTTACTGCTGGTTTTGGCAAAGCTCATGGGTAAGCCATTCAAACCAATGCACAAGTGTGAGATGTCATACTTGTCGTGAAAGACGGCCTTCCTGGTGGCTATCATGTCCGCCAGAAGGACTGGGAGCTCCAGGCTCTCTCACTGGAGACTTCTTATCTGGTCATCCACAGGGACAAAGCTGTCCTGTGCCCACCTGAAATTCCTCCTGAAGGTGGTGTCAGAGTTTCACCTTAATCAGGTGTAGACTCTGCCTGTGTTCTACTCGAACTACACCTCGGATGCAGTACAGGCTCCATACTCTGGACCTGAGACATGCTCTCCTACTATAAGGAGAGGATGGCGGAAGTTCAGAGAGAGGTTCTGAGCTGTTTGTCACCTATGCTGAAGCTGCACCTGGCAGGCCTGCAGCAAAGTGGATGATTGGCAGATGGATTACATCATGCATTGATCTCTGCTATAGGTTGGCGGGTAGGGAGCCTCCTGTAGGGCTAAGGATTCATTCCACCCACCATACTGTTGCATCGGTGGCTGCTTCCAGAGACACCCCTATCCAGGAAATCTACAGGTCTGCTACCTGGAAGACAGCAAACACCTTCATCGCCCACTACCACATCAGCCTTGAGTCACGCCGGGATGCTGATTTTTGGGACCTCGGTTCTCCAGTCTCTGTTCCCAAAGCAGGGGTATGCACCTGCCTCCTCCTGGAGAACTGCTAGGAGTCTGCCAACAAGTGTCGATAAGAACAACATAACCACATCCCTAGAAGAACAGGTTACTCACCTGTAACAGTAGTTCTAGGAGTAGCATGTGTTGTTCATCCACACTGACCACCCGACCTCCGGCTGCGACAAACAACCTGGCTTCTAGCGGCTAAAGATCTGGCATCATGGGCAAAGAAGAGTTATACCACCGGTTGGGTAGGAGGAGCCAGCCTGGAGATCTTCCGGCAAGATTTAAAGGGAAAGGGACATGCCAACAAGTATGGATGAACAACATATACCACTCCTAGAATTATGTTACAGGTGAGTAACCTTTTCTTACCCTACGGCAGCTACCACTCACATGGTATGGTAGCTGCCTTCCATAACAGTCATTTTAGCCATGTGGAAATACTGGTTGCAACCAGTAATCCCAATATTTTACTCGTAAATTAGTTTTAGCATCGGCTACCGATGCATTTTCAAACCCCATTCTAGCCACCATGCCCCCTCACTCAAGCATGTAATGACACGTGGCCAGGGAGAGCGTGGGAAGCGCTCCATTGAAATGAATGGGGCTAGAGTTTTCTTAATTTTTAACATCAAGAATGGCCAGTAAAAGATTAATGAAAGGCACTGCTTGACTAACATGACCCTTGAGTAGCTATCTATATTGAAAGCTTCCTTTAATAACTGATGCATTACTTTTTCCTGCTTTTCTGCTCTATGCTGCTTTGACTGCTTTTTCAATGGTTTTCAAGAATCTCTCAACCTCTCCGCTTGCTCTAGGCCAGTAGGGGTGATTTTCCTGTGATTGAAACCTTAATACTTAGCAAACAGTTTGAAGTCTTGGCTATTAAACGGCAGTCTACTGTCAGACTTGACCACCTTATTCTGAACTCAGAAAATGCTTTATCTAGAACAGGTATCACAATCCCAGCACTGGTGGCTTTAACAACTTCAACTCCAATACCTAGAATAGTCATCAATTACCACCAAGAGATACCGTCCATAGGAAGCTTTCCAAAGTCCACACTTACCTCTTGCGATGGTAATTCCGACAGCTCTGACATCTCCAGCGCCTCAAGCTTAATTTCAGGCACCACAACCTGGCAAGCTAGGTATGACTTGATAATGTTGTCCACTAACTTGTCAATACCTGGAAACCAGACTTTTTCTAATGAAGGCCTTTGTTTTACTACTCCCAGATATCCCGATATTCCAAGTCAACGTCCTCACCTCTGAAGTTTTTAGGGTATGACTATTCTAGCCCCTTTTAAACTGAAATTTTGTCAGCATTTGTGGTTAGTTCCAGCTTTTATCTTTTCAAACAAGGCATATTCGTTGTGCATTAGCCACGGGTTCAAGCCAGTTCTCTTCCATCTCCTTGACTGTATTGCTTCAGCTACAGATGCAAAGTTCCATCATTTTGGGTAGCGGCTTGAATTTTGTCCAAAGACATGGCCACGAGGGTAACGTTCAACAATATAATTCTTCAGTAACTTTCTCCTCTCACCTCAAAGGGAATGGCTTTGTTGGAGGGTGTCTTGACATGTAATCAGAAGGATTATCTCCACAAATATGATAGGCAACTACTTCACAGGGCTGTAACCTTTGAGACCATCTCTCAATCCTGGCCAGCAGTTTGGACCTTGGGTTTTCGAAAATTGCTATCAATGCCTTGCTGTTGGTATGGTATTTTTTTTTTATTTATTTAGTTGTTTAACCAGGTATAGCACTAAGCTGAAAGCCTTTTACAGGAGCAACGGAAGTTAAGTAACTTGCTCCTGGTCACACAGTATGCAAGTGGAAGCTGTGAGTTCAAACCCAGGTCTGGTCTGCTGGATGTCACCAGATTTGCAGCTCAGAGCCTTAAACCACTGCGCTATACTGCCTCCACAGACTGTGTATAGACTATAGTATAGTCTAGACTATAGTATAGTACAGTATAACACTGTGCATGGCCTTCCAAACACATATACAGTATATGGAAGTGTTCACACACCAGGATCATTGTCAGAGCTTCTCTCTCAGTTTGGGAGTACCTTTGTTCCACTGGCGTGAGTGCTCTACTTCCAAACACAATCAAACTGCAGTCATTACTGCTTGCACTTTTCTGGGTCAGGACAGTAGTGATTCCCACTGGACTAGCATCCACAAAAATTTCAGTTTGTTTCTCGGCATCAAAATATTTAATCACAGGAAAATTGGTAAGTGCTTCTCGCAACTGAGTGCATTTTCCTGACTGGTGGACTAATTCAAGCGTATCCTTTTAATCAACTCCCTCAAAGGCTGTGTCATTGTAGCATAGTCTGGGACAAATCGTGAGCAAAAACTGGTCATGCCAAGTAAGCTTCTGATCTCTGAGGCATTTATGGGTGTTGCAAGCTCATGGATCGTTTGACCTTCTTGGATCTGCCATCGTGCCTTTATCTGTAAACATGTACCAAGTATTCCAACATGCATTTGTCAAATACACATTTTTGCTTATTCAATGTCAAACCTTTTCTCTCAACTGCTGTAATACTCCTCTTAGGTTGTTGTCATAGTCGGCCTGTGTTCATCCGTAGACCAGAATGTCGCCACTAATACTGATTTTGTGCCTTTAGCCCATCCAAAGTCTCTGTATTGGTATTTTGAAAACTTTCTGTGGCACTTGAAATACCAAAATTAAGTGTTTTACATTGTCTCAACCCACATGTGAGAGAATGTGGTGATATACCTAGATTCTGGGGCTAGTTCGAGCTGGTTATAGCCTTGGTTCAAGTCCAGTTTACTGAACACCTTTGCGCCATTGAGATCATTAATGACTTCACTGACAGTCAGCATGATGTGTTGTTCTCGCTTTAAGCCCTTGTTAGCCTGCTTCATGTCCATGCAAACACGCACATTCCCAGGGCATTTCAGCTAGCTGCACAATGACCACTGTGACATCTGCAGAGTCGGGCCTCTTTTTTTTTGTATTTTATTTTTAAGCAGTGTATCAAAAACTTATATGGATAGATACTGTGTGCCAAGGCATAAAAGTTATACAGGTACTGGCACAATAAATCAGGATATGTTTCTTAGCCCCCGTGTTACACCATGTGGGGAAGTGCTGCTGATTATACAGTTTTGGAAAAGAAAATGATAACAAACACCTGTGCAGCCAAGCCCATGGACTACATACCAGAGAACAATTTTAAAAGTTCCAGGGTACAACACCCAACAAGTCACAAAGGACTTACATTTAGTTCATGAAAATCAAATATAACGATAATAAAACCATTGATAGAAGCACTCTGGTCTTCACTCCACCTATAAACAGCTAGGAAGGAACTATACAGATCAGGAAATAAGCAAAGGTCAAGAAACTACAGAACAACGAAACAAGAACCACTGTACACAGTTAATAACTTTAACAAAGTCAGAGACAGCCTGAAATTCAGACTGTCCAAACCAAGGGACAACAAGGTTCAACCCCCACAGTCTCTCCATTAGTCACAGTTCCACTCTGAAAGTCTTCCTTAATTTTAAGAATGCGCTTCTCAGCTTGTGGGGTCAGTAAAACTAAAGGTTTTACTACATACTTAGATTCTAAGTTTACACGATTGTGAAGTGAGTGATTGACACCAAATGTTTTCAATTCACACACACAGCACCAAACCTTCCGATGCTGGCAGGTGGAGAAGCTGAGATCCAGACAGAAGAAAATATGGGTGCCATCTGGCTGTTGGAGTGGGCCTTAGTTTTTCACCACCTGAAGGATCCGACCTCCGGATACGTTGTCCCGAGATGGAAATCAAGATGGTCCGGAGTAAAGCAGAATCTGCAGTTTTTTCCTAGGTATAATGCACTAGACTTTATAGATTGCCTCCAGAATGTTAAAGTCCAACATGCTATGTAAGAGTTGGGAGATATAATGGAACAAATCATCCTTCCAAGCCCTCGGGGACCCCCAACAAGTGAACATGAGTCAGGCAGGCTCCATTCTCCAATTGCTCCAGTCATAATCAAAGTAGGTTATTTTTGAGACTAGGTTAGAAGTTACCACTGTGGTCTTATCGGAGGACTCCTTTGCCGCGTGCTTTAGCTGAGAGACAATTTCCACTCGTTTTTAGCAACAAAACTCTGTTACTGAAAAGACCCATTTTAAGCAAAGCAAAACACCTTTATTTATATAGCGCCTTTCATAATCAAGGTGCTGTACATAGTATAAATTACAGTAAAACAACGATATACTAAAATTTAAATAAATCAATTAACACTTAATTAGGCAAGGCCAATGAAAATAGATGTGTTTTCAGCATTGATTTAAACAAGGGTGTAGCTACTGATACTCCAAGTAAGCCATGGCGTACCAAGTTCAGTAGTAGGGGTAGTAAACAAGCTGGCCAGCATTGCTCTGCCCTCTCTAGTCCATCACATTTAAATTCCTTTGTTTGTCTTTACAGGCTTTTTCTTTTCTCTTTCAGCTTTGTTTTTTGGGGAGGGCAGAGTGGGCAGCAGATGTTGAAGCTGTAAGTCTCAATTAGGTCTGCATGGTCCACCTGCATAGTGATTGTCTGCAGCATCTGGTAGGGGTGTGGCAAGTCTGGGGCAGCGAGTTTAAATGCCCCTGCAAAGTTGAAGCCATACTATTAGTTCAATTGTACTGGGGCAAGACAAGCAGTAGAAAACTGAGGAGCAGTAGACGGAAGAACAGACTCAGAGCCAGCTAAAGAAAAAAGACTTCATGTGGAGTGGCAAGTGGAGCATATCTGCCTACCTCATGGGGAGAGAAGAAATTTCTGCCATGGTCTTGGATCCATGGTGCAGTCAGTGGTGTCTACCAGTGGGCAGAAGCACCACACTAGCAGTGCAGACAGACAGACAGCAGGTCTAGTGTGGAATCATCTGATTGGACCAAGGAACCATGGACTCAAGTTGTGGGGAGGCAGGCATGAACAACACTAGGTGTGGGGGTAGCAGTGTGGCAGGTTGGTGTACAAATCTGAAATGCCTGGCTAAACCCCTGGATTTAAAGCATTTTATCATCCAAAGTTTTGACTGATGTAGCTAGTGCCTGGACAGCCTGTGATTGTGTTACTCAGAGTGCAGTAAACTGTAATTTAGCCATCCAAAGTCCACGGTTACAAATTCTGAGAACAAAGTTTGATTAGATTCCTCTCTTTTGCAGCGGTTATGGGGTTAGGAGAGGGTTCTGGTGCGGTCACAGCCTTTGGGACAATTGTGGATTACGCACTAGAGAAGGGCGCTTTTGTGCTGGACTGGTAATACTGGCATTTGATGCCAGGTGGCCGATGCTGAAATACATCACCTGGAAACCATCTCAAAGTGCATTCCTGGAGAAATCGAGCTGCCAAGCACAGATGTGCAACAGGAGATCACCAGGGTCTCACCATTTCCACTGTATCCCGTACTACAGTGTGTCAGTCTCATGGATCAAGAGGGATGAACAGTCTTGAACAGTATATTGGTTTTGATTAAATCAGTCCATCATAGTTGTATTTTGAAAGTCTTTGAAATGGTAGCCTCAGAAATATATTCCTTGCCAGATCTTCTGCTGTTCAGAACCTACAGTACAGTAACTGATACAAAGAAAGACTTTTTCCTGAAATATATCTTCGCTCCAAGGTGCCTGTTAATGCACTGACCAGATGCCATGAGCACTGCTTTATTTCAATAAGGGTGAATTGTCTTTGGTAGTAAATTAATAACTGTTAACAATTTTGTTCTGATTTTCTTTTAACATCAGTGCCTGTGGAGCCCAACAGGATGCTTACAGTCAACTCAAGACAATACTAGTTGCTTGGCACATCTGAATTCCTCCTTCACATATGATTCATGTAATGGGTCCTTTCTGACATCCCAGGAGTCCAGCGAGGTGGGGGACAGTACAGCCCTTGTGGATACTTTCCTGACTTCCAGGATCATCATTTCTATAGTCTATTCCTCTGTCTGCACCTGGAACTAGTAAGGAATGTATTAGTACTGCATTTGTCAAGGACTGGGAAGGGAAGGAAGACATCCACCATCAACTTCTTAGGTGTTCAGTCTAGCCCTGACTGATTTTCAGTTTTAGCTGACCTTGCCGTTCTGGGCGATGAAGACAGCCCTGGACTTCCACTTTCCCTTTGGGAACATGATGTTCAAGGTGGTCTCCACCGCATGCAGTTCTCAATGCCATCACCAGCGTCTTCCCCTGATGGTAATGAGTGTAATCCGGTACTGATTGGTGGTGTCCACCCTCAAACCCAGTGCCAGGCTCTCGGTATGTTCTGCCAAGTGACTTAACCTACTGATCTGAGTCGTGACCTGTGGCGCCACCACTCCCTTTGCCATCTTCTCCACCACAGCCAACATGGACAAGATGTAATGGTGCCTCCTGAAGTTTCCACAGGGGCAAAACTGGCTGAGTATAACAAAGGATGTGTGTGTCAGAGTTGTGTGTTTGTGCATGGGGAGGCAAGCATCTGATTAGCACTGTATGCAGCTCACTAGTGACAGCCGCTGCATGCAGATCACTAGTGACAGTCTTGTACTATATGTTGCATCTCTTCTCCTGTCCTCACATATGCGTCAGTTTTCTGGTTTCTTTCTTTCCCCTTACTACATCACTTCCGGTTTCATGCAGTCCGATGGATCATCACCATAGCACGGCACACCAGCAATTTGAAAATGACAAAGAAAAACAACATTGCCAAGCAGTCTCAAAATGGGCAACACTGAATGGCAAGCAGGCTGGTTCTGATATGTAAAAATCTTTTAGCCCAAAACAGCAACTCTTATATCATTTGGGTGCTTCATCTGGATTTCTGCTGAAACCCCACATAAAGGAAAAGGACCTCCATGTGTTCAGACACCAGAATCCTCTTTGTAAAATATATGGTCCTAATATAGATAGTCTTCTCTTCTTTACAAATCTACATGAGGCACTAAGCCCATTCATAGGTACAGTATACCAATGCTCCGGGGGACTGGAACTTGGCGCAGGTTGCTGAACACAACTGGATAGGAAGAGAAGAAAAAATCACTCACCGTAGTAATATTTCTTCTTAAGGGATCACTCACTATGTTTACACTTTGTGCAGTCATCTTGGCTGAGAGTGTCGTCCCAGAGATAGAACCTACATAAATTTTAGAATTTGAAACTTACGTTCAAACTTGGCATCCAGCTACCACTCTGGCCATTGCTTAGATCTGTTTCAAGTCACATTCGAGCAGTGGCTAGTGAAACTAGCTAAAAGGTCATTAAAATGTTACAACAATTTTTCATAGAACTTTTAAAAATAAGCTTACAATTGTAGAAACTGCAATTGTAATGCTCAAGCAAACTCAATGAAAAGGAAATGATTCTTGTGTGAACCTATTTCAGGTTCTGGAAGTGGAGGCAGGTTAGGAGTGTAAACATAGTGTTTTGTTTTCTTGTAACCTCCAGAAATCACTCACTTAATGTTTACACTTTATGCAGACTCAGTAGCAGTACCTCGGGAGGCTGGGTCCAGAAACTAGTTAGGAAAAGGTTCTGTGAGACAGCAGTTCCAAAGTTGGCATCACTTCTGGACTGTTTGTCCAAACAGTAGTGCTTTGTGAAGGTGTGTACTCTTTTCTGGGTAGCTGCTTTACAGATGTCTAACAATGGGATGACCCTTGAGGAAACCACTGAGGCATAGGTAACTGAGGTGTGTCCTCAAGCATTTTCCAGCTTTTTCATAGCAGAATTGAATGCAAGAGACTATCCAGGAGAGACAGATCTTTGTAGCTGGTATGTGTTTACCAACCTCACCATTGGTAAGAAAAGCTGGGTGCTCTGGATCTGGTATCATTTTTCTGGTCCATGTAGACAGTCAGGACTTGTTTTAGGTTCAGGCTATGCAACATTTCCTCACCTGGATGGAAGTGATCTGGCTAGTGTACAGGAAGGGTTACTGACTGATTCAGGTGGAACTCAGCGATACCACCTTAGACAGGAATTTTCTGTTGTTCTAAGTACTACTTTATAGCTATGGTGGATTATGTAATTTGTCTCTGTGCAGACGAGTTCCAATTCAGTCACTCTCCTAGCAGAGGTCACTAAAACCAGGAATATGATTACCATGTGACATACTTCAGGTCAGCAGTTTCAGAGGCTCTAAGAGAGCTCTCATAAGCTAGGTTATAAATGGCTGAGGCCTTTAAAAGCTCTTAGAAAATGGGTTGTGAGGCCAAAGACTCTCCCTCATCAGCTGATATGTATGCAGATACTTCTTGTTAAAGGGACACTGTCAACCCCTTAGGCCTCAAAGTGTGTCTTGTTTAAAACACATTTTATGATTAACATTCTGTAAAGATTGCTGATGTAGCTAGTAGTTCGAGTCTGATTCTTTTTCTTTTAAAAGTAAAAACAGGCTGCTCACCATACTGGTGTTACAACACTAAAACAGGTTTGTTTACATTCCTTGATCAACCCACTGCATCTCTCCTGGACTTAGAAACACTAACGCAGTCTAGCCACTCATGATGCAGTGGAGTTTAGGTGGCTACTGCCTCATGAGTGACTGCACTGTTTGGGGGTGCTTTTAATGTTTAGGAAGTATTCAAGAAGAATAGATTCAGGATTTGAAACAAAATAAAGTTGTTAATAAATATATATTACCATGTATTTCAGTTCTAATAAACAAGAAAACAGACAAAACAAACAGCAACATTAATTAATTTTAGAGAAGGTAAGCGATCATAAAATGTGGGGTTTTAACTTGAAATAATATTATGCAAAACAGGTTGACAGTGTCCCTTTAAGTGCACTTTTAAAGTTGAAGGCATATGCCTAATGACAGTAGGTGTAATAAGTATTCCAGAATTACAGACAACCCTTCCTCTCTTGGGTTTATTGCTTAGGGGTCACCGGTAAGTAAACCTTTATCACTTATTTTTTTGTTTGCTAATTAAGTGCAGCCTTTTTTTTTTTTAAATGCCCCATTCTCCCTGCTCAGCCCCATCTGCTCGACCTTGTCCCCATAACCCTGGTGTACCCCGAGTCTTACCTTACCTCCCGTGTTCCTCCAGAGCTTTCCCTTCTGGCAGGTAAGGCAGAGTCCCCAGATCTTTGCCGCACATGGATCCAGTTTGTGCCGCAGTGCACAAGTATCCAGGTGGGGACCTGTGGGCAGGTCAGCTTCCACTAGCCACTCGGGGTGTTTTCTGTGTTTCTGCCCTTCCCCTAGCACACTGATGCAACGATGCGCCATGCAGCTCCAGCTGCTCTGCCACCTGTGGTCACCCAGGCAGCAGTAGTAGTACAGCAGCGGAGCTGGCAGTCCACCTCCCAGGGAGGAGAGTATCTTCTGGGATGTTCCATCCTCCTCTCCTTGGCCCCGAGGACTTGAGCTTGTGCCCAAGCTTGGGTTGCCAAGCATCATAAGCAGCATTACCGTGGCACTGACGGACCATGTGTAGCCCAGAACAGCAGAAGTTACTAACCAACTGATTTGCTGCATTGAGTACAAATGTTCAAACTACAGTAATACTGTCCTGCAACTGTGGCAAAAGCAGAGAATTACAGAAACTGTTCTTCAATTTTACATTTTTCTAAGCGCAGGGCTGAGAACAGGAGAATACTGTAAATACTTTTTAATATATATTTCATCTGTCAAAATGTGTAGTTAATGGCTTTGCGTTTTCACTGAGTGGCGAGTGGTGGAAAGTGGGGGCTCTCGGCTTGCTGTAGGGAGGATACCATAAATACTTTATGATTACTGGTGGCGCGTTTCCTAAGGAAAACCAATTGACATTTGCTGTAATAACCAGCTGGTTATTACAGCAAACACAAGACTGGCTTCTGACTCCGCGCATGTAGCTGCTGCCCTCCTTTTAATCACGCTTGACAGCTGCCAAAATCACCACTTGGTGGTAAGTAAAACTAAAGATCATTTTTCTTTTTATTTTATATAACTGCTGTGGGCAAAACACAGCCAGTAATTATATAAAATAAAAAGATGGGAGGAGGAGGCTCTCAGCTTGCTGAGCGGAGGATATCATAAATACTTTTAATGTATGTGTAGCACCTATTACCCACTGAAATCTACCAGTTTACAATCCTGTAATCCAACTGTAATGATGTCACAACCTTATAAACCCATCTCATCTACGCATGGCAGTGGGTTTACAAATTGGAATGCCACTGTTCGTCAGTATTCTAACAAAAGAATGTGATCGCTAGTCTCAGTAATGCATTCAAACAGCATTCTAATTGTGACAGTTTACTAATACTGAGTCTAGCGATCACCATGGATGATTCTTGCTTTAACTCAGTACGATTTCTGAACATCAAAGTTTCACTGTGAAGATCTCTGCGTTTACCAGATGTTTGGGCTCAATCTGAACTGTCTCTACCCACAGTTCCTCCACGCACACCTCGCGTGACCTCGCCAACCAACCGGTTTTATTTGTTTTGGGTGGCTGTTTGTTACGGACCTTCCTTTTTTTTTTAATTGATTTATTTTTCCTCGCCCCGGTCAGTACTCATCTGCAGCCATCCACCCAGCCCCACTCCCTGACATCAGGCAGACAATCCCCATCTTCCCCATGGTTTCCCTCCATGGCAGGGTGGTGAGAGCCCCAATTTGACTCACATCGAACAGGATCCAGCATCCGGGAAGTGTCATTCAAAGTCAGGGCCTGTGGTGGGTGGCTGTTCACTCTGCCGCGACTGGGGATCATTTTCCTAGCTTCTAATTGCCCTGGAGATGTGGCATGCATTGACGCCGATGGGGAGCACGCACGTGTCATCGCTCCCTCCAGGCATCTGCCCATCTCCTTCCTCTTACTGCAGTGTCGCACGCTGCCCCCCAGCCTCCACTACAGGACAATCGAGAACAGAATACAGATGCTCCCTCCCCACAAGGACAGCAGTCCCTCGGACGCTTGATCCTTCTCCTCTGCTGCCAGCCCTCGGCAGCCCGTGCTCGTTCAGAACATGGGTCTCCAGTGTAGCGCAAGGTAAGGCATCCAGTGCTCAGCCCTCAGCGCCACCAGGCCAGCTGTTATGGACCTTCTAATTTTAGAAGTTTACCTGATTTCTACAACATGCAAGTGTTAGTTGTTGTTTGCTTTTGAAATAAAATGTATCCTGCAACAAACATATGGCAGTGGTGCTGATTCTGTATTGAGGTAAGATATTTTACATGTATCGAGGTGGGGAGAGTTGGACTGAACACATACATTATAAACGACAATGCCTGGTGTTCAGGTGATAACACACAGATGTAATCACCTCTCATGGTTCAGGGGCGGTAAACCTCTTGAGCTGTGTTCTCGAGTTGCCCTAGCAAACACTCAAGGTAATTACACCATAGTTATAGAGTATGGTGGGAGCTGTTAGGGATGTAAATCCATCCCTTCAAAAATGTTGTTATATTGCACTACTATGTCAGCTAGTTTGTTATAGTGTATGGTAGAATGCTGTTGAGCATGGAAATCCATGCTCCCTTGCTGTTGTCTGCACTGGCTGCGTCATCATGAGCTGTTGTGCTGCACTAGCTACGGCTAGTGCAGCATAACACCTAGCAGGTGGGTGCACATGTGTGGAAGCTGGGTGCACATGTGCGATTAGGCGACCGCGGTAGTGATCGGAACTGCTGCAGCGTGAAATGTCCCAGAAGACGAAAAACTGCACACAAATGTAAGGAAAAGTAAGTGCAGTCTGTGTATGAGAGACCATACACTATAAAGACTGTATGATCGCTCATACATAACAGGGTCTTTTCAACTCTCGGTTTCCATGGTAGCGGACCTCGACTGCTGGCTCTGGGGTCTCCAGTTACATGAAAATCTCAGTGAAAATACCCTTGCTGTGTATGAGCGATCATACATACTCTATGCTGCACTAGCTACAAGTTGTGCAGCATAACAGCTTAGAATACGGTCGCATGTGTGATATGAACTTCCCATTTCAGAATTGGTCACAGTGATAAGAGCAAGACTGAAGAAATCACTGCACAGATAATAAACAACAAAGTAAGCAGAGATTATTGTACCAAGGTGCTAATTTGACGAAATTTTCCTAGGATATTGGACTGTACACCATAAAAGACAACATATGGTCCTCTATCCATAAAAATGCGGAAGTAGCCGTTTCGAGGTTGCAGTGATGATCAAAACGTCTTGAGCTTCGTTCCGAGGTTTAAATGGTCACCACTGACAGCCTCTTGATGGCTACCAAGCTTATTATTGATAGCGCATATTATCCTCATTTAATTTAAATTTAAACTGTCAAACATGTGAAAACTCTTATTTTCTACAAAGAAAATGCCAAATATGTTAACTAGAGGGCATCATTTCCTCGCTATGACAGGGGAAAAACTGCAGTATTTAAACTCCTCAGTGTTCTAATGGCACAATGATTTCATTTTGCTTCTGTGGTCCTGCTTTACAGTACTTGTTTTTACCTGTGCAAACAGATTTGATGCACAGGTAACAACTAATCAAACAGCAGGATTTTCTCCCATTTTATAAATAAACTTAGAAAATGGCTTCTTATTACCTGGCATCTGATTGGATAGTACCTTTGCTTGGGTACCTTAACTTTCAACAAATGCCCAGGGAATAAAAAATACCAGCCTATAGTGCCCTTCATCCACAGAAGTATCCTACTGCCCACCCTGCTTATTAATTGGCTATAACCACCTAATTAGCAAATGAAATCACTGCCATTTTTATTTCTCGCTAGCGACAGATAAAGCTCTCCATCGTTCTGTGCCTGCTGCCTAAAGGAAACTGCATAGAACTTCTCACTGCATTAGCTTTTTTTCTCTAAAGTACACTCTTGTCCCATCTCATGTAAATCTCTATACCTTTACTCTGGGAAAGCTGACCATAATCTCACTCCTCTCCTCCTCACTCCCTAAAATTACTGACACTTCAGATCAGGTACTGCTGGCAGCAGACTGTGGTAGCATAAACTGATTTACCTTTTCTTCACTGTTCCCAGCTCTATCCCCATTTAACTCATTTTTTGTGCGTGTGAGTGTAAACCTTTGGTTTTCTCGCTCTTTTGCTCACACGACTCAGATTCCGCAGTTCGAACACCCATAACCCAATGCAGTCGCAAGACAAGCGACAAAAAGAAATCTGTTGTGATAAACCAATAATCCTATGGCTACCCACTGCTAAGGCCCACTCTGTTTAAACCCACATGTCCACACCACAGTAGCAAAATAAATAAATAAATAGTAAGCTCAGCTCGCATCTCACAGTAAACGAGCTGACGGATCAACTCACTCAAGTTTTCAATGCCTCACTAAGGTCTGGATTGTTTCTGACAAATGGAAGAAGGCGACGTCACCCCTGTCTTCAGAGCAGGGGATGCCACCAATCTGTCAAACTACAAGCCCATCTCCATTCTCCCCCTCCCACCCCTCTAAAGTACTCGAAAGAATTGCCTCGATCAGCAAGGATTACCTTTCAAAATACAACCTTCTCTGTGCCTAGTAACATGGGTTCGCAAAGACCACTCTCACGATCACCGCCTGGTTGACTTCACTTCAAAAATCTACATTGCCTTTCATAAGAGTTTGGCAAGGGTCTATCTTCATTGACCTCACAAAGGCATTTGATACTGTCAACCATCAGCTCCTCCTTCAATAATTACTCTCAATAGGCCTGTCCCTGGACTCGGTTTCATGGTTCAAGAGCTATCTCTTGGGCAGGACTCAATGCATCAAAAATAAAGGCACTCTATCTGAGCCAAGAGAGGTGAGTCTTGGAGTTCAACAAGCCTCAACACTGGGGCTGCTCCTTTTCAGCCTCTTCAAAACACCCTGCCTTCAGTCTGCCCAGTGCACATTGTTCTATATGCTGATAATGCAGTCGTCTCAGTGAGTGGACCAAACCTACCCTCTATTACCCATGAACTGAAAGCAAACTTTCCCAGGCTTGAGACATGGTTCTCAAACAACAGACTGCTGCTCAATTATTGAAAAAAACAAGATCATGCTTTTATGGTTCCACAGAACCGAAGAAATTTTGGGAACTGCAGGTGAGGAGTAGCAAGGGGTTATACTGAAGCAGGTCTACACCTTTGAAATAATCTCGGGTTCACATGGATAATGCCTTTCATTCACAACTCATGTAGACTATGTTGTCAAAACAGCCAATGCAAAACTAGGTGTTCTCTATCGACACTGCCACTAGATGCCTGCTAGGCCTTAAGCTGGTCACAAGCAGCACAGTCCTATCTACCGTTGACTACAGCCTCATAATCTATGGTGCTGGAATGGAAACAGCCCTCAACAGGGTAAAATCACTCTTAATAAGGAATGTAGGTTGGTCCTGGAGCAGACCTTTGACCCACACTTGTGAGCTCTATAAAGCAACTGGATGACTACCCCTTCACTTCAGGGCTCAATACCAGGTCTGCCTCCTGGCAAAGAAAGCTATGCTTGGGCTGGTACCAGAATCTACCCTCTTGTGTATTCAAACTACACTGGCCAACCGTGAGTACAAGAAGTGTATCAAAGGGTGGACTGGTGGTACCAACTAGGCATACCTCAATAGCCCAGAGATCTCTCTCTTATGGCAGACCCAAGTGGGTAAATAGATCTCCCCGACCTTTCTGAATGTATCAAGGTTAGCAATTTCAAAGCTGGTCTCAAGCACTCCTAGCTCTCGCTTGTGTGTGTAGTACCCCAACACCTTACCCCAATTCTAACAAAGAAATGAGTGCCCTGCAGCTCTAATTCAAGCGCTGGAATGTCCCTAAACATCTCCCCAACCCACCGTAACAATTACCATTGTCTTATCCCCCACCTGCCTCTGCCCCCCATTTTATTTACCCTCACCCTATCCATCCCCCACCAGTACTCTGACAATGCCCCCAGGCAGCTACCAAACACTGCTTCAACAAAACCTTTTCTTTCTGGTGGTCTTACCCACCTAAGCATGTATTCCTTGAAATAATCCTGCTGATCTGAACTGATTGCCTATTTTATGCTGGACTGACGGGAAATTTCTTTGTAAATTCCTAGACAACTTGTTTCAATGTGGAACTTGACAGATATGCACATTATTTCCTTTGTCTATGTATGCTATGTAATCTAGAAATTATGTTATCTGTTGTGCTAACATGCATTTCTGTATATATATTATTGTTGCTATCTAACCTTGAAATCATGGCAACTGGTGTGTGCAACTGTTTTTCTGTATATACACTGTATTACTGTTTAGTGTTGTTTATCCTGTTCTGTACTATGTTGACTTGGAGCCTTTGTAAATGAGCCTTTGGCTCAAAGGTATTAATCCCAAACTGAAATAAATAATTCAAACACGGTTTTGGATAATAGCCAATAAGCTTCTGATGTCCTGCTACCTCTTCACTCTCAATGCCAGCTGTCTCCCACCACAACTCTAGCTATGGCAAGCAAAAAAAAAAAAAAAAAAAAAAAACAAAAAGACATCTTCACCTAATGCCACATAGACTTGCTCCTGGTGATACCGTGCTCCGTTCCTAAGGGGGAGTGACCATGACAACAGAGAGTGGGGAGACAACACTAGAGGACCAAACACCGAACTGCTGAACAGAGGCTGATTGAGCAGCAGGTGAAGACTGTTATTATAATTGCCTTCTCGGACTAAAGTACAGCAATGCCTGCTAACTGAACAATTTCTGATACTACTATGGTGGTACCACCTTTATGATTTCTTTCTCCACAAACTAGTGCTCTGTTCCTCCGAAGGGGGACCCTGTCAACCAGGACCAAAGCTTCAACTACAGAAGCTGTAGATGGCTACTATAGGTGGAGGATCTATTTTACTTCAAAACATGTCAAACTAATTTTTACAAAATATTTTATACTAAACTTCTTTTGTTTTACAAGTAAGCAATAAGACACAACAGGGTGTGCATGGAACAATTTTACTGCACAGCCAGGGGCATAATGAGGCACGAGGTAAAATCTGTTCCATGCACACACCTGGAGTGACTTATTGCACTTATAAAATGGCATAGCATTGTTAAAATAACAGAAAACACAAAGGTAACACATTTAGCTGCATGAAAATGTTTTATTTTGTCTGAAAAATCATTAAGCAGCATAAAGTAGTTCTAATTACTATGTATGAGAAAAGGCAGAGAAAGAAATTTGTACTTATTTAAAACATGTTAACCGATTAGACATTCAGAAAATACAGTATACTGATGTTGTGATTAATCATCATGAAGTCACCTGCCAAAAATTTACAGTCCCACTAAAATTCACAGGTCCACTGAAAGTGAATGGACCATTATTAAATGCAGTCATTCCTCCTGTTGGTGGCAGTGCAGTGCCTTTCTTAGTTTCATTCGATATAGGTTCAGCTTGTTTTCCTTTTCTGGATGTTGTGATTGCAGCTCATTTATGATCAAGTTTTTGTCCCAGTGATCGAGCTCAGCGTTGTCTGTCCCTAGCCGAGCAGCCCAATATGATGTAAGCTAGCTTCACAGGCGGTCCTGTTACCACCATGACCTCTCGGCTTTGTAGACCGGCTTCAGAAAGCAAATGAACTGCAGTGGACCTTATGGAGTGATTTGTGTAAATTTCACTCAAGCAGGCTTCTTGGCTTATTTTGGACATTAGGGTCGATAGGAAATTTACACGAGTGGTTGTCTGGTGTACCAGCTTTGATTGCAATCCAGGAAGTGTTACGGAAGAGGGCGGGTGGCAGTAGAGCACAGTCGCATCAGCAGGCAGTTTACTGAGGTATTTTTAAACTCTTTACTGGGCAAAGTGGTGAATCGGGTTCTGAATACATGAACCCTCTGTGGGCTTGCTTGTTACTCTCAAAGGGGTCACTGTGATTTTTTGTGGCTTCATTTGAAGCCAAGAGTACATATTCGGACCCATTTTCATCTGGTTTGAACACAAAGCTGTTAGGGGTCATATTTCTCAGTCCCTCCGCCGCGCCTGGCCATGTACAGTTGTATGTCGAGCCACACTTTTCTTAATAGGCCAGGCACTGTGTCAGGAGATAGGGCAGACGATTTCTTGAGCAGTAGTAAGTCAGGGTTGGATATCGGAGGTGATGTTTGCTTACATCTTTCTATTGCCTTCTGTAACATTTGGTTACTGACACAAACACGTTGTTGCTGTTGGGAAATGCTGGGTCTATAATAACGTTTAGTTGTCTCGCTATGCCCACTGAGTTGAGGTGCCTTTCAGTGAGGATCATGAGGCTGCAATAGCTGCTGATAGCACACTCATTGCCATCTGTGTTTCTAACCTCCATAGAAACACTGAATGCTTCATTTAATCTCAAGCTACTCGATGTTTTAAAATCTATGTGTACCTTTAGTGACTTGCCAGTCTTTACTTTGATTGTCCATGAACTTGTTTTCTTTGTATTGGGCTCATTTTCAGAGCCTTGATTTCATTAAGGGCTTCTGTGGTGAGGGAAAGGTGACAAGTAATTGTCATGGCATTTTGGGCATTTACCTCCCTTTCATTGATTGCTGTGCTCACTGTGACAGTTGTTGGAAGGCTACTGACAGTGTTGTAGTCTTCATCGGGTGAGTTAAAATCCTCTCTAACTCCTCATCAGACATGCTTACATTGAAGTTTACTTTTCTATCTGATGCGTGGTGATTCAGTTAGTGGGTGAAGGAAGATGGATGCTACTGAAAATGCTAACATTCTAAAGCTCATGCACTGGCCTTTTCACTGGCGGTTCTTTTTACATGTGCATGGAACAGATTTCATGCATTTTAAATAAACTCTCTGACTGGCTGAAACAACTTGCCCATTTATAATGCTCATTTTCTAAGCACAATAACACCTTCCAGAGTGGGCGGTATGGGCAATACTGGATCTTCAAGGGCTATAAGGCCCTCTGCCCTGCAGCATGGGCCTCATTACACCCCTGGGTGGTCCGTACTGCCCAACCCTATTGGGTATTATTACTTGCTTATATAACAGGGTCAAAAATTTCTATTTTGATTGGTCAACTGCTACTGTATACCATTGGGTAATTTTTGCATAACCATCACGTGAAAGTAGCAGCCAACTACACATTTAAAAAAAAATAATTCCATACAGAACTCTTAGCATTACTATGCACTCTGTAAAAAAGCCATCATGTTTTTTCTGCTAACCACACTGTTCTGCATAATCAAAAGCCATTCAGAAAAAGAGACCACAAAAAAAAAAAAAAAAAAAAAACATAAGTCAGATCTAAGCTGCAGTTTTGAACTTGGAAACAACTGAGAGCTAACTGGCAATGTTAACTGCAAACTGCTCACATTTTCAGTTATAACTGCTCTCACAGCACTCAGCTCATTCACATTGCAAACAGCTGTCTTCAGCAGCAAAGGAGGGCTTCTGCCCAGCAAAATTAACTATTTTCTATAGGAAAAGGGTATATTAAAATCAGCATAAAAACTTTTAAAAAGCTTTTCCTTCACTTTTTGTGCAAATGTCATGGACGACAGTATAGCACTCTGGACCCCTTACACAACATTTTGTTTACGCTAAAAGATAGGTACCTGTGTCTTGACATTGATGCTCTTACACCACTGAAGCTCCTGCTCCTTACCGCTTCTGCTTAGCTACCACTATGACCGCTTCAATGTTCTCCTGTCTCCCCTCTCTAAGAGGGGGTATAGAGGCACCCCATTAAAAAAATTATAGTTATAGTTACCCATTTCCAGGACTGGTTTAGTTTTTTTCCCCTTTTTTGGATGTGTTGTGATGGAGATTCCACTGAAATATATAACCATAATGTTTTCTAATGAGGGTTTCTGTCAGTGGTCCAGTTAAGGTGTATCGGAGTATTTTCGCCTAGTTTGCCCTTTTTCCGCCTATGTAGAGTCCTGGGTAATATCATCATGACCAGGTGTTTCCATGGACTTTACGCATATGCACTTTTAGTTCGCCAGAACAGTGTGATCGCTGATAGCAAAATATTACCTGGCATACGCAAATACTACCAGCTTGGAAAACAAGGAAGTTTTACTTCCTGGCCTAAAAAGTTATCTGGAGCACTGGTCTCTTCCCCCATACCCCTCTTAGAGTGGGAGACAAGAAGGAGACAGGAAAACAGCGAAGCAGTTATAGCAGTAGTAAGGCAACAAAGCAGTTGTAGTGGTAGTGGGTCGCAAGTTCCTCAGTATCACAAGTAAGCGAGCAATAATATAGCGTAATGTAAGTTATTTTCGTGATCGACTGCTGTGCACTGCGGGGTCCAGAGTTACACTACTGCCAATGTCATGTTTCCTAAATGTATAATCAAACTAATCCACGACAAGGTGTGGGTTGGGCTGCAGTTTATGCCTGGCAGTTGGTCACTCGACCTGCAGTCTTGTGACTGAACCACTCCAGGGATGGTAATACTAGCCTAACCCACACCATGTAGTAGATTAGGCGATTGAAACAGTTTATAATTCATACTAGGATTCATACTAGGAAAGAAGTAGGCATACAGAGGGCCATAGCCCATTTGTGTATGTCTCAACCAAACTTATAATAATTAATGGCTTTCGTTTTTCCCATAGGGAAACCCGTGCCGTAATTGCCGTAATAAAGGAGTGTTTATTACAGCAAACTTGTGCTGGGTTTCCTCACTCTATGCATGCACTAGTGCCCGCCATCGCCTTCCGCACCACCAAAAGTAAACTCAACAGCCAGAACCAGACCGCCACTCAGACTCGTGGCAAGTACACTAATGAAAAAAATGGCTGCTTACTCTTAACAAAACAACAAAAGGGGAAAAAAGACAAGCTTTCTTCCAGCAGCCGTGATTTCGACCGCTGTCGATCCTGGAAACCCGGTCAGACTGTGGCTGCATGGAGACATCTTTCTCTTATTTTATATAATTGCTGTGACGAAAAACCAAAACCCAGCATTTATATAAAATATTAGATGATATTAGTAAAACTCGAATTTTACACACCCTGGTGTTGAATGCCTAGACATCCTTACTTCTACAGCAGTTGCCCCTGAGGAAACATATAACTTGGGAACAAACAGAAGAAACGTTAGTCTAACTTGCACCAGATGGCTGACTTTCAACATTCTGGGAGGGATGGAGCCTGGAAGCCAGCAGTCAGAAAGAAAATTTACAGGTATTTAAATTTCTATTTCTCTCTCCTAAAGCTGGTCTCTGGGCTCATCACTTCTGGGATATACTAAAGCAGTACATCCCCGCTTCCTGGGTGGGAAGAATGTCCATATTCTCTTATGGGTCCACCACTGCCTGGAGGAGCCTGCGGCCAAAGGACACCTCAGCAGAGGCGAAACAGAAACATCCAACTTGTAGAACTTGCGACGTATGGATGGATGACCAAGTGGCCGCTCTACACAAGTCTGCGGGAGAGGCTTCTGAAGTCCATCCAGGACATAGCCACTGCTCGGGTTGAGTGAGCCCTCACTGGTCCCGCAAGTTGATCCTGGCCTTCTGGTAAGCCATGGCGATGGTGGAACGAATGCACCTAGCAACAGAGACTTTTGATGCTTTCTTACCCATATTCGGGCCTGAAGTAAGATGAATAGACTTAAAGTCTTACGGACTGTCTCAGATCTCTTGATGTAAATCTTGAAAGCCCTCCTTGGATCAAGCGTGTGAAATTCTCTCTCCTTCTTGTTCTTGGGATGAGGACAGAAGGAGGAAGGTTCAAGACTTGGTTGCAATGAAAGGGAAACATCACCTTTATTAAAAGGCAAGATCTGTCCGCATAACCAGTGAGTCCTGATGAAAGATAGTGTATGGTTCTTTGGATGACAGGGCTCTATCTCACTGATGCGGCAGGTTGAAATGATTGCAGTAAGAAAACGACCTTCATAATGAAATGAAGCAAGGCTTTAAGTACCAGGTTGAGCTTCCAAGGTAGAACTACGGGCTTTATTGGAGGACGTTTCAATGTTGCTGCTCTCAGGAATCGTCAAATGTGAGGAAGAGCTCCTAAAGATTCCCGAGTCTGCCAACAAGAGCGCCCTAAAGCAGAAAACTGGACTCTTAAGGTAGCCAGTTGGAAGCCCTTGTTGAAACTCTCCTGAAGGAATTGAAGGATAGTAGGCAGAGACACCGAGTCATCTGGTAGATTGGTGGCTTGTAAACAGAACAGAATTTTCTCAGACTCTATAATAAACCTTGGAGGATGAGGCACGTCTAAATTGAATCATCACTTCAGTGACAGGTGCAGAAAAACCTAACTCCTTGAGAGTTTCCACTCAATCTCCACTCCAAGAGGGATAGATTACGAGGACTGGGGTGCAACACCGATTCCTGGTGTAGCAGGTCTTGGCTTTCTTGGAACACCAGAGGCGGATGTAGAGACATTTGGAGTAATTGAGGACACCACAGTCTCTCGAGGTCAGCATGGGCAAACCAGAATCATCTCTGCTTGATCTTGGGCAATCTTGTGCAGTACCCTTGATAATACTGGAATTAGAGGAAAGGCATACAGAAGATCGAACTGTCCCCAGTTGAGGGAGAAGGCATCCTGTGCTATGGCCCTCGTCCTTGATGAGAGAGCAAGTGCGGAACTTTGCAATTTTTGGCTGGCGAAAGGATCTACCTGCGGGCAGCCCACCATGCAGTGATGAGGTGGGGCGCTGTCCTTGAGTTCCCACTCACCTAGCAGGATGTCCTTTTGACTTAGCCAATCTGCTTTGATATTTTCCTGGCCTGGAATGTATACAGCTCTTAGACTCCCAGGTTGCCTTCTGCCCACTGAAAAAATAGAAAAGTCTCTTGCAACATCTGAGAACTCTTTGTGTCTCCTGGCGACTGATGTAGGCCACTGTTGTTCGACTGTCCATGAGAATGCGAATGTCCCAGTTGGAGAGCTGTGCCTTGGACTGTTGAAGTGCCAGGCAGACTGCCTGTATGTCCGCACACCGATGCTGTAGCGGGACTCCAACAGTGACCACTTGCCCTGTGCCGAGCTGTTCCGAGTGCCCTCAGCCCTAGAGGCTAGCATCGGTGGTGACTCTCATTTGGTGAGGATGTCCCAGTTTGAGACCCTCATGATGTTACAATGCTGGGTCCACCATATAAGGGAATCTTTACCTGGCGAGATATCTGAATCCTCTGGCCCTGCTTCCTTGATTGGGTCCACTGATGGAGGAGGCCTGACTGGAAAGGGCACATGTGGACTAGTGCCCAGGAGACTAAGTCTGCCAGGAGACCATCGTCCTATGAGTTGCATGAAGGAGCGAGAAGCAGGGATTGGGCCACTTGGAATTTGCTGGCGAGTGCCCTCAGTTCCTGAATTTCGACTCTGTGGGAAAAACTTTGTTCTGGACCATGTTGATATTCACCCCTAGATGATTCAGAGAGTGTGACGGTCACAGGGAGCTGCTCTTCTGGTTGATTATGAACCCCAGAGAGGAGAGGCACTGGATGATCTCCATCACTGCCTGGACTGCTTAATCGTACTGTGGGGCTTTGATGAGAATGTCATCCAGATACAGGAAGAGCTGCATCACTTGCATTTAAGTCGAGCTACTATCACAAAGACTCTGGAGAAGACCCTGGGAGCTGTGGACAGGCTGAAAGGCAGCATCATGAATTGAAAGTGATGTTCTTCCACTTTGAGCCTGAGGAATTGCCGGTGTGCCCCAGATGGGGATATGCAGATAAGCATCTTGTAACTCTACTGAGGCCAAAATCCCCCGATGGATTTCTCAGATGATGGAAGACAGGGTCTCCATCTTGAATATCCTGTGGTGAACAAACCCATTAAGAAACTTGAGGTCCAACACTGAACGGAAACCTCCTGAGCGTTTTGGCACTATGAAGAATAGAGAGTACACTCTCTGTTCCTTTCTTGCAAGGAACTTGATCAATTGCTGCTGCCTGTATAAGATCTGTATTCACTTGCAGTGTCACGCTCTTTTGCCAGGTTGCCTGAGACTGGTGAGGGCATTATGTGGGCAGCGGGGGCCTGGACTCGAACTCGATAAGTAAACCTCACCAATTACATCTAGCACCCACTTGTCCATGGTGGGTGTGGACCCATTCCTCGAAAAAGCTGGAAAGCCTGCCCCTACACGAGGATGGGTCCACAAGTCCCCACTGTGATTTTTGAGTCGCCCAGCATCTCAGGAGCCACCCCTGCCACTCCGGCTGCTGATTGATGCGAGAGGTGAACCAGGTTTATCTGCCTGCAAATGACTTATTCTGACCCTGGAATAATTTTGGGCACAAAAGTTCTGTCTGGACACCAAAGTCCAGGGCCTTTTCCTTCCCTGGGATTGTGGTATTCGTACTTTGCCGTTTCTCCTGATTCCTTGACTGCCTCCTTTACAGCTGATCAAAGAAGGCCTCCTTCATAAGGGCATTCACCAAATGCATCTTCAAGGAGGAATCCGCCTGCCATGCCTGTAGCCATAAGTTGCGTTGAGTTGAGGTCTGGTAAAACATAGCTCTTGCTGCACACCTGACTGCCTCCTCCGATCGTCAGCTGAGTAGGCCGAGCTAGCCCCATTAGTTGCAGGTGCTGCAGAATGGATTTATTCTTCTCTGGCTCATCAGCTAGCTGGAATGCCAGATCAGTGGCCCAGGATAGAGCAGCCAGAGCTGAGAAGAGGTAGCCGTAGCTGCCTTGAGAGAGTTGCACTGGACTGAAAGGCTTTCTTTAGAGAGGTTTCCACTTTCCTATCCACTGGGTCCCTCAGGAGGCTCCACCCTCTGCTGGGATAACCAGCTTTTAGTGAGGTTGGAGATTAGTGGGTCGATCCTGGGACAGTCTAGCATCTCTCCGAAGGTTTCAGTCGAATTCGTAACTTGGTGAGGTGGCGTGAGACGGGTAGGAATGCTCTGGTCCCTGTCATTCTTCTTTAACAGGTCCTCTATGGCGGAGAGATGGAGAAAGTCGCAGTTGGTTTCAAAGCGAACGAGCCTAAAAGCTGGCTTAGCTTGCTTGGGTTCTGAAGAAGATGGACTCAGGTGAATCTCGTCCGACACCTGTTTAATAAAGAAATCTAGGTTGTCCAAATCAAAGTTTCTTGCTGGGGAGGAGTCCGAGACAGAATCCCAGTTGAGATTTCCCCTCCTCTGGAGATGAATAGCTGGACACTGAGGCGACTGCCCAGTCTGTGCTTCTCATGGGCTGCATCCCTGGAGCTGGATCTACTCCTGGATCTGGACCTCTTCCTCCTCCTGTCTTGTCATGAGGAGTAAGGAGTGTCTCGTCCGAGGATGTTGAGGGTGCGCTTGCAGGTGGCTTTCCTATGGACCCTGGGCTCCGGTGACTGCAGAAGGATGTCAAAATATGATGGGTTGATAACGAAGGCCCTGTTCAGCTTTTCTATTAGGTCCGGGGCTACAGCACGCTCAGGTGGCGGTGCCCCTCTGATACGGAAGACTGCCTCTGACCCATGGGCTGGTTTTAGGGCCTGAGATTCAGAGTCGGATGCCTCTTCAGCCTGCTCCAAGGTTGGGGACATTGCTCTGTCACAGTTGACACATAGACCCCACAAATATTGCCAGCATGGGGTTCTGCACTTGTGCCACTTTCTGCCTCTGGGAGCCTGTCCGATTTTGCTGAGGATATGCTCACAATTTTATTTTTATCCTGAGTTTGTAAAACTTTTATTTGTTTGTGTTGAATCCAGTCCTTCAATGCCTAAGTGCCTGAAATGCTCCAATGCCAGGCTGATCGAGGGCCTGGAGGAAGCTTCAAACTTGTTTTGTTTTTATCTTCAGCTTATTTAAATTTTATTCCGTTGCATTAATTCCAGACTTTGATGTCTTAGGACCTTGAATTGCTCGACGACAGAGCTGACCAGGTGATGCTCGTCAGCGAGCTCGTAATGCTCTGCCCCTTTCCCTCTGATTAGCCTGCCTCTGCCTGTAAAAGAGCACGAACGCTCTAAAGATAGTTTTACAGTGTCGGAGGCCCAAGAAGACCACGCAGCTCTCTGGCTGGCAGGGGCATCAGCGGCCTAAGTCTTCAGTGGCCGTTGGCGGGAGAAAAGCTCCGGCTCTGATACCATCGACGAGCGAAATTGCTCAGGGGCCCATCAACGAGGAAGGTTGCTGGACTGAGCATGGGGTGCTGAAATGCCTGCAGGGCTCCGATCCCGAAGAACTCCTGGGAGTCCTGTGAGACCTTCCAGCGGCCCTGGGGCTGAATTAGCGCTGATCTGCTGGTCCCTAGCTCCGATTATCATTGCTCCTTTTTTGGGGGCTCTAGCATGGGAAGGTGGGAAGGGGAGAGGGCCCATCTGTACAGCTCAAAGGCTGAGACAAGGCTCCTGCTTAAGCACTGAGGAGCACTGAAATAAAATCCATAACAAATAGAAGAGATGCACACACTCACAGTCTGTAGTCTTCAGCTCTGTCACCCTGTGATAGAGGTGCTGCAGAGATCCTACCTCTTGACAGGCAGGAAGTAAACTGACGTCTGGAGAAATGAGCGTGAGGGCAGCTATCCTGCAGAAGTCTGTTTGCATCCTGCCTGTCTCTTGGTGCCAGGAAGGACCTCCAAGAAGTGATGAGCCTGGAGACCAGCTTTAGGAGGAGAAAGTTCGCTGCACTCCTGAGTTAGCAGTAAGTTCATTTAAAACATAAGCAAATAAAGAAATAGCTGGACTAAAACGGCGAATTTGAATACCTAAAGAAAAAAAACACACAAGTACAGCATTTTTCAGGAGCCGCTGGCGCACTGAAACCCGATCAGTCTACGGCTCTAGGGAAATCTTTATTTCATATAATTGCTGTGGCCAAAAATTATCCCAGCAATTATGTAAAATAAAGTTTGGGTAGGTAAGGCAAACTCGGATTTTACCGCAGTTGTGGGATGCCTTAACAAACCCCTCAAGCCGCCTCGGGTTTATGTGGCATCCCACACCTCGTGGGGTGGGGGTGTAAAACTAGTTATAACCACCTATCCATCCATTATTCTCTATATAATTACTGGGTCTTCCTTTTTTCCCATGGAAACCATGGCGTAATTCACTGTTATAAGGGCGTTTATAAGCCCGAACAGGCCAGTTTCCCTCGCACTGTGCAGGCGCCTCCTCGAAGCTCTTCCTCCTACAACACTGGCCGCCTCATCTTTCCCTGACACAGAACCACTACTTGGACTCAGCGGTAAGAGATAGGCAAAACAAAGTCAAATGTTAAAAAAACTGAAAATTTTGGCTCCACACATAAATGAGTTAAAAGTTCAAATAAAAGCGATCAGTAGTCAATGCACAATGTCTTTTATTTTATACACTGTTGTATGAAAAAGGAAAACCTAACAATTATATAATACAAAATATGGTTGGGGTCTGTAAACTCAAGTTTACACACACCTGAGGAGCTGATGCTATGCATAAACCTCTCGAGCTTCGCTCTCTGGGTTTATGTAGCACAGTGGTTAAAAGCTCTGAGCTGCAAATCTGGAGACCTGGGTTTGAATCCCACAGTCCCCACTTGCATACTGTGTGACCCTGAGCAAGTCACTTCACTTCCTGTGCTTTCAGGTCGCACCTGTAAACAAGCTTTCAGCTTAGTGTGCTACTCCTGGTTAAACAATTGGAAAAAATGTAGCATCTAACCCTGGGGTATGTGTAAACCTTCATACAATTCTAACCCATACTTTATTCTATTTGTTATACCTCTAGATGCCCTCCAGTGGCCCCTTTAGTGTCTATCCAATATTCTGATATGTTTTTGACTTTTCTTATTAAATAATCTAATCGTGTTGCCTTTGTAACTACCTGAATTCCTCTCTCTTCAGCAATTGCTCGCTCTCTCTCTTTCATACAGCCTAAACATTCTATGACATTAATATATAGAATAATGGATAGGGAACTGTGCACAACAAGGCTCTGTTTCCATTGAGGGGTTGATGACATCATAGACCTCGAGAGTAAATGGTGAGTATCAGCTGGGAAGCCAAGGGTGAAGCGGCAGAAGGAACTGAAAAGGGATCCAATCTAGATAAGGTGGATCTGGGAGCAACACTGTAGACTATATGCGCAGTAGTCGAAAATTGGGAGTATCATCTTATGAACACTCACAGCTTGGCCATAAGCAGGATGCAATTCAGGTTCCTGTAAAGGGCACAGTTTTAGGCACAGTTTTTCAGGACGATGTGTCCAGAGAAGTTGAGGTGTTGGTCCAGCCAGACCCCAAGATATCTGAATGAGGTGGAGTCCTCAAGTTGGGTCCCATCCAGGGTGTGGAATTTGGTAGAACAGGGAGCCGAGCAAGTCTCTGCCTAGTGCCGAAGGACATGGAGACTGTTTTCTTGGCATTTAGAAAGAGCTGATGTGAAGCGAGCCAGTGCTGGACCTTGTTGAAGTCAAGCTGGAGCCTGGCTTCCACATCTGTGGGGATTTGCCTGCGGTAAACAGGACAGTGTCATCAAGCATACATGTGGATTTGTGAAGAGGAGCTAGCTGACGGTATTGTTAAGGAAAACAGAGAACAGGAGGGGCCCAGTACTAAGCCCTGGGGCACTCCAGTATGTATTTGGCGTGGGAGGGAGTTGGAGTTAGCAATTCTAACTGACTAAGTCTGCTCAGTGAGGTAGGCCTTGAACCAGTTTGTGGTTGATGGTGAGAGGTCAGCTGATGTGAGAGAGTGGAGAAGCAGAGTATGGGAAACTGTGTCGAAGCCTTGGCATGGCTGACAAAGATGGCTGAGGTAATCAAGCCATTGCCCATTCCAGTCAGAATGGTGTCAGTGAGCCTGAGTAGGAGGTGGAAGTGAGTGTTTTTCCTAAACCCAGATTGGAATGGAGGAAGAAGTTGGAATCAGACAGAAAGGAGGAGAGCTAGACTAGGACAAGATGTTCTTGTAGTTTTGCAAGGGTGGAGAGCAGGGAGCTAGGGCGATAATTCCTGGTAAAGGTGGAGTCACCACCCTTAGGGAGGGGAGGACAATAGGATGTTTCAGGATGTAGGGACCTCTGCAAGTTTACAGAGAGTTCAACGCCACATCTCGCACCATGCCGGGCGACCTGAGTTCGAGCAAGCTCGGACACCAGGGGCTGGCAGGGGAGGGAGAGGACTGAGCATCTGATGGACTGCTCCTCTCTTGGGGGAGGGTATTAGGGCTGTCCGGTGTCCCAGAGACCCCTGATGGAGATGGGGGGCACTGCAGGATGTGGGACCGAGTGTGGGGAGCGTGGCAGGCCCGGCAGGGTTGCCGCATGCCACGGTGTCACTGCACACCACGCTCAGGGGGAGGAGGAGCTCACAGGCAACCAAAGAAAACCCCTTCGGCCTGGACAGGTGATGGCCCCACAGTGCCACGCCACACACACCAAATCTGGACCTCCGCTCTGCCACTGATCTCCTCGTGGACCTTTGGGGTGGGGTCCCATGGGAAGAAAATAATGTCCTTGAAGAAGGTGGGGTCACAGAGGCGGTAGGCGGCAGGTGAGTTGGGAGCCGAGAGAGTTCCAGGATCACTGGAGAAAATAAATAAATTGATAAAAAAAAAAAAGAAAAAAAAAAAAGGGATTTCAGCTATAGGGCAAGCGATCGCTATTGAGAGGTAGAGGAGCTTAAGATCGAAATTATCTGTAGAGCAGCCTTAGGCAGATTAATGGCTAGAAGGGCAGCAAGTGCATCATCAGGAGAGACTGACAGAAATAAGAAGGTGGGAGAATCAATTGAGTGTGGGGTGTTGGGATCCATACATTTTGTGGAGGAAGAGACCATGGGGGAGGCCAGCTAATAAGGCAGAGGCGCACAAATGAAGTAGGAGTTGAATTCCTCGACCAATAATGCATGATCTCGATAAAGGGAGCTTTGATTTTAAGGACTGGGGAGGGAGGGAGGTGGAGAAAAGAGGCATGGACAATTTTCCAGAATTTAGATGGGGAATTTAGGTTGTTGTGGAGTGTGGCTATGAAATACTCCGCTTTGACTAGTCTAATCACTTTGGTGCACGCATTTCGAAGTTTGTGGTATAATGTAAAGTCAGTTGGTAGTTTAGATGTGTTATGCCTCCTCCATGCCTGGTCACAAGCTCTGAAACAGGCCAGACGTTCTGGTGTGATCCAGGGTATGTGGTTACCACGAACTCTAGTATGTTTCAGGAGGCATAATGATTCCAGGTGGAGAGAAATCTGTCTTGAAGTAGGTTAGGATGACAACCACGTAAGGCCGTGTGTATCACTGACCAATCGGTATTCGCTAGTTGAAGCAGAAGAAGGATAATGTCTAGTGCTTTGTAGGAGCGGGCTAGCATTATCTTGGGAGAAGCTTTAGGCCTGTGGATCTTCCTGACTAGGTAAATCAAGTGATGATCACTGAGAGCATCAGGTAGAGTACCAGAATCAATGACACAATGTGGGTGGGATGTAAGGCCCAGTCAAGCAAGGTGTGGTCTGGGGTTTTGTTTAGCTGGGTAGGTTCAGTGATGAGCTGTGTTAAATTTAGGGAGGTTATGCAGTTATGAGCCTTGGCTTGAGAGGGATTGCCAGTTCAAATTGAAATCTCCCATGATGTAAAGTTCACCTGTTTGAGGGGGGGAAATGGTGGTAATAAGTTCAGTGGCTACAGAAGAGGGAGGTTGGGGCAGCAGTAAGGACCCACAGCATATATTGGAATAGTGTAAAGCAAGGACAGTCAAATAACAAGAGCCTCACAGTTGGCTTGGGAGATGTTTGAGAGGGTGACTGTGTATTGCAGGGAGGAGGAGATGTACAATGATACACCCCACCTCTGCCTGCTGTGTCTTGTCTGAACAGGGAGCAGCCTGGGATTGAGATAGCTTGATCAGGGACCTTGTTAGTTAGCCAGGTCTCGGAGAGTACTACGATGTCCGGGATGGTTGAGGCTACCAGGGTTTCAAATAGATCTAGTTTGGGGAGTAAACTACGGATGTTTAGGTGGGCCATTTAAGTCCACTGGGAAGGGGATGGAAATTTGAGTGGAATGAGGCTGGATCGTTTAAGGAGTCCCTGGGCGTTGGCTACAGATGGGCCTGCATTAGGATGAACATTGTCGGATGAGATTAGCAGGCTCGATGATGAAATAGTGGAGCTTATGTTATGGAAGAAGGGCCGGGCTTGCAGTATTTAGGAGCCTGATTTGGGAGTTAGAGGGGACACAATTTTAAGTAATAGGTTTATAGCAGCAGTAGAAGCAGGTACCAGAGTAGTGAGGCAGATGGGAGGAGGTGGAAGTGGCTCCAGCACTGGAGAGCAGGAGTGGGAACAGTAGCATAGTTGGCGTCCAGGAAATATTTGCAGTGGGGTACTCGGGAGAAGGGTCATTTAGCTAGGGATTGGGAGAGGACAGTGGGAAAGGATGGGCAGGAACAATGGTAGAAGCAGAGGAATAGCCTTTGCTTGGTCATGGACCTCGGCTACCACTCCCATATCAGCCACCTCCCAATACCCCTGGTTTACCCCCAGGATGGGGTCGCGCACTCAATACCCTCTTAAGGTACCGCAATCAACAGGATAGGCGGAGTTGGCCTGGGAGCTGACTGCAGCCAAGGGCAAGCGCCATCCAGGTGGGTAGGTGGCAATTTGTTTCTCCTTGGTTTCTGCAGGGACGCAATGATTACCAGCATCCGCCCCGCCTCCAAACGTGTTGGCACCAGCATAGACGTACACCCTGCCTCCGCTTAGGTGTCCATGTAATGCCAACACTCTCCCACCCTCCCCTGGAGAAAGAGAACAGTCCTCGGATACTCAATCCTTCTACCCGCTGGCTCCTTCAATGTCCCAGGTCCGCTCTCAAACCCTGGTCGCCGGCATCACAGGTTGGTGCCCTGCCCCTGCAACAATGGGCCGCCCAGATGACGTGTATTTAACAGAGGCCGGGTCCGGGTGGGCGGGATGACAAATAGAGAATAATACATATGTATGGAGTTGATATGGAATTTACACCCAAGTTGTGTGATAACATATAAACCCTTGAGAGCTAAGCCTCGAGAGGTTTCACTATTATCACACAACGAGGGTGTGTAAAAACCCATTTCTACCCTACATAATGTTTTATTTTTATAATAACTGGCACTAAAAACAATTCAATAGAACAATTAACAGTAAGAGGAAGAGGAAGACGCTCACATTTCTTACTAGTAGGCATGCCCCATGCTATTCAAGGACTGACATCACATAACGTGCTTAGCGTGGGGCGTGCTACTAGTAAGGAAGTGCGGCGTTTTGTTATATTTGAATCTGTTTACTCTGAATGCGAAAAGGTCAGGCTTCTTGGCGAGGCTGTAAAATGGGGTTGATATCACTTTTTTGTATCAACTCCGCGGTTGATATGACTTTTTACAGTACTCAAACGGGTTGATAACAAGGATCACCAGTTATTATTACAGGTTATGAGCTGGCAGCACAAGGCAGAAAACAGCAGGTCCAAACTGCAGTTTAAACTGCAGTTCACTCAGCTCGGCTTAAACGAAGCAAGCGCCAGACAGGAGTCTCCAATCAGGAGTCACAGCACCAGATTTCAATTGGAGCTCTGCACCTGTTCTCTTCAGGGAATCGGTGTCCTTTCAAACCACAAACACGGTTTGGAGAGTGAGGAGGGAGGGTCAAATGCCCAAATGGGCAAAACTGTCTCCTGAAAAGAGGAAGAAACAGGATTTATTAACAAGGATTTAGGGGCGGAGTAGGAGAGAAGCTGGGCTAGAGGGAGCAGAATAGTTTTCAAACAAAAGGCAGGAAGGGCCAATGGTCAGTCAGTGGGTGGGTTGGGGTGGGCTGTGGAGAGGCTAAACTGAGGGCTGCTACAGGGCCAGGTGGAAGGACACAGAGAAACAGCAGGGGCTTGAAGCGAGACGAAGAAACTAAAACTAGCCAGGATTAACTGCAGCAATATGCAGACAAATAGTTGCAGTTTAAAATCAGGCTAAGTTAACTAGATTAAATTCAGTACCACAATTTAGCACAAACGGATAAAGTACAGCAATACAGATTGATCTATGCTAGCTCGCTTGCATTCTGCTACACACTAGCACACAAAAGATAATAAACGATAATGCAGTATGAAATTCAGTTTAAAAGTACAGGTACGAGCTGGTAGCACAAGGCAGAAAACAGCAGGTTTAAACTGCAGCTCACTCAGCTCAGGCTTAAGCAGAGAGCGCCAGACAGGAGTCTCCAATCAAGAGTCACATGCTAAGACAGATGCTGATTAGCAAATACTGCTAATCACGTTTCCAAACCTAATTTATGCCTTGTATGTTATGCTAGTTATGTCACTAATGGTTAGTTGGTATTGTATAGATTGTTTTTTTAAATCACCTTATTTGAGTTCTCTTTTGGATTTAACATGGGTGGAAAGGCAAAGCCCCACATCTCAAATAAATTGATTCAAAAAAAACAACAAGGATCATACCAGCTAACCCCAAGTAGTAATGCCACCAGTTTTGTGCTACTATGTGAGTGTGAAAGCTGCTAGGTTTGTATAAATAATGGCGAGAGTGGAGATTATCCGACATACGACTGACCTACGCTTATTAGGGTACAGCTCAAGTTACGCTATTTGACCAAATTGCCCGCTCAGTAATTTTTCATTAGTTTACTTGTGCCGGGCTTCGCCCCTACACCCCATTAAAAACAGGTGTGGGTGGCAAAGCTTCCTCAACTCAAACTGACAAAACCAAAATTAACAGCAGGCAAGCTCTTGACCAAATTGGCCTTTCAGTCATTTTGTATTAATTTGAGTATGGGGCTTTGCCTCCACACACACCCTTTAAAAAGAAGGTGGAGGCAAAGCCCCCTACTCAAATAAACTGACAAAACCAAAATTATCAGCAAGCAAAGAAAGAATCTGACTTAAAGTAGAAGCCAGCGGGAGGCATATGACCAAAACAGCGCTGTATTCAGGAAGCTTTTAAAAAGCTCAGACGCATGTCCAATAATCTACACAATCGCCTAAATAACATCACCATATCATCTCAGCCAAGGATTCTTTTATTTCTCTGTGTGTAGTTAGGCAGCAGGGCTGGGTGCAGATTCTGAGGGATGGCAAAGATGGCAGACGAGATTATGATGTCATCAGACGAGATTTCGCATCATAACAAATTCTTGCCTAATGTCCATGATCTCTATTAGCAGTAGTTGTAGTAGTAGTACAGTACTAGCAGGTGGAGTGGGAAGGGGTTGGGGCTGTGCCCCTCCCCGGAAACAATTTGCTGCCTGTGTGTGTGTGTGTTGGGGGGTACTTTCAAGTGTAATGAGTGCCTTCAAGGTATTAAATAAGCCAAAAAACTGACTAGTTGGTTGATATTGAACGTGCTAATCAGCTGTAAAAATGCATAGCACTTGGCACAGAATGATTAGCAACATTTTAAATATACAGTGACTTGCAAAAGTATTCAACCCCTTGAAAGTTATCAGATTTGTCTGGATTACAAATGAGACTTGCATATATTATTCCAGTCAGTATTTATATTGCAAACTCATATGCTCTAACAGTATATTGTCAAAGCCAAAATTAATTATCCGTCAGCAGATCTTTTAAAGAAAATTAAAACTGGAAAATGCTGCTTGCAGAGGTATTCAATCCCTACACATTAGTATTTGGTAGAGACACCTTTGCTGCAATAACAGCTTTAAGTCTTTTGGGGTAAGTATCTACCAGCCTTGCACACTGTTCGGGAGTGACTCTTGCCCATTCTTCTTGGCAGATTTGTTCCAGGTTGTTCAGGTTGGTTGGCTGACGCTAGGGACCGAATTTTAAAACAGTGCCACAGATTCTCGATGGGACTCAGATCTGGACTTTGACTTGGCCACTGTAGGACATTCACCTTTTGTTGTTTAACCACTCCTGTGTTGCTTTGGCCTTGTGCTTGGGATCATTGTCCTGCTGAAAGGTGAAGTTCCTCCCAAGCTTCAGTTTTCAGCAGACTGAAGCAGGTTCTCTTGCAGTATCTCCCTGTATTTTGCTCCATCCATTCTTCCTTCAGTTTTAACAAGATGCCCAGTCCTGCTGATGAAAAGCATCCCCACAGCATGATGCTGCCACCACTATATTTCACTGTAGGGATGGTGTTTCTCGAGGCATGGGCAGTGTTAGGTTTGTGCCACACATAGCGCTTTGAATTTTGGCCAAAAATCTCTATCTTGGTCTCCTCAGACCACAAAACCTTGTGCCACATCTTAGCTGGGTCACTCTCATGCTTTCTGGCAAACTCAGACGTGCTTTGATATGGTTCTTTTTGAGTAATGGCTTTTTCTAGCCACCCTCCCATACAGGCCAGTATTATGCAGAGCTCTTGATATGGTTGACTGGTGCACCTTCACCACTCTCAGCCACTGAACTCTGTAGCTCCTTCAAAGTGATTGTAGGCCTCTCTGTGGCTTCCTCACTAGTCTCCTTCTTGTTTGGACGCTGAGTTTTGAGGACTGCCTTGTCTAGGTAGTGCCTGGGTGGTGTGATGCAGCTTCCACTTCCTCACTATTGATCCAACAGTGCACACTGAGATATCAAACACTTGGATATTATTTTGTACCTTTTCCTAATTTATGCATGTCTATTACTTTATCTCTAACTTCCTTAGAATGCTCTTTAGTCTTCATTTTCACACCCTTCCTTCAGATTCACAGTCTGACCAATGGTCATTAAACTGAGGGGTTTTATCCAAAATGTGAGCTACTTAATGTTTCAGAGGTGAGCCAATTGTAACAATCATGTCCTCGTTAGAGCAATATTTCATCTGTGTAAACTTGAGCTTCCAGAGCACAGGGTTGAATACTTATGCAAACAGCATATTTCAGCTATTTATTTTCTTAAAAATATTTTCTAACATAAACCAATGTCATTTTAAAATAATTATTTTGAGGGTCAGTCTTTTAAATAAAATATTACACAGAACAAAATCTCAATGTATCATTTGTCATTCAGACAAATCTGACAACTTTCAAGGGGTTGAATACTTTTGCATGTCACTGTATACATATATATGCATATACACATACATACACATATAAATATTTTTTATTTTGTCTACTGTTCCACAGACTCGTTGAAAAATGGTTAGTCTGCTGCTATGCATTTTTGGAAATAGTTAGCATTCCCCAATTTGTGTAGCATTTTGTTATTCTATACCAGCTATTTAAAACCCCATGTCTTGGTTGAAATACAGGGTAGGAAAGTGGGCACATCATATTTTCATCAGAATACAGACTCCAATCTGGAGCTGGTAAACTGCAGACAGTAGACTAGAAACTGCAGATCTGGATCAGGGAAAGTAGAGGCTCCATATTACTTTCCTTTGGCGTATTATTTTTGCCACTATTCATTTTCTTATAATAATAGCAAACTTCAGAGTACAATCATTATAAGGACATCTACTGGGAAAGAAAAATCCTAAAGCATTCTGCTAGAGATGCTGGCAACCCGGCTCGTGAACAAGCTGGGACGACAGGGCTGGCTGGGGATTACCAAGCATCCCAGATGGCGTTCTCCTTCGCTGGGAGAGGGAGCAACAGGCCCCACTGCAATACTGACACCTGGGTGACGACAGGTGGCAGTGCAATTAGAGCAGTTTGAGTGGGAAGATGTCGGCTGATGCTGTACACAGTCACACAACTGTGTGTACACCGCATGTGGCAGCCTAGCCACGGCATCATGTGGGTGGGGAGAAAACCAAAGAAAATACCCGAAGCTTGTAGAATTACACCCGGTGCTCCTGAACTCTGCCCTCCCAACTGGATGCTCCACTTCCCGCATTAGACAGCCTAAGGGGTTCTGCACAAACTCCTGAACAATCACAGTTTAGGCAGCTAAACTGTGGCATTGGATGTCTGGAGGTAGCAGGAAGTAGGCTGTTGGTTAACTAGAATCTCCAGCTTATCAATAGGTAGGGAAATGGGTAGACTGGGTGGGCCAAGTGCTCTTTATCTGCCGTCAAAGCTAATGTTTCTATGTTAAGTGCCAGAGAAGGGCTGTAATGGGGCTGGGCGTTGCCAGTGCTGAATGGAGCAGCTATGGTGACAAGAGTGATAAAAAGTATACTAACAAAAACAATAAAATAAGACACTTTAGCAGTTTACCTGGCCTTCTGTAGGCAGCATTGCTGTTCTGTAGTGGTCGGGAGTTTATAGCCGCATTATCCCATGAAGGGCGTGAGTGATGTAATTGTTTAACACCTTCAGGTGCACCTCGGCAGGTGGGAACCAGAGAAGTCCCAAGAATTATGATCCATTGCATACTGTTGGAGGAGCTCCGTGACTGTCCCACCATGGAGTCAAGGGTAGCTGGCTTGCTGCTCCAATGTATCTGCATCTCTAGGTTGCTTCAGCTGGTCCGTTTCTGCTGACCCACTCAGACCTGCTGCGGTTTCTGTGCAGAACCAGGATTTCTTCTATTCTCTTCTTTCTCCTTTCCTCTAGCTGGCTGTGGGTTAATGGAGAGTCCCAGGGGTGAGGGCACCATCCTTACTCTCCATCCTGTCCATCTCATGTGGTGAAGGGGATGCAGTGCGGTTCCAGTTCCGTGAGTGGTTGGCACAGGCTGATAGCCACCGTTCCAGTGTCGCTTGGCACTGGCTGTTCCACTGCACCTTTCCAGGATTCTGGCTTCTCATCCCCCAGCACAACCTGCTGTGGAGGGCTACCTGCTCCTTTGTATGGATTCATGGGGTTCTTTGGCTTATCTGCTTTCAGGGCACAATCTGAAGCAGCTCTTGAGCACTAGGGACCTGCATAACACTTCTAGGATCTTCAGCTGCACCTTGTTGTGTTGAACTTCTGGCAGCTCCTGGAAAGCCTGGCTCCTGCCTTGCACAACCATATCAGGGCAACTGCAGGTAACTGCTCTGTCCTCATGGGGGCTCCTGTGGATTAAAGGTCTGCTCTGTGTCATCCATGTCCGACAGCACTGGTGCCAACTGCTGGTTCAAGGATGGGTCATTGTGGACACAGTTAGCGTGCTTCCTTTGCAGTGAACCCAGATTTTGCTTGGTTTCCTAGGACCATGGTCCTGAACTGCTGCGTCCTGTTCTGGTGCTCTATATTGAACTGTAGTCTCAGAGGGCTTTCTATTGATGCTGCTGTGGCTGCCAGCTTCCCCTAGCTTTTGTCCCTCTGTCTCTGACTAGGATCCAGTGGATTCTGTTTCCAACCAGGTGCCACTCCCTAGGTAGTGATGGTGGCACCAGACCTCCTGCAGCAGCCTGCTGGTAATAACCAGATGGGGTAACCCATGTTTTCTGCATCCTGTCAGGTATGGCCTGGGCCTGATGCAGAGACGCAATTAGAGTACAAAAGAAAGCAAAAAGCATCCCACCATGCAACACAACCATGGCCGATTCTTTTCCCTCTGGTATCAGAGTGAAGTTGTCCTTATTTTCCACCTGTCTCTTTCTTCCTCAGGCACCACCAAGTGCTTGTACAAAACAGAATGTCCTCCACCACTACACGTGTACATAAAGAATAACACAATAAGTATCTGACCACCAGGGTATCTACGTAAACCCTGTCCTCACGCTGCCTCGATTTAAAGCCAGCAGCGGCATACAAACAAGGCACGCGGCAACGAAGTTGCAGTTCGTACCACGGGAGGGCGCCAGAATGAAACGTCGCGCAATGTAGTCCCGCTTACACTCCCAGAAACGATTTTAAGTTATCAATGTTTGGGTAATGGGGATGTAAATAACGTAAGCAGCATATGTGCAACTGACAAAAGTGTCAGGTTCTCGATTTAGTTTGAGCGGCGTCCCGTCCGCAAATTGATTTGGTGCAGTCCTCTTTATTTCATCCTGCTGTTAGTAGACCGCTAGTTCTTTTCGCTTGGATTTCTATGGTTACAGTGGTATACCAGGTTTGAACTTCTGTCTATAGAACCACTTAATAATTCTACAGTTCTGACCATGCTCAATACGGCCCTCGGACATGGTGCGAAATAACGATCCACAGAAACAGAGACTATTAATTATATGGGCTCGACCGACGGCATTTCGAGTTTACAAAATAGAAACATAGTAACAGGAGAAAAAAGACACATACCTCTCAACTGTAGTACGTTATGAGGACCAGTTCCTCATTTACTTCACAAAAGCCCTCTGTTCCTTCCACATTGAGATGATTTTCACACATTCCGTGTTAGGATTTTAAAGCAAAATCTTTAGTAAATAATGTGAAAACATTATTCAATTAACAACACACTATGAACATAAAGGCACACGTTAACTGTGTTCTGAGTGTGACAGGGGGTAAGGGTGTGGGATAAGGAAGAACACAATATACTGTGCAAATTCTAACAAGGCAATAACTTTCATAGTAAGACTCTAGGAACAGGAAAGGGGAAGATGGGCATACAGATATGGGGACAGAAAGGTAAAGGTAGTCATCTGTTTATTTATTGAATTTTGTTGACCCTGTAAGCCCACTGGGCCTAGAAGTCCCTTTTCAGGCGGAGGGGTGGGGGGTGGGGGATACAGATGGTAAGCAACTGAAATTGAACCATATTAAGCTGTTGTGGTATTTAGTGAGCCTCGTTTCCCTGGGAGTGAGGACCTATTGTCCATGCAGTGTTTTATCCCTCCTGGCCCCGAAGTCTCTTTTCAAGCCTTATTGCACTTTTATAAAATGGGTAGGGAGGGTAGAAAGTTATGTCTTTTATTTAGGTTATATCAAGGGAAAAAAGGCCCATCACCACTGACCCACTAACTCCAAATTTCCCTGTGTCACCCTAGCAAGATATTTTCATACTTCCCCATACTAATAGTAGAGAGCTCTTCGACTGTCAGGAACACCAAAGTCCTGCAAACAGCTGCTCTTTTCCTCTCTGAAACTTCCTCAGTCCACTGCAGACAAGATACTGTAATAGTTTCTTTCCCTCCAGGTCTGCAGAAAACCACTCCTCCCCCTTCAGACTACTTGCGGTAGGCCTATGCATGAATCTGTTGCTGGCAGACCCCTTAAAACAGCCACTCTTTTACTCTCTACTTCCCTTAGTCCTGCTACAGAGAAATCAATAGTATACTTTTATTTTCCCTGCACACCTGCAGAAATTCAAAAACATGACCTCTCCAGATGTGACATCCATCAGCCACTGTACAGCACGAGGTACCTACTGGCCAGCTTGGCATGAGTTTAAAAAGCGGCATTTACTTCACACCGTTAACTTGTGATATGAAACCATGGCAATGAAAAAAAAATCACGTGTTTTTGGTTTCTGCAGGTCTGCAGGAAATCAAAAATAGTCTTATTAATTGTCTGTAGTAGGACATAAAAGAAATATAGAAATAAAGCAGCTAAACACAAAGAGAATCTGCTTTGCAACGAACTGTGACAGCCAGCCAGCAAGTAGGCTAAAGAAGTGTGGTGAGGACATGGTTTTCTGCAGATCTGGACGGAAAAACTATTAGAGTATCTTGTCTGCAGCATGACTGAGGAAATTTCAGAGAGAAAAAGTTTCAGCTGTTTGCAGGTTTTGTTCATGACAGTCAAAAGTTATTCAAGTTAAGAACTATTTTGTAATATATGGATAAGCCTCAGTAATACAATCCTAAGCCATACAAAATTTTTCTGATAATACACCACTACCATTTCAATAATACCATCCTGAGACAACTGATAATACTATTATTTTGCTGATAATACTACAGTTTAGAGTTCATCTCCTGACCAGTAGTATTATTAGCACAATTCAACAGGGCGAGCAGCTACCAGCATGTGCTTGACATTTTTCAAAGCACGCCTCTTGATTGACTGCTTTCTGTCTGTGGCCAGGCAGAACAATTTTGAAACATGGCTGCCATCTCGCCCAAGAGCCTCTCCACTGTTTTGCTCATAATTTTCCCGCTGACCGGGAGGAGGCGGGGTGGTGGGGCTCAGTGGGCAGGTGGGGAGGGGTACCGCTGGACCACCAGGGATATTGAACATTTGTTTTCATTCTTAAGCCCTCAGGCGGTCCACTGGACCACCAGGGATATTGGACCTTTAACTTAAAACATATGCCCATGATTGGCTATGAAGCAGTCCACCGGACCACCAGGGATATTGGACCTTTAACTTAAAACATATGCCCGTGATCGGGCTGTGAGCGATCCACTGGACCACCAGGGATATTGGATGATTATTCAAATCAACATATGCCGCGATCGGGCAGTGAGGCTCATTACCGCGCACTGTGCAGGGGTGTCGGTCCCCGACAGCTGCTGCCTGCGGCGCCAGGCACAGTCGCCGAGGATCGGTGCACCTGCATGCAAATGGGGCCATGATGAAATGCAGATGGCCCCATTTGTGCCTGCATACATTATGGCTTTATTGCATGTGCACTTTTGAATATCACAGTTGTGCAGCCGCAGCGGAGGCTTCGCTAACGCATCCCCCTGCTCCACTCTGGCCACTTGCGCTGGCGCGGTGCTATTCGCCATGTGCACTGCGGATGGCCAGGGTGCGATATTCAACTATGCTGTGCCATGGCGCAGCTCCGTTGAATATCACCCTGTCAATGCCCCTCTGCGCCAAGTTGCGCTTGCCCAGGCTTGCACCACAGCCTGGTGCAGTCTGAATATCTGTGCCTTGGTGTATAGCAGAAATGGCACACAAAATTCTAGGATATGTAAATATCTCGAAATCTGCAGTCAAAGGGAAAAATAAGTGCGCTATAAGGGGCAGTTGCAATATATTTAACAACCAAAAATAACTATAAAATTACCAGACAATACTCTGCTCGGAAGATATGTTGATGGTGAAAATAGAAGATATAAAGGAAAAATTTATCTGACACCAACAGATAAAAACATAAATAAAACATTAATCAGTGTAAAAGCAATATTTGACCAGCTGACAGATGAGGAGTTGAATACCCCAATTTCTTGATTTTATATTGTATGCACTGTGTTTTGTTTTATGTAAATGTACAGTGCCTTGAAATTTGAAAGGCGCTTATACAAATAAATGTAATTATTATTATTATATAATAGGAGATCTTAATGCAATGATTGGAAGAGATTCAGAAGGCCCATGGTACATGGATATAATAACTGAACTGAACCCAAAAATAACATGGACTAGAGCCTCAAAAGACAGTAGAACTAATGTGAGAGGAGACTCATAAACTCATACTTCATTGGTAAAAGTAGGATTTTTAATAAATGGGAGAACACTGGGTGATCAAGAGGAGAATTGACATGTATTAGACCCAGAGGATCCTCAATTATAGATCATGTATGGAGTAACCTAGAGGGAGTGAAAATGATTAAAGACATGAAAGTAATTGATAGGATGCAATATACACATGACCCAATAGGATTTATAATTGAGTTTAAACAGAATATTAATATGGAGAGGTAAAGAAAAATTAAGAACAACTGAAGGTTTGGAAATAATTAATCAAAAGAGGATTAAATGGAACTCAAATGATTAATTTGATAGCCTATTTAAAGGTCCAATAAATGATATAAGATCTATGATAACTGAGAACACTAACTATAATACAGTAGTAAAATACTGGGCTGACTTGAATAGCTTGGTTAGACCTTACTGTATGAGTAATAAGGATGGAGGAAAATAAAAGATTAGACAAGGTTTAATGGAAGATGTAGAAAAGCAAAAAAGAACTGACTAAAGTCATTAGAAAATATAAAAGTATAAACAGCTAAAAAATAGTGAAGACAGAATAGATCTAAATAAGGAAATAAGGAAAGGAAAAATATAAACAAATATTAGAGGCACAAAATTTAACTACACTAAAATCCTGTGGGAAAAATTAAGGAAGACAGTGAAAGAAAAAGATGGAAGAAAATTCAGGGTAATGGTCAGTCAAGGTTATAATAAATATGCCAAGACAATAGAAGCATATATTCACCCAAATACATGGGTTCTTTTTACAGAACTTTACTGTTCTCAACAAGAAGAATTAATAGGAAATAGAAAACTTAAAAGATTTAAAATTACATACCCAATAACTATGATAATAACATCAGAAGAAATAAAATCAGCAATTAAGCGTCTAAAACTAATAAGGTCCCAGGACGGATAAAATAATAGGAGATGCATAAATATTACATAGACTGGTGGGCCCCAGTAATGGAGAAATTATATAATACTTTTGCACAAGGACAGGTGCACCTACCAGCTGGAAAGGGAGCATTACATTTCTGATCTTTTATTCTGGAGAGATTAGAAGAATGAGCAGACCATAATAATATTGTAAATGAAACACAAAATGGATTTGGAAAAACAGATCTACAATTCAACATTGCTATACACTTAAACATCTTGTTTGGAAATACATAAAAATTAAAAAGACTAACATTTTCTGCTGTTTTGTGGACTTTACATCTGCATTTGATAGCATCAGCAGAGTAATATTATGGAATAAGTTGAGGCAATTAGGGCTGTACCCAGAACTCCTCAATATTCTAATAAGACTGCACTCAGATACATGGGAAGTAGTGCAGTATGAACAATACAGGAACATCTCTAGGTCATTTCAAATGACATGTGGCGTCAGCAAGGATGCTTATTGGCACCTTTTTGTTTAATATATATATATATTAATGATGTCTTGAAAGAGCTAGAAAACCCAATTTTCACACACAAAAATAGGTAATACCAGAGTAGATTGTCTGGCATATGGCGATGATTTAGTGCTGATATTGACATCTGCTTTAGGACTACAAAAACTTCCTTATTTTTCAAAATGATGTGACAATCATAAATTAAATATGTCTAAAACTAAGATACTGATATTTGGGAGCACTAAAACACCTTAAACAACTGTGGATAAACACAGAAAAAGTAGAAATAATCAAATATTACAACTATTTAGGTGTTATATTTAGCCAGACCCTAAAATGGAAAGATCAGATAGGACAGATTGTAGTGAAAATAAAGAAAGCATTTACTGTGTTTAAATATTTAATGCAAATATGGGTCGAACATCAGTTAAAGAGTGTTGAGGGTCCTGGAGGCTAAAATCAATTTGAGCATACTTTATGCAGTAGAAATATGGGGTACAACAGATCTAAACAAATTAGAAGTATTGTGTAATAAAATGAAAAGATATATCCTAATGGTACACTAATCAATACCTGCAGGAATAGTAAATTTGGAACTGGGACAATATTCTATTTCAACATTTACGAAAGAAAGACTGATTTTATCTTCATTAAAGTTATTCTTCCTTGAAGAAAATAGATTACCAGACAATGTTTGGAAGAAGAAATCAAATATACCCCAATAGGAAGAGATTCCCTGCTTTGGAAATTTTAGATGATTTCTTTTTCCAAATGGACTTAGACACGTTTTATAGAGTATGTTTGCACATCCATAGCAAATAATAGCTGAAAATGTGAAGAATAGGTTAAGGGATCAGGAGATAAACTCACAGATAAAATTAAAACAGTTTAAACTATACAGATGGTACAAACAGATAAAAACAACATATGGCTTGGAACCTTATCTGGTCAAATGAATAAATCCAAAGGAGAGGAGAATAATAACTAAATTTAGATTTTAAATATAAAATATTCCCACTCCATTCTGCAAATGTGATAAGTCATCAGAGGATGATTTAAAGCATATATTACTGCTGTACTCATTATATAGGGTCCCGTTTGACATAGCTTTTATTTATTTTTTATTTATTTATTTCAATCTAGGATGACAATACCTTTGAGCGAGGCTCTTTACAAAGGTTCCGTCAGCGTGTGCAACAGTCATCATTTTAGTTACAAACATAATGTCACTGACTTACAGACATGTAATAACCAGCACAAAGACTTGAGCTAAGAGCAAGACAAGGGGAGGAGGGGTCAATGGGGAGAAGTGAGGGTAGGAGATCAAGAAGGGTAGGAGGTGCAGGGGTAAAGGGAACGAGAGGTAGGTGGGGGCAGGGGCAGGAGTGGAGATCACGGGGAGGTGGGCGAGGGTGGGAGACAGTGCAGCCAGGGGCCTTGTCGAGGGAATTTGCCAGGTAAGGTGTTAGGGTGCAAAACTGATTGTAAGTGCTGGGTGCTGGGGCATGTGCAGCTGGAGCAGGTGGAAATGTTAAGATGGGCAATAAGGATACAAGCAGTGAGAGGTGCAACTTGGACTTGAAAAGGCTGAGTGTTGGAGCGGTCACTATGTCACTGCCAAGAGAGTTAGCCAGTTGGATGCCCGATAGGCAAAATGATCTTTGTCCTTGGGTCATCGACATCGCTGGGATATGTAGTAGATGGAATTGGATCTCCTTGTAGTTACATTCCTATGTCTAGGCTTAAGGAGGCACAGACACCAGGTGGGGCAAGTCTCATTATGATCTTCTTGGCCATGATGCAGGTTTGGTATTTTATCGTTTGTCCAGTTGAAGCCATCCAGATTGGGAATAAAGGTCACAAGTGTGGGTATGGCGATGTGAGCCAGTGATGAGATGACAGGCCTTATTCAGGGAGGTCGTGATACGCTTTGAGAGCAGTGGTAGTTGCAGACCCATATATGATAAGACCATAGTCTATGATGCTGACAATGGAGCTTTTGGACAGCCACTGACAGTGCTTCTGGGTTAGGTGTTTCCTGTGCCAGAATAATATGCCTAACCTCGCATTGGCAGACTTTGCCACATTGCTAATATGGACAGTGTATGAGAGGTGGGGATCAAGGGTGATGCCAAGGTACTTGAACGATTGTGTTTGCTGTGGGATGGCTCCTTGTTCGGTTGCAATGGAGAGGTGGAGTAGTTTGTTTTTGTTGTGGGGCTGCAAAAGACCATAGACTTGTTTTTTTTCTGATTGAGAAGCAGTTTATGATTTAGGAACCAGGATTCGATGGAGGAGAAGCGCCGCTAAAGTTTATTTTGTAATTGGTTTGGATCAGGGTCTGAGGTGAGGATCACAGCATCGTCGCGTGATAGGAATATTTGTTCTGGGCAGCTATCTGGTAGTGAGTTTAAGAATAGGCTGAAGAGGAGAGGTCCCAGAATGGAGCCCTGGGGACTCCAGAGCGGACTGGTCTAGGGTCCAGAGTGTATCAGCGATTCTTACTGTTTGGGGACCGTTCTTCAAGGTAGCTCTGAAACCAGCCAATGGTGTCGGTTGACAGCCCAGTGTTCTGAAGCTGGACAAGCTGGCTTGGTGACATTATGGCAAACCTCGACCTTCCTCCTGATAAAATGGTGACATACTTAATGAGTAATGAAAATTTATATATATTATAGAAAGTAGTTGGTTTTACAGTCTGTTCACTTATAATACTTAACTATACTGCAATAACTGTTTTGATTGTTTTAAAAACCTTTGTGAAGGTGTAATAATAACAAATTGTAATGGTATTCAAATGTATTTATATGGTGGATTATGGAAATCGATACTTCCACATGTATGTTTTAAGTTTTTTTAAATCTGTAATTGTGACCTAACAGCCTATATAATGTATGGTAGAACACTAATAACAGCTAGAAATCATCATTTCCTAAGGTTGTTAACTCGATTTGACATAGAAATGTTAACCTATCGATGCTCGTCGTCATATCGATAGGTTAACAACAGCATATTGGTTCATGCATGGCGCCTTTTTACACGGCGAATTGATGGATGGAATGCAGCGGTTAGGGAAGGACTGAACGGCCGCAGCTGTGACTATTTTTCAAAATAAGAGCCGTTTACTTTTCACGTGGGACCATACACTATAAAAATAATGTATAGTCCCTCTATCGGCCCAGCAGTCACTGTTAACCGTCGATATTGCCATGGCCGGCGTAAACCTCTCGAGCTTCACTGTTGAGGTTTGCCAGTCGCCCTAAGCAACCTCGACAATTAACAGACCCAGTTACCGATAGAGGACATACATTATCCTCTATGTTCTGAGTGCTGTATCATTTCTTTTAATAAAATGTGTTACTGAATGTCTCCTGCTGAAAATCAAGTGCCCTTGGAATAACCTCCTCCTTCCCCCAGTTTCAGCTGAAGGATGGATGCCATGAGAAAATGCTGAGACAGCATGTGAGATTATACACAAACAGATTTTAGAGACAATGTGTTACGTGGAAAAGCCTGAAGCTAATTATAGGGTTAAGAAGCTTGATGTTCAGCATATCTATTTTATGAAGAAAAGCGGGTTGTGATGTATCAGTGCGAGGTTGTAAATGCTCATATGAAGCCTGTGTGAGGAGCATGCAGCATGGATCAAAGAGATGTCATTTGACACACATGAGTTATGCTGAGGATTGCAGAATGTAATACTTTGAAAATACATTTTGTGGTTGTATAAAATATATATTTTTTAAATATAATCTGACAGAGGAGGCTAGTTGACCTCACCAAAAGGGATTTCAATACAGTTGTTTAAGGAATAATTCTATTTTATAGACACATTCTGACCTGGACTCTGACCACAAAACATATTGGGGACACTTAAGCAAGTATTTAGAGACTAACTGAAGTAGGAATTTGCACTGTTTAAAGCTTGTTTGTTTATAAAAGATTTATATGTCTTTGATATAAGAGTTCTGTATTTTGTGTTTCACATATTTTAACTATTTTAGTCAAATTCTTTTAGAACGTACTTAGTCTGGCTTTGACTTCTTTTATTTTGTAAGAAAAGTCCATGGTTATAGCAGACAATAGACATAAGCTTGAACAGTGGTATCAAATTGGAAAGAAAGAAGCTAAATCTGAGGTCTTTATTAAAGTTTTAAAGGGTTCATATCTGAATACCTGGTTAGGTGCCCATAGGCAAAGATATGTGGCCCCAAGACAGATATATCTGAGCCTGTCCATTGGGTATGCTAACAAGAGGTTAACAGTTTGAATGCCTCCAGAGCTGGAGACCAAAGGTTGATCCGAACTCACAAAAACAGACAAGAGGATTACCTTGTCTGTTACACTGTTCACAAGACTGTGCTCAGAGGTTGGCACTTTGGGAGTAGAGGGCCTGACCTGCTGAGTGAGTTTGTGACAGTAATGACTTTGTCGAACAATGAAAATCTTTGTACCTTGTAAACTACAGCAGAATTCTACTGGTTAAATGTTCTATTCTCCAAACAAACACAAAAAGAGGGCCTCACTAAAGTCAGGGATTCAATTATATCTGAGGCAGAGCAAGCAGCAAATATTTCCTGGTTTGGTGGGGGGCAGTGGTCAGAAAAAGTTCAAAAAAAATAAAAAATTTTAATTTGTGTATGTGTCTAAGGAAGGTAATATAAAGAAAATCAACATTTAATCTGTTCTTTTTTATTTAGAGGAGTTTAGTTTTTAGGCCTAGCTGATATAGGCATAGCTGGAGGAGTCACTGGGTGCCCAGAAACCTTCTTGAATCTTGCTTTGATTATGTTTTCATAAAACAATAAAAATGTTTGTACTCAGGGACTAAATAATGAGATTTCCTTGGTGGAAACCCCTATTCTGAAGTCCTGACTATGCCCCTTGTGAGTAAAGGTGGCAGTCATGTTTGTAATGAAAATCAGAAACTTCAAAGAAGGCATTGATATTGTTATTGTGCTGTGTCCTGACTGCCAGCACTTTTTACCTGTGTGTTGTGCTCTCACGAGAAGCCAGAGATCAGGTAGTGTGCTGCATGTAACAGTAGGTAGGGAAAATGGGTGGGCTAAGTGAGTCCTCATCTGCCATAAAACTTGATGTTTCTCATAACGCACAGGTACTAGCCAATCAGGATGCAGCAGTCTCCTACCTATTTTATAATGTATAGTAGAGCATTGTTCTCTTTAGAAAGCCATCCTTTAAAATGCTGTTGTACCACGGGAATATGCGGCTGCAATTGGTCTAGGAGAAACATTGTCTTCAGATTCGGAAATGTCAAGAATAGCAGGTTCTACATTCCAGAATGTAGTGGGGAGACAAGGAACAAGTGGGGAACTACAAACCTGTCAGTCTTACCTCTGTTGTAGGAAGCCAATGGAGTCACTGGTCAAAAGGACCTTGTTGACTACTTGGAGAGCATATGTCTCAAAGATAGTAAGTAACATGGGTTCAAGGTCTTGCCAGACTAACCTGATAGTTTTCTTTGACTGGGTGATTAGGGAATTGGATAGGGGAAACACTGTGGATTTGTTCTACTTCAACTAGCAAGGCTTTTGACTCATTGCCTCACAGATGCTTGCTGAAGAACATGGATGGAGGATCTGGGTGCAGCTATCATCATAGTAAACTGGGTTGGTAACTGGCTAAAGGGGAAGCAGCAGGGGATGTGGTTAATGGGACAAACCAGAACAGAGGGAGAGCACTAGCAAAGTACCACAGGGATCTGTCCTGGGTCCGATCCTGTTCAATATGTTCATCAACAACATTGGTGAGGGAATCTGGGGAGGCTGTGTCTCTTCAGCAAATGACAGTAAGCTCTGTGGGATGGTGGATAGTGATGAGGAACCAAAGAAATGCAGAGCAATTTGCAAATGCTAGGGAGGTGGTCAAAATATGGCAGTTGAAATTCAGTTCCAAAAGTGCAAGGTAATGCACCTAGAGAACAAGAATCCCAAAGCGTACTGGAAAGTTGGGGTGACACTTAGCACTACAATTGAGAACAGGACCTTGAAGTTATCATCAGTAACTCTCTCAGACAATCGAGCCAGTGCAATAAGGCATATGAAGCGAGTAGGATTCTGGGATGTAGTGGGAGGCTATTCTGTATAGTTTCTCAGTGATGCCACACGTGAAGTACTGTGCCCAGTTCTAGAGTCCTCACCTCACTAAATATAGGGACAGGCTGGAGCAGTTTAGTGCAGGGTAACAAAAATTATTCAGGGCCAACAGGGCAGGTCCTATGAGGAGCACTTCAAGGCACAGTACATGTACTCTCTGGAGACCAGAATGGAGACAGGAGTCATGACAGACACCTTAAAGTTCTAAAAAGGAGTTAACAAGGTGTACTGTGGGAACTGTTTTGCTTGAGTACTAGCTCGTGGTCATGTGGACATCAGTGGAAACTGACAGGAAACAAATTCAGGAGGGACATGAGGAAGTATTATTTTACAGAAAGGGTGGTGGGGCCATGGAACAGTCTACCAGCCAAAGTGGTGGGTACTTAAATTGCTGGTGGCTTCAGGCATGTTTGGCACAAGACAAAGGTATAATGGTTACTCCGGCAGCAAGCGGGGAGGAGAATGGGATGGAGGATGTAGTGGACAAGAACCCGGAGGACTGTAAGTCCCAGGGCTAAATAGTGCACTTGGGCAGACTAGATGGACCAGTGTCTTTTACTGCTGCCATTTTCTATGTTTCTATCCCTCTTAACTCCCCACCCCACCAGTTTCCACTCATGATCTCTGGTTCTTGACCCTATACTCAAGCTAAATAGTTCCCAACAGTTCACCTTGTTTATAGCCATTAGAAATGTGAAGGTCTGTGTCGTATCCCCCTCTCTCACATGGTCTCCAATAAGTACATGCTCAGTGCCTTCAGACAATCTTCATAAGATCTGCCCTTTTGGCCCTGAATCATCTTGGTCTCCTGCCTGTCCCTGTCCTTCCCTCCTTAGGTGAGGACTCTAGAACTGAGCACAGTATTCCAGGTGTGGCCTCACCAGAGACCTGCAGTATATAGAGATAGAGTACCTCCTTTATTATGCTATCAAAACCCTTTCTGATACACCAGAGCATCCTATTAGCCTACCGTAGGCTTTGTTACACTGGCTTGACTGTTTGTAGGAGCCACTCCCAGGTCCTTTCTTCTGCCGTAGCACTCAGTTTGACCCTCACATCCAGTGTACTGTCCTATTTTTTCCCCAGGTGCATAACCTTGCATTTTGGCATTGAATTTCACACAGTTTCAGAAGTGAGAAAGAAATATGTCCCCAGCTTGGATTTGAACACAAGTCTACTGAATACCATTTCACTACACTAACCAGCTGTGCTGCTAGGACAACTGGAACCTGAGGATCCCCAAACACACTCAACTTTTCTCAAATGCACACCCTGGAGCTACACAAATTAAAATTGCATCTTTATTATCAAGGAGTCGGTGTGCACATTTGCTTGAAACACAGTTTCAGAGTGAGAAATAAATAATTTCCCCAGCTTGGATTTGAATTTCAACTGCCAAATCTTAGACCACCTCTCTAGCTTTTGCAGATCCCTCTGCATCCCTCTGATCCCTTCATTGCTATATACCCTGTCACAGAGCTTTGTGTCATCTGCAGACAGACGCGCTTGCCCTGGATGCCTTGTCCAATAGCGCTAATAAATTATATATTGAAGAGGACAGGAATCAGGGCAGATCCTACAGTACCACTCTTGATCTCCCTCTCTTCGATTTGCACTGTTTACCACCACCCTCTGCTGTCCCTTCTTCAACCAGTTTCCTATCCATCCAACTATGTCTCTAGCCACCCAGGTCCTCCAGCTTCTTCAGCAGTCTTCTGTGTGGCACCAAGTTGAAAGCCTTCTGTAATCCGAATACTGTAGAGTAAATCTACAGCATGACCCATATCTACCACCTTTGCTATTCAGTAAAGAAAACTATTAGGTTGGTCTGAAAAGACCTACCTGTCATAAACCCATGCTGTTTACTATTCTGTAGACCATTACTTTCTAGGTAGTCCACACGGTTCTTTTTGATCAGTGACTCCATCTGTTTACCCACTACTGAGGTAAGATTGACAGATCTGTAATTCTCCAGTTGGTCCTTGCCCCCCCTTGTGTAGCAGGACTATAGATTTATTTAAATAACTGAAGGGGGTACACATGCGTAGTGTAATATGTCTTCAATCCAGTGGAGCACAGGATCTGAGGCAGCACTGATTCACAGTGGGAAGATCTTGTCAAACAAATCTGATAGATTTTCTTTGACTGGTAACTATGAAGGTGGATCAGGGAGGGACGGTGGATGTGGCCTACTTTAATTCAGCAAGGTCTTCGACACTGTCCCACATAGGAGACTAGTAAACAAGCTGGAGTGGGTACCAGGGTGGTAAACTGGGTCAAAAATTGGTTGAGCAATAGGACAAGGTGGTGAGCAGAGTTCCATCCAAAGAGAGGGGTGACCAACGAAGTCCAGCAGGGATCGGTACTTGGACCAGTTCTCTTTAATATCTTCATAAGTGACATTGCAGAGGGACTGGAAGGAAGGTATGTCTCTTTGCAGATGACACAAAGATCTGCAACAGGGTTGATATTCCAGGAGGGTAGAGAAGATGAGACAGGACCTAAGCAAGCTTGAGGGAGTGTTTGAGGGTGGCAGCTAAGATTCCATGCAAAAGTGCAAGATCATGCACTTGGGGCACAGAAATGCAGGGAGGAGTACATGATGGGGAAGCACTGACAGCCACCAAATAGGAAAGGGACCTGGGAGTAATCATATCTGATGATCTAAAGGTCACCAAACAATGTGAAAAGGTGGTGAGGAGAGCGAGTAGAATGCTACAATGCACAGGAGAGGTATCTCCAGCAGAAGGAAGAAGGTGGTAATGCCATTGTATAGAACATTGTTGAGACCTTATCTAGAGTACTGTGTCGATTCTGGAGGTCGCATCTCCAGGAGGATATAGACAGAGTAGAAGGGTTCAGAGAAGGGCAACAAAAATGGTGCAGGGCTGCACCAAAAGTCATATATAGGGAGACTGGTGGATCTCAAAATATGTTCCCTGAAGGAGAGGAAGTTTTTTATTTTATTCTTTTGGTAACCAGGTAAGGCCCACTAGGCACAAGTGCCTGTTTTCAGGGGTGACCCAGAAGCACTGAGGTGGTTAAGTGACTTACTCAGAGTCACACAGTATGCAAGTGGAGGTTGTGGGAATCAAACCCAAGTCTGCTGGATGTACCAAGCTCATTCACAGCTCATTACTTTAACCTCTTGGCCATACTGCCAGGATAGTATAGAGACTTTCAAATACCACAAGGGTGTAAATAAAGTACAAGACAGTAGCATCTTTTAAAAAAAAAAGATGTTGAAGAACAAGTGGCCATGATATGAAAATGGGGGTAGACTTAGGGTAAAGTGCAAAAGTATTTTTTCATGGAAAGGGTGGTGGATCTATGGAACAGCCTCCTGGTAGAGGTTGTAGGGGCAAAATGGTAGTGGAATCTAAAACACATGGGAAAGAAATAAAGGAACTCTTAGATATAGGAAAGAGAGGGTAAGCAGAAGATCATTTAGGATCTGCAGTATATGAAACAAATGAGAGCAAAATGGGCAAACTAGGTGGACCAAGCGGTCCTTATTTGCCTTCAAATTCTATGTTTCTATGTTAGTGCTTCTACAGCATCCCAAGACTACTTAGATTACCTGCAATCAATCTGGCAGCATGAAAAGCATCAATATATGAAGTGAGAACCCACTCCATTTAGTGTTGGATTAAACATACCTGACAGGGTCTGGGATACATTCCTCATAATATATTGCATTTTTACTTGTTAGTCAATTTTATGTCTTTAGGTAGTTACATTTTACACAGGAGCTGCCCTTCCCCATTTACTCTTGGAACTCAGTCTGGCTTTTAATGTTACTCCTGAAACTGAGTTCCCTCACACCCCTCTTCCAATTTCCAGCACTGAATATATAAGGTGTTTATAAACCACTGTTGACAGCCAGCAAGTCATAGGGTATGGTTGGGAGAAATGAGGAGCACCTGATGTGGATTGCACATATTTTTGGAGAACGTTCAATGACAGGCTGTGCGGGGGCAGGACTAGGGATGTCACCATTGGTATTTGGAGATTTGAATCTGTGAGTGTGGTTTGGGAATGTCCAACAGAAGTATTTGCCAACCTAACAGTTGCAGGGAGAGTAGCTTGAGACCACAGACCCACTCACATATGAACATACGAACATGCCAGCAGATAAAGGCCTTATGGTATATCTAGTCAACTTGAGTGTGCTGTTCCCACTGTGTTTACAGAGGAACTGGCCCCTCCTGTTTCCCTTCTGACCTCCCTCGACTTCCCTTCTCCCCCCTCACTCGCCCTCCTTCTACCTGCAACTTTATCATTCACCCTGCACCATCCCTCTTGAGGCTGTCCACTGTTTTTAGGAATGCCACCTCCTCTGGCAGCTCATTCACTTGGCACCACCTTCTCAGTGGAAAAGTGTCTCATCAGCTCCCTCCTCAGCCTTCCCCACCAGCTTTGAGGCTGTGCCCCTAGTGGTCTTATTCCCACTAAGACTGAAGAGGCCCTCAGTGTGCACCCTGTTAATATCCTTAGGTACCTGAAGGGCTCAGTCACATGTCCCCCTCCCTTCCTAAGAGAGTACATGTTGAGCCCCTGAGTCTCATCTCATAGGTGCTGCCCTGCTGGCCCTGCCTCATCTTGGTTGCCCTGCTCTGGACAATCTCAGGAAAGTTGATATTTTCTTAAGACATGAGCACCTATACAGCACACTGTACTCCAGTGCAGTCTTACCATCAGCCTCTCTGAGCAACAGAATGACCTCCACCTTCCTGGTGGTAATTCCCTGGCTGTAACCCAGCATTTGATTTGCTTTGACTGCTGCTCTCCTGCAGTGTGCAGAGTGTTTCACGTCTTTTGTGATTATTACTCCCGGGTTCTTTTCTTCCTCTGACGAGGTTACCTGCACACCACCCAACCAGTATTTGTTTCCTGATTCTTTGCCTCCAAGTGCATAACTTTACACTTCTGGTAGCATGCCACCAGGAAAGGAGCAAGTTCTGCATAAAAGCAGCCACTGCTAACGTGTCCCATGTTTTGTATCCAGTGAGTGGAGTGGAACAGCAGAGGAGTGGAACAGGTGACTGGCATCATAGGTGTCAGCAGGCATCAGAGAAGGAAGTGGAAAGTGAGGGGACTCTGCCGGTAGACTAGGGCAAGGTGCCTGTTCATTTCTGTGTAATATTGACTGCTGGGAAGGGTGGAAGGTCAAGGTAGGCCCAAACAGGGAATAAGATCAAACCCTATCTAGGTTATGAGTATATAAAAATGTAAGCAAGACACGGGGAGTACAAATAGAAGTAACCAAAGGGAAACTAGAAACACCATATCAAGGCTAAGAGTACAAAAGTATCTCCAGGTAACACAGTGAGAACAGAGGTTGAGAATGCTGGGAGTGGTGCAGTGCAGTGGCTGTGAGGTGACAGTTTTCAGAGACCTTCTGGAGACTGTGGTGCTGCCCCATCTGAACACATCTCTTTGGGTTGAGGAGGAGGTTTCATGACTCCAGAATGAGTTGGCTAGGATTCAGGGGACTCTCCTCCCACCCAGAGGCCACCAAGTCTGCAGCCATTACTTCAGAGTATGCCAGTGAGGAGAAACGGCTGGTCTATGATGGGCTCTGGAAGGGTAGGGTGGTGGGACAGAGGCACATTTCTCAACTGGTACCACTACAGAATTCCTGCACACTGCTCTGGTGGGGTGGGACTACAGGAAAAAGCACCTGCAGTTGTTACCAAGGAGAAATGTGGGGCCCTCTGTAGTGGAGACCCCAAGGAGGTGGAAGGACCCCAGAGGAAGAAGCAACTTCTGCTGGGGCACTCAATTGTGAGGGGCTAGATTTGGGACTAGGAAAGGGGAGAGGCAGGTTAGGTGCCTACCTGATGCCATGGCCTGAGGGATGGGAAGCGAATCCTGCAGATCACTAGGGCAGCAGGATGGTTGGGAGAGCTGGATGTCATTTTCCACCTGGGGACTATTGACCTGGCTAGGGATGGTGCTGGGATAGTGCAGGGAGATTAGGGAGCTGGGGAGGGTCTTAGACAAGTAGCTTGCTCAGTGGCTTTGCTGAGGTGCTGCATGACTACGACAGGGGACAGGAGAGGGACATGGCACCAGGAGCTTCAACTCTTGCCTGAAGGAATGATGCAGAGAGGAATGGTTTGGCTACATTGTGGACTGGGAACCCACCTGGGAGGATAACAGCCTGTAACGGGGTGATGGCCTGCATCCATCCAGGAGGGAACTGCAGTCCTCAGTGGGCAGTTTAAATATTACTGATGAACATTTAAATTAGCCAAGGGTGGTGGCACAAGGAATCAGAGTCAGAAACTGCCTCCCTCCACAGGCTAAGTAATGAGTAAGGAAAATCTGAGGGGAGGAATCCCCAGGGTGCAAATTAATAAAGGGAAGCAGGGTGGTAGAGATAAAGGGAAGGGCAGAAGCATTAAGAAAAATTACTCACCTTAGTAATGTTTATTTTCTATTGGAGTCTTGCTATATTCTGACAAGTGCATTTAGCACCAGCCTTTAAACTGCCCCAGAGAACAAAGGGTTAATCTTTCTATGCAGAGCATAGAATGCTGAGCTCGAGCTTGGATGATGTCTCTGTCTGTTTCCTTTGAAAGCTAACCGTCAGATTCTTATGAGCCACACTCTAATACCTATTCTATGTGGAAATTGTAAACAAATTTTTAATAGCCAACTGGCAACAAAAAGTTTTGGATTACAAAAGAAGACTGAAGTCAGGAAACCCAAAACTCAAAACCCAAACCAAACAGGAATATAATAAAATAAACACCCAAACAAAAGAAGAGGGTGTAAAGGAGCACCCTGAGGTGCAACACTGCACCTGCCCACCCACTTCCCAAAACCAGGTTCTGAGAGGGAGGCAGGGAGGAAGTCAGAATACAGCAAGACTCCAATAGAAAAACATAATTATTAAGGTGAGTAATTTTTCTTCAAACAACTTGAAGTCTTGCTGTATTCTGACAAGTACAGACTACCAAGCAGTACCCCCATGGAGGAGGGACAGAACCTACTTTGGGAATAGGCTCTGAAGTACTGCGTGTTAAACCGAGCATCACTCCTAGCCTGGATAGCAAGAGAGTAATGCTTGGTAAAGGTATGGACTGTTTTCCAGGTGGCTGCTTGACACATTACTAAGAGAGGGATATCCCTGGCAGCAGCCAGGGAAGCAGCTGTACCCTCTTGTAGAGTGAGCCCTCAGGCCTGAGGGTGGAATCTTTCCCAGTTTTTCATAGCAGAATTGTATACAAGACACAATCCACCTGGCAATAGTTCTCTTGGTGGCAGGTTTGCCCTTCCACTTCTCCATAAGTGAGGGAAAAACTGGAGGATTCAAATCTATGACCCTTGGTATGCTCTATGTAGTAACTAAGGGTTCTTTGACATCTAAACTGTGTAGCCTCCTCTCTCTGAGGAAGAATGATCAGTGAAGAAAACAGGAAGAGACATAGACTGATTTAAATGGAAGTCTGAAACCACTTTGGGCAAGAACCTTCTATTGGTTCTAAGGACCACTTTATCCCTGTGAAAGGAGATAAAATCAGGTTCCACTGACAGGGCTTGCAATTCACTGATACACCTGGCAGAGGTAATGGCACCAAGAACACAGTTTCCAAGTCAAGTTCTTAAGCTCTGCTGAGGACATAGGCTCAAAAGGAGGTTGCATAAGTTGAGCAATGCAAACATTCAAATCCCAGGCAGGGTAGGGTCTCTAAAGGAGGATTGGTGTGAAGCAATCCTTTAAAAATTTAAAGAACACAGGATGAAAAGATAGTGAGGAAGACTTCCCCACAGACAGAAACGCAGAAACAGCTGACAAGTGTACCTTGAGAGTAGCTGGTCTGAGGCCTAGGCCATTAAGATGGACCATATAATCCAGAACCGTAGGCAATTCAGCAGTATCTGGGAAATATGCTTCTTAGAACACCAAATGCCGAATCTCTTCCATTTGGAGTTATAAGTCTTTCTGGTGGAGGGCTTTCGAGAAGCTTTGAGAATATCCAGAACCCCCTGAGAAAGATGCAGATCTGAAAACTCTAACTCTTCAAGAGCCATGCCTTGAGATTGAGAGACTGAAGATTGGGGTACAAATCCTCCCTGAGAGGATGTTAACGGTTGTAATTCCTAGGAAGAGACAGAGGAAGATGGACTGCTAGGGACAACAACAGGGAGTACCAAGGCTGTCTGGCCCAATCTGGAGCAATCAGAATCACTTTGCAAGGTTGAGACCATATTTTGACTAAAACCTTGAACAGGAGTGGAAAGGAGAGAAGGCATACAGAAATTTCCTTCCCAATTCAGAATCAGAGCATCCAGGAGAACTGAGCCCAAGACTGGGGTTCTGCAACAAAGAGAGGAAGTTGGTGATTGTCTGGGGCTACAAAGAGATCTATCTCTGGAGTGCCCACCTTGAAAAATCACTTTCAACACCCTGAGGGTCCAGGGACCATTAAGTGATGGCCCTGAGAGATCCTGCTCAGTGCATCTGCTAGCACATTGTCCTTCCCTGGAAGGTGAACTGTTACCAGAGAGGTTTTCAGGAATAAGCCAGGACCACAATTTCATGGCTTCCGTGCACAAGGCCATGGACCGGTGCCTCCCTGTTGATGTACCACATGGTGGTGGTGTTGTCTGTTCTGGCCTGAACCACCTTGTTCTGCACTGACTGAGAGAAAGCTTTCAGGGCCATAAAACTGCCCTGAGTTCTAGGAGATTGATATGGAGAAGGGATTCTTGGGGGACCACAGTCCCTGGGCAGTGAGGTCCCCAGATGGGCTCCCCAGCCCAGAAGAGAAGCGTCCATGGTAGGACCACTGAATAAGGCTGAGTGGCAAAGGGACCCCTTGTCTTAAATTGTCCTGATCCTGCCACCATTGAAGGGCTTCGATCAAGGTCAGAGTCACTGGGATCAGTTTGGTAAGGATTCCTTCCTCTGAGACCAAAAAGCTCTCAGATGGAACTGAATATCCCTCATCTAGAATCTTGCCCTTGGACCACTGCTGTTGAAGCTGCCATGTGCCCAAGAGCTGGAGGAATGCCTTGCTGGTGAGATACCCGAAGGCTGAAGGAAGAGGCTAGTTTTATAAGAAATCTTGCCCTTTCCAGGGAAGAAGGCTCTTGCTCTGACTGTGCCAGTTCTGCCCTATAAGGTAAGAAGCTGGACTGGTTCGAGAACTGACTTGGGAAGGTTGAGAAGAAATCCTAGAAAGTGAGCACTTGCTGGGTCACTTGCAGGTGAGACTTGACTTGGTCTGGAGACTGGCCCACTATTAGCCAATCGTCCAGATATGGAAAAATGAAAATCTTTTGCCTTCTTAGAAGGCAACTACTACTGCAGGCACTTTGTGTAAACCCTTGGGGCTGAGGTTAGGCCAAAGGGCATTGCTCTGAACTGATAGTGGCCTGAGGGCAACTCGAACCTGAGGTACTTTCTGTGGGAGCACCTGATGGGAATGTGAAAGTAGGCATCTTTGAGGTCCAGGGAGGCTAGCCAGTCCCTGGCCTTAGAGAGGAAGGATTATTCCCAGAGTTACCATCTTGAACTTTGGTTTTAAAAGATGTTTATTTAGGTATCTTAGGTCTAGGATGGGTCGCCACTCCCTTGTCTTTTTTGAGGGTCAGGAAGTATCTGGAGTACAGCCCTTTTGCCCAGTGTAGGGTAGGTACTCTCTCTGCTTAAGGCCAGAAAGATGAAACCTCTGCCTCCAGGGCAAGGGTTTCCGAGAGATTTGCAGGTGGAAAAGATCTGGCTCTCATCTTTGGAAATTTTCTGAAGCTAGAACCAGTCCCTGGTTTACTACTTCCAGGACCCACTTGTCTGATGTAATAGACATCCAGTCCTGGACAAAGTAAGCCAGCCTGCCCCTACTGGAATAGGAGAGTCGACCCAGGCAGGCCCATCAGGGTGTCTGCTTGGCAGGGCCTTAGGCTGAGAGTGGATGCAGCCCTGCTCAGCCCCCTTCTGCCTCTCCCTCTGAAGAACCCCTCTGTGAAAAGGAAGAAGAGGCCTGTGCTTGGTAAAAGGCCTATGAAAAGGCTCCCTGCCCCTAGACTGCTGCCTTTGAGGGAGTTGCCTGCCTCTCCTTGGCCTGAGCACTCCTGTAAGTGGTCCTGTACTCATCCATTTTCTTCATGTAATTCTCTGTCTGCTCCCCAAACAGAGAATTACCCACACTAGGAAAATCCATGGCCTTAGCCTGGGTATCCTCAGAGAGGCTAGTACATCTGAGCCTAGCCATTCTCCGAAGAGCCACAGATGTAGCCATGACTCTTTTTTTACTCCCCTCTCCCCTGCAGTTCCCCTCTCTTCGAGTCACTTTTTAAGGCCTTTTCAGCCCTCGCTCACCTGCCTGTAGACCAGAGCAGCCCATCCCCCACAGAGCCTTGGTTTACCCCCAGGCAGGGAGTGCAGGTGAGGCCCTATACACCCGAGACTACGAAATTTTCATCGGGATGCTGTCTCTGGGCAGGCAGGGGCATTGAGGGTCGGGGCCTAGTGCTCCGTCTGCGGGAGACCGCAAGGTGCTTTTTCAGTGTTCTTTCTCGGCGTGCCATAATCCCCTGGCGTCAGGCGCTGGCGCGACGTCTGGCACCATCGCCCCCTTCTTTCTCTGCCATCGGCCTTGCTACACCTCGGGTCTCCACCGAGGTCAGTCAAGCCGGGCTCTGAGTTCCCCCTCCCCGGAAGGGCACGGCAGTCCCTAGGGCGCTCAAGCCTCTCCCCGGCCGACCCTCCAGCTTCCCGGGCTCGTTCCCGAACCGGGTCCCTGGCGTCATGAAGCGGAAATACAACCGCTGCGTCGGCGGGCGGCTTAGCCATGACTCTTGATGACACATCATTAGGAGTCCACAGCAGCATGAAATTGAACTTTAGATGTCTCAGTCCCTTCTGCAGCCACCACCTCCAGCTCCTTGGCAAGCTGGGGAGGCCTGTTTGGCCAGTGCCACTACAGTGTCCCACCTGGACTTCTGGTACCTGGCCGTATAGGACATATAATCGCCTGTCTGAGTCCCAAGGAAGATACCATGTACAGCTTTTGCCATGGCATCAATCTTCCTAGAGTCTTTGTCTGGGGTGTGAAGCCAAGGGAATGCTTGCCTTATCACAGGCAGCAGCCTGCACAACCCAACATGGCTGCATTGCTGATATAAAACTCCATTTCTGAGCCTGAGAGTGTATACCTCTTGTCCATTCTTCTGTCCACAGGAGGTTTAGAATTGGGAGACTTCAGAATTTGTTGTGTTTGTTTCCCAAAGATTTGTGGAGTGGAATAGACAGTCTCCTGGACTCTGGGATGTCCATCATTTCTACAAAACCAGGCTCCTCCTGATCCTCCATTGCCTCTTCCATAGGAAGCTTGAGGGTCTCAGCCACCTTTCTGAAGAACATAAAGTGGAAGGGACTCAGAAAGCCTAGGAGGATACCCTGAAGGTCTGTCTGGGGAGATGTCCGGTTCCACAGGCACATCTAGACTTTCACCATCACCATCATCATCTTCAAACGCCCTTCCTCCTCAAACTCAGTTCATAAAATTCTTCCAGAGTATAGTTGTGAACCAGGGGAACCGACCAATCGAGCCCTGCCAAAGGTGCCAGATCCGGTCGGAACGGCGAACTATTCCACAATCCGAATCACTCTGGCTATTTCTTGGCAGTCGGAACATGGAATCCTGGATCCAAACCAAACGATTTTTCTTTGTGCTTTCTTTTAGTGGAACCGACCCCTCGGGATCGGCTCTCCTTTGCCTGAAGAAGTATCGCCCTGGTCAGAGGGTACTCTTCTGGTTCGGTTAGAACCGAACCAGGCTGGCCATCTGGGTCAGCAGACTTCTCAGCCTCCTTTTCCCTCAGTCTACCTAATCTCTTTTCAAGGGTAGATTTTGGAAAATTTTGCAAATTTGGCAGTCTGAATCAAGGTGTTCAAACCCCCAGACAATAAACACAGGTGGTGTGGGGATCGGCCTTAGCAAAGACCTCCCCACACTCACTGCAGTGTTGAAACCAGTGGGCCCATTTTTTATTGGGTTTCTCAGACATGGCCAACCTAACCAAACTTACCCTTTTTTGCAACCACCAGGCAAGACTCCTTATTGGTTCCTAACCATATCACGGGTCTTGGAAAAAAAGTTTCAAAACACGTTTTTAGAACCGATAGGACGGTAACCACACACTAAAGTTAACACAAGAATTAAGCAAATGGTCGGTTCAGGTGAACCAATCCACACTTTTACAGGTTCCACACAGAAAACACAGTACAAAACCTATCTAGTACTCACGGTACCACAGACAGAGACTGAACCAACTATGCGGAAACTTTTCAGTTAGAAACCAGTGAAAAAGCGACACCTAACCGACTTTTGAACTGAGCTGCAGGAGAAATCTCCGGGCGACTGTTCAGTGGCGGAGTAAAGAATCTGACGGTTAGCTTTCAAAGGAAACAGACAGAGGCGTCAACCGAGCTCGAGCTCAGCATTCTATGCTCTGCATAGAAAGATTAACCCTTTGTTCTCTGGGACAGTTTAAAGGCTGGGGCTAACTGCACTTGTCAGAATACAGCAAGACTTCCAGTTGTTTGAAAAGAGAGATGAGAGGTGGGAAGGAAGGAGGGCAAAAAGGAAAAAGGGGAACAAGCAGAGTGGAATCAAAATCTGGAAGGCCATGTCTGCAAATGCTAGAAGTCTAGGAAATAAGATTCCGAACCTAAAGGCCATCATGGCAGAGGCCGACCTGGATATTATGGCCATTACTGAGTTACGATCCACTGAAAACCATGACTGGGACATGGCCATACCAGGCTATACTCTGTTGAGGAAGGACCTGGTGGGAAGGAAAGGAGAAGGTGTGGTGCTACATGTGAGGGAAAGCATAAAAGGCACAGAGATACAGGAATATAGTGGGAAGCAGAGGTACTGTGGGTCTCCCTTGAGATGGGGAATGGAGCCACTATTTGCACTGGAGTGATTTACGAACCTCCAGCACAGAGGGAAGAATTAGATAAGGTACTGGTGGAAGCCACTGGCAAGATGGTAGAAAAGGAGGTGCTGGTGGTGGGGACTTCAACCTGCCAGATGTAGATTGGAGCCTCCCAGCAGCACCTTCCAGCTAGAAGCAGGGACATCCTGGACTCTCTGCAGGGGTATTCCTCAGGTAACTAGTCAGTGAACCCACTCGTGATGGGGCAATACTGGACCTGGTACTCACTAACAGGGACAATGTTGCAGGCGATCAAGGTGGGAGGCCACCTGTGACCAGTGATCACCGTACGTGTGTTTCAATATATGACGGCTGCACAACTGAACCACACAAGGGTGAGGGTCCTGACTCCAGGAGGCAGATTTTAAAAGTTGGATGAATGCTTCAGGGATGCCCTAGCAGGGGTGGGTGACCTGGGTGGGGTGGAGGAACAGTGGGCAAAGATAAAAGAAGCATAGTAAAGGCAACAAACCTCTGCATTAAACATGTAAGCAAAAGCAAAAGGAAAAAGAGACTGCTGTGATTATCGAAAGGTGACTGAAAAGGTAAACGCTAAAGGTAGCATTCAGAAGGTATAAGGAGACACAGGAGAGGAGGATAGGAGGTGTATCAGGAAAACAGAGGGAAGCAGGGAAAGCAGTAAGAGTGCAAAGGCACAAACTGAAGAGAGAATAACCCAGGAGGTAATGAAAGGGGCAAGACATTTTAGATATGTAAGTGAAAAGAAGCCCAGGGTGGGACTATATGGCTAGAAGCCCAGGGGTGGGACTATATGGCAAAAAAGGGAAGGGAGGACTATGCAGAGGGGACCAGGAAAGGCAGACATCCTGAACAAATGCTTTTATTCAGTGTTCACAGAGGAAGAGGAGGGTGATAAAAAAGTAACAAAAGTTTTGGAGGAAGAGAGGTGGAGACTAGTTGTGTTTTGAGGAGAGAGTCCTGAAGGACTTACTAATCTGAAGGTGAACAAAGCAATGGTGCCAGATAGAGTGCATCCTAGGGTGTTGAGGGAGCACAGGTGAATACACGATGCATCTCTGACAGTCCTTTTAACAGCTCACTGGAGACAGGAGTGGTTCTGGAGGACTGCAGGAGGGTAGATGTAGTCCCACTTCACAAAGTGGTAGCAAGGAAGAGGCTGGCAACAAAAGGCCAGTCAGCCTGACATTAGTGGTGGAAAGTTAATGGAATCACTGCTGAAGAAAAGGATTGTGGAATATCTTGAATCCAGTGGGTTAGAAGAACAAAGGCAGCATGGTTTCACAAGGGGTGGTGTGTGACACAAATTCCTCACCAGGGACTTCAAGATCACTGCCAGCATGTGGTTTATACCAACAGAAACCAGGAAACCTGTTTTTTTTTAACCTCTCCTTGCTCAAGGTCAGGAAGGTCAATACAATAACTGTGGGTAGAGTGCCCTTCAGAGACAGACTGCAAACAGACTCCAGCAGAAATTGTAGAATTACCTTTTAAATAAAACAAGCAGTTGCTGATTCTATAAAAATAGAAGCTTTACTAAAAATACTACAAGTATTTACAACAGGATAGGCCCGATTCTCAAATGCTTATGCCTGGCATAACTTGACTATGCTCCAAAAATGGCACAAGTAGAAAGTTACACCAGCAGTTAAGACAGTTGGTATTCTGCAAAGCAACCTACGACATGCCATAGGCTGCTTGCTCCAAAGTGGACTAGCATACCATTTACCCTAAACCCCACGACATGGCACTGGGTGGTTTAGCGGCCGTTATGCCCAAATCTGGAAGAGAGGACAACAAAGTCCCCAGGGTGCTATTTTGTACCAACCCCCAGTGGACATCCGCCCGATGTACAGTTACACCTAATTATAATTACGCTCTCCAGGGGTTGCGGCATTGTGCCCTGGACCATTCCCCAGAGACACGTTATACTCCCCACCAATGTCCTGCAGGGCTCAGCATGCCCCCATGCCCCTTCCCTGAGTGGTGTGACAACCAGCCCACAGGGCATAGAATGTCCCCCATATGCTCCATACCCCAAAACAGTCAAGTGCAGGCCCGAAGGGCTTGGTATGCCCCAATACCCTGATTCCCGACACAGTGAGTAGTAAGCCCCAAAGGGCCTGGTATGCCCCAATGCCATGATCCACGACACAGTGAGTAGTAAGCCCTGAGGGCTTTTATGTCCCTCATGCCCCGATCCCGAAATGCACCAGAATAAGACCCATAGGGCTGAGCATGTGTCCCCACCAAAACCTGATCCCCAATCCGCCACAATTAGCGACCCCATGCTACACAATACCAACAATCCCTGGTAGTCCAGGTGACCCGCTACCCAGTATTCAGGCCACCCAGCTCCCCCACCCTACCCAGCCAGTGACTGGCACAGCCCTCCTCTCACATCCGCTTGCCAGCTGCTGGCTGAGCCCCATCCATGCCGTTCTACTGTACAGTACATAGTACACGCTCAATGAATGACTTGAGTGCGTGTATGTACTGTGCAACTTAGCGCGACGGATGGGGGCTCAGTCGGAGGCTGCAGCAGAGATGAGAGGAAAATTGTGATAGTCACCGACTGGGTGGGGGAGGCAGGGTGATCTGGCATTACTGGATGGGGGTGGGGTCCACTAGACTACCAGGATTGTTGGTATTGTGTGGCAAGAAGTGCTAATTGCGATGGATCGAGGTTTGGGAGCATGTTCAGCCCTGTTGGGCTTATTCTAGTGTATTTGGGGGATCAGGGTATAGGGGGACATAGGAAGCCCCTGTGTAGCTGCTGGCTGTAATATTATCAAGGAAAGGGCATGGGTACACTTGCGCCTTTGAGGACTGTGGATGCGACTTGCAACATGCCCTCAGGTCACTTCATTTTGGCTTACCTGAAAGTGTCACTAAGTCACAGGACTTAGCCACTGAGGGACCCTGCCTTACAGAATTGGGAGCAGGGTGCTTGGTGCAACTGCACCCCACGCATGTCGCAACTTGCAACATGCATAGGGGTGCTTATAGAATCGGGCCCCATGTATTTGCAGGAAAATAAAAGGGTGCACATTTACTAAGAAGAAGAAAATAAAACGAGGTTGAACAGACAGGGTCCCGATTCTGTAAGCACCCCTATGCATGTCATAAGTTGGTTCATGTAAGGGTGCAGTTGTGACATGGACCTGTGTCAGATTCTGTAAGAGGCGAGTCCCCATGGCTAAGTGTCACAACTTACGAAAAACCACATGTACGCCAAATGAAGGGTGTATCGAAGGGCTTGTCACAAAGCCATAACCCCAGTTGAAGGGGGCAAGTGCCCCCCAAGCCCCAATCCCCAATGCCAGCCCGACGCACATGGCACATAATGTAAAAATAGAAAAGAATATACAAAACCCTAACCCATAATCCCTGGTAGTCTAATGGCCCCCACACCCCACAGGCATTGCCAGACCATCCTGCACCCCAACTTCCCTGCACAGCACCAGAGGCAGAGCCACCTCCTCACCACTACGGTTAGCTGCTGACTGAGCTCCATCTGAGGCGATTGTATTTATGCACTCAATAAACGAACTGTCATTCAATCATTGAGCGTGTATATGCAGTATGCACTCAGATGGAGTCTCAGTCGGCGGCTGGCTGCGGTGATGAGAGGTGGGCTGTGTCATTCAGCTGGCTGGGTGAGGTGCAGGGTGGTCTGGCAATGCTGAGAGGTGAGGCCACTAAACCAGGGATTATGGATTAATTTTTGTAATTTTCTACTTTTTACAGGATGTGCCATTTGTGGGCAGCTGGAATCTGGGCTTGGGGTGCGTGTGTAGTCCCTGTGGGCTTTAAATAATACATTTGGGGATCAGGGCTGGGGGGCTGTGAGTAGTACTGTGGGCTGATTTACAAGTATTGGGGATTGAAGACATGCTGCAGCCCTGTGGGGCATTTTGGTATGGGGGGCCTCACCATGTAGTTTCTGGATCGGGGCTTGGGAAGAATTAGCTTGCTGGGCTTTTGTGTTTGGGGTCAGGGCAGTGTTGTAGGAAGGGTGTCATACCATCAGGGGATGGGCGGGCTGCACATGCAGGCAACCTCTGGGGTGTGGCACAGTTATGCCAGCTATATGCTGGTGTAACTTACGTTGATGGTTTTCCCTGGGGGTTATTGGAGAATAGCACCCTGGGGACTTTGCTTCTGCCCTTCAAGAATAGGACACTGCTCGCCATAAACCCCTCAGTGCCTCATGTTGCAGGGGTTTATGGCGTAACTGGTGGCATAAGTTCACTTTGCTAGCAACCTGTGGTTTGTTGCAGGCTGCTTTGCAGAATACCATATGTCGCAACTGCTGGCGAACTTGCTACTTGCATCATTTTCTTTGGTGTAAGTTGAGTTATGCCAAATGTAACCTTTTGAGAATTGGTAGTGTACATCAGAATTTGATCTATTCTCACCTAAAACCTATGTCTTTACCTGTTGCTATCTGAAGAAAATACTATTCCCTAAACTGTTTTTCTTACCACACTTCTAGCTGCAGGGCTCTGGATTTCAGATGTACCAGGTCCAAGAGGAAGTACTTCTCCATCACCACAATATATTTCTCACTCCATGTGGCAAGGGTCTAACTCACTTTGAGTGACAGTTCCATGTTGTCCCAGCTCCTTTGAGAGTGTGTGTGTGTGTGTGCCCACCCACCTCTTCAGCACCTCCTTGCTACCATAATGACATGCACCTGGGTCCTTTGATCTGTTAGCTATCTCGTACCTGAAGCAGATACATACTTAGAAAAGAATAAAGGAATCAAAATAATACATTACTCTGGTCCCTTTCCCATCACAGGGGTGGTCATGTCAGATGAATCTGATAGATTTCTTTGACTGAGTGACCAATGAACTAGATCAGGGTGGAGCAGTGGACGTGGTCTAACTAGATTTCAGTAAGATGTTCAACACACTTCACATAGGAGACCAGTAAGCAAGCTGGGTAGCTTAGGAGTGGGTCCAAAGATAGTAAACTGGATAAGAAATTGATTAGGGGATAGGCGATGAGGGTGGTGTTAAATGGAGTTCACTCCATGGAAGGAGTATGACCAGTGGTGTGCCTCAGGGATCAGTGCTGTAATGGGTCCTCTTTAATATTTTTATAAGTGAGTGTAACATCCAGTCCCTGGGATTACTAGAATCCCATCAGCATTAGACCTGGTAGGTCTCTGGGCAGCAATAGAGGGTTTCAAACTCTCTACAACACATTACATCATTGTTTGCCTGGTTAAGCTGGGCAGAGAATGAAGTGATATCATTGGAACTCTCGCAGCAACATAAACCTTTTGGCTCAGCTGCAGTGAAGCAGCTAGAACTCTGGGAGTTTGAGTTTGAGTTGGAAGGAGAAGGAGCTCTCTGTATGTCAGAGGGCAGAGTTGCCTGCCAGCCTCCCTTGGCTGGGTGAAGGACCTCTGTTCATTTTCTCACCTAATCTGGTGATCTACAAGGGTTTGCCTGGAAGTGGTGGAGACCTGTGTCAGTGGAGCTCCTGTGGGTTCAAGTTGTCACCAAAAGTGGAAAGGACTGAGAAATCAATGGTTCTTAGGGGCAACCCTGATGGACTAAAGAGTGTCATAGCTGCCCAGAGAGAAGAGTCTGTAGAAGTTTCTTCTAAAGCTATGGACTTTAAGAAAGAAATGTTTCTTCAAGTGTGCTGTCAAATGCCTGTAACAAAGGAAAACCAAACTGTGAGTACAAGGGTCATTTGCAAAAGTCTTTGGGTCATCTGGTGTTGTATGTGCCCTGTGCTGACTAGATTACAATCACTCAGGACCCTGTTCACTACAAAATATGCTGTTTAAATATGCTGAATGAAAGAATGTCTCTAGCAGCCCAGTGGGGTTGGGGAATCCAGGATGTCTTTAGCAGCCCAGTGGAGTTGAAGAATCCATTTTATTTGGTTTTCTAAAATAATGGCAGAGTCTGACTCTTTGGCCAGGGTAAACAGAACCTCACTCATGGACTAAGTATAGATCTAACTGATTACCAAATAGGGAACCGTGCTTCCTGAAGATGTTAATAATGGTCCATCTCGTCAGGATTGTCCCAGTTTAAGTGTGTGGAATTCCCACTATTATACACTTGTCAGAAATCCTGAGATCCCTCAGCACGGGGTGGATAGTTTGTTTTGGAAACAAGTTCATGTTGGAAGTTCCAGTGCTGTGTGTGTGTGTGTGTGTGTGTGTGTGTGTGTGAGAAATGTTTCTACCTACTGCAAATTGTTGTCCTTCTGAAAGGGACTGGGCATCATCATCTCCAATGACCTAAACACCTCCAGGCAGACCACTAAGGCAGTGGGAAGAGCTAGAGGGATGTTGGGATATATCCATGGGGGTATCACAAGCTGAAAGAGGGAGACAGTGATCCTCTTTACAAGACACTGGTTAGGCCCCAACTGGAGTACTGCATCCAGTTCTGAAGGCCACACCTGAAAAATACATTAACAGGATATAAACAGTCCAGAGAAGGGTGACCAAGATGTTGCAGGGGCTGCAACAGAAGTGCTATGAGGACAGGTTGAAGGACCTCAATATGTACACCTGGACTAGAGGAGGGAGAGAGGAGATATGATAGAAACTTTCAAATACCTTAAAGGCCTAAACAAGGTGAAAGAGTCTAACATGTTTCGGTATAAGAAAATTGCAGGACAAGAGAACATGATATGAGAATGGAGGGAGGCCAATTGATGGGTAATGTGAGAACATTTTTTTTCACAGAGAGTAGTAGATACTTGGAACAGCTTGCCCAATGAAACAGTGGAACTGAGTACAGTGAAGGGCTTCAAAGAGCATGGGATAGGCACAAGGGAATAATACAGATGAGTAAGACTAAAATAGGCCAATGTTCAGAATAGAGACATATGGCAGCAACAACCAGGTAGAAAAATGGGCAGACTAGATGGGCCTGGCAGTCCTTATCTGCCATCAGCATCTGTGTTTCTATGTTTCTGTGTTTATCTGTTTGAGCAGTTTCAACCTTGGGGACCACCTAGTTCTGCATTAATATCTTGTCAGAAATAACATCATACAATACAATCCCAAATGTTATGGTTGTGGACAATCCATCTGTGAGTCACTGAGTAAAATATTTTGGGGCCCCTCAAATAGGAGACACAGCATAGCCCTGGCACCCTCTCCCAGACTCGGGTTAAATATAACTGTCATTTTGTGCCCTAATCCCTGACCTCTTAGATGCCTGAGCCAAGTATTTACCCTAATGCCAGGGTGATACTTATTTTCTGCCAACTTGTGTTTGTTGCCTTGTCTGTGTTACAAGTAGGAGTCCCGGTTGTAAGATGCTGCTCTTGACTGGGGCAAGGGTTGCAAAATTGGGGCTCATCTGGGATTTGACGGAGAGGAAAAAGTTGCTGTGCAAGTACAGAGGATATGTTCTGTGGTCTTTTGTCTGGTATGTGCACCATACCAGGAATCGCTAGAAGAAAAGTTAAATTGTGCCAAGGAAAATGACATCCAAAGACTTGCTGCCTGTGATTTCTGTGGAGAAATGTGCTGCTTTAGCGCTATTTAACTGAGACTGTGATGCCAAAGACTGTCTTACTGAGACTGTGAACCTCAGGAAAAGTGCTTAAAAATGTTCAAATGACAAAGTTGCAAAGTATCCCTGTGATTTTGGGCAAAAGAACATTAATTTCTGAGATTTCAAAATTTTCAAGTGCTTATGGATTATAATGTTGGAGTCGCCAAAGGAATTATACAAACGTTTCTGTGAAAGTGCTGCCAAACTGTGAAATCCAAGCAGAGGAAAAAGTTCATTTTGCAGTTTAAAATTGTTCCCCAGCTCGAGGATCACTGAGAAGAGAAAGAGCTGCTAGCTCATTTGCATCTACGTTGCGTGATTGGCCTGGCGGCAAGCCTCACACCCGGCTAGAGCCTATGGAACTACCTAGTGCAAGGAGGAGAGTGTCTATGGTGGAGAGCATGCAAGAAGCAGAGACCTGGAGATCAGTGCTACATTGCAAGGTGCAGATCGTCGAGAGAGAAAGAGAGCAAAGAACTTTCTTTTGGGCATTTCCTGGTAGCACTGCGGTTATGTTTATCGGGTAGCCACCCTGGTTCAACCGTGTTGCTAGTTCATCAGCCAGGACTGTCCATGGTGAGGGAGAGACTTACTGTTCCTACAGAGTAGGCCACAACACTGCAGAACACCATTGGTCGATCCTGTAAGTACAAAGCCTCTCAAACAGCAAGAAATACCCTGAAAGTAAATGATCTGGGCAGTTAGAGATATAAAATTGTTGACAAACAGTGCAAAAGTAGTTGCAAAGAGTAAAGTATGCAAATAGTGACGCAGTAGAAAAACAAACAAACTGAGGAGTGCCATGCTAGGGCAGAGGCCAGATAGTGAAACCCACCAGAGTGTTTACAAAGTTTGGAAATAAAACAAACAAAGCAGCAGGTTTCAGCAACCAAAAAGGAGAGACATTGTTCTTTTAAAACCAACCAAGTGTGTCAGTGTGCAAGTAAGGCAGATCAGTAACCTTATCTCTGTGTTATTTTGCAGACAAAATTACCAGTCAAAGGAAAAAGCATCCGCTCCATACCAGGATCTGGATAACCCAGCAAGAGAAAGATTTACAAGTTTGAACAGCTCCATGGATGTTAAGGAGCCACAGCTAATGTTGCCATGCCGAATTTTCCTGTGAATGTGTGTGTGTGGTCTGCATGAAGACAGGGAGAGATGTTCTGATGAAGCCTCATTACAAGAACTGTAGAAAACAGTATGGCATGGGCATGGACATTGATACTGTAAAAGCAAATACTAAAGCTGTATGTCTGGCTCCAACGTGACACTTGGTGAGGACCCAAACTGTGAACCACAGATGACATCTGCATGCAGGCAGGGAGAAACAGAAGAGCTTGTGAGAGAATTCTTTTGAGGGTGTAACTGAAAAAGATTTACAGTGGCAGGCAGAAATTGATGTTTCAGCTCAGGAAGAGGGGCGAGAGGGACCAGCCAGAAACTGAGTATGTGGATCCATGGGCAGCGGGCTCTAGTCCAAGCTTGACTGGTGAAGACAAGATTGAAAAGCCTTAAAATGGAGGTGGCTGCCTCGAGACTAGTGAGGAGTGGACTGTGTCAGCGACTGACCCAGCCTCAGCTCCTGGTCAGAGCAACTGGAAAAAGAGGATGGCACCAAGCAGAGTCATGGGGGTTATCCTATTGGATAACCTAAAGGTGGCCAGGCAGTGGGACAAGGCAGCGGGAGAGCAAGTGGGATGCTGGGGTGCACAAGGAGGGTATCACTAACAGAAAGAGGGTGGTTGTGTTGCCTCTGTATAGATTGCTGGTAAGACCCCACCTAGAGTATTGTGTCCAGTTCTGTGCCCACATGTCCAGAAGGACATAGATAGAGTGTAGGCAGTTCAAAGGAAGGTGAGTAAAATGATGCAAGGTCTGCATCAAAAGCCCTATGAGGAGAGACTAAAGGACCTCAACATGTACACCCTGGAGCAGAGGAGGGAGAGGGAGATATAACAGACCTTTTAATACCTCATGGGGCTAAATAAGATACAGGAAGTATTTTCAGAAGAAAAGATGCTCAAGAACAAGGAGAATGCTATGAAGCTTGAGGGTAGATTCAGGAGAGATGTGAGGAAGTATTTCTTCACTGAAAGAGTGGTGGATTCCTGCAGAGTTGGTAGGGGCAAAAACAGTGGTGGGGTTCAAGATTGCATGGGATAAATACAAAGGAATCATAGTGGAAAGGAAGGGGAAGAAATTCAGCTGTAGATTGGGTTTGATGTAATAGTGTAGGTAGGGATAATGGGCAATCCGGATGGGCCAAGCAGTCCTTATCTGCCATCAAATTCTATGTTTCTATTAATGTTGAACTTCAGCTGCCAAATGCTGGACTACTTTTCTAGCCTAGCCAGTTCCCTGAGTTCCGCTCTTCCCTCCTCCATGTCTACCCTCCTGCAGAGCTTGGTGTCATCTGTGAACAGGCAGATATTATCCTGATCCTATCCCTGATGTCACTTATGAAGATGTTACACAACACGGACTGAGTACTGAATCTTATGGGACCCCATTGGTCACAAGCCTGTTTCTGAGAATTCTCCTCTGGCTACCACCTTTTGTCTTCTGTCTCACATCCAGCTTTGTTCTAACCCATCCCACAAGTTTAGCTCCCACCCCTAGGTTTTCCAGCTTCCTGACCAGTCTCCCGTAAGGCACTGAGTCAAAGCTGTGCTAAAGTCCAGATAAAGGACATCACCTACCTGGCCCTTGTCCACTGTCCTAGTACCCAATCGGAAAAGTCAATTAAGTTAGTTTGGCAGAACCTCCACAAAACAGACCCATGATGCCGCATATCTTGAACCCATTTTCCTCCAGATTTCAGCTAGCCTCTTTTGCAGGTTGGCCTCCATCAGTTTACCAAATATTGAGATCAGACTGACTGGCCTGTAATTTCCTGGTTCATCCCTCTGCCACTTTTATGCAGAGGCACAACATACGCTGGTTTTCAGTCCTGGGGCACATTTCCTGACTCCAGAGAGGTGTTAAGTAGGTCTCACAGGGAACCTGCCAGAACCTCCACCTGTTCTCTCAGGACCGTTATGCATAACATCCAGCCCTGGTGATTTGTCTACCTTTATGGCCCTAGGCCCCTGAGTACCCTGTAAGCTTGTATTGCCATGTCTATGACTTCCCCTCCCAGTCCACCCACCTGCTCCCTTGTGGTACAAGTCTGTCCTTCTCCATAGTGAAGACTGAACAGAAGTACTTATTAAGCACCTCACAAGCAGACAGTCAGGCTGGCTACACCATCAGACATATATGGAGGGGAACAAAGGGAAAGGGGGAGAAAGAGGTGCTGCAGGGGTTACAAGCAGGAGGAGTAACATGCAAACAACAGAGGGAGAACTACAGAGGGAGGGACAGGGACAGGGATGGAGATATTATACAGTATTAATAGTATTGTTTGTAATGTCTCTAATTATTCCCTCACTGAAACAGAACTTGAAGTCCTACAAAGGGACTCTCTTTTTTTTCTATTAAAGATTTGAATCTATTTGAAACTACTATGGACTTTTACAAATTTACAAGAAAACTTAATTTGAAGGCATTCTTTTCAGGAAAGTGACCCAGGAGAGAGGAAAATAACAAACTATTCTGGATCTCTCATGGATCTTTCGGAGACATCAGAAAGTACTGTGTTAGAAGAAGAAATGTACCTTTTAAACCCAAATCAATTTCATCCCTCAAAATACTGCTGTGGATGTTTTGAAACAGCTGTCTTACAAGACTTGGAGAATCTTGAATAACCAAAGGAAGATATTACAACTGTACATTAGGAGGAAAGCAGCCATTGAGAATTTAAAGGGGAACAAAGACATAATAATAAAACCGCAGATAAAGGTGCCATTGTGATCCTTAACAAAGAGGATTATGAAAAGAAATGTTACAACAATTGGAAGACTCAGATTTTACAGACTCCTACAAGGAGATCCCACCTCAAGTTTTAAAAGGGAAATCCATCTTATACTGCAGAATGCGTACTGAGGGACTTACAAACAGTGACACCTTAAAATTCCTCACAGTGGAACATCCCATTAAAGCAGTTCTGTATGGATTTCTGAAGATCCATAAAACACTGATTAATCCTCCTTTAAGACCGATTGTTGCTAGCATTGGTTCACTAACAGACAACCTCTCCCAATTCATTGATGCATACATTAAACCAGTGGCATATAACACCAGGTCTTTTGAGGGACACCAGTCATTTGATTAACATTCTTAATGACATGGTGGTGGAAAAGGAATATCTGCTTGTGACTATAGATGTGCATTCATTATATACCAATATACCAAATGACAATGGATTAGAAAATTGAGGAAGCCTTGTCTTTAAAACATCCTACTCACAGCCATTTGTTGAATTCCTGATCAACCTGACTGAAAAGGTGCTTACCTGCAATACATTCCTATTTAAGGATAGGATGTATTTGCAGTGTAAGGGAATAGGCTATGGAGGCAGCAATGGCCCCAACTATGTCACAATCTACATGTGTATATGGGAAGAGGAATATACATATAAGGTGACATAAATCCTTATTTACACTTAATTGAATTCTTTAAAAGATACAGTGATGATTTAATTTCCATCTGACGGGCACAGAATCTGAGTTGTGTGACTTTGTGGAATTTTGGAAATAACCAGTCAGAACTTGTGATTTGTAGTTAAGTCAGATTTACAAGAAATAAATTATCTTGATTTAACTATCTTTAAAGGACCTGACGAAACATTGGAGACAAAATTGTTTAGAAAGAACACTGATACAAACCCCATACTTCATTACCAAAGTTGTCATCCTTCTCATGTCACAGAAAATATCTTGGTTGGTTAATTTTTAGGACCAAAAGAAACTGTTCTGATCCACAGGATTACAATAGAAATGCTGAAGAATTTCAACAATGTTTCTTATCAAGGGGCCATAATGAAATCACTATTTTAAAAGCAAACAAAGAACCGATGAGGTGAACAGGAACCAGTTACTTATGGGGAATAGACATTCTAATATTAGACTACAGAGTTTTGATTTTTTCAGTACCCCAAAGTTCATAACAAAATTCAGTCCACAGGCTTATATGGTCAAAACATTATTCAAAAGAATTGGTACATTCTTTATACAGAAAGAAAATTGCAATACATTGTTAGAGAACCCCCACAAATAGTTTATAGAAGGGGACAAATTTAAGAGACAGTCCGGTAAACAGTACTGTATGTATTGGGAAGGAGCATGTACCAAAAGATGCTTTGCCTAAAGGCACTTTTAAATGCCTAAATTATGCCTTCAGCAAATATATCAAAACGGAATACATTCAAGCATCCTGTTTCTGGCATTTCCTTCAAAATTCAGGATTTCTTTGACTGCAATACTGCAAACATTGTGTATTTAGCCTGCTGTAAAATGTGCCCTGCTTTTATGTTGGCAAGACAACATGGAAATTTAAAACAGGATTGGACAGTGCATTAGAAGTATCACCAAACTGGATAACATCAGTGCATTAGCACAACATGCAAAGGAAAAATCAGACAACATGTTTTTGAATTCCAGGTGGTAGAAACATTGTCTGATCACATCAGGAGTGGTGACCTTGATAAAAATGGAAACAGAGGGAAACATACTGGCAGTAGGAAACAGAGGAAACATACTGGCAGTACTGTATGAAATCTCATGAATTATCAGGACTTAATGAGTTTTTCAGTGTCTCCATATTTATAATATTTATAATTTATATTTTATTTATTTTTGTTTGAAAATGTTTCACCAGGAAAGACAACATGAGCTGAAACCAGCTAATTTCCAGAAGTGTCCTGGGTGGAGGGGTTAAGAAGAGGAAGAGCAAATAAAATAATTAACATATAAGTACAATTACATGAAGCTAGTAACATTCAAATTCATAAATACTAGGGAGATTTCAATGTAAACTGGCTCTCATCTGACATTGGACACATTAAGGATGCTATCGCCACCTTGCACCTTACCCAGCTAGTTAATATCCTGACCAGAACTAACTATAGAACTGGATCAAGTACCTTACTGGATTGGGTTCTGTCTAGTCACCCAGAATGAATCACAAATGTCTCTGTACTCCCTGACACCCTAAGCGACCACTCCCTATACTTTGTAGTTGTTACAGCAAGTTCAGCAAATCTCCACTTAAGGTTATTCTCAGTAGGGTCCCAACTCCAGGACACCTAGAACCACTCAGATCACACCTTCAAGCCAGGATTGGTCACCACTGGACTCTACCAATGACATTGATGAGGCACTCTATTTCTTCATTGACCTCTTTAATGCTGCATGTGATATCCACGCCCCTAAAAAGTTTAAAGTTAAGGGGTGCTAACCTTGGATAACACCTGAACTACTGGGACTTATGAAGACTAGGGATCACCCTGGCACCAGGCCAAAGCCACAGGCAAGCAACAGATATTCAGGCTTATAAAAATCCAGAAATGTTTGTACCAGAGCCAACTATTTTGCAAAATCAATACTTTAGGGAGGCACTTTCCAACTTGTGGGGTGGCAGTAAACATTTCTGGAGCAACATAAAGGAAGTCACTGGCAAAGACCTCAAGAGAGCACCCACCGCTTCTCAAAATGATCCTTCCAGGACTTCTGGTGACGTCACCATAATGGTGAGAGGCTGAACAGCTGAGCTCCCGAGATTACCCCTAATATCGGTAAACCCCCAATCGAACGCATTTTAAAAGTACATAATTACATATGCAGCAAGCTCAGGATGGCAGGAAAACCCCGAAAGCAAAGGGTTCCAGGCAACTGCACTCAGGAGGTAAATGAGACAAACGTTGTTGAGCAGATCACAAGAAAGCCTCATGGCCCTACCAGCACGCAGAGACGATATGCCTCTACCTTCTGTAGACTTAGAGCAGGATGAAATGGACTCCAATGATGGCACAAAGCATACTTTACAAAAGATCTTGGCCACGTGAACAAAATTGATAGTGATCTGGCAGACTTAAGGCAAGACATGCGCCCTGGATAAAAAGTTTCTAAAATGATGCTCTGCCTGGAAGAACTTGGCTGAAACGCAGGAGAGCAATGATCGCTTGCTACTATATTTAATGCAAAGAGACCGGGAAATAAGTGTGAAACTAGAGGATCTGGAGAACAGGTCTCGCGTAATAACTTTCAATACATGGGCTGATGGAAGGAGCTGAGGAAGGGTTTGCCACAGCGGCTGATTTTATCCAGCAGATGCTAAGATCCACGTTGAAATCCCTCAGATCTTGACCTAACGATTGACAGGGCTCATCGATCATTAGTGCCCAAGCCAACAGATCCAGCAGCGAGGCCGAGGTCATTCATGATTAGAATGCTGCATTTTCAAACAAAGGAATGGATACTAAGGGAAGCCTGGTGACACAAAGACTTAAAATACAAAGAGATGGTAATTTACTTTGATCAAGACGTCGCTGCAGACGGAAAGACAGAGAACCGAGGAATAATTAGAGAACTAAAAGAGAAAAAGGGAATCAAAGCACAATTACTATATTCATCTAGACTGAAAATACTGGAGGAAAATGGTACAAGGATCTTTCCTACGCTGCTCGAGGTGGTCCCATACTTGAAGAACTTAGAGATTATGGTACCTGACTTAGCATACGAAATGATGGAGAAACAACTGAGGGCAAGTGCGTGAGCATTGTGACCAGAGGCAAGAACAAGAACAGAGGGGCTCCCTTTTCTGACCAAAATCCACAATGGGAGACATTGCAAAGTTATTGCAGAGAGCAGAAAAAGAAGCAAATTGGCAGACTCGAGTAGGGGGATGTGCCATCAAGAACTGAGGACAACAACATTTTTTTTTAATACTTTTCTTTTCTCCCTCCTGAGCTTCTACCCTCTTGGTCCTACTCCTTCGGGCCTCTCAATGCTCTTAGCCATCCCTGAACTGCCCCAGAGTGCCTCCTCCTTCCCTGCACAGTGGGTCTTGTCTGGTTTGGCGGTCTGAGCGGGAGGCCGCCATCCAGGACCGCGAGGGTGATTTTTCCCTTGTCTGTAGGTCCCATCCCCTGGGGACGCTGGCTCGCTGGGACTACGTCCCGAGAGGTAACGGGCTGGACGACGCCCAGCTTCCTCACGCGTCAGGCGACGCCCCTCCCTGACCCCTTGCTGAGTCACCTGCCCTTTTCAGGAATCGGTGCTTCACCGAATCCTTTACGGAATGACGGACGCTTATGCTGTCCCGGTATCCCACCCTGAGGGAGGAGAGCATCCGGGGATCGCCGATCCTCCTTCCCCCACTTCAGCCCCTGCTCCCAGGTCCATTACCAAACCCGGTCGCCAGTGTAGCGTGAGGTGTGGCATCCAGCGCCTCAACCCTCAGCACCACCGGCCGATAATAACGGTTTTAACCGTGGTATCTATGGTTACGATCTTTTCCATCAGAGCGCCAGAGAGATGTGGAGAACTGTTTGAGAACTCTATATGACAGTCTGAATAAAATAGTAATTCGAGATGGAGGAACTAAAGAAGAGATTTCAGGATGAGAGGAGGATGGGAGGGAAAGGGCTGAGTCACATTAACTTTCAAAAAGGCGAGCTGGGTGGAGCCGAGGTGAGAGCCTGCAGGAAGGTTTAGGATTTAAGCCTTGTAGAGCAAGCAAACAAAATGTTATGCTGGTGATTGCTAATTTTCAGACGTCTGTCCACCTGTACATGGAGGGAGGGGAGGAGAGATGGAAAGCAAGAGAAGAAGGGATCTTTGGCTCCTAGTTGATGGGGGAGGGACTGTCATTCCTGGGTTAAGTAAGTTGAGTTGGAATATGAATGATAACCATTGGAGGAGGAACTAAAAGAGCATGTACGATTAGATAACAGTTGGGGGTGGTCTCACGGGGAGTACAGTTTTTTCTTTCTTCTCACACCAAGGCATCTACAACTAAGAGAAAGTTGTCAGCAAGCTATATCTATAAGGGTATTTCTACAGCACCCCACAGACATCGGAGGGCATAATAAGTGGTCACAGAGGTGACTAATAACTCCCTTGGAAGTCAGAGGTTGTGAATTTAGAACTAGTTACGCAGTTAAAACAGCTTAGTATGCTATACAAATGTTGAGTTTAATAATGTACAAGTTACGCTTTGTTTTTTGACGTGGTTTCTTCCGCTTTTACACAAAGAAGCATAGTCAGATCTCGAGGGTGTCAGAAGAGGGAGGGGAGGTGCGTGGCAGCCTGTCCAAATCTCTGTAATCTGGATCCCTGGTAAACCTAATACCCGAATATGGCTTCTCTGAATATAATCTCAGATAATGTTAATGGTATCAATTCACCCGTAAAAGAACCAGATTACTGGTGGAATTGAAGAGATTGGACTGCAATGTGGCTCTCCTGCAAGAGACCCATCTCTTGGATTCAGAGCATTTAAAATTCAGGAGAGCTTGGGTAGGGAGAGGAAGCTGCAGCATGTGGGGATTAAAAAGCAGGGTGGCTATTTTGGTGAAAAGGAATTGTCCCTTAAACATACAGGAAGTGGATAAGGCATTTGAGGGAGATACATTAGGTCACTGGAATGGTTTAGGATCAAGTGATACATATAGTTAATATATATGCACCTAATACAGGAACAGATAAGTTCCACTTGGAAGTCTTTCAAAAGATTGCAGACCTTTCACGGGAATCTTGATATTGGGAGATTTTAATGCCGTCCCATGCCCAACAATGGATCGATCAGGAGGGCAAGCATGCTCCCCAAAACCAGTAGATAAAAATTCAAAGCCAGGCTAGGGGAAGGTGGGTTGGTGGATGTATGGAGATACCAGCATGCAGGGAAAAAGACTATACCTGTTTTCCACAGCCAATAAATCTTATTCATGGATAGATTTCATATTAACCCATAAGGTCAATATTCATTACTTTACATCATCTAAGATAGAGTCATTTACTTTATCAGATCATGCCCGATCATGGTTAAAGTGGTGTGGTGACAGATCCCAGACATACCAGCTGGAGACTGAATGTCTCACTACTTAATGACAAGTTGACAGTAAAGCAAATTGAGCAGGCCATTGCTAATTTAGCCACTGATTCCCCGATCTCAGACAGCTCTCCTCCTCTGGTGGACACTATGAAGACGGTAGTAAGGGGCAATTAATTAGTTTGGCATCAGCAAAAAAAAACTTAGAGAAAAAAAGAGGAATGGGTTATTAAAAGCCATAGAAGAGCTGGAAAAGGTACATAAAACCACCTCAAAGGGAAAGGAGAAGGAACTTTAAAAGAATTACTCAAAAAAGGGAGGAATTATGGATGTTGGACAATGAAAAAGTGGAAGGTATTCTAAGATTTGCAAATCAAAAGTATTATGAAGGAGGGGACAGCAATTAAGTTATTGGGTTTTCGGTTGAGAAAGAGAGTGAACAGATATATTCCATTTATCTTAGATAACACTAAAGATAAAAGAAAATGGGTGAAACCAAATGATATAGCCACAGTATTTAAAGAATATTACAAATTATTGTATACAGAAAACAGAAACCTGAAGGAAGTTAAAAGGGACACAGTGGAATTTTTAAAAGCTATGGATTTCCACAAATTGATCCCAGAAGTAAAGAAAGAGCTGTCAGCCCCTATAACAGAGAAGGAGGTTCGAGGTTATCATGAACCTTCCGACTGGTAAATCACCAGGCCCAGATGGGCTGCCTGCTGAATTTTCAAAAACTGAAGAACTCCTTAATTCCAAAATTGACTGCTGTTATGAATGCGATCTTGGAGGAGGATAAAATTCTCTTCTTGGCAGGATGCAATCATTACAGTACTCCTAAACCAGGCAAGCCTCGCATGCTGTGAGTCATTCCAACTTATATCCCTGCTGAATCAGGATTTTAAAATATGGACTAAGATCCTGGCCAACCAAATTCAGAAGCAGATTTGGAACCTAATTCACCCAGACCAAATGGGTTTTATTCCTCGAGACATTTATCTGACAATATCAGAAGACTTCTCAATATAATTAGTAATGAGAGTAAACCAACATCACCTCAGGTAGTGATTTTTTGGACGCGGAAAAGCCTTTGATCGGCTGAATTGGGCATATTTACAGGAGGTACTTCTTCATATGGGTTTTGAAGGTTCTTTTATGCAGTGGATTATGGCGCATATCAAAATCAAAGGCTAGGGTTCGGGTTAATGGCACATTGTCGGAGTGGTTCACAATTGAAAGGGGCACTAGGCAAGGCTGACCATTATCCCTGCTATTGTTTGCCATTGGATGGAACCTCTAGCCCAAGCAATTAGGATGAGAACAGATATTAAAGGAATCCAGGTTGGGGACGGTAAATAAAATATCCTTATATGCCGATGATACTTTGATTTATTTATCAGACCCAGATACATCGATTCCCCAGTGCTGGAATTGTTTACATTTTTGGTAAAATATTGGTTTCAAAATAAACAAAGATAAATCTGAAATCATGTTAATTGGGGAGCTCCATCTACAACATTCCAGGGAGGGATCCTGCTTAAATGGGTGAAAGAGAAAATTAGGTATCTGGGAATACAGATTCCAACCAGGATCTCCAAATTATATCAGCTGAATTATGGGCTACTTCAAAGGAAGATCTTTGAAGATATAAACAGATGGCAAACACTTCATTTGACTTTTTACGAATAGGATTGACACAGTCAAGGTTAATGTGTTACCCAGATATCTATTTTTATTTACAAATTTACCTATCCCTTTTCCACATAAAGATTGGAAGGAACTTTGACACAAACTCTCTAGATTTATTTGGGCAGAGAGAAGGCCGAGGAAGAGATGGAGCTTCTCATGGTAGATAAGAGCTAAGGGGAGAGGGATACCCAACTTTTATAACTATTACAGAGCAGCACAGGTTCTCCCAATCCTTAAAATGCTAAACACAGATCAAAGCGGGGTTAGTACTTAATGGAAGCAGAGGCACACCTTAATGTACCTTTGAAATATTTACCATGGATAGCCACTCAACCAGATGTTAAACTAATCAAGAACAGTTGGACCAAAACATACAATAAAGCTCTGGATAGACACACGGCAATGGTGGGAGATCCCGAGTCCAGTCTGGGAGTATATCCCTTTAAATCATCTCCTGGGTTCCCTACCAGTCAAGGGGATGGCTGTTTTTCCAGGTGGAGAGGGCAGGGTTGAATAATCTTACCCAATTTATAGAGAGAGAAGAGGTCAAATCATTTGCTGACCTGCAGAGAGAATACAACCTCGCAAAGAACAGCGTTTTAAATACCTGCAATGCAGGCACTATATCTCTACTATGGTAGGGTGGAAGCCCTAAAAACCCACCCTCCTCCTCCCTTAATAGCCACCCATCAAAAAGTCGCTTAGCTGACCAGAAAGGTTACATTTCACTCATATATAAGGCTCTTCAAGAAGATGTGGGAAAGTTCAAGTGGCTAAATAGAGAATGAGTGGCAAAAGGAACTGAACATTAGAATAACTGAAGTGGAATGGGCAAAATCTGGGGGAATCTCCAAACAACAAGCTGTCCTGGTGGAAAGAATTTATGGAAGGTCACCGCTAGGTATTTTATTACTCCGTGATCTCTGCACATTATAATCCTCCTCCTACAGATTCATGTTGAGGGTGTGAAAAGGGGACATATACACACATTTTCTGGGATTGCCCCTGGATTAGAGATTTTGGCAGGAAATTATGCAGGCTTTACAAAACATTTTTCATCTTAAGGAAAATCTCTCAGTAGTTAATATGATATTAACCTGACCCCAAAGGAAATCAGAACACAGAACCAAAAATATTTATTTTATGTACTGGTAACCGAGCCCTTAAGGTGATCACCCAGCAATGGTTAAAAAAATTCACCACCAAAGGTATGTGGAAAAGTAACATTAAGAAAATTTAAATCATGGAGGCGGTCACCGCACAGTTAAATCTCAGAGTGGATCAACATAATGCGAGGTGGTTACCATTTTATGATTATATAGAAGATACTGAGGGAGTTTCAGTTTTAGAACAGCTTCTTCAGAACTGAAGGGCACAATCCAAGAGATGGGTCATCAACTGATAGTAAGGAGACAAGGGTGGAGAAAATTAAAGGCAACATAAGACCTGAGCAAGGAAGCCGTGGTGAAGAGAGAGAACAAGCGGTTAAGAATTAAATCCACTTAATAAAAAGTTTGTGTAGTTGAAGGGCAGTAAGGTAATTTTCTACCTTTTGGAAATATGCTACATTGCTGTCATAGTTTTATGTATTGTAAATGAAAATAATAACTGAAGGCAGTACATTGGAAAGCAATTATTGTGAGGGAAGGAAAAAATCTGTACTGTATAAATAAGCTGATTAATTGCTACAATATGGAGATGTACTAAGAATGGAATTCTGCCTAAGATGTATCAGTATGATAAACTATAAATAAAAATTAAATAAGTTCAAAAAAAGAGAGCACCCACCATGCTTAACATTGATGGAAGACCGACTCTTGACTCAATGGCCATAGCCAGTATTTTTAATGATGTCTTTACAGACCTCAGCAGTGTCCTCCCCGATTTTTTCACGGTCTCTGCCCTGCTACCCCCAGTCTGTGATGCTTAGCAGCAGGCTTCCCCTTACTTCAAAGAAGTTACTAAGCATGAGGCTAGAAAGTACATATGCAAAGTACTCGGTAAAGCAAGATTCAGTTGGGACAATCTAGATCTCAAATTTCTTGCCCTCACCCTCAAGGAAACTCTTACACCTCTTACCAAGATTCTGAGCCTTCTCTAAGGCTTGGGCCATTCTCCCAAAAATGGAAACAGGCTCTAGTAACTCCAGTGCACAAAGGTGGGGATAGGGCACAGCACACAAACTACAGGCCATCTCCATTCTACCTCCTCTATCAAAAGCACTAGAGCGTATAATCACAGACCAGCTTGTGGAATACCTGAACAAATACAATATCCAATGTCCCCAGCAGTATGGTTTATGGAAAGGTCATAGTACTACCACTGCACTGTTAGAATTCACTGGTTTCATACACAACGACTCAACCAAGTCTATCTGTAGGGGCTGCCTTTATCAACCTGATGAAGGCATTTGATACTGTGAACCACTCACTGCTACTCAGGCAATTATCGCCACAGGGGTGTCGAATGATGCTGTCAGCTGGTTCAAAAGTTACTTAAAATAGGATAATACTTGTCTAGTGTACTTACCCGGTAAACAAAAGCTAGAAGACCATTTGCAGCAGGTCAAGATAATCAATGCCTTCTCTGAAAGGAAGTCAGTCCATTCCGGAGTGCCTCAGGGATCTATACTGGGGCCCTTCTTCAGTATCCACTTAAATAACCTCTCACGAGCCTGTCATGAACAGATTCTGCTTTACGCGGATGATGCCGTAATCTACTGTAGTAACCCTGACCATAAGAGCCCAGGATAACCTTCAACACAATTTCTCAGAAGTGGAAAAGTGGTTCAGCACTCAAAACTGGTGCTAAACTATAAAAGACCAAAGTGATGCTTTTCAGCAATGTCCATAAGAAACACAAGTCCAAATCCTTGTTCATCACAAACTCCATTGGCACCCCACTTGAACAGAGCCACTCCTTCAAATATCTAGGGTCACTGTTAATAGCTCACTCACTCTGGAACCAGCTTCCTTCTCTACTCTGCCTATCTCCCTTCTCCCTGCCTTTAGACTTTACCTCAGATAACTACCAATGCTCTCCTGCTCCTGCTTTCCATCCTAAGTTTATACCCTTTTCCAACTTCAGTCCTCTAAATGTTGTCCTTTGTAACTAAGCACTTTTGCCTGCCATAGAAATGTTCTTGGGTACTTGTCAAGTGAGCGCTACCAGAATAGTGCTGCTATATGGCACTAGTCTGGTAAGTGCTCACATGGACAACGAGGGGGTATTTACAGTGCTTGTTGGAGTGCTCCCTGGTCACTGCCCAGGGTGCTGAAAGGGATAAGAGCACCAGGAGCCAGGAGGCTGGCTGAGCTGCTTTTGTGGTGTGGAGGGTGAGCATTAAGCAGCTCAGCCAGTGCTTTGGAGACCAGGGTTCTGATCCTGGCCTCCAATAATTTTACTGCACTCAGGACTTAGAATATTTTATCTGGGGCCATGGAAACACTATTTCACGGCCCCATGATTTTAATTTTCCTGATATCCACTCCTCCTGCAGTTAGAATCCTTTAGTGCAGGGGGTACAAGAAAGCCAGCTGCAAAAGAAAATCAGTGCCTTTTACCACCTCGCACTATACCAACACTATTCTTGTCTGCACACACTTTGGACCTAGTGCCATGTTCCTGTGCTTGCTATGATTTTCTGGCTGCTTTTCACCCTACCGCTGCCTCCTTGTACACCTTTTTCTGCCAAAGTGTAATACTGTCTCCTCCTTTCTTTTATGACTAATCACCTAACTATGGTTGCTACAGTGATGCACCTTGACTGTGTCCTTGACTTTTGCTACTTCCTCAGACTTGTATCAACTTTCCCATGTTAAACTTGCTGAATTTTGGCAGGTATACTTTTATATGGCACTGCACTTGTAACATGTTTCTCCTTCTATCCCTGGCCCGGTTGCACCTGGAAACAAGCCCTGGCTCAGTGTGCCTTACCCGTTACCAAGTTTGAAATAAATAAATAAATAAAGGATATATGATGGGGTCCTGTTGTGCAAATTATTTATTTTCAGAAGAGCAGTTTGATCTCGGTAATCTCATCGAGTGGCATAAGCCATGAGTCCTGTACCCTAGGACAAACTGTTGGAGTGAAGATAAATCATTTACACAACAAGTCCCCATCACATGTTCCATTTATGCAACATGCTTGGACTTTGTGCTAAAAGTTTTTAAATTTATTTTGCTAATATTTTTATAAATAATGTTAGTATGTGGGTTTACTTTGTGAGAAAGTGCCATTGTACTTTTTGTTTCCCTGGTTGCTAGGACCGCTGTTATAGACATGACATCCTGGATGTGTGTGTGGTGCTTTTGAAGTCCCCTGCTCTTCTTGATTGGTGGATAGATGGCAAAGTTTGAAAAGTTTAAAGAAAGACGGTAGCTATTCTAAGTGAGTGGCGAGGAGAATGGCAGCGTCAGCTCCATTTCTGTGGGAGCTGGCATCAGAGATTTGTGGTTCATTTTTTTAAATTAAAATAAGAAAATGTGACCAGCTATTTAAAATTGGAAGCTCTGAGGAGCTAGAGGTGAGCACATCTGTGAAACCACAACTGTGACAGAAAGTGAGTGAGCGGGATTGAAGGCTGGCAGCTGGGAGCACTTTTAAAAACTATAAAGGTAGCAGTTTATTTTGTTAGGAGGAGAGCTGTATGAATATATTACTAGGTAAAAAATGTAGGCGCTTGTCATGGAGTGGAGGTTTTATAGTGTTATTTGTGATCTGTGGGAAGAGAGGAGTGCCAGCATCACTTTCATTTCAAGGAGCTGGTATTCAAAAGTTGTAATTTGGCTTTTTTTCTGAGAAGCAATCAAATAAATAATATCTGGCTAACCATTTGCAAGGAGACCCTCTGAGGAGCAACAGATGAGTTCGGAGTGACAGCACAGCAGTGACATAGAGTGAGCGTTATGGATTGCAGGCTGGCAGCATTTAAAAATGGTAATGATTTCTTTACAGGGAATGGAGCAGCTGTATAAACATAGTACTACACAAGATTTGTGTGTTGTGAAATATTTAGGAGCTTGTCAACGATGGGGAGCTGTAGAGTTCTCAGTGATCTTTAGGCAGTGAATGGGATACTGTGGTTGCAGAAGTACTGCTGTTAAGGTGGTTGGAAGGAGGAGCAGGATTAACTGGTGACGGTTTACTATGTAGATAAATGGTGATGATGTGTCTATATAAATACAATTTATACAACGGCTGTGTAGATTAACAGATTTATAGAACTGTTTAGAAGCCATGCATGTTGCATAAATAAATAATCAATCAATCAATCAGTCAGTCAATCATTAAAGTAAATAAATACACTTGTACTTTCTGAAGGCTGCCTCTTGTCTCCTACTGCCTTTGCTACCTCCTTGCAGAACCAGCCTGGGCTTTTGGCCTTAGCTTTCTTACTTTTGATTTTGGCACACTCACTGATGGACTCCATCAGTCCCTTCTTTATTCTGGCCCATTTCTGTTCCACATCCATCCTCACTCTAATCCCAGCAAGGTGTTCTTTCAGATGTTCTCCTTTCCTACCAGTGTCAGCCCTGTGAAAGTCTGAGACCCTTGTCTTGGTCTTGATCTTCCCTCTGTCCATATCCAGGTAGAACCACACAGTGTGATGGTCACAACCTGCAAGCTGCACATCCTGAACACATGCACAGTTGGACAGGACAAGTCCAGGATGACCTCTCCCTAGTGGGCTCCATGTCATCTTGGGTCAGAAACCTCTGGAGTGCATCCAACAGTATTTGTTCCTTAGTGCAGGAGGAAGCAGGGATTTTCCAGCCCACCCCACACAGATTGAAATCCCCATTATCACTACTTTTCCCCTCTGCTGGACATGTCCATGATTTGGGACACCAATACCCTGTCCAATTCTTTACCCTGGGAAGGTGGTCTGTAGACTACCTCCATCCTTAGTTTTCTCCTTTAGTGGATTGTACATGTACCCACAATGCCTCAGTCTTATCCTCCACCTCTTCCTCTCTGGTACAGGTTATCCCTTCCTTCAAGTGCAGAACCACTCCCACTTCCCGTCCCCTATTCTTACTATATATTTTATAGGCTCTATGATGCCGGTTATTAACCCTTTTGTTGACCGCATCTCACGACAGGAATCATGTCGACTGCAAGTTGTGGTTAACATGATTCATGTGTGTCTCCCAGTCCATTTTAATTATTGAGGGCTGTGCCCCTGAACATGCCATGTTGGGGTTCTGCCGCTTCTATATTTAGATTATCAACTCCAGTCGGAGTTGATTTGAGGCGGGGTGTTGGACTGGGAGACAGTGTGCCTGTCTCTGGCATACCAACACAGTGATCTGTCAGCAAAGTGTCTATTTTGCTGACAGGGTTGTAGTTCTCTGTATTGGTGTCACTGTATGTGGGCATACCCATTTTATGCCTGGGAATTAGTAGTGTCCCAGTTGTGGTTTTATAAACACAGAAACATAGACAGTGACAGCAGAAAAAGACCAAGTGTCCACCGAGTCTGATGAGTTCTCTATTTAGCACTGGGGCTCTCTGTTCCTCCAGGGTTCTAGCTGTTCCCTCCATTCTCTTCCCAAACTGTGACACCCTAGCAACCACTATACCTTTCATTCTGTCCCACCCATGCTTAAAACCACTAACATTTTTTTTGCACCCACCACCTAACTGGCAGCCTGTTCCACAGCTTCACTACCCTTTCTGTAAAACAGTATTTCCTCACATCCCTCCTGAACCTCCTTCCTGTTTGCTTCCACTCATGACCACATGATCGTGAACTATAGAGATGTGCGGTTGAAAACTCTGCTCCACAGATTAGTTTGCAGATTTTTAATTTTACAGAGTTATCTGCAGTGCAAAATCCAAATATGCGATTTAGAGTTTAGCAACTCAGTCAGTGGAATTTTGCACAGAAGAAGTTGTTAAAAGTAAACCTGTCTCTCGTGTCTAGTGGGCCCCACCCCACTGATCACAGGCCTAATCTTTCCTGGTGTCTAGCAGTCCCTCCACCACTGATCTCCACCCGATGTAAAAAAGACACTTCCCAGGTGGTCCCTCCTTGCTGATTGCTGGCCTGATGTTAATTATGATACTTTCCTGGGTGTATAGTGGTCCCTCCTCCCACCTGTATCCATGCCTGATTTTGACATAATAATTCCCTGGTGTCCAGTGGTCCAGTTTCACCCGCACTCCGCGTTCGATCTTGACATAATGATTCCTTCAGGATCCTTTTTCACTAGTAAATGTTGGCTGCCTCCTCTCCAGAAGCCCCTTAATGACTGCTTTGATGCCACTCTTCTGGCAAGGGCCAACCGCCTCCCCTAGTGAAAACTGAACAAAAGTAATCATTAAGGTGGGTTCAAGGTTCAATTTTATTTGATTCCAGTATGTATAAAATATATATTTTATTATATACATACTTTTAGCATTTCATAAATGATCACAACCTCACACTGATACAAACATAAAACACAACTACAGAATATCAGATAAAAATAATTTGCAGACTTCCTTATATATGGGCCAACCTTACATGTAGTTTTCTTCTATACACAAACTTATAGCCTCCACTTTAATCTTACTGCTAACCTATGCGAAAACAAGCCAGTGCAAATATCTGAGTAGGGATTTCTGAATTAAAAATGATTCTCAGTTGATAATTTTTTCTAAACCAACCAGATTTTAAAGATGTCAAAAATTAAGGTTCTTCTTCTTTCTTCCTGAAACATTGGGCATTCCAAGGTTAAATGTGTTATACTCATTAATGCATTATTACATCCAGAGCATGTTTAATTTATGTTTCTTGCATAGTCCATATTTCCCCATTTTGTGCACATCTCAAATCTTAATTGAGTAAGTGCTTCGTGTTTAACATTTTCACATATTAATAAATATTTTTCACTGTTAAAAGTAGTTTTGATAAATTTCAGAGTGCTACAGTTCTAGGCATCACCTATGATTTCCATGTCTTTCTGTTCTACATTATCCAAAACCCTTTATATTGCTTCTAACATAAAAGCATGCAAGCCTGTTATAATGAATGCACTCAGCACATTTGTCCATTATATCCAGTGTCCATTATATCCAGAAGAGGTGTAGCCTCTGTGTTAGGTGTGTCGATATGTGTGAGCATGGGCTCAGAGTGAAAGAGAATTTATTATAAAACTTCACTGATTACTCAGAATTCTGCCTAGCATATGTTTCTGTATTGTGTGTGTGTGTTAAAGTTATTTAACTTGTCAGGGAACGAGTACTTTTAAAGAAGTTTATTGCAGAAGGTAAGAAGACACTAAGAACAAAGGCAAGTATACAGTAAGGGTTTTATTCAAATATAAAATCATTTACTTTTAGTTTAATTAATTTACTAATAAAAGTTTATGCAGCTTGTGTAGAATTATTTTGTTAGAAATGTTATCTCTGTAGCTCCTCCATCTTAATTCTATATTTGCCAAATCTCCTCACTAGTTCTGCATTCCCCCACAAAAAAGCACTACAAATGCCCATAGAGGCTTCATAGTGTCCATTATAAAAAATGTTTCTATTATAACCAGAGAAAATGCATTGTATTTGATATATTTGGTTTGGGAAATCAGTTTTGTCCAGTATAACCAATTCTCCATTATAACAGTGTCCATTATAAGTGGAGTGCACTGTATCTGGATTCAGTGCACCACTAAAGATAGAGTTATATTGTAACCACACTGATTTAACTCATGATTTAATTTTCTGAACCATGTTAGAATATTATAATCCTGTTTTGAACTACTTCTGACCAGCAGCTATATATTAAACTGTCTGTGGCTGCTGACCTCATTTTTCCTCAGTAGGAAGTGCATCTTTTCAATACTGAGACATAGAGTGAGTTAGTACTACTTTTAACATGTACTGCTGCATTCAAAGTTGTTCTAGGTACTCAGTATATTCTTTAGATATTGATTTTGTATCACTTCCACCTCTTTAAAGTTACAGAAAATACCTCTATATTTCCACCCCATATAAAAGTTGGGCATTTACTTAGCCACTAAACATCGATATCATGTAGTATATGAATTTTAGTCATGACATGTGCAAAATGATTGATACCATTTAATGTTTTAGTGGCATTTTCCTTTATTTTTTCTATTTGTTTATTCCACTTTGAATTATTGCTAAAATCACCCCAGATACTGAAAAATCACTCACTTCACTAATATTTACTCCATTAACTTTCCATTCTGTATTTTTCTGCCTCTTGGGCAGACTAGGTGGGCCAAGCAGTCCTTATCTGCCATCAAATTCTATGTTTCTATGTTTCTCTCTCCAAAACTACTCTTTTTGTTTCTCCAAATATAGACATGTCTAATCTTTGAGTGCTTCCATTGTTGTTTTGTAGCTCTTTTTAATCCAAGTGGAGTTTGTGATATCAGCACCACATCATCAGCGTGATAATTGAAGTTTTACTGATATCCCATTTGTCTTTGGAGGGAAAGAATCTACCTTCTAAATCATCAATTATTTCATCCATGTACATATTAAAGAGAATAGGAGCTAATAAACATCCTTGCTTTTACACCAGCTCATACATTTATTCCATCAGTTATTGCATCATCCTGACCATATTTGACAACCAACTTTGTTCCCTTGTGTAATGATTTTAAAATGGCCGACAAATTTCCTTCTATACCATTCTTTTCTAAAATTTCCTATAATGTATTCCAATTCACAGAATCAAATGCTGATTTGGTATCCAAAATGCAGCATATATGTTTTCCTTTTCTGATTTGTGCATATTTATCAATGATACATTTTAGTATAAAAATCTGGTCAGTTGTTGAATGACCTTTACAGAAACCTGCCTGATAGAGAGAATCTTGTTGTCTTCCATCCAATATTTAATTCTATTTAGAATTATTCATGAAACAATCTTAAGATTTATGTTTAAAAGAGTTATAGATCTGTAATTCTCCGGAAGCAATATGGAACCTTTCTTATGTAATGGGACTATAACTCCCACTTTCCAGTTTTCTGGTATTATTTTGTTTTTTTATAATATTCTCAAAAAGTTGTACTAATAAATCTGTTCACCGGTCTACGTTTGCTTGTACAATTCTGCTCCAATCTCATTGATACCTGAAGCTTTGTTTCTTTTCTGTTCTATAATTGCATGCATTACTCTTCTTTGGTTATCTGTAACTGGTTTTATTTGGCGATGTATTTGATGCTCTGTTGAGATTTCTAAGTCATCAACAACTTTTTCAGAAACTCCTGATCAGGGACCCTGGTTTTCCATTTTACCGTAACACCAGTAACAATCATGGAATCCTGCTTGGTTTATGATTTTGAATTCTTGTACCGGTGCCTCACGGAAATTGCATCTCACTGCACAGAATCCCTAGGATTTCAGCATCTTTTTACATTTTTAATTTTTTCTTTCTATGCCCCTTCTCACAGCATCAGTCTCCACTTTTCAGAGATCTCTAGGCTGGGTATCCCCTAGCTTCAACCCAGGATATGTTCAGGAGCTCCGTGAGCCTGCCCCATCCTGCCTGGGTTGTACCTCTAAGTGGAAGGGAGAGGACCCCAGGTCACCCTTCCACAGTCCTTAATGTGTTGGGCAGCCCAGTGGGTCTCTCATGGAACCTGGTTGTGAAGTCTGAGGCAGCTGGGTCCCTTCTACCAGCAGCTGATGTGGGGTGATTGTTACTGGTTTTCTGGTCTCTGTCCCTGAGGGCAACGCACTCAAGGGGATCCAAGGAGGTAGGGTACATAGAGACATGCCGCTGCTCCAGATCCTGGCTTGCTTCCTCTCTTCCCGATTGCTCTGCAGCCCCATTGTACCACCATCCTTGGTCACCCAGGTGGCAGTAAAGCAGCAGGACCTGCCGGCTACCATTCCCAGAGGAGGAGAGTGGCCCCAGGTGCTCAATCCTACTCCCTGGCCAGACCTCTAGCAACCCAAATTCACTTCCAACCCTGAGTCCCTGGCATTGTAAGCAGAAAGTACTGCAGGCTATTTACAGTGCTCTGTCAATCATACACTCACTTTGGTGTAAGAAAACATAAGCAGATGGAGAGGCAAATAATTCAGTTTTAGTAAAATGTAAAGTGTTTAATGTTCGTAATTTGCACTGTAGGTACTGTGCACTATTACTGAAATCATATATTAAACATTATATATGGGTATTATGGCTGGCAGTATAGCCTAGTGGTTAGAGTAATAAACAGTGATTGAACTAAGTCCATCTAGAAGACTTGGGTTTGATTCTCACAACCTCCACTTGCATACTGTGTGACTCGAGCAAGTCACTTAATCTACTCAGTGCTCCTGAGTCACCTCTGAAAACAGGCAGTTCTGCCTAGTGGACTTACCTGGTTTACAAAAATATAAAAAATACCAATATATGTTTACTACATCATACAGTAGCCAGGCTACCATGTAATTTACCTGAGTTTTACTGGCTGCAATGATTTTGTATAGGTAAATATAAATGTTCAAATACATTTTATGTGTTTTATAAGCTTGTTTTTAGATTTTAGCCAGGTTGTCATTGTAGTAATGCTGCTGACCTTAACCAGTGCCTATCTGAAGACTTCAGCAGAGTCTCGGCCTGGATTACCAACCATAGACTGGTATTGAATCCTAACAAAACTCAGGCCATGCTCTTTGGTTCCACAGCCAAGTTAAAAGCCCCATCAGCTATGCTCAAAATAGCTTGTGATGGAGGCCCCTGTTGCCAACAGCGAGCTCAACTAAATATCTTGGGGTCACCCTCGACTCCACAACTTGATATGGGAAGCCATATCCAAACATCTGCAGAACCACCAGGCGTAAGCTTGGCCTTGCCTACAGGGCCAAATACAACCTGACTCGGGAGCGAGGTTGGCACTTGTGAGGGGAGTGCTTCTCCTCCCTTAGTTATGGATACCACCTATTTGCCAGGTCATCTCAAATCCATCTTAATCGGTGGAACACGGCATATAATGATATCTGTCGGTTTGCACTTGCTGCTCCCAAACTCACCCACCGATGTGAGCTCTATGACAAACTCAGCTGGCCCCCTGCGGAATTCCTGATCCTTGGTGGTGGAAACTCACCAGGAAAGTGCTTGCCACGGCATACCGTCGGGACAGGCGCATCTCCTCCCAAAACTGGATGCCATCCCCTACCAGCTCAGGTCACAGACCGCGAGTTGCTTAAAGTTCCCCTACTCGGACCCTATGGGGATTGTGACTTTGCCGCTTTTGTGCTCTAGGCTCTGGAACTCCATTCCGGACTCTGTTCACTCTGCCTCTTCCCATGGGAACTTTCGCTCCTCCCTGTGGTCCCACCTAAAACAAACGACAAGATGTGACTGCTCCTAGTCTCTGTAATGTAATACTCTGCAGTCCACTATTGTCCACTCTGAGTCCATGATGGTCTATGAAATATGTATTCAGTGATTCTAATGTCTATCTATGTCCTGTAACAATTTGTACTATGTGTGGCAGTATCTCTGCTTTTATACAAGCATTGTTATAGCTGTTTTTACTGTATCATGCTGTTTCTCCAATGTTGCCATGTAGGTATACTGTATGTTTTGTGCTCTCCGGTCGCTCCTGAAAATAGGCATACTACTTGTCTAGTGTACTTACCCAGTAAACAAAAGCTAAATAAATAAAATAAATATTCTTTGCATGTGAACATCTAGGTTGTAGATTGCTAGTGCAGGATCATTGTTACCAACTAGTTTATTCAAGTTTATAATCAGCAGGGCCATCCAAAATCCTCAGTTGTTTGAATGAAAACTAGTCTGAATGAAAGTATGTTCACAAGGCAGAAACTGCCTTACTACTTACAAAAAGACTTCACAGTTAGCACCCATTTAGGTGAATGGAATCATTTGCACCATCTCTCCCACCTGCTGTTTCAGACTCTGTGACAACAAAAGTTTTTTTCTGACAGACTGCTTTAATAAAAGCAAATGTTAAGTGTTTAATTGTACTTATGCTTGGCCAGTGGATTTGAAAGCACATTCAGTGACACAGAAGGTAAGACCCCAGGGAAGTATGATGCTGGTGGGTAGAGTGGTGCTCAATTCACATCTTAGCTCAGACATGAAAAGTGAGAGACACCTTTTCATGGAGACCAAGGGAAAAAAGGCATCCACGTGTTTGTGAGATGCATGATTTTCCATTAGAAGGTCCTCCTCAATCACTTGTGAATTTTTTCAGGTGAAGACACTTTATTTCAAAGAAGCAAATTCAGGCAGATTTTTTTGCTCCTCCCACCGCTGGCCATCCACCCTTCAGGCCTGCCAAGTCCCCCTGCCTCCACTGCTAAGTTCTGACCACCATCCACTGACTCTTATGGTCATGCTACCAGGTAACCCAAAGTAACCCTTCATTGGTGGGCCCCTACCCTGTGGAGGCTAACAGGGAGGACAATCACCCTAAAGAGCTTCCTGTATACATCCCAGGCATGGCAGGGGTCAGAACAGATACATGTGTCTGGGGCTTCATGCTTATGGAGGGACCAGGAGCCATCCTCCAGGTGGCCAGCAGGTGTTTTCCCATTTTTGTGGGAGCGTGACAGGCCACATGATGTCAAGGCACAAGCTGACATCCATCACGCCCTCCCACAGTGAGGGCCAATGTGTTGCCGTGCCTCCAGCCTCCACCTGGGGCCAGCAAATGCTGAGCTGTGAATACACCTCCCTCCCAGGAGAAGATGAGTGGTTGCTGGACACTCAAGCCTTCACCCCCGGCCGGTCCTCCAACACCCAAGTCTGTTCTCAAACCTGGTCAGTGGTGTCACAGGCAGAAATCTAGTTCAGGCAGTTAAATGATAGGAAAAACAAAGGTGGTCCACCTTAGTAGTGGTGGTTCAGATTAATTCACATCTGAGTTCTAACAAGCAAAGAGACTAAGTAATTTATAACTTGTGCATAGGGGTGTGGGTGTTGTAGAAAGGGATCATAGTGCTGTCACTACTGCCATCACCCCTGAGGGATGTGGACTGCATTGTTGCTACTGTCATCACACCTGAGAGACAGGGGTTGTAGTGCTTCTACCACTGGTGGATGAGGAACGTAGTACTGCTGCCATCCCACCTGAGGGATGGGGCCATAGTGCTGATACTGCCATCATACCTGAGGGATGGGAAATGTAGTACTGCTGCCATCACACCTGATGGATGGGGCCATCGTGCTGATACTGCCATCACACTTGAGGAATGCAAAATGTAGTACTGCTGCCATCACACCTAATGGATAGGGGCCACAGTGCTGCTGCTTCCATCACACCTGAGGAGGGGGACACAGTGCTCTTGCTGCTGCCATCACACCAGAGGGATGGGTCTGTAGTGCTGTTGGTTCTGCCTTCGCACCTGAAGTGATGGGGTCAGAGTACTGCTTCCATCACACCTCAGGGATGGGGGCTGTAGTGCTGTTGCTGCCTGGCCACGCCTTGTACCTAAAATAACTTTAAATTGGTACAAGGATGGAAGGATGTGCAATAGTGGAGGTCAAAACTGCTAAAATGCATGTTAGCAGAGCTAAAATTGCTAAATGCAGTACACAAAACCAAAAACGGTAAAACCAGATTTTGACATACCAGACACCAGTGACAGTACATTTTTTATAATGTGCAAAATGGAATTTGCCCTTTTCAATCCCGTAAACCAGTGTCCCTGCTCCTGATTAATTAAATATATTTTGAACTTGAGCTTTCCATGATTCAGGGAAATTACTGCTGCAATGTTATTCCTATCCTGGTTTGTACCATGTGGCACTAAATTCCAGAAGGTACAACTATCTTTTGTTTGATGGATGGCTGAAAGGAGCACCATACGTTATTATCTTTTTTATGCTATAGTATCTCTATATTTCTGCTTCAAATTTCATAAAGCTTTCTGATCTTCCATTCTGTTGCACTTGGCACTTCTTTTTCCTATCTGTTGTACTAACTTCCTTTTTTAACATTCCTGGTCAAACCATTTTGCCTTGTAATTGTTTGATATTTCTTTCTCACCTGTTGTTTTTATCTCATTAACTACATCTTGTTCAATTTGTTGATATTCAGAAAAGAATGTATGTGTTTCAGAATAGTACTTGTAACAATTAAATTAGTACTAAGTGCTTTCATACTCATATCTGTGGCTACCTGAATCTTCTGAGAGAAGAGAATGTTTTGTATCCATTCTGAATTTACTTTAGACCATTTAATTTTCTTACTGTTTTGTATTAACATGTTATTTTCTGCAAATTATTTCCGAGCCTCATATTCAGTATACACCTCTATCTTAGTGTTTAAAATCACCTTTTCTGGATGGTGATCACTATCCTAGTTGTTCACAACTTCTAAGGAGATTACATTTTTATAGTAAAATATGTCAATCATAATGTGGTCAAGTACACTGGCTCCTTTGTTTGTATACATATGTAGGCTTATCATCTCTGTCTCCATTGCACCTCCCATTTAGAATGCACATATTTAAGCTATTCAGAGTCTCCAATAAGCATTCTCCCATGTCTATTTTTTATCCATGGAATTTCCAAGTGAAATGTGTAAGATATCATCTAGGTTTCAATTGTTACTAGGGTCTTCTAATTTGGTCCCAATTCTGGCATTGCAATCACCCCTACTAATATCATTTTACCAAGATATGTTATGTGTATATGCTGAACGACATTTTGAATGCTTTAAGCATCCTATAATGGGAGTACCAATGGTATCTGGAGGAAATAGACATTAATTAGCAGACATTTCACCTTATTTCCATACAAAAACTCAATTGCTAATATATAATACTTCTCATAATTCCAAATACACTTAGCCATCAAATTTGGACATATTTTAAAAATGTACAAACCCCTGAGGCTCTACCAAATTTATTCATCTTTTTTGCGGTATATGCCAGCTTTGAAAACCTTCTAAAAGCATTCATCCCTAGATGAAAACCATGTTTCTTGAAGCATTATCATGTGGAAACTTGACAAAACTTAACAGATCCAATATCTGTCAATTTTCCAGCTACCCAGCTATGTTCCAGCTAAGTATCTTGATATTTTACATGTTTGGCCCTTTTCCTTTCCAGGAGTCAATTTTCATCATTTGGCTCGCTTAAATACAATATTGATTACTTTCCAGATTAATTATACTATTCTCTTCACTTAAATTTGAGCCAGTAACATCCACAGATTGAGCTGTAATTTCAGAGCTTTCAAGATTATGTTGTTATTTATTATTGGTCCTTTCTGCAGTCTACCTCTGATTACTCTTCTATTTTCATTTGCTAAGATTGTATCTTCTGCCACCAGTCTGTGTTCTTTTTATTTGTTTCAGATAGTCTGAGATTCTCTGCTATACTTTCCCAGTATGCATAGTTGGTTGTTTAGTATTTCCATATTTCCATCTTTTCCCTTGTTTCCTTTACCTCCATCCCTTGACATAAATTATTTAATTCCTCATTTGCAATAATTATTGTTTTTTCTGCTTTTGTTACCTATTTCTGCAAAGTGTTCTTTTCCTTCTATCAAAATTTGTCATATGTTTTTTTTTCTTTAGTACTGTACCATACAGATCCAGCCCTTTTCTTTACCTTCCTGGTACCTGTACATTGAACCAATATCATTCCATGAGAACTTATTTCCATGACCCCTTTCCATATGTTATACACTGCCAGTTTAAGTGTCATGTTATTCTCATGCTCTGATTTTGGAATACCTTTTAGAAAAATGGTTGGCAGTATCTTCCCACTAGCTACCAATGCCTCCTTATCATACATTACTGTATTTTGCTTATTAGGTTTTTTACTTCTCTTCTTTACATGTCTTGTTTTCCTGATTTCTATATGTTTCAGTTTTGGTATCTGGGGAAATTCTCTACAGTTTTATATTTTTTAATCATTCCATCTTCCTGTGTTTCCAAAATGTTCTCCATTGGGACCCTTTTATCCTTTTTCTCTGTTTGTTTATCTCTATTTGCATTGCCCGCATTGTTTTCCACTAGTGTGTTTGTTTATCTTTATTCTTTTTTTCTACTACTCTGTGTTTATTTCCTTTTAACTCTTTATCAACCTTTCTGTCTCTCTCACCTCTTTCTCTCCAATTTCTTTTGTTTTAGTTGTATTGTTTTCCTTTTTCCTTTGTGCATTTATTGCTAGTATACTTCTCCATATTAGCTGTTAACTGTGTGTTTCACCATCCTTCACTAAATAAGTGCTTAATGATGATGTAAAATTTATTAGGAGTTCATTATTCAGCAGTATTCCATCCCTGATCTCCCTCAGAAGGCAGTGTGTAGTATTATCCATTCCAGAATCACCTCTTGTTTCCCATCCTTCTCTAAATTCTTTTGCCATGTTCAGGCTATTCCTTATTATATGTGCGATATTGGGGATATTGTGATGGCGGATCTAATTTACTGCCTGAGTGTGTATGGTGTCAGAAATGCTTCAAAGTCGCCTCAAAAGAGGTACTTGGACATTGATGGGCTCTATCAAACTTTCCTATCTTTGGGATCTGCTCTCTTGTTAGAATTTTGTGATTCTTTTGGTATACCATTTGTTGTTTTGCTTGTACTGAATTTGTCGTCCTTTCCCTCCTTCCTTTCCCTCAACTCTTTCTCATTTGCTTTTGCATTTACTTGCACTATTTCTTCTATGTGATCTTTTTATTCATATAATTTCTTTCTTCTGTATTTTCCTTTACTGCCTGACAGTTTACCACAGACCTGTTGTTGAATTTTCAAGGTCTCTAATTGTTTTTAATAATGGATGTTTGCCTCTGTTTCTAGGACTTATTTTGTGAATGTACTTTTATAGGAGAGGAACTTAGTGGGGAAGTGATCAGCTCTGTACCCTGAGCACCTCCTTCTTTCCCACTAAGTTTATCTGACCACCTGGAGCCAAGCATTTTCTTTCCTGCTTTCAATCTTTTTTTAACAATTGTGTTTATCCTCCTACTATGGTGGGTCCCCGGTTGTCATCCAACCTACCAGAACTCAGGGTCTTTGGGGCTTGTTGCCCTTGTGTACCCCAGCAGAACCCCAGAGACTGGCCTGGAGGAGTCATCCTTGGTGGCCCCCATTTTTTCCTCCATTTTCTCCCTAGGTGCCCTAACCCTGAGACCCTGGAAGTGGTGAACATGCATTTGGAGGCACACATGCACACTGCAGCTCCAGTACCAGCCTCTTCCACTCGCCTCAGCCTAACGCTGGCACTCCTTGAATGACACCTCCACTCCGCCTTCACCTGGGGCTGCCATGTTCGGGAAGTGGAATACCCCTTCCTGAGGTGGATAGCTGCCAAATGGCAACCAACTCACATCCTCTTCCTCCCCTTGCCAGCCTCTGATGACTCAGGCTGGTTCCCGAACCTGGGTTGCCGGCGTGGCGCCAAGTGTGGCATCCAGCGCCCACCCTCTGCGCCACCAGGACGGCTCTGCTTTCAATCTTTTCCTTCTTTTGACCCTTTTCCTTAAGGTCCACACCTTTTTGTTTTTATAGCTGATCAAGTTAGCATTTTATTTATTTTAGATAATCTAGTATTCATTGTCTCTACACAATTTTATGTCAAGAAAACTGTAACATAGTCAAAGACACCCACAGCCTTGATATAGCAGACATTCAATTTAGTTAAAATGTCCAAATATTTAAATCAAGCAATCTCTGAGAATAACCCTTGTTTCCTAATTCTGGGATAATCGCTATATTGTCTGTTTTATTTAAATCACAGTCCATTCTTCAGCTTCTTTTACTTCTTAAAATCCAACAACCAGCTGATGATATTTCCTCTGTTATTATTTGGACAACTTTATTTTCCCAAAATTTCTTTGTGGAATATACCATAAATACATTTTTATACTTCAAAAGACCAGTGCCAGCACCTCATAGATTTCATTCACTCCTATGTCCTTTGTCCAAATAAAAGGTTCCAGTAGTTTATGCTTCAGAGTGGTATACAATGAAGGCCCATTAAAAGAAAATATTAAAACTTAAATCAATGAAAATAAACTCTAAATCCCACAGCTAAATATGAAATTATATACATTTATTTTTAAAATGGTGCTACTTAAAAATGTTCCTTAATATTATAGAGTTAATAGAACAAGGAGACATTTTAACTATATATTTCTCTTATATACTCTCTAGGAGCAGTTAAGGTATACCTGCTCTTATAGCTTAGTCGCTCTTTCAATCTTTCGTCAGTAAGATCTATGTTTTTTATACTTTGCCATAATTACATTTTCAGCAAAACTGTTTTGCATAAGATTTAAATAATTTACCCTTTGGTTTCAGTTGTGTAAATTTGCCCTTCTCTGCCATTTCCCAGGTTTAGGGCATAGCTTGTTCTTTTGTCAACCTCTTTCTCATTCATCTAAAAGAAAGTTACACAATTCTAAGTACCTTCTCTTCTTTAACCTTTAAAATACAAGCTTTCCTTATGTGTTAATCAGATATTTCATACCTTGGCTTTTCCTTTCTTTTTTCCCACTTGCCTATCTCTGCTTCTTTCAGTGGTGCTTTGATTAAAGCTTCCCAAGCCCTGCAGCCTGCTACAGTTTTCACATCTTTACTGCAGAAAAATGGCGGAGTGTCTGAGTAGGACGCCGACACATTTGCACTATATCTCGCCTGTGATCACATGATACCTTGACATGTGAACCAGCACGTATTTCAAAAATATTTATTTTCTACCATTCTGTTTTGGATTTTGTTAAATTTTTAGCTTCTAGAGTTCATATACCGTACGTGAAGAAACTTAATGTTACACCATTTTTAAAGTTTAACTATTAATAAAGTATACCAGAACAGTTTAAAATGTCCCAAGTTCCCAGCTTCACCACTTGCTCTAACCAAGGTGAAATTTATGAGGCAGAGTTAATTCTATAGTTAAAATAGAGAGTTCACAGACCCTTTTAACTGTCCACACTATAAGTTATATTTAGCTGTTTAGGGCAAAAGTACCTCGGTGTTCACTATGATATCCTCCATCTAATTTATTCCCTCCGCTTATTTTTAACTGTAATTGCTAACAAACTTTGAGATCCTAAAGTTCCCAGAAAGCCTACAGAAATAGTGTTATGAGTGTATATTTTATTTTCTCTCTGTCCATTTCACTCAAGTACTTCTCCATTTCTCTTCTATTTCCTTCGATTTTCCTCAGGTTTCCTTCAATACTCTTCTTCCTTCTGCAGCTGAATTTGTTGGCTACCACTGGTGAGAGTATCTGTTCCCAAAGCTCCCAAAGTTCCTGGTTTCCAGCTATGGCCCTCCAGCTATCCCAAGCACCAGCAAATCACACCAGGCAATTTGCCGCCACACCGGATCCCCAGGAATTTCAATTGCCAACATTTGGCTAAAGATCCAATCATGTCCTGACAATCAGCCTTTTCAAAACTTTCTCCATGGGTGTACAGATGCTTTGTTCCACCTTCTGCAAGGCTCCAGCTTGACCATGCTAAAGAAGAGGCTCCCCACTGTCGGGACTCCTCTCTCACATAAACAGGGAAGATACAGAGGGAGAAGCAGTAGATCACTCTAAAATGGTCACACAAAAGATTTACTGGAAAGAAATGTATGCATGTATCATTCAGACAATGATGGCATACCTGCACTAAATACAACAAAAGTGTTGCACAGTTCCTGCTCCCGCTGCTACCCTTCAGCAAGCTTAGCATCTCGCCACCATCTTGGGAAAAAAAGATTCTCTTTCAGGACTCTTTCACTAGTAAATGTTGACTGCCTCATCTCCGGAAGTCCCTTAATGACTGCTTTGATGCCACTCTCCAGCAAGGGCCCACCGCCTCCCTAATGAAAACTAAGCAAAGGCAATCATTAAGGAGGGCAGTTTTTGCCGTCTGCCTCAATCACACTATCCCACTCTGTTAGCCTTCCAATTCCTCCTCTTCCTTTTTTCACTAATATACCTGAGGAACTGTTTTTCTCCACCCTTGACTCCTCCAAACTATGCAGCTCTGTGTCTTCTTTTGCTTCCCTCACCACCCTCTTTGCCTTATTATTTTCAGCAGATATTCTTCCCATTCTTCCTGCCCTTGCCTTTTTTTAATAACATTTTTATTAAAAGTTTTTTCTTTTCCAATACACAATCAATTTTACATACACCTTATTAATAACAAATAATATTCAGTCAGTACCAAAATGAAGCTAATTTCAAAGCCATAAATCATACATTACAAGATACAATAACATCCATAATTTAAATAAAAATACCAAAATAAATAAACTAGGTACACTGGTCTCCAGAAACTGATGGATTTGTAAGTGTCAATTCAATTCATCTGTTTCTCTCATCCCGATTCCCACCCCATCTGTTATGAGAAAAGGTGGGAGGTGGGGAGGTAAAGGGCCAGAGACAGCAAAGCAAAGGAGGAACTGAGGGTATGCACCTTAGCAGTGCCCCCACTCAGTTTTGTTCCACCAATATTTCTAAGATGTTTTAGTCTCTCTCTCTCTTTCTGACTGATAGTGAAAAAAGGTAACCATCTCCCTTGAATTTATCTTTTCAACCTGAGTTTGGCTGTCAGTCTCTCCATTTCTAATATGGGAGGCAGATTCTATACCAAGAATCTATCACAGGGGTGTATCCAATAGACAACATTGTGTTATCGATTTTAAAGCTGCGCTATCAATATATAGTATAAGTATAAGTGGGCTTTTGTAAGTCTTGATGGAGGAGGCAGTCCAAATACCCAAAATTATGGTTCAAAAGGTATGTTTATCTCCAGTATTTGATTCACACTAGTGCTTATATCCTTCCAAAATGAGGATATCCGGGGGCAATCCCAGAACATATGGGTGTGTGTGCCTTTATGTACTCCACATCTCCAGCACCTGCCGTTGTATGGTTGCCATAATGTTTAGTTATTACTGAGTGTGAAAAATCATATCACCACCCTCCATCGAAACTCCCTCCACAAATTTGCTGCTGTGGTCAAATGTATTCCTTTCCAGGTCTTTGCCCATTGCACATCCTCCAGTTTGATACCTGATTCTGCAAATCAGGAGGCCTTTTATATGTTCCAGCTGGTCTGAATCAGCTGTTGCCATAAAATTTACCAACTGTGATATTATACCCTGGAGTGGGAGGATTTAGCCAAATCTGACAGTAATTTTGTAAGGGATTTAGTTTGTTTGTTAGTTGGCTTCTATTGCCCCAGGCAAATAACGTCTGAGCTGAAAATACCCAACAAGATCTCATTGATAATTTAAATTATTTTGATAACTGTTGAAAGGATTTTAAACAGTTTTCCATGAAGTTGGCCTATAAATATAAGTCCCTTCCTCCACCAATTTTGAAAACCCATATCCAGCCTATAGGGCAAAATTCTAAGCATGCCCTCAAGGGCATGTATATTGTCACTGTCATTAGTAATTTAAAATATGAACAGACCACTCTCCAGGAGGATAACAGAATTGCTGCTCAAGGATTATTAGTATTTATTTTTAAATCCTTCTGAATCCATAAGCACCAAGTCTTCCATTGTCTTAGTATTGAAAGAAATGTTTTGATCTCCACCAATAAACAGTTTATCTCCACTGCCATAAATGGAATTAATGCTTAAAGTTGTGAAGACGAAAAATATTTCTGAAAATTGGGTGAGCCTAGGCCACCCTTACTTTTGAGTAATAATAAAACCTTCCATTTTACTCTTGGAATCTTCCCTGCCCAGATAAACTTAACCATTGTTCTTTTAAATGTTGTCCAAAAGCTACCAGGTAACTTCAGGGGAGAGAAGAAAATAAAAAGAAAAACGAGGGAGTATATTCATTCGAACACACGTTTTCATAGTTGGTTTCATATAGTTTGCTAAGATCTTTAGTGATCCATATCCTCTAGTATCTCAACCCTGATTTGACCCACTTAAAACTACCTTTCTTTGGGGGAACAGCACCCGGACCTAGTGGAAACATCTCAGTCTTACTGTCATTTATTTTAAAACCTGAAATCAACCCAAACTTTTCCAACATTTCCTTTATTGTATGGATCCTTTTACCAGATCTGCTACATATAGGAAAGCATCATCCACATACAGGGAGATTCTAACCTTTGACCCCCCACCCCTGTGCCTTGGAAATCATTTAATTGCCTTATCATTGCCTCTAAAGGTTCCATACTAAGGAAAATAGTAGAGGGTAGAGTGGACATCCTGCCTGGTTTCCTGTTGTATACCAGAAGTTGAGAAGATAACCCCATTCACCTTTACCTGAGCCCATGGATCTCTGTATATATTGCTGATCCATTTTTGAAAATGTTTTCCAAACCCAAATTTCTGTAATTTTTTCAAAATATTTCCAATCAAGGCAATCAAACGCATTCTCTGCATTCAGATAAATAATTGCATGTAATGTTTTTGAAGGGAAGTTCTGTCAGGCAGTTAGTGTATTCAAGAGAAGACAGATGTTATTGTCCACCTGGGAACAGAAGTAGGAGGTTGCTTACTTAAAGAAGTTTGGTTTATATTCTGTTTTAACTGAAATATTTGAATAGTTTTGTACTTGAAATTAGTTCTGTGTGTTAAAATTACTACTTTGAGTTAGAACTGTTGCTTGGGCTGTGATATTGTAACTATTGGGGCTTGTGGGAACACTTGTTTGGCAGTGATAATTAGAGTGAAATTTAATGTGATGTTTGCCTGGGGTTAGGGGAGGGGTAATTACAAGAATCATCTTGTCTTTCATTGTCCACCTGGAAACAGAAGTAGGAGGTTGTTTAGGAAAGAGGTTTGTTTATATTCTGTTTTAACTGAAATATGTGAATAGTTTTGTACTTGAAATTAGTTCTGTGTGTTAAAATTACTACTTGAGTTAGAACTGTTACTTGGGCTGTGATATTGTAACTATTGGGGCTTGTGGGAACACTTGTTTGGCAGTGATAATTAGAGTGAAATTTAATATGATGTTTTCCTGGTGGTGATAGAGCCTCCCACCCAGCCTGTTTTGTAGGCTTCCTTAGATACTGAAAAAGCCACAGGGGTTGGGATTGAAGGGCTGTGTATTTCGTTTGTGACTGAAATTTGAAGCAATAGGAACTGGTGGGCCTGTGACATCATACGATACTGATGTCTGCATGCACACACTGTTAGCAGGACTGGACACACACTGGACTATATGTGTTTGTGAGACTTGGAAACATTATTGGTGGGGTTGAAATAGGGTTCGTAAACAACTGCAGTCAGTATAGAGGAGAGACAGTATTCTGGGGAAGGGACTGAGAAAAGCTGTCTGTGCCATTATGAACAGAGAGGGACAAAGAGGGTGGCCACATTCCACCATGGCAGACATCTGCAGAAGAGTTTTAGGCTGCACAGGCTGTGGGATGGCAATAATTTTCAATTGGGCCTGAGAGAGGGAGGCTGCCCACTCTGTAGACCGCTATCTCATATCAGGAGTGAAGTATATTGGTTAAGGAGTAAGCTGGGGAGTTGGGGTTGTGTGTCCAAGGATAAGGGTGGATATGGGTGGCAGAAGGGTGGGCTGAAGGAAGGCTGGGGCAACGCCAGAAATTACAGGACATTATGTTACACCAAGCAGGAGGGGGATATTAGGGACAAAGGGCCCTTAGATAGGATGTTGATGATAAGGAGAAATGTACGGGTAAACATTCTGAATATAAAGAGAGTGGAGGGGAAGAGTCAGGAGGGGCTGTTGTGGGGAAGCCTAAAAAGCAGACTGTGGGAAGGAAGCTCCTAAGGAGAACAGGGCAAGAGGGGAGGAAGAGGGGCAGTTTAGAGGGGCAGTCAGAGGAAACTCAGGTTACTTGATGGAGGCTGGCATAGAGTGTTTCAATAAATTTGAGCTGCTAACAACCTAGAGGGGAGGAAGGGGTTGGTGGAAATGAAGAAACTGATACAGAGGCTGGGGAGGGGAGTCTGATACCCATAGGGCATCACAGACCAGCAACTGAAAGGATAGAAATAGTCCCAGAGGGAGAAGGGGAAACGTAAATGTTAAGCAGATAGAGGAGATGGAACATATTGCAGACATGAGAGAGGAGAGCATGACTGGAGAGAAACTGGGAGACAAGGAGGTGGGGGAGGGGCCCCTTCAGGAGGGGGTCTGTACCAAGGATGGGGCCCTAGGTAAAGGGGACCCACAGAGGGCCTCTGGAGGCAGGGGTACTATTACAAGGGAGGAGGATGGTGGTGTGGGGGAAGGGGAAATCATCAGGGCAAGGACAAATGGTTCTGATAAGAGAGGGGTTAAAGGGACACCTATTCAGGGGGGTCTGAGTAAGGGCAAAATAACAAGGGAGGCAGAAAGGAGAGGGTGACAAGGGGTCTCTAGTAAGGTGGGAAAATTCCCATGGAATTGAGATCATGAATAAAGGGGGAATGGGGTTGGCAGCGATATTGGAGGTAAACTATAAGGATGATGGCAGAGTTAAGGTTCTTATTGGGAGACTTGATGATTAGGGGTATCCATTGGGAGGGACAGGGGTGGATGCCATAGCCAGGTGAAGGTAGTGAGTATCTCTGGGCTCACGGTGCACAGAACAAAGTTCATGTGTACTGAACTGGTTAGGATTGTGGAGGGAAACCGGATTTCCTGGTACATTTGGGAACCAACGATCTAGAGGGAATAAGCGCTTTGAAAATCCAGCAAGGTTCCAGAACTCGTCAGAGTCTGTCGGGATAATGGACGACATTTCTTTTCGGAGATATTGCCAGTACCAAAGGCCCCAGTGGAGAAAAAAATGAAGATCACAGAGGTTAATGACTGGCTCAGGAAGTGGGGTGAAGAAAGTGGGTTGGGGGTGTTAGGGAACTGGAAAGGAGTTTGGGAGGATAAGGGACTGTATGCCAAGGACAGGCTTCATCTTGCCCAGTTAGGGAAGGAAGTCCTTAAACAGGGGTGGCTGACTACATTCAAGAAAAGTGGTTTTAAACTTGTGAGGGGAGGGATAAGGAGGGCTGACTAGAAGCCCCTCCTCCAGATGAGGGGAGTAGCCTTCAAACCCAAGGGGGAGGGGGAAACAGACTGGGGAGGAGGTTTCAGGAGGAGCAGAGGGTGGATGGATGTACAAGGAACCTGGGTGGGGTCTAAACAAAGGGATCAGGAATAAGGGGTGGGGTGGTGTTAGTAAATGCCAGGAGCTTGTGAAACAAGTTGCCAGAGTTCCAGGCCATGCTGCTCGTGGATGATGTGGCAGTCACGGGAAACGTACGACAAAACCATGACTGGGACCTAAACGGGGTACACTATGCTTAGGAAGGATAGAAAGGAGGGTGGAGTGGCTATGTTCATTAGAGATGACATAGAAATTGCTAGGGTAGAAGAGGCAGAGGGAACGTGGAGGCCTTATGGGTCACCTACGAACCCCGGCAGGAGGTAAGGTCAAGCTGGGTGTAGTATATAGGCCCCCGGGATGGGTGATGTTCTAGAGGATGGTTTGCTGGACAACATCATTGCCCAGTGTGGTCCAAAAGGGAGAGAGTAGTGTTGATGGGGGACCTTAATATGCCAGGTACAAACTGGGGAACCATGTCCTCTAAGGTGGCCAAGGAGCAGAGGCTGCTGGATGGCTTCCAGAATGTGTTCTTAATGCAGCACGTGATGGAGCCCACAAGGGAGGGGCATGTCCCAGGCGTGGTTCTGGCAGATGGGGATCTGGTAAGGACCTGGTTGTAGAGGATCCCCTGACTCGGAGCGACCACAATAATGTCTGGTTTCAAATAAGCATGGGAGGAGGGCAGGGATCTAGGACACTGGTAGTGGACTTCAGGGGGCAGACTTTGTGGGCACGGGAAATATTCTCAAGGATCACTTGAAGGATTACAACAATGACAAATGTGGAAAAGAGATGGAGGTCATAAAATGGGGACTCATGAGGCAGTCAGGACCTGCGCTGAGGTGAAGTGAGGAGTAAGGTCACATAAACCATGCTGGTCCAGTGAGGTTCAGGTAGTGGTCAGAAAAAGAAGGCTGCCTACAAAAATATAAAACAATGAGAGGGGATAGAAAAAGGAAATGTACCATCTTGCATCTAGAAAAGTCACCCGGCTGGTGCGGGGGCAAAGTCCAGTAAAGAGCAGCAGCTGGCACAGGGGATACTGGAGGGAAAATGGGTTCTTCTGGTACATTGGGGAGCGGAGAAAACTAAGGGCCATCTCGGCAGGTTGAGATCAGAAGGAGGATGGGTGGAAGAGGGAAGGACTAGGGCAGAGGTATTAACAGTACTTCACCTCTGTGTTCACTAGGGAGGGGATGGGATATCTACAAAGCAAGGCACGATGGGGATAGAAGCGTAGTGAGTGGGTTCAGGGGAGCAGCAGAAATGGAGCAAGAGGGAGGGAGAGGTACCCAGGGGTGTCACATCAGGATAAGGATAAAAAGGCAAATAAGGTGGAGGGGACGATGATGCTATCTCCACCGAAAGGGTGTGGTTAGCCCTTAAGGGCCTAAAGAAAGATAAATCTCCTGGGCCAGATGGCATTCATCTGAGAGTACTATGGGAATTGGTGGACATACTGGCTGCACCTGGCGGAGCTCTTCAACAGGTCACTTGAGACAGGGAGGGTACCTAGGATTGGCAGAGGCACATGTGGTGCCAATCCACAAAGGGGGTTGAGGAAGTACCAGGTAACTATAGACCCATCAGTTTGACCTTGGTGGTGGGAAAATTAATGGAGAGTATACTAAAGAAACAATTGGGGGTACTTGGAGGAGGTGGGATGTCTGGATAGTCAGCAACATGGGTTTGTGCAAGGTAGATCATGTCAAATTAATCTTGTGGAGTTCTATGAATGAGTAACATCAGAACTGGACAGGGAAAGCCTGTGGATGTATTATTCTTGGACTTCAGCATGGCGTTCAACTCTGTCCCCACAATGGTCTGGTGGAGAAACTGACGGGTTGGGAGTAGGCCCTTGTTGGTCAGATGGATTGAAAACTGGCTAGCTGGATGCACTCAGAGAGTAGTGGTCGGTGGGGAGCTCTCGAATCCTAGAGAGGTCGGTAGGGTACCGCAGGGTTCGGGTCCCTGGGTCCAATCCTGTTTAATGCATACATTTTGGACATCAGAGAGGGTATAGGGTGTGAAATGAGTCTCTTTGCTGACGACTCCAAGATGGGAGTAGTGGTTGAGGAGGAAGAGGGTGGTTGGCCCTACAAGTGGACCTGGACATCATGGAAAGGTGGGCTTACATGGAAATTAAATTTCAATATCACCAAGTGCAAGGTGTTACATCTTAAACAAGCATTGAAATCCTTTCTGTGGAGGAAAGCGTTTGGGGATGATATTGAACTGATCTGATCTTATTATTTATTATGATGTCTATATTATTTATTCTACTGATTTTTTTATGATGTGTTATTTGGATGTATTTTATAGACTGTTCTGCCTTGATTTTTGAAAGGCACATTAAAAATAAAGATTATTATTATTATTATTATTATTATTATTATTATCTTGGGCAGGGAAACCTAAACACAGGTACACCCTGGGAGGGGAAGGCTGAGGCCTCAACAGGGAAAAAGACCTAGGGGTCATGGTGGATGCATGTATGAATAACTCGAGCAGTGTAGGAGAGCTGTAGCAAAGCAAACATGATGTTGGGATGCATCATAAGGGGGATCACCTCTAGGAGCAGGGAAGTGATTCTGCCACTGTACAATGGATTGGTTAGACCACACCTTGAGTACTGTGTACAGTACTGGAGACCACACTTGAAGAGGGACATACAGTTCCTGGAGAGGGTACAGAGGAGGGCAACTAAGATGATACGAGGACTAGGGGATTTGACGTGGAGGACAGACTTGAGGAGCTCTGCCTGTTTTCATTGGAGGAGAGGAGAGACAGGGGGACATGATTGAGGTCTTCAAGTACCCTCAAGGGAATAAATAGGGTAAACACAGAGGGGTCTTTAGACTAAAGCAGGACGGTATCACCAGAGGGCATGGTTTGAAGTTGGAAGGTGGAAGGGTGAGGTGGGGGAAGGGAGGAGGTTTTTCACTGAGAGGGTGGTGGATCCTTGGAACATGTTGCCTGGTGAGCTGGTTCAGAGATCCACAGTGGAGGGCTTCAAGAGAGGGTGGGACAGACACAGAAAGCAGATGTATCAGATGATGGCCTGGCCCAGAGTGGTGGGGATGGATGATAGGGGTTTCTGGAACACAAGGTGGGGAGGGCCTCAGTACCCAACTAGGAATCTGAGGTTCGAGCAGACTGACAGACCGTAAGGCCTAATCTACTGGCAATTAGTATGTTATCTCTGATGTGCCTACCAGGAATAACTCCCGTTTGATCAGTATGTACTAGTGTGGTAATTATCCTTTGAAGCCTCAGACATATGACGCTTGTGACTATCTTAGCATCTTGATTAAGGAAAGATATTGGGCAAAAGTTAGAACAATATGTTGATTCCTCCATGGTTTTAGCAATACTGAGATCAGGGCTCCATTCCAGGTATCTGGGGCAGCATTCTTCTCATTTGCCTTTTGCAAACCTTTGTAATTAAAGGTACCAACTCCCTTAAAAATCCCTTGTAAAACTCCTATATTGTACCCGTGGTCCCAGTGCCTTTCCTGCTTTAAAGGATTTAGTTGCTTCCTGTACCTCTGTCTCTGAAAAAGGTGCATCCCATCATCTCTCTGTGTTTGAGACAGCTTTGGTAAATTAATTTTATTTAGGAAGTCTTGTTCTGTCTGTTCATGATCTAAGCCCCTCCCCTGCTATATAGATGTCTATAAAAGTTAGAAAATTCATTAGCAATTTAGGATGGTTGGGAGACCTTAAAATGCAGATTGTCTGATGGACAGATGGTAGGAACATATCTTTCTGCCTCCTGTGTTTTAGATGAAGGACTAATAATCTATCAGCATGGTCTCCACCTTCATAATACACGTCTAGTTTATCGAGACATTTTATGTCTTTCTAAGAATCAGATCATTATATTTCTCTCTAACCTTTTGAGTTCCACTAATAACTTTGGGTCTCTAGAACACTTGTGTTGATCTGCCAATGTCCTTATCTGATTCAGAACACCTGTCATGGCTGTTCTGTGTTGTTTGTTTTTATATGCAGTATATGACAGGGTATGTCCCCTTATTACTGCTTTTAAGTCATCCCATATTCATTTTAATTTTGAATCCCCTCTGTGTTTTCATTTATATAGTGTTTTATAACTTAATAGAGTCCACATATGTCTTGTCATTTAACAGGCCCTGGGTCAAATCGGCAAGTACCCCCTCTTCTCTGGATCCCAGATCACTTTTGTTGAAATCATGGTGTGTTCTGAGAATGTAATTGAGTGGATACGTAGGTCTTGGAATGTGTAGGTCAAGTTATTTTGTGTGTAAAATCTATCCAGTCTTGAATATGAGTTGGTGGCACCAGAATAGAAAGTGTAATCTGTTGTTTTAGGATTAAACTCTTTCCATGGGTCCACCAAACCAGACTCCAAGCATAGTGTTCTAAGCAAATGGGAGCAGGTGTTTTGAATTCTGGGTCCTGAAGGATTTTATCCAGGGCTGGATTTTCTGCACAGTTCCAATCCCTACACATATCAGCTGTCTCTCTGGGAGGCCGGAAATCAAACAAAATAAATACCTGAAGAATTCACCCATGGGGAGTCAGAGCATAAACTGAAATAATGTGAGCAGGTTTCCCATATATATATATATACCTGAAATTAAGGCCAGTCGCCCAGTCCCTGCTGTTGTTACCTTATTCACTTGCAGGAGAGCCCTGCTCTAATCATTGTTGCCACCCCAGCTTTTTTGTCTTAGTGTGAGTCTGAGTACACTGCCCAAACCCACATTTTTCTTAATTTAAGATGATCTTCAGCTGGCAACTTAGTTTCCTGCAAACAGGCTATATCACAACTTTCTACGCAGTTCTTGTAAAATTCCTGCCCGCTTTACAACATTATTAATTAATTTTACATTAACAGAACAGTCCTTTATGGAAGACATAGTCTAACCATTCATAATCCAAGCCATTCCTTCATCTTCCATCTACCCCCACCCAACAGACCCCCCATAACATTTAATTCATGTCTGGAGAACGTACTCAACTTAAGTAAAAGAGAAAGAAAAGAAACACATTATTAATTGGCAACTATGTCCCATTGTACATAAAACTTCAGTCATTAAAACAAATATTTAATCTAATCCCAGCTAACAGGCTGAAGATGTTACTTCTAACAGAGTCAGAACTCCCATGAACAGAGTGGTTAACTAACAATTTTATAGGATGAAGGATGTTCAAACTGTGGGCACTCTCCGCCCTGAGGGAATTATCTACCTAACTCAGTGATAATAGAAACATAGAATTTAATGGCAGATAAGGACCGCTTGGCCCACCTAGTCTCCCCATTTCCCTACCTAACGGATAAGCTGCAGATCCTAGTTAACCAACAGCCTACTTCCTCCTACCCTCACTAGAATTGCCTTATGTCTTTCCCATGCATCCTTGAAATCCCCCACTGTTTTGACTCTATGACCTCCTCAGAAAGGCTGTTCCATGCACCTACAACCCTCTGTGTGAAGAAATACTTCCTCACATTACCTCTGAGCCGTCCACCTCTATCTTCAAATTGTGCCCCCTTGTTCTTACACATCTCTTTTTGAAAGATGGTACCCTCTTGGACTTTGTTGATTCCCTTGAGGTATTTGAAAGTTTCTGTCATGTCCCCTCTCCTCCGTTCCTCAAGGCTATACATCATAAGCTCCTTAGTCTTTCTTCATATGTCTTCTGATGCACACCCTGCACCATTTTGGTTGCCCTCCTCTGGACAGCCTCCACCCTGTCTATGTCTTTGTGGAGATGGGGTCTCAGAACTGTACACAGTATTCCAGATGTGGTCTTACCAACTGTCTGTACAGAGGCCAACAACTTCCTGTTTTCTACTGGTGATGCCTCTCCTATGCATTCCAGTATCCCCAGCCCTCCTTACTGCCTTCTCACATTGCTGGCCCACCTGTAGGTCATTTGATATGACTACCCCGGTCCCTTTCCTATTTTGTTGTTGTCAGTATTTCACCCGCATTGTGCACTCTTGCCCTGGGTTTTTGTTTCCCAGGTGCATTATTTGCACTTCTTTGCGTTGAATCTAAGCTGCCATACATTTGACCATTCCTCCAACCTTGCCAAGTCCTTTTCATCCTTTCCACCCTACCTTCGTATCAACCCTGTTGCAGATCTTTGTGTCATCTGCAAAGAGACATACCTTCAAACAACATGAAGTCTTGCTATATTCTGACAGTAGCAGTGAGTCTCAACCTTCAACTGCCCCGAGATGAAAGAGTTAACTTTCCATGCCAGGCATGGAACGCTGAGCTCGAGCTCGGTTGAGACTCTGTCTGTTGCTGTTTAAATTCAAACCGTCAGATTCTTTACTCTCCTCACTGAACAGTCGCTCTGGAGATTTCTCCTTCTGCTCGGTTCAATTTGGTCGGTTAAAGTATCGCTTTTCTCAGTTTTCGACCGAATTTAAACCGTAACCTGTCGGTTCAGTCTCTGTCTGTGGTATTTGTGAGTACTAGATAGGTTATATTTTATTCTGTTCTGTGGAACTTGTAAGCGGTTCATCGGTTCGGTTTGAACCGATCAAGTTGTTAAAAATCTTAAATTGTACTTTTAGAGTGTGAGTTACTGGTTCTTATCGGTTCTAAAAAACGGATTTTATTACGTTTTTCCACGACCGATGACACAGTCAGGAACCGATAAGAGGGTCTTGCCTGGCAGATTGCCATAAAAGGGTAAGTTTGGTTAGGACTGGCACAATGTCTGAGAAACCCAAAAGAAAAACCGACCCACTGGGTTTCAACACTGCAGTGTGTGTGGGAAGTCTTTGCCAAGGCTGACCCCACACCACCTGTGTTTATTGTCTGGGGTTTAACCACCTCAATGCAGACTGCCAGATTTGTAAAAATTTCCTGCAGCTACCTAGAAAAGAGAGTTGGTAGGCTCAGGAAAGGAGGCCAAAACGTCCACTGAACCGGATGGCCAGCCCAGTTCGGTTCAAACCGAACCAGAAGGAGTGCCCTCTGACCAGGCGAGACTTCTTCAGGCAAAAGGAGAGCCGATTCTGAGGAGTCGGTTCTGGCTAAAAGAACTAGAAAAGAAAATCAGCTGGTGTGGACCCAAAACTTTCCTCCAACTGCTGAAGAAATAGCCAAAGCGATCAAAATTGTCTGTCGCTTTCCTTCAGTTTTGACCGAACCGTGGCACCATCAGGCAGGCGCCCGGTTCAGCGGTTCCACCGGGTTCAAGAGTATGATTTAGAGGAATTTTATGAACCGGAGGAGGAGGAGGAAGAGGAGTATGAGGAAAGTGAATGTGGATTTGAAAGTCTGGATGTGCCCATTGACCCGGACATCTCCCCAGACAGACCTTCAGGAGTGTCTCCTCCTAGGCTTCTGAGTCCCCTCCATTTCTTGTTTTATAAAAAAGTGGCTGAAACCTCCAGCTTCCTATGGAAGAAGCTGTGGATGACCAGGAGGAGCCTGACTGTGTGGAAATGATGGATATCTCAGAGTCTAGGAGGCTGTCTATTCCTTGCACAAATCTTTTGGGAAACAGACATTTAAGATTTTAAAGACTCCTAACACTATACTTCCTGTGGATAAAAGAATGAACAAGAGGTATACATTGTCAGACTCAGACACAGAGTTCCTTACACAACAATGCAGCCATGTTAGGGGTAGTGCAGGCTGCAGCCTGTGATAAAGCAAACATTCCCTTGGCTTCACACCCCGGACAAGGACTCCAGGAGGATTGATGCCATGGCAAAGAAACAGTACATGGCAGCATCCTTGGGACTCAGACAGGCCAATTATATGGCCTATACTGCTAGGTATCAAAATCCAGATGGGACACTGTTATGGCTTTAGCAAAACAGGTCCCTGGCCAGCTGCCAAGGAGCTGGAGCAGGTGGCTGCTGATGGTATTGAGGCATCCAAGGTACAATTCCATGCTGCAGTAGACTCCAGTGATGTGTCATCTAGAGTCATGGCTACATTTGTGGCACTTCAAGAATGGCTTGGCTCAGATGTACTAGCCTGTCACAGGATACCCAGACTAAGGCCATGGATTTTCCTGTTAGGTAATTCTCTGTTTGGGGAGCAAACAGAGAATTACATGAAGAAAATGGATGAGTATAGGACCACCTATAGGAGTGCACAGGCCAAGGAAAGGCAGGCCACTCTCAAAGGCAGCTTCCCAGGGGCAGGGGCAGGCCTTTTCATAGGCCTTTTACCAAGCCCAGGCCTCCTCTTCTGCTTATGCCCAGAGGGGTTCTTTAGAGGAGAGGCAGCCGGGTACAAGCAGGCCTGCTTCCACCCCTCAGCCCAAAGCCCCTGCCAAACAGGCACCCTGATGGGGCTGCCAGGGCCGATTCTCAGCTACCTGTAGGGGCAGGCTGGCTACTTTGTCCAGGACTGGGAGTCTCTGACATCAGACAAATGGGTCCTGGAAGTAGTAAGCCAGGGACTGGTTCTCAGCTTCAAAAGTTTCCAAAGATGAGAACCAGATCCTTTCCACCTGCAAATCCATCAGAGACACTTGCCTTAGAGGCAAGGTCTCTTCCTCCTAGCTCTCAGAGCTATGGAAAGGGTTCCACCCACACCAGGGCAAAGGGTTGTACTCCAGGTACCTCCTTACCCCAAAAAGACAGGAGAATGGCGGCCCATCCTGGATCTCAGATACTTAAACAAGCACCGTTTAAAACCAAAATTCAAAATGGTGACTCTGGGATTATTCTACCCTCTCTAAGGCCAGGGACTGGCTAGTGTCCCTGGACCTCAAGGATGTCTACTTCCATATTCTCATCAGAAGCTCCCATCAAAAGTACCTCAGGTTCGAGCTGCCCTCAGGCCATTACCAGTTCAGAGCAATGCCCTTTGGCCTCACCTCTGCTCCAAGGGTATTCACAAAATGCCTGGCAGTAGTAGTTGCTTCTCTAAGAAGGCAAAGATTGCCATCTTCCTTACCTGGACGACTGTCTCATAGTAGGCCAGTCTCCAGACCAAGTCAAGTTACACTTACAGATAACTCAGCAACTGCTCACTTCTTTGGGTTTCCTTCTAAATCTTCCAAAGTCAGTTCTAGAGCCTGTACAGCTCCTCACCTTCATAGGCGCAGAGATAGACACAGAGAAGGCCAGCGCCTTCCTTCCCTGGACAGGGCAAGGACCCTGGTCTCTCTGGCCTCCTCATTCACCCTGCAGGTGTCTCGACCAGCAAGGCATTTTCTACAGTTCCTGGGGCACATGGCTGCTTCTACAGCAGTAGTGCAGGGAGCAAGATTTCAGAGGAGGGACATTCAGTTCCATTTGAGAGCCTTCTGATCTCAAAGGAAGGACCCTCTGACCAAATTGATCCCAGTAACTCGAACCCTGATCCAGGCCCTACAGTGGTGGCAGGATCAGAACAATCTGAGACAAGGGGTTCCCTTTGTCACTCAGTCTCACTCTTTAATCCTTACTACAGATGCCTCCCTCTTGGGGTGGGAGCTCACATGGGCGACCTGACCACCCAGGGGTTGTGGTCCCCTCAGGAATCTTTGCTCCACATCAATCTATTGGAACTCAGACCAGTATTTCTAGCACTTCAAGCTTTTTCCAAATCTGTTCAGAACAAAGTTATACAGGTCAGAACAGACAACACCAGCATAATGTGGTACATCAACAAGCAAGGAGGCACTCGATCTATGGCCTTGTGCACAGAAGCAATGAAGTTGTGGTCTCTGGCTTACTCCTGAACACCTCCCTCACGGCAGTTCACCTCCCAGGCAAGGACAATGTCCTGGCAGATGCTCTCAGCAGGATTTCCCAGGGCCATCACGAATGGTCACTGGACCCCTGGTCTTGGAGGTGATATTTTCCAGATGGGGCACCCGCAGATAGATCTTTTGCAGCCCCAGAGAATCACCAACTTCCCTTTTTGCTGCAGGCCCCAGTGTTGGGTTCAGTCCCTGGATGCCTTAGTTCTCAATTGGGAAGGAAGTTTCTCTATGCTTTTCCCCTTCCTCTCCTGTTCAAAGTGCTAGTCAAAATCAGATCTCAACCCTGCAAGATGATCCTGATTACTCCAGACTGGGTCAGACAGCTCTGGTATCCACTCCTACTGTCCTTAGCAGTCCATCTTCCCTGTGTCTTCCGAGGAATTACAACCTGTTAACCTGTGCTCAGGGGAGGGTTTGGTACCGAACCTCAAATCTCTCAATCTCAAGGCCTGGCTCTTGAAGAGTTAGAGTTTGCTGATTTATACCTCTCCCAAGGTGTAATGGATATCCTGAAGGCTTCTAGAAAACCTTCCACCAGGGCTACTTATAATTGCAAATGGAAAAGATTTTCCATATGGTGCTCTGGGAAGCATATTTCCCAAAATCTGCTGATCTGCCCACAGTCCTTGATTATATGGTACATTTAAATAGCTTGGGGCTGAGACCAGCTACACTAAAAGTGCATCTGGCAGCTGTGTCTGCTTTTATTTCAGCAGGTAAGCCCTCTTCTCTTTCAGCTCATCCTGTATTCTCCAAGTTTTTCAAGGGATTGCTTCACACCAACCCTCTATTCAGGGACCCTGCCCCTGCCTGGGACCTTAATGTTTGCATTGCTCAGCTTATTCAACCCCTTTTGAGCATTTGTCTTCAGCAGAGCTTAAGTACTTGACTTGGAAGACTGTGTTTCTGGTAGCCATCACTTCTGCCAGACGCATAAGTGAATTACAAGCTTTGTCAGTGGAGCCTGATTTTATCTCCTTTCATAGAGATAAGGTGGTCCTCAGGACTAACAGGAAGTTCTTGCCTAAGGTGGTTTCAGATTTCCATCTTAATCAATCTATGTCTCTTCCAGTGTACTTCACTGACCATTCCTCCTCTGGTGAGAGGAGGCTGCACAGTTTAGATGTGAAAGAGCCCATAGCTACTACATAGAGCGCACCAGGGTCACAGGTTTGACTCTCCAACTATTGCTCACTTATGGTGAGGTTGGTAAAGGAAAACCTGCCACTAAAAGATCCATTGCCAGGTGGATTGTCTCTTGTATCCAATTTTGTTATGAAAACTGGGTAAGGTTCCTCCCTCAGGCCTGAGGGCTCACTCTACCAGAGGTACAGCTGCTTCCCTGGCTGCTGCCAGGGACATCCCTATTCTAGAGATATGTCAATCAGCTACCTGGAAAACAGTTCACACTTTTACCAAGCATTACCCCTGGACATCCAGGCTAGGAGTGATGCTCGGTTTGCACAGCTGTGCTTCAGAGCCTATTTCCTAAGTAGGTTCTGTCCCTCCTCCATGGAGGTACTGCTTTGAGTTCGTTACTGTCAGAATATAGCAAGACTTCATGTTGTTTGAAGAAAGATTACTCACCTTAGTAATGTTGTTTCTTCTAATGGAGTCTTGCTATATTCTAACATCCCCTGCCTGCCCCTCTCAGAACCTCTGTTTTTGGGATGGGTGGGCAGTGCAGTGTTGGCACTCAGGTGCCCACCTTTTTGGGGTGAGTTGGGTTGTGTTTTTCATTTTTGGGTCTCCTGACTTGAGTCTTTGTTTTGGGACCAAAAATGTGTTTTATGTTTAGTAGCCAGTTGGCTAGTGTAGGTTTACAGCTTCCACACAGGACCTTAGTGAGTTTAGCTCGTAAAGATCTGACAGTTTGAGTTTAAACAGCAACAGACAGAGTCTCAACCGAGCTTGAGCTCAGCGTTCCATGCCTGGCATGGAAAGTTAACTCTTCGTCTCCAGGGCAGTTTGAAGGTTGGGACTCACTGCTACTGTCAGAATATAGCAAGACTCCATTAGAAGAAACAACATTACTAAGGTGAGTAATTTTTCTTCCTCCAGTCCCTCCAGAATGTCACTTATAAAGACATTAAAAGGACCGGCCCCAGTACTGAACCCTGCAGTACCCACTAGTAACCCTCCTTTCTTCACTGTGGACTCCATTTACTATTACCCGCTGTGTCCTGTTGTCCAGCCAGTATTTTACACGCTACCACCCTGGGACCCACTCCCAGTCTGGCTAATTTGTTTATTGATCTTTTTGTGCGGGACTGTGTCAAATGCCTTGCTAAAGTCTAGGTAGGCCATGTCCACAGCCCCTCCCTGGTCTACTACTTTGGTCACCCAGTCAAAGAAATCTATTAGATTCATCTGACATGACCTTCCTGCTGTGAATCCATGCTGCCTTTGGTCCTGTGTCCCACTGGCCTCTAGGTGCTCAACAATTCTTTCCTTCAGAAGTGATTCCATCATTTTCCCTACCACTGAGGTCAAACTGACAGGTCTGTAGTTTCCTGCCTCTGTCTTGCTCCCATTTTGTGAAGGAGAATCACATCCACCCTCCTCCAGTCCTCAGGTACCACACCATCCTCCCGTGATTTATTAAAAGGGTAGTCAGTGGTGTTACTAGTTTTTCCCTTAGTTCTTTAGAATTCTGGGTGAATCCCATCAGGCCCCATTGCTTTATCCACCTTCAGTTTTAAGAGTTCTTTCAGAACCCTTTCTTCTTTGAAAGGACTAATATAAACCCCTATCAAGAGTGCTTCTATTGACTGGATTAGGTCTCCCCTGCTTTTCCATTGTGAATACTGAGCAGAAATATTCGTTCAGAGTCCCTGCTTTTCACTGTCGCTCTCTGCCCAACCACCTTCCTCTTTATTCAGCCTCAGTATCCCTACCTTCCTTTCTTTTGCTCCCTAATGTACCTATAAAGGTTTTATCCCCTTCTTAACTGAGTTGGCTGTCTTTTCCTCAGTTTGGCCCTTTGCTATTCTGATGGCCTTCCCGCTTCCTTCTGCTTTAACTGGTACAGTTCTCTGTCCTGCTCCTTCTGTATTTCCTTTACTTCCTGAATGCTATCTTTTCTCCTTACCATCCCCTCCACTTCTTTTGAGAACCATAGTGTTTTTTCTTTCGTTTTGATTTGTTTATTTGCTTCACACAAAGGCTTGTTGCCTCTGTGATGGCAGTTTTGATGCTTCCCCATTGTTGCTCCACCCCACCTTCTTGCCTGTTTGCTAGTGCTTTGCTGAGGCACTCTCCCATTTTGACAAAATCAGTCCTCCTGAAGTCCAGTACCTTCACTTTTGTGTGGCTTGACTCTACAGCTAAGTTTATCGTAAACCACACCGCTTTGGTGGTCGCTTGTTTCAGATGGCTACCCACTTCAAGATCAGAGATCCTCTCTCCATCCCCATTTGAGAGTACCAGGTCTAGATTGCTCCTCCCGAGTGGGTTCCAAAACTAGCTGTCTGAGGCATGCCCCTGTAGGGCATTGACAATGGCCCTGCTGTTGGATGTGGCTGCAGCAAAGGTGCTCCAGTTAACATCTGGCATATTCAGGTCCCCTATCAGCAATATCGCCTTTTCTCTGCCATCCCAAGGATGCCTTCTATCATTTCCTTGTCCATTTCCTCCCTGAGACGGGGTCTGTATACAACCCTGTGTGGATTGTGGAGCCATTACCAGTCTCCATGGTGACACACAGTGCCTCTCTCCTCCCTGTATACCCTTTAGTTCTGTTGCTTTGATCCTTCCCTTACATAAAGAGCTACTCCTCCTCCTCTTCTTCCCCCACGTCCCTCCTTTAGATTGTGTACCCTGGTATGTTGACATCCCAGTCATGGTTCTCTGTGTACCATGTTTCTGTGACTGCCATGATATCCAGGCATCCCTCTTCCATCTAGCAAAGGTTGGCTGGTTCAGCCTCTGCTAGTAAGCCTAACCAGTCCCTCTATTTCCAAAAATAAAGATTGCTAACCTCCAGGTCTTTGGCCACTCAGCTTAGGTGACCCCAAGCATAGTTTATATAAATTAAAACAGATCCAAGAACTAGAAAGAGATTAAAGGAAACCCCTTTCCTGCTATCTGCCATTATAAAGTAATAATATCTTTCGATCTGCTTCAAAAGAAAATAATTATAATTTACGTCCTTCACCCATAATCCCACATTCATTATCCATTTTATGAATTTTGAATAGCATAACTCTTGTGGTCCAATCAGTTCTGTATCCTTTAGTCCCCTGTGGTGAGCCTTACCACTGTTTTCACTTGTTCCCAGATCTTAACAGTAATCTAGCATGTCCCATTCATTTCATTATAAGTATCATTAATTTATCTAAATAAAAACAACATAACAAATGAGTTTATTTCTTTGTTCTCACCAGCCACAACCATCTGTTTTCTGCTTGACTCAAGTAATAGTTAGAAGGATGCAGCTTCATACGTTCCTGATGATTCTTCTTAGGGATCCAAATGTCAGCTACACCAGGTGAATCCCTGCTGGTAGGAAATACATCCTGGAAACACAAACTGCAACAAAGGTTCCCTTCAGTGACGAGTGTACTCTAAGGGTTCCATGCTACCATTGTGCAGTATATTCAGGTGTGCTTTTAGGCAAGATCCAGCGTGCCATGTCTGAGTGTAGAGGATCAAAACATCTTCCCTTATCCTGCTTGCCCTCCTGTTCCATGGTGCCACTGCCCAGAGAAAGTCCTCTATTTCCTTCTTAGCTTTATCTTCCTTAAGATCTGGAAGAGGTACTTTCTGCACTTCCAAGTATGGTATTCCATTTAGCAGGAGTCAAAGATTTTTGTGCCATCCTTGTCTTGTACCTATAGTTTTGCTGAATATCTCAATTGGGCTTTCATACCCGCTCTCTCAGATATTTCACCACGGCTAAAACTTTTTTCTTTTGCTAGCATCATGGGTGGGTAGTCTTGGTTGACATATACCTTGCGGCCTTCAAGATTCAGATCGTTCTTTCCCCACGCCATTCTGAGACCTTTTTCTTTAGTGGGGTATCGAAGAAATGTTATTATGATTGATCTTGGTAGAGCTTCTGGTTTCGGTTTAGGGCAATTGACCGGTGAGCACATTCAATGTCCAGTGGAAAACCATCTTCTAGCTTTAATTCAGTGCACAACCAATAGTCCATGAATTGTTCCACATTATCTTATTCTGTTCCTCTGGTACTGCAAACACCTTGATGTTATTTCTTCTTGCTCGTGCTTCTGCATCTTTGGCTCTCAGGGTTAAATCTCTTTCTTTTATGTAAATAGGACAAGGAGTGGCTAAATGCCATATGTTCATTTTGCACTGTATTCAAATGCGCCTCAACTGTCGCTTAGAACGCCTCTGACTTTTTAAATCGTTATGTATTCCAGTTACTTTTGTATTTATTTTATGCAGCATTTGTAATATCTTGTGGCTGTCAGCTTTTGTCATCATAGGCCCCAAATCGGAACCAGACTTATTACCATCATCCCGGATCCTGTCAACAGCAAGGACCACGATAATGTCGGACTTAGGCCTATCATTCGAGATGCTCCTGGATCTACTTGGGAGACAATAAATGTAGATTTTTTGTGCAGCCCATATTGTGGGGGATACAAGAAGCCACTTTTGTCTCCATAGATAAAGGTTTTTGCTTCGATGGTGAGCGATTACACTTTTCTCTGCACTCGGTGATTGGAGCTCCATGCTAAGCAGCCAATCAAGGTTGGTGATGTCACCAGAAGTCGCCCTTGCTTTTGTTTAAATTTGTAGAATGCCTTTTTCTTGGTTTATACTGCTTCCTTGACCCTTGCCAAGAACCGTAGTGGTCTCTTGAACCTGTTCTTTTTGGTTACTTTTCTCATGCATATTTTAGATGCCCTGAGAATGGGCCCCTTAATTGCCCCTATCTCTGCTCAACCCCATTTGTGTTGTCCACACCTACTAACTTATCCCTGGCCAGCTCCTTCAGTCTTTTGAAATCTGCTCTTCTAAAATCAAGGATTTCAGCTCTCAGTTGCAGTTTACCAGACCTGAAGGCCAGTTTGAAACAAACAGAGTTATGTCACAGTCCTTAATGGCTCTCCTAATCTCATAGCTCTTATCACCTCTGAGTTGGTTATTACCACATTGAGAATTGCAGTCTGGCCAGTGGGCTGCTTAAAGGGGAACTGTCAGCATAAAAGCCTCACAGCCAAGTGTGTGGCAGATCCCAGTTTGCACTTTGTGACAAAACATTTTTTTTCTACTTACTGTTTACTGCAGTTTAGTAGAATGTATTTGGCAATTTTTCTGACTTCTAAGATGCCATTTCATGTAACCATAAATCCTAGAATCCCCTGCAGCTGACATCAGAGGAGGGTTGCAGAGCTGGGAGATTCAATTGCCTGCAGTATACACGTTAAAGCTTTTGTAAACTAAAATCAGATGTTTGCTGGTCCTGCTGTACTGACTAGGCTTAGTACAGCCCTCTGTGACTGTACCTAGCCCCAGGAAAACATCAGATTAGCAAACAGAAGATAACAGCTTATAAAAACTTCAACATTCACTGCAGGCTATTGAATCTCCCACTGCTGCAGCCCACCTCTGTTGCCAGCTGCAGCAGAGTCTGGCATTTCTAGTTACAGGAAATGCCAGCTACAAGTCAATGAAATTAGCCTGATACAGTCTACTACACTGCAGTAAACAGCAAGTATAAAAGTGTTTTTGCACACAAAGGGCTAATAATGATCAGCCTCACACTTGAGTGTGAGGCCTTAATGGCTGACAGTTCCCTTATCTAAATGTGCCAGCAGACAGTCCTGCAATGCATCCAGCATGAGATGGCTTCTGGGGAGTCATGTGATTCACCAGCACAGGTGCGGCGTGTTAAACCACTCTGCCAAACTAAATCTTTAGATTGGTTAATTATTGGCAACTAGAACATTTTTTGCTAAAAACGTGTTCGCAGTCCTTTTCTACCTCTAGTAGATTCATGCAGGCAATAATTACCTTGGAACCACCAATGGAAGAATTACTGGCAGCACAGATTGAAACCCCCAGCTGTTGCTTGCCTGATGCCTGGGGCCTAAGTGGCTTCACAGTGAGCTTTCACATGACTCTCCTGACAGAACCCCACCCCAGCTGCAGAGCTGCCTTACCCTTAATCGCTTCCTTAGAGAGCTGGGGAGTGTTAAGGAGGCAATCCTAGCGCTGGTCAGTGACATCAAGTCCTTTCATCCTGCACTAGAGGAGTTGTCAAGGTGCGTGGGAGACTCAGAGACATGGATTAGTTCCATGGAGGACCATCAGGCTTGTATTGGATCCAAAATAGTATCTCTCAGGAACAAGTGACGCAGCTGGAAGAATGGATCGAGGATCAGGAGGGCCACAGTCGGATAAATAATCTGGTCCTTGTGGGATTGCCGAAGGTGCAGAAGGATCAGATTCCATACAATTTGTACAAAATTTCTGCTAAAAACAGTCGGTCCTTCACCGATGATATCTCCCATATTATAGAATGGTCCCACTGGTCATTGCACCCATGTCCAGTAGAGGGTGAAAAGCCATGACCAATTATCTTCTGGCTACTGAATTTCTTGGAGAAACAACATATTTTATCGAAAGTGCATGACATCAAGGAGCTGCTGTGGGAGGGTACATGACTCTTCCTCTTCCAGGATCTTACTCCTCATGTCCGACAGAAGCAGGCTGAGTACAAAGGCATAAATCTAAATTACTGGCTGCTCACTATACTTTTGAATTCTTTACCTAGCTAAATGATCGCTCTACAGAGAATGGGCATAAGCATTTTCTTTCATGAGCAAGCTTTAGATAGAACTTCTGCATTGTTCCATAACTTATTTTCCCAGCATCACAGAGATAGGAGGCTGTATCATGAAAACAGTGACTGAGGGGAGGCACATTGACTTCAGTGTGGTTATTTTAAGTCCTGTGATGTTTAATTTTAAAGAGCTAAGTACTGTGGACATTTATAGGACTATATTTCTTTAATTTTATTATTCTTGATTTGGATTAGCCTCTCTTAGGTAGAGCTGGTGGTGACACATTGGGATGGGACTGCCTTATGGATAATGCCTATGGCCGGGGGTGGGGAATGAAGTTCTTGAGTTAATTGTATAGCAGATTTTTTAATACCAGATGTGCAGCAGTTGGTTAATATTTTTGATTCACATGGGAGTTACAGTTGCTTAACATTTCACCTAATGGTGGTTCCAGGAGGACTCTTTGGTGAGAGATGCTGTCTTCCATAGTCGCATCTTGGTTGTACTTCTGCCATAGATGGGGAGGCTTACAAGCTCATACAGCATGCATATCAAGGGATTCCAGCAGTGGGGATGCTTATGCATCATCGCTGGAGGTGGACATTCCCACTGTCTACAAAAGGTGGGATGTTGCTTAAGACAGCTGCTAGAGACCTCCAGGATGTGTTCCTCCTTGAGGTCTGAGAAATCTTCACATGTGCTCTCAGCAGAGCCTTTCTTTAGGGATTTTGTCAGAAAGCACCACAGGAATGTTTTGATTGTTTTGTTACTACTTTGTCTAGCTGCCCAAAGTTGTAACTAATGTTTATTCATTTCTTTACCTCCGTGTAAGCTGTTATGAAGTCCGTGCACTCATGGAGGGTGGGTGAGCGCAGAGCACCTAGATTATTTTTGGTGGTTATTTTCATCTGTAAGGGCTCCTACATGTTATTTTCTCAAGAAGTGGAGTTGGGTTGCCAGAGGAGTTGCTACACCAATATTTTTTCCAACATAGTGGGTGTTAGTTCACAGGCCTTCATGAAGGTCATGAAGGCTTAGAATATAGTTGCCTAGTTTGACTACTATATGTGTCTGGCTGGAGGTTGTTCTCCTCACTGCACTGGTCAATCACAGACCTGCAGGTGAGGAGTATAGTCATCTGGACCTGGTATGGAATGATGAGATTGAGGTCAATTGTTATTGTTATTGTAAATGTTTTTGTTCTATTTATGAAGTTTATGTAGGAAGTTTTATGGTAGGGAAGGGGCAGAGAACCCAGAAAGAATGATAATTTGTTTGGGAGTTGATCAACCTTGTGGGAGAGTCAGGCCTCTATTTTGTGACAGGGTGGATTAATGATGAATGGTATTATTATTAAGGTAACTTATTGGAATATAAAAGGGGCAGGCGAGAGAGAAATTTCATGCTATCCTTAAACACCTCAGGAGGCTCAGAACTACGTAGCATGTTTGCAGGAGACCCATTTGAAAAATGAACAATTTTTGGGTTTCTGGAGGAGTGTGGGCCATATGTTTGGGGCAAGAGATAGTACTAAACAACAAGGGTTGTGATTTTAATTGCATGCTGTGTACCTGTTTAGTTAATACAAGAGATAGGAGACCCAAGAGGTAGATATATTTTTATGCACTGTAGGCTAGGACACTGAGAATTACTACTGGGTTCTGTCTATAGTAGACAGGCCCTCATTTATTGCTGATTAATTAGTATGTCCAGTCCCTTTGCTACACTTCCTATTTTAATTAGGGAGTCTGGAACACTGATACTTCAGTCCAACATAGATAAGTCAGGAGGGTGAGAACAGGGCCTATATCTCCAGGACCACGAGCTATGTGCAAGCTGATGACGGATCAGCTCATTGACCCATGACACATCCTCCATCCTCAAGATAGGGCATACTTGTTTTATTTGATTCCCCACAATACACAGTTATGTATTGATATTTCCTCCTGAGTCAGGAATCCCTGCAGGAGGTCCAAACTTGTGAAATTAGGCTCTTGATTCTGTCAGACCATAACCCAATTGCCTTACAATTGGATGTAAATGGGGCACGGATATAGATAAGACTAGGATGCTCAATACTCAGCTCCTGAAGGATAAAGGGCTTGTGGAGAAAATTATGAGCACATCACATCCTTTTCTGCAACCAACCAAGGCACAGAGACTCAAGCTGACATGTTGTGGGAGCAGCAAAAAGCTATCTAAGGGGAGTTCACCCGCTTGCCCACTATTAAGAAAAAGAAAAGAAGCTATGGCAGTGACCTCGTATCTGGAACCCATTCCATTGAACGGACTTTAAAACCTGACACATCCCCTGAGACCTGGCGCCAATTAAACAGTGCAAGAAAACATATGCAGTAATTATGAATGAAAAAGCTATCTTTCAGTCTAAAGTTAAATATATAGATGGGGGTAGAAGGTAAGATGCCTGATGGCTCTGAGACTTCGCCAACAAGAAGCTAAAAGAATAGTGAAGGGACTGTGTAGGGAGGCTTAGCAGGTTATGTAGACTAAACCCTGGGAAATACTGGATGTTTTCTGGGAATATTATCAGGACCTCTAACTACATAAGTGGGGTCTGGAAGAGACAGAAGTAGCGTTGTGCAATTTCCTACAAAGTGTTACACTCCACACTATCACTTTCATAGTCACAGACACTAGAAGGGCAATATGGGTAGATGAGGTGACTAAGGCGATTAAAGATATGGTGGTGGATAAGGTTCTATCCCTAATGGGTTTCATACTAATTTTTATAAAACATTTCAAGTTGATTTGGTGGCACACTTCACCTCATTATTTATCAATTATTTACGGATGGTGTGTTGAGCCTTTCTTAATGGAGGCCTGTATTATGTTGCTCCATAAACTGGGCAAGAATGAAGCTCTTGCCAGAAGCTATACACCCATTTCTCTTATTAATGTGGATATAACAGTTTTGGCTAAGGTCCTGGCTCACAGGCTGAGTTTAATAGTAGTAGTACTATAGTTTTATTTATTTTGGCACCCTTCCCAGAGTTCCAGGATGCCATTACAAAATAATACATCAGTACAATCAAATTCTACAAAGCCCACATAACCATACCAATAAAACTCAAAAGGCACAAGTAGATCAATCAGCTAACAGTTAAATCCAAAGTGGAGCCAAATGCCTGAGCAAATAGAAAGGTTTTAAGACCTTTTCTAAATATTTCAACTGAGGGGCCTCCTAAGAACCCTCGGTAGTGAATTCCATATTACCGTCCTACACACCTAAGGCTCTCGGTCCCCAGATGTTTTTAGTTGAGTCTTGGGAACCACCAGGAGCCCCTCATCAGAAGAATGGAGAGAGGAGCAGGACAATACGGATGGATGAGATCACGCAGGTAACCTGAACCCAGTCGAAATCAGGACAGACGTGATGCGATCTAAGGCACAGTGAGGTGCTGCTGAAACGAAGTGTAGCCAGCCCAAACAGACAACAAATCCAGAATAGTTCAGCACACTTTAGCCTGTAGTCAGATAAATCCAGGTCAAAATGCAAAAATATGCAAGTAAGAAAATGTATTACATTCTACAGAACAAGAGGACTAACAGGCAAACAAAACAGAACTGTAGAACATAATACATTTTCTTACTTGCATATTTTGCTAAAGTGTGCTGAACTATTCTGAATTTGTAACCTGAACCCAGTCCCTGCAGTGCCTATATGTTAACAACCCAACCTTATAGGAGATGAGCCACTTGGCTGGCAGCCAGGGCAGTTTCTGCAGCACCGGAGTAATGTGACTCAACCTGGAAAGGCCTGTCATCAATCTCGCAGCTGCGCTTCACAGTTTAATATGGTCCTCACTGATTGGGACAGAGCAAGTGGGCTTTATGTCGGGAGAGTCTCCAGTGACCATCTCTGCAAACTGTTACATCTTATCTCTGTGTCCAGAGGGCCTGGATCAGTGGGAGCTTTGGTCTCTCTGGATACAGAGAAACTTTGATAGAGTGGCCAAGGACTATCTTTTCCTCATTATGGAGTGATGTGGTATTCCAAAGTCATTTATTTAATGGGTCAAGGTGTTGTACCAATCATTGTCTGCAAAAATCCATTGTAATGGCATCCTGTCCGAATCCATGCAGTTATGCAAGGGCACCCAGCAGGGATGTCCGCTGTCACCACTATTAGGATACTTGCTGTCACCATTATTATTTAATCCATACTTAGAGCCTCTGACAATCAGAACAGGTTAAAGGATTACATTAGGAATCAAGAATTCAAATTGTCCTTATATGTGGATGATGTTCTGCTACATGTGTCAGATCCTGTGGTCTCTATTCCTGCAGTATTTTCAATAATTGAATCTTTCAGTGCTTCCTCCTCCTATAAACCTAATATAACCAAAACATGTGTGCTATCTCTGAACAGTCAGGTAGTGAGACAAGATATCTGTGGTCTGGGACTACAGGAAACCCAAAGCACTGACATACCTCGGCATTAAAGTTTCCAGACACTGTTTTGAACTTAAAAGCCTAAATTGTGATCCTCTGATATGTCAGATTATAGAAGATTTATTGCTTGGCTATCTCTGCTCTTCTCCCTTTGGGACATATTCATGTCATTAAAATGGATATTTTATCTTGGATACTATGTTCATTAAGTATGTGGAACTTGGTGCTTCCCTGAACTGGTTTAGACTGCTGCGGATCCTCATTACTCAATTTCTTTGGAAAGGTAAGAGAATTAGGTGGAGCTGTTTAAAACTCACTGAGCCTAAGAGGTGGGAGGCTTACGCCTACCTAATTTCTCTTCTATTACTTTTCCTTGCACAGCAACCAGTATCTGCACTGGCTTGGCATCCAAGGGAATAATGAGAGGATGGAGTATAAACCACAATGGCTAGGAATTGAGGAAGTTTTATACCAAAAGTGTGAGGTTAATCCTAATGCCTTACTATACCTCCCTCTTTCCAAAGTGCTGCAACCTCTCTGAACTACCCCCATAATGTGGTCAATCAGTGCACACAAACCAATGTGTAGGCTAGTGTCACTCACTCTGTTAGTAGACCCCTGCAACCATTATTTTTCAACCCAAATTTTCAAATGGGGTAAAGTGTTAAATCCAGTATACAGGGGTCTGGTCTTCATTCCTAGAGTGAACCATTTACTTATGGGGGTTCATTTATTCCTTTCTGCACACTTCAGATACAAACTTCAGTATCAGGTTCTTTTGTCTTTAAATGTATGCAGCTCCGACATTATGTGTTACAACTTTTGGGCTCTCTGCCGTGGGTCAAAGGGAGGATCACAGCTTGATGAATCTATTTGCAGCAGCATGAGGGCCACATGCTATCTGTGAATTGTATACAGTATTTCAACAGATAAATCCACAGAGGCTGATGGATAAATGTGACTATTGGGCCAATCAACTTAGTCTGGTGCTTGATGATGAACAATGGAGGCATGTTTGGTTAGACATGCATGAATAAAACAAGACAGGCTCCACCTCCAATACTTCCAGATCTTACATAATATGTACCATACCTCTCTAATTTAGAGATTAAAGAAATTTAAATAAATTTGGACTGATTGGGAACAGAAGTCTTGTTCCTTGAGTTAAAACTACCCTTTAACAAGCCAGTTTTGTTGACTGGTACATATTGACCTCCAAAGGCAAAAACAGGAGTATTTGATATTCTGCAGAACTATCTCTTACAATATTTAAAAGTCAAGAATTGATGACTCGTGGGGATCTAAATGTAGACTGGTTAAAATTGACAATAATCATAGCTTAATGGATTTAAAATGCAACCTGGGGATATCACAATTTATAACTTATTTTACAAGACTGCATACTAAAGACCATCAGGCCTCTCGTTACCTGATATAATATTAACAACTAAATCAGATTGTTTTGAATTTTCTGATGTGTTGCCAGATTCATTTTCAGACTACCAAGTAATATCAGACGAATGGTTAGGAGCAGTGGACCTTGTAAAATTATTAATTAGCCAGCCTTGGAGTGAGTCCCAAGGTGGTAGCCTGGATAAAAACTGGCTGGAGAACAGGACACAGGGGTAATAGAAATGGAGTCCACAGTGAAGAAAGGAAGGTAACTCAGGGTACCACAGGGTTCGGTACTGGGACCGGTCCTCTTTATTGTCTTTATAAGTGACATTGGAGAGCACCTGGAAGAAAGTATGTCCGTTGCAGATGACACAAAGATCTGCAACAAGGTTGATATACAAGGGAGGTGGAAAGGATGAAAAGGGGCTTGGCAAGGTTGGAGGAATAGTCAAATATGTGGCAGCTCAGCTTCAATGCAAAGAAGTGCAAGGTAATGCATCTGGGAAACAAAAGCCCAGGGAAGAGTACACAATGGGGAGTGAGTTAATAACAACAACAAAAATCGAAAGAGACCTAGGAGTAGTTATATCAGATGACCTAAAGGTGGGCAAGCAATGTGAGAAGGCAGTAAGGAGGGCTGGGGGATACTGGGATGTATAGGAGAGGCATCAACAGTAGAAAATAGGAAGTTGTTATCCCTCTGTCCAGACAGTTAGTGAGACCCCATCTGGAGTACTGCATGCAATTCTGGAGACCCCATCTCCAAAAAGACATAGAGTGGAGGTGTTCAGAGGAGGGCAATCAAAATGGTGCAGGGTCTGCACCAGAAGACATCTGAGGAGAGACTAAAGCAGCTTAATATGTATACCCTTGAGGAAAGGAATGAGAGGGGGACATGATAGAAACTTTCAAGTATCTCAAGGAATTAACAAAGTACAAGAGGGTAGCATCTTTCAGAAGAAGAGATATGCAAGAACAAGGGCATTATTTGAAGATAGAAGGGACAGCTCAGAGGTAATGTTAGAAAGTATTTTTCACAGAGAGGGTTGTGGATGCATGGAACAGCCTTTCTGAGGAGGTTTGGGGTCAGGAACAGTGGGAGAATTCAAGAATGCATGGGACAGGCATAAGGCAATTCTAGTGGGGTAGGAGGAAGTAAGCTGTTGATTAACAAGAATCTGCAGCTTATCCATCAGGTAGTGAAATGGGCAGACTAGGTGGGCTAAGCGGTTCTTATCTGCCATCAAATTCTATGTTTCTATGTTTCTAATTATAGATCATATAAAAATTTTAACTATGTCAACTTCATGCTAGATTTAGAATCTAAAAATTGGGATATGTCAGAGCTAATCCCAACAGTGGATGAGGCGTTGTCATTTGTTTATCAAGAATTTATGGACAGCTGTAATAAATTTGCCCCAGAAAGAACTAGGAAAATAAATATAGGATGGTATGAGAGCCCATACACAGCAATGGTATTCTTAAACTGAGTGGTTATCATGATGCTCTGTCGTTGTGGTAACCACAAGGTTTAAGAATAGCGATATTGTGTATTTGGGCTGTCTCCAACTGTTTTGTAATTTGGGTCAGGTTTAGGCTGGAAAGTTGCTGCAAATCTGCCGTAATAACCATACCATAGTGCGTGAGTTGCTGAGGGACTACTTCAAACCAAACTGGGTTATCTCAGGTTCTTGACATGAAGAATTAAGTGGAGGACTTCCATCTTACACCAATTTACTTTAAGGCCCGAGGCTGATTGGAATGCCTCTAGCATGGACATAACATGAAGTAACGTGGTAGCTGGGTCCGAAACACAGAGGAAGAGGTGGCGCTGTGTATGCCAGTGTTTTGAGAGTTGCTGTACCAACTTTATCCCTGTGATGGCTGGCATGATCCAGAGCTGATGGAGAAAGTGTTCCATAGCAAAAAGATTTAGAAGTGGTGATAGCAGACACCCTGTCTCATACAGCAAGCAAGGGGGAAGGGCTGTGAAATCAGTCCATTGGTGAGGACTCGGCAGAAGGCAAGCATGCAATATCTTCACCTAACTAATGTAGGATGATCCTATTCCCTTCACCTCCATAACCTGGTATAGATATGGGCATTTGACAGAATCAAGGCTTTTCAGTATCTATGCTCATGAAACAAGTTGGTGAGATTTGTTTGGTGCCTGACCATACAACCATTAGCAGCACCCACAAATTGTGAGATGCCATCGTCCTTCACAAAACCAGTGTGATAATGGTCAATGATGTGGATGACGTGCTGTAATCTAAGTACAAGTAGCTTAGCTAAGATTTGTGTGTCAATATTAAGCAGGGAGATGGGTCAGTAATTCGCTACATATTGGTTGTCTTTACCAGGTTTGGGGAGAAGGGTAATAAGGGCTTGTGACATTGATGGAGGCAGACAGCCTTGCCTCTGTGCTGCTATACAGACATTGTGGAGGGTATTTTCTAATTTTCTCAGGAAGGTGTGATAAAACTGTGCTGGCAGGCCATCTAGGCCAGACGTTTTCCTTTTGGGAAGGGACATGACAACTATTCTGATTTCCTGGAGTGAAAGTGGTTGCTCCAGCACCTCTGTCTGGTCCCGTTAGCTTGGGAAGCAGGCATTCCCCAAAACTCCTGTTGTGGCGGGAGGCATGGACCCAATTGTAAAGAGTAAAGAGCTGCATGAAATTCCTGGAAGGTACAGTTAATACTCAATATGTCTGTGAGAATCTCACCATCTACCCTCCATACCTCAGGAAGCAAGCAGTTCATCAGCCTGCTCACTGATTCCCAGTATTAGTGGGATATGAACTGGACTGCTGTCTCAGCAGCTGTATGAATTAAAAGTATTAATTTGATACCTTAAATTTAAAAGCCTTCAGCTAAGGTGAGGTGAGGGAGAGTGGTGGAGGAGTTGTATTTCTTTCACATTTCATAAGGGTTGCTTCCAGCTGGGTTATCTGTTGAAGTTGTTGCTGCTTAGCATCAGTTGAAAAGCTAATAATTCTCTCCCTAATATTTAGGCCTTAAAAGTGTCACACACGGTAACAAGAGAAATCATCATGTGTTGAGTTGGTAGCAAAAAGGTATCAATTTCTGCTTCCAGACAGGGTTTAAATTTGGGGTCCTAGTAAGTGAAGGTATTAAATGCCATCTGGAGGAGGATAGGGAGGCATGAGACCTAAGGCCAACACTGGAAACCGTGGCATGATCCGAGATGACAATGGGCCCAATGTCAACAGCCAGATTTGCTGGCAGGGATGTGCTTCTAGAAGAAGAAGTCCAATCTGCTGCTTCTATCATGCCTTATCAAATGGAATGTGAAATCCCTTCTGGTGGGGTTCAAAGCCCTCCAGGGATCAATGAGGGTAAACTCCTGTGCCAGCTGCACAAGAGCCCTTCTGAACTTGGTGGAGATAAGGAGGAAGTGTGTAGTTTATTATGACCTGGTCCCAAACCTCATTAAAGTCTCCTCCAAGTATAATTTTGTCTCCTGATTGATGCAGGTCTGTCAGGACTTGGGCTGTTTCCAAAAGGAAGTTGCAGAGTCCTCATTGGGCCCATAAACATTCCCCACCATAAAGACTTGTGAATTTAGCAGGAATCAGAAAAATACCTAGCGGCCCTCCTGACTTGCTCTGACTTCCAAAACCTGAATGGGAAGGTGCTGATGAAATAGAATTGCCACTCCTTTGGCCCTAGTGGTTCCTGAAGTACCAACTACATGGCCCATCCATTCTCTTTCTAGTTTTTGTATTTCTTGGGAGATAAATTTGTCTCCTGCAGCAGTGCAATATCACTTTTATGTTTAAGTAAAAGTAAGGATTTGTTTTCTCTTGATGGTTGAATTGATGCCCTGCACATTCCAGAGACAAACTTAACTTCTAAGGAGGAGACAGCATCTGTACTTAGCAAAGCCAAGGTTACGTTACTATAGAGCCCCAGTCACAGGTAAGGACTATCAGAAAAATGCAGGTTTAATGTGTTGAAAAGCAGACCTAACAAATTAAATTAACCATACGCCTAAGGGAGCATAAAATCACAACAGTCATGGGAAATCTTTGAATGGGAATGGAATTACAAAAACCTGAGAGAAGACAGGGTAACAAAACATGGTAATATAAGACAGCAGTGCTAACATGATTGCACCCTACATGAGAAAAAAAACACAATTGTCAGAGTTTGTCCTATGAGAAATACAACTCTGGTAGGTGAAACAAACAAGTATACAAATAGATAAACATGTATAAGAACATTTGAACTATTAATAGAACCCAAACTGGGAGGAGGGAGGTGACATGAAATTGCCAAAGAGAAACATAATCTCCCTCAAAGGCATGTCACCAACTCCTTGAACTTCTTGGAGACTACATCCCCATTTTTGCTCCTTGGGCTGGGGCTTAGAATTTATATTTACCTCCTGTTTTTTCTAACAACAAACCTCTGGAACATTAAAGGAAGGAATGCAAGGGAAAGGCTTGCCCCTGGTACTGGGATAATATGGGAGAGGGCAGAGAAGGAGAGACAATTCTTATCCCTTGTACCTTGGCTGGGAGGGGAACCTGGTGTATGTACTTGTGTATCGAGGAGAGGGGGAGACTTTATTCCTATAGCTCAACTGCAAGGAAAAATAGAGGAGAGTATCAGAGAAGGGAGAATTAGATAGATGAGTAGGAGTATAGGGGCTGTCTGTCATCAGTGTAATAGTCAGGGAGAGGTTCTTATTAATGTGTCCATATTTTTGGGAACTGGCATCGCTGACATAAAGCAGCAGCCCTATTCGCTGTTTGAAGCTATTCTTTCAAGCCTGTGCTGTCCTGAGTTTGTCACCAGTTATTTGCTCCCTCCTGCTGCAACTGAACTTATGGTAGCATCGAGGGTCCATGGGCGCTTGCAGACTCGGTCCAGCTCCCTGAGCCATAAGCAATAGGGAATACTGTGACTGATGGGAGCTGTCATGTGAATATTTGCTTATAGCTGCGGCCAAATGTATGAATCCAAAGAGATGCATTATGGGTCATTCGGGGTTGCCCTGGTAACCTAAGTCATGTGCTCTCAGTCTATGAAATGCAACATTCCCAGTGTGGAGCTGCCCATGAACCTTCCTTACCAGGGTTGCACCTGCTGCAACAACCAAAGCAGAGCACAAAAATATAGTGGCTAATTATTTTATTTATTTATTGCAGTTTGGGATTAATACCTTTGAGCCGAGGGCTCATTTACAAAGGCTCCAAGTCATAATAAAAACAGTACAAAGCAGGACATACAGGTGAACATAAAATAAACAGCAGGCTAACAAGTGCTTTCACAGCAAGTATACTATTACAGGATTACAGTTTCAGTGAGTAAGAATACAAGGTTAACATGAGCAATCCTCTAACTATCACACTAAGAGAGAAAGGCCTAATGCTTAGGAGAGTACTGGGAGCGGCCAGGGCAGAGGGTCCCAGGCAGCAGTGGGGCAGAAAAAAGAAAAGGAAAAGGTAGAAGCAGCCAGGGATAGCCTTAAGAGACAAAAACCCTCTTGCAAGCACTGAGGCAATGGTTACCCCAAAGGGCATTGGCCGAGAGCCAAGTTTCAAAGAAATAAAATCAGACATGCTCCCATAATGCAGAGCTTCATGGGCTGCATATGTAAATCACCACAGAATATTATGCTGGTTCAACTTTAAGCAGAAATGCATGGTGCCAAGGCTCTCACACAGTTTGCAAAGGGTGCCAACAGAAGACATATACATGTGTTTCATCCTACCAGGACTCATCAGTATGCCTCATCTGTCTGACACCCCAATGGAATAAAATCAGCTACCCTAAGATGGTCTTATCTGGGTTAACTGGTGAACCCAGTTAAAAATATAAACAAGTTAAAGATTAAAGAACCTCCGTGCAAGCACTGAGGCAATGGTTACCCAAAGGGCATTGGCCAGGAAGCCAAGTTTCAAAGAAATACAAAATCACACATGCCCCCATAATGCAGAGCATCAAGGGCTGCATATGCAAATCACCACAGAATATTATGCTGGTTCAACTTTAAGCAGAAATGCATGGTGCCGAAGGCCCTCACACAGTTTGCAAGGGTGCCAACAGAAGACATAGACATGTGTTTCATCCTACCAGAACTCATCAGTATGCCTCATCTGTTTGACACCCCAGTGGAATGAACCAGCTACCCTAAGATGGTCTATCTGGGATAGCTGTGGTGAACCCAAGGATAGCCTTGTCCAATTGAGAGGTAGAGGTGGAGGTAGGGGAGTAAGGGAAGAGCAGGGGGAGAGGTTGAAGGAGAGGGAGGAATGGGAGGAACCTTTGGGCAGGAGTGAGGAGGGGGAAGAGGGAGAGGAGGAGGATGGGAGAGGAGTTTAGGGAGTAGGGAGGTGGAAAGTGAAAGGAGGTAGACAGACAAGGGTGAAACAATGAGGAAAAGAAAACTATTAAGGAAAATGGTAGCTGCAGAAGTTTGAAAAAGGGAGACAAGCTATGTACAGGAGAGGCGAACAACAGTGAGCCCAGACAAACACAAGTCTGAGTTAATGAGCAGTGCCATTTAGGTGTCTTAGCCTGACAGAATATCAGAATGCAGGATGGGGAGTGAAGACTGAACTCCTTTTCCCATTGTCCGGAGCAATGCTATATGTAATCAGTATAAAAGTAGAGTGACTCCATGTAGCTGTATGGGTATGTTTGCTGTGCCTAAATGTGGCTAATGGCATGGCTCCTGTTTATTAGCTAGTTGAAAGGGGCTGAACGGGCTGAAGTATTCATCCATGGGATCATAAAACAGTACATAACCATAACCCAGATATTTCTTGACGATACACTCATTCCCAAATGGAAGGGAGAAGGGCTGACAGTGGTGGTTAGGGAGTAGAGGGGTCCTGTTCACATGCTGTCAGGGACTGTGCAAGCCAAACCTGCTAAAAGTACATCTGAGCTCTTTAAAGCAGAGAGTCTATACTGTGTGATGAGGTTCAGCAGAATACAGTACTTAGACTCTATGGCTTGATGATGGTCACTTGTCAGGTAACCAGTTCAGTTTCATTTGGCCCTGCTGAGTCACAGTTTGCTTGAGAAAGGACGGGAAGCCCTGCAAGACTGGTATGTTACGGGGTGGGTCTGGACTGCATCTTCCCATGATGTGGCCAGAAGTTGATCCTTTTATCCTTCATGTATTGCTGCTTTCTCAATGGGGTTGATGAAGGAGAACCTCTTGTTGCTGCAAGAGTGTAGAACGTCCAGCGTGTGAGGTATCATGGGAATTGACTTCTTGCAGAGAAGCCCTGGATCCATGGCTCCTGCTTCGGTGCTGTTGATGCTGTTGGTGTCTTGGAGGCAGTGGGTGTGGTAAAGCCTATTTTTCTCTGCCATTATAGTACTGTTAGTGTACATAAGTGTGGGTTCTTTTCTAAATTCTGTTTCTATAAAGACTGTTGCACAACAGCATCTCTAATCCTGGCATGACATAGCAGGTTGGCCACTGTTATGCTTATGCTGTAAAATCTCTTCCTTTCTTTCTGTCTTCTGTTTTCCTACCCATACTTGTTTGTGCACGTTGTACTGTGAGGCTAAAGAAATAAATAATTACTTCCAGATAGTTTCAAATAAAAGTATTGTGGATTGGCTTTTCCCTGTTTAAGAGAGCCCATGATACTGCTAGTGAAAGACAGAGGAGTTGTCTTTCAGTTGCATTCGCTCCAGATCTGTTAAAATGACCCCTGAATTTAGTTTGGGTCATGTATACTGTGCGTCATGCTGAGCAATGTAAAATGTGCTGAAACTTGCTGTAATTTAAGTAAAAGCACATATCTGTAAAAGAGACCTTGTTTAAGTTATTCTGTGTGAAAGAAAGGCCAGAGGATAGTTTAGTAGAGCAAGGACTCTGTGTGGTTCTGTGTAACCTCCCCCAATAGTTATGCAGACAAGAAAGAGGATGTACTTATAGGCATGGAAATGAAGACATAAAGGTAGCAAACCTCAGTAAAAGAACGCTGTGTCTGCTTGTATTTTATTGCTGCTCAGTGTAACACTCAGAACAATGTTTAAACCATTTAAAATGTTTAAATGTGTAAAACATTCATGTACAAAGCTACAAATGCATTTCAAGTACTCTAGTCTGTTTTAAGCTTGCTTTTGTATATATAAAACCTGTAGCTAGGCAAGTTCTGTTTTTCTTTTCTCCCTCTCCTGTGCACTCACCAATCACTCGCTGCCTTCTAGCTGGGTGCTATGGGTGCCCTATAGGAGTTAGCGAATCCTGTGCTGCCTGTTTTATAGTATCCCTATCTGTCTATCACCCTTGTGAGGAGGAGCTACACCTTATTCAACGCCTCTTTACCTTATTAAGGATTTTAGAAAGACTATTATATCTTTGTGTCAAAACAGTTGCTAGCTAACTGATTATTTGTATAAATGTATCTAGCTGTTATTCCAGCAAATGTTTTAATGAGAGTATAATGAATATTCCTCATATTTTGATTATTAGAGGTGTGTCCAGCTTCTTAGGAGGAGTTAGCTGGATATTTAAGAGCTGCCTAGAGACCCCATAGTCAGATCAAGTTAGGCATTGAACCTGGTGAGGTATCCCTTGAAACTGAATCTCTGAGTCTGAGATTAAGCACAGACCCATGTCAGGAACTCCCTGAGCTGTGCCTTTTATTTTATTTTCTAGTTAGGGCAAGTAAGTGAGCTGAAATGCTGAATTACTGATCTTGCTGAAAACGTATCCTGAAAAACAGCTGAATTGTTGGGCTGTTAGAAACTGCTGTATCTCTGCATGTTCTGAACTGAAGAACTGTACTGCAAGAAAATTATAAGTTTGAGTTTTTATTTTATTATTTTATTTATAATAAATCTAGACATACCTTTGGTGTGTCCAACCATATTTCTACTTTGTTTGTGTGATCTTATTACTGCACCCACGACAGTGGGGTTGTGAATCAAAGCCACAGCCTTTCGAATGTGAGAGGGCTTGTTTCGCCATTGCTCAAGGGAGCCACGCTAGTAGAAGGAGCTGGTAAATATTTGAAAAGAGCTGCAGATCAACTAGGATCTATGGTTTGAAATAGGTAGGCAAAATGGGCAGGCTGGGTAGGCCACATGGTTCTTATCTGACATCAACGTCTATCTTTCTATATGGAGTTGTATTCATTTGAGAAGATAGAGTTGTGAGGATGCAGTTTGTGTCTTTGGCTGTGTAGAAGAATCAACATTACCATTCATTACCCATCAAAACAATGTATGAAATGTGTGAGTAAAGCCAAGAAGAGAAGAAAACCCTATGGTTCTCCAAGGAAGTGGCCGCCAAGGTGAGGGAGAAATGGATGGCCTTCAAAAGATACAAGCAAACAGGATGTGAAAAGACAAAGACACATACAAGGAGAAAATGAAGGAAGCAGGAAAGCAAATCAGGGCAGCTAAGATGCAAACAGAAGAAAGGATCGCCTCGAGGTCAAAAAGGGAGACAAGACCTTCTTTAGATATAGCAAGGAGAAAAGGAATAGTCAGGCTTAAAGGGAAGATGGGAATGCACAGAGGATGACAAGGCAAAGCAGAAGTCCTTAACAGATACTTTTGCTCAGTATTTACTGAGGAAGAAGAAGGTTGTGGTCCCACCTTGACAGAAAAAAGTGCAGACAGCAGCAATATGAATTCGGCAACTTTCACAAGGGATAGTGTCCTGAAGGAGCTAGAAAAATTAGGTTGACAACCTGTGGGTCCTGATGAAATACACCCAGGATACTGAAAGAACTTAGGAAAGACCTGGTGGCACCACTGACTGAACTGTTCAACCTCTCGCTTGAGGTCGGGGAAGTTCCAGTGGACTGGAGGAAGGCCTCAGTTGTCCCTCTTCATAAAAATGGCAGAAGGAAAGTGCTGTCAATTACCGCCAGTAAGCCTGACCTCAATTCCTCACCAAATGATGGAAATCTAATTATGAAAGAATTATACCCTTTCTCAAAGAAAGTGATATAATGGACCCAAGACAGCATGGCTTCACCATAGAAAGATCATGCCAGACAAACTTAATAGATTTCTTCAATTGGGTAACAAAGACAATAGATCATGGTCAGTCACCATACGTCACCAAACACCTGACATGTTTCGCTCTATCCCGAACTTTCTCAAAGGTGTATTGGGTGAACATACAAACCTGTATAAAAGCTTAACCTTTAAAATGACAAGTGCACACTAATCTATCACATGATTAAAACAAAGCAGTATTTTACTTATGTATCAGGGATGTTTCATATAGCTCCCATTTTAAAAATAGTATTATTTTATCTGTGCAACATAGTTACTGGCACTAGACATAATTACTAAAACATAAAAAGGAAATTTACCACTTTTCGAGATATTTCCTATTCTCATTATGTAAATGAACTAGTCTGTGCTGACACTGTCAACATAACATTTGGCGCTAGACGTAATTGCAAACCTGTTTTAGAAAGAAATAGTCAGAGATTGACTATATTTCTTAGAGAGGCTCCAGTGCAAATCTGAAAAAGAAAAGAAAAGATAGAAAATTAATTAAAAAAAAATATACATATATACAAAACTGTTAATCAGTATGATTTTCTATTTATCACTTAAAAATGGTTTCAATTCTAATCTTCCATTTAGTCCTCTGCCTTCCATGCCCTTAAAGGCCACAATCCAATATTGTTCACGTTTAAGTAACAGATTTTCATAATCCCCACCTCTTCTACTCATCACTGTTTTTCTAAACCAATGAATGTAAATACATGTTTCTCTTTCTGCTTCATTTTCATGACATGTGTGGCTAGTGCATTTTCATATCTCTATTCTCAATAGCTCTATTATGTTCTCCTATATGCATTTTTTTTTGTATAGTCTTTTTATTTGCTTTTAATATACACAACAACCATACACACATACAATCATAATAAATAAAACAAACATAAAATAGTCATCAGCCTTATCACTTCATTTACATAGTCTTATTACATAAAAACGTAACAATTAAAGGTGCAATCAGTTAATCACATTCCCAATGTCTTTCCCTTTACCAGTCCCTGACCATCCCTTTGTTCGAAACCTCTGTCTCACCCTATATTCCTTTTTGGCATACTTTCCTCCTTCTTTGAACTTTTTCCATCACTTTCTCCACACCTCAGCTTATAATGCCTTCTCTTAAATCCAGCCCTCCTCTACTGAGAGTGAAGCTAACAGCGGGGCCCAAATTCTGGCAAAGCACTCTTCCCTCCCCCATATTACATATGTTAACCTCTCCAGTCCCAGTGTCTACAACACCATCCTCCGCCAGCTCTGCACACTTGGTGTAGCTTGTGAGACCCAAGTGTCCTGTATCCTATGATGAGCAAACAAAACCCTGATCCACCTGGGAAACAGGGACCATCCCTCATCCTCCCAGTCTCTACCCCAAACAGGCAGCTCAAGGGATCCACGGGCAACTCCTGCAGCAATCCTCCCCACCTTCAAGACCACCACCTTCCATTATGTCTGCAATACCGGGAAAGCCCAGAAACAGTGCATGTAAGTGCCCCTCTCCCTCCCACATCTCCCACACTGAGGTGACACTTCAGGATGCGCCTTATGCACAATCACCAGTGGATGATATAGCCTGTGAATGGATTTAAAATATGCCTCTTTATATTTATCACAGGCCATGATCCCAGAATGCATGGGTAGTAGCATTCCCCAGTTCTCCTCCATAATCCCTCTTCCCAAATCCCTTTCCCACAGTTTTTTACTTTCAGGGTTCTGTCAGGGGTATATGCTTTCCTCTTTTCATTGCCAGTCCCACAAATCCTTTCCCTGATCCTTAGCCTGATATATCACTGTCTCCACCAGGTCCAGTTCGTATACTCCTTATCCCTTTCCCTATACTTCTAGGAATGCTCTTACCTGCAGATATCTGAGCCTCTGTCTTCCACCTCCACCCTCCACTTCCTGCCGTGCCTGCACAGAGCATAGCTGTCCCTGCGCCACTAGTTGCCCCAGACTCCATATTCCCTACGTCTCCCAATCTCGGAAACCCCTGTCATCTAATCCTGGCAAGGAATAGGGATTGTCTGCCAAAGGCAACAGCAGTGTCTCATTACCCTGTGTCCACCCTCTTCTCTTCAGCACCTCCATGCTAATAGAACCTGCACCACTAGAGGGTTAACTCTCTCTCCCATTCTATATGCCCTTAATCCCTGCTGTGGAGATATGCCATTAGCTTGCCCTTTACCATCTCTTGTTCCAGTTCAACCCAGCTGGCTACCACAGGTCTATGCACCCAATCGGCTACATACCTCTGCTGGATGGCCAAGAAATAATTTTCCAAATCTGGAAAGTTCAAACCTCCCTGCTCTCTGTCCACTTTCAGCCTTCCTAGACTCATCCTCGGGTGCTTTCCTCTCCAGATAAATGAGGAGAAAGCTTTCTAACCTACGATATCCTCCTCTGCAGTCCCATATGCAGCATCTGCAAAAGTATAGGACCCTAGGTAACACGTTCATTTTAATGAGACTAATTCTTCCCAGCCACGATATGGGCAACTGCAGCCACCTCCTCAGATCTGCTTCGATCGTCTTGACCAGATTGGAGTAATTCAAACTGTACAGGGACCCCAAGGATCTACCCACCTGTACACCCAGGTATGTCAGACCCACACCTGTCATTTTCAATCCCATTGCCTTACCGCACTTCCTGAGCACCTGTGCCATAATACTTCTGACTTTCCCAAGTTAATCTTGTAGCCCAAGAAAATACCAAATTTCTCTATCAGTGACAAGAGTGGGGCACTGATTGGGTCGGATCCTTCATAAACAACAGCATATTGTCTGCATACAGTGCAAGCTAATGCTGTGTTTTACCCTCCCTACCCCCTGTATTCTCTCACTGTCCCTTATGACAATAGCCAGTGGTTCAATGCCAATGCAAACAGAAGGGGAGAGAGTGGGCACCCTGCCTTGTGTCCCTCCCTAGATCAAATCTCTCTGATCTAGCACCATTCAATATTACCTGCGCCGAGGCCTTCAATACATCTCCTCTACCCATCTCAGGAATGATTCACCCAGACCAAACCATCCCATGACTTCAAAAGGTAATCCCACTCTATTCTATCAAATGCTTTTTCAGCTCCAGTGAAATGATCCCTATCTCCTCCTTCCCCTATTCGCCCTCCATATTAAGCAACCATCTCATATTATGGTAGGACTGCCTCCCTTTATGAACCCAGTTTGGTCTGGGTGAACCAACCCTGGTAGGATCCTCTCAACCGACTGGCCAAAACTTTGGCCAAAATTTTAAGGTCACAGTTTAACAGTGAAATTGGCCTATAAGATGCACAGACCTGTAAACTTTCCTCCTTTGGTATAAGGGCACATAGAGGCATCATAACAAGTATCAGGCAGGTCAACCTCCCCAACTCCCCTTCTGCTGAAATACCTCACTCAGCACCTTTGCAGTCCGGGTTCCCATCATTCGGTAGTATTTCACCGGGTAACCATCTGGCCCACTGGCCTTCCCTTACTGCAGCTGTTGAATGGCCTTCAGCACCTCCTCTCTGGTTATTGGTTGTCACAAAAGTCCCTCTGTGTCTGAGTGGCCTCCGGCAGTTTAATTTTTCCCAGGAATTCCAACATCTGCACCTGCGTCCCGTGCATTCCGCCTGGTATAATTGTTGGTAAAAGGAACGGAAAACCTCTGCATCCCTTAACATCCGCTGCAGGGTTCCTTGTCCATCCTTCATCCCTGTGATCTTACCCGTCCTTTTCCTGCCCTTCATAAGGCTGACAAGCATTGATTCTGGTTTATTCTCCCACTCAAACACCTGTCTCTTATTAAAAACAGGTCTTCCCTGCCTCTGTTCTTAAATGAGCATTCAAGCCCTCTCTTACCATAGTCAAGGATCAGACATCCTCCCCTGTTCCCTCGAGCTACCCTTATTTCAAGCTCCCTTAGCTTACGTTCTAACTCTTTCTCTGCTCCTGCCTTTTCTTCTTTATCCGGGACATGTATTCTATAATTGCCCCCTGATGAAGGCCTTACCCATATCCCATAGTATTTTCCTAGAGATCTCTTTCGAGTCATTCGTGGCAAAAAGAAATCCCACTGGTCCTCTAAATGTTTCTTAAACTCTTCATTTTGGGCCATGTATGTGGGGAATTTCAGGGGGTCACCTGCCTCTCTACCTTGAGTTTCATCACCACCATCGCATGATCCGATATGTGTATTTGACTGTGTCTAATATCCCTTAACCGGAGTACCACTCTCTGGTAACATATATGTAATCCATTCTTTTTTTTTTCCCCAATTGTTTAACCAGGTAAGACACACTGTTGAAAGCTTGTTTACAGGTGCAACCTGGAGCACAGGGAAGTTAAGTGACTTGCTCAGGGTCACACAGTATATGCAAGGGGCTGTGGGATTCAAATCCAGGTCTCCAGATTTGCAGCTCAGAGCCTTAAACCACTGTGCTATACTGCCTCCCAGCATAGACTTGACCACGTCCCATGTGGGTTCGAAAAGAAAGTGTACTCCTCACTCAGGATTTGCTGTATGCTAGGCGTCTACTAAGTCTAATTCTGCCAGACCTGCTTGCTGTTGTTGAATGCTACCTGCTGTCCTCCCTTTCCCCTCAGAGTGGTCCATCTGCTATCCATTGTCCAGTTAAGGTAATTTCCCGAGTATTAAACCTGGAAATTGCCTCCTTGATCAATAAATCCAGTAAGGACATATAAAATTGCTGCTCATAGACCGCAGGTGCATACACTGACCCAGAGTAATCTGTTCCCCTTCCAAGAATCCCGAAATAAAATATATCTGCCTTCTTTTGGGTCATGGACCACCCTATGCACCTCTAAGGGCAGGGTCTTAAGCACTAAGATAGCTACCCTCTCTACGATACAGAGGCAGAGGCCGTAGCATTTCCCACCCAACCACGGGCCAGTTTAACATGCTCTAACTCTGTTAGATTGTGCAGCAATGCTACCTGGGTTCCCACTTGTTTAAGTGCAGTTAACAATGTAGTCCTTTCTACTGGATTTATGATACCTTTACATTCCAGGTGACCACATTAAGACTTTTCAACGCAGACATTGGTAGAGCATTTTAATGTTCCCTTTCAGCCCCACATTATTAGATGAGAACATGAATCTTGCACAAATATGATTCGTTTTGATGCAAATTTTTGAAAAAAACACACTTAACTGCCCAAACATCAATAACAGTTTTAACAATAAACTTTATGCATCCCCTTCTGCTCCTCCTCCCCAACCCCAATCTCTCCCCAATCAGCTTCCCCTCCACCATCCCCTACCCCTTCACTTCCTTCTATCTCTTTTCGAGTCTAGATCTCAATCCAGCATCCTTTTCAGATCTCTGCCCTCGCTGCCTCACCCATCTGCTATCCCTTCCCATCCCTCTTCATGTCCTTCCTCCTTTGCCACCAACTCTCCCCCAACTCCCTTGATCTTCCATTATACCCCTGGACACTAATAGTCTTCCGACTCAAGTGTCTGTCTCATCCCAATTACTGACAGAGAGGCTCCCCGCCCTCCTCCATAAGCATTCCTCCCTCGTCCTGTAATTTACTCTAGTTCTCTTCCGCCAGCAGTTAGCTATACCCTCCAGTGTCCCATCCTAACATGCAGATGTCCTTTCCCAGTCCCTTTCTGTCCCCTGCTTCAGTTTTCCCCATTTCATCAATGGGAAGGCTCCTCTGGATGCAGGATCAGGGTGACAAGCTAAGGCCAGCAGGGAGTCCAGGCTGCACCAAAAAGAAAACCAACGCTAAGCCCTGCTCCCCACCCACCCCTCCTACCTTCACCCGGTCACATTTGCAGCTGCATCTGCCATCTCTCCATCCTCCGTCTGGCTCTGATTGTCCCTGGTGCGTGAAACCCAGCCATCCACAGAAGCGGCTTCCTTCTGAGGCACCATTCCTTCAGTGCATTCCCACTAGACAAAAATGCCATGAGATGGGCCAGTCACCATATCGAAACCCCAGCCAGACAATCCTCTCGAGTAAATCCTCCTCTCTCCAGCACAGTACTTTCTTAAGAGCCAAGGCAGAAAAATGAAACTCAACAAACAGTCTCCCTTGCTCCATCCTCAACAGTCAAGTGGCCCACAGCTCCTTCATTTCTGCTCATCACAGCTTCTGTTTCAAATTCCAGACAAACTCCTCAGCCTTCTCTACCTCCCAAAATGAGCACATAGCTCCCTCGTGCTTGATTTTCAGGGTCGCCGGATACACGAGGAAATTCTCCACCTTATGCTCCCGTGAGTTGCTGCATGACACCGTTAAACATTTTCCTCCACTTCAACAGGCGGGCCAAATAATCTTGAGACACAAACAATTGGTGGTCCTCATATTCCACTACTCCCTTTTCCCAGAAAGCTTTTAACACTATTTCCCTGTCTTGATAGTGGTGGAATCTAAAGATTATCTGCCTCAGCGGTTGATCTCTTGGCGGTTTTGGCATCACCGCTCTATGCGTCCCCTCAAGCTTGAGCTTTCCCTTGCGAAGCTGAAGGCCCAGTAAGTCAGGCAGCACCCTTACACAGAAATTCATAATGCTCTTGCCCTCCATACCCTCAGGTAATCCCTCAACCGCAAGTTGAGACGTCGATGATAGTTCTCTTGGTAGTCAAACACTTCCTTGAAGTCTGCTAATTCTTTTGTAAAGCCGCTACCTGTCCCGGAGTTGCCAGCAGCTCATCCTCAACAAGCAAGACCCTTTCCTCCACCTCCGCTATTCACCCCTACCTGTGCCATTTGCGGCTCCTGTATTTCTTGTAGCTTCAGGTCCAACTTTCCTTCCAGCTTGATCAATCTCGGCTCCAGGGCTGTGATAACCTGTCCCGTAACTTCTCTGCCCATGGTGGCAACCTCGGTTGCTGATAGCAAGACCAGGCCTCCACCTTCTTCACCTTTCTTGGCATTTTGGATGCAATCCTCTGACTTTTGAGGAACCCAGGGTCAGAAACTCATCCATCCTGCCTTCCGACACCAATTGGGTGCAATTTATGGACTTAGGCACTTTTAATTTTTAAAAATTTACGTTTTAGGCTGTTTGGAGGGAGCAATGCGGGATTCTGCATCCGTTCAGCTAGCTGCTCATCAGTGCTCCCCATATGCATTTTAAATGCCCTTTGGTTATCCCTACATAAAATGCACCACACCACAAGTAACTAAATATATAAGACCTTTTGTTACACATGTCACGAAACCTCTCACTGGATGCATTTTACCTGTAAGAGGTGGGTGAAAACCTTACTGTTAATCACCTGTGGACAAAATTTACAACTACCACATTTGTGGCTACCATAATTTGTCGTTGGCAACTACATTCTTGGTTTAGGATCCAGTGGTTGTACTGAATGCACTAAATGGTCACGTAGACTCTGTCCCTTTCTATAAACTATTTTAGGACCTTCTCTGGATAGATTCTTTAAACCAGGATCCTGACATGCAATATGCCAATGTTTTTTAACTATATTGGCTATTTCCTTTGACTGTGCATTATCAGTACTTGTAAAACATGTCCAAATATCCTATTTTTCAATTTTTCTTTTTTTTTCCTTTAATAAATTCTCTCTTGGAATGTTTTCTACTTCTGTCCTTGCTTTTCTATAATATTCCTAGCATACCCTCTAGTAAGCAATCTCTGCTCTAAACTATCAGCACTTTTAACATATAAATCTTGTGTCCCACAATTTCTTTTTGTTCTTATGAACTGTCCCTTTGGTATGGCCCTAATGATGTGACCTGGATGGCTACTACTAGCCTGTAGTAAGGTGTTTCTATCAGTCACTTTCCTGTATAAATCTGTTATTAATCCACCTGTGTTGTCCTTCTTTATTTTAAATCCAAAAATGAATTTCTTTTGCTCCAGGAAATGCTGAATTTCAAATTAGGGTTGCTTCGTCTCCAAATATTTTACAAAATCTACAAGTTCTACTTCTGTTCCTTTCCAAATGATAAAAATATCATCAATAAAGTGCCTCCAAATATCAATTTTGTTCAAAATGGGTTATTCTGGTTTCCTACTGTCTCTAGTTCCCATTTACCCATATAGAGGTTCAAAATTTGGTGCAAAACTAGCACCCATTGCTACACCTTTTTCTGCAGGAAAAATCTTCTTTATAAAAGAAGGCATTACTTTTCAACACCAGGTTTGTAAGATTCACTAATACCTCTCTAGGTGGATCTAAAACTTCCCTGCAATTCAAATAAAATTTCATTGCTTTCAGGCCGTAATCATGAGGAATATTTGTATATACTGTAGTGCATTCATGTCAAGGGTTACCAATAGGCTTTCTTCCTCAATGGCAATTTCATTGATTATATTCAGCATATCAGCATATATTTAGTATCTTTAATATATGATGGAACATTTTTACTAATGGTGCTATGTTATAATCAATGAATTTTATGATGGTTCAGTGAGACTTTGATTGCTTGATAGTATTGGTCTGCCAGGCAGTTTATCCAATGTTTTGTGAATTTTAGGAAGGCAATAAAAACTGGCTTTACAGGGTGAGCTACCTGAAGATATTCTACTGTTTTTGTCCAACCAACCTTCCTTTAGTATAGTATCCAAATATCTGTCTATCTCTATTTTAAATACCTTGGTGGGGTCACCTTTTAGTTTCTCATAATGTTCTGTGTTTTCTGACTGTCTCTTCATTTCCACATCATAGTCACTACTGTTTTGTATCACAATCATACACCCTTGTCCGCTGGTTTAATCATAATGTCTTTGTTATCTACCAGCTTTTTAATACTGTATGTTCATTCTTACTCAAGTTGTTAAAGAAATTCGGATATTCCTCACTAGCCAAAATGCCTAAATCCAGTTCACAACTTTTATGAAGGTTGTTAGTGCAGGAGTCATATTGGGGCAAAAGTGGAAGGTACTTTAAATGGATATTTCTCTCCTTATCATGTTACTGTGACTCACCTCCATTCTCCTCCAGATTAACCATCTCGTTGGTATTCAAGTTTCCTTGTTGGTTAAAAAGGACATTAAACTTAAATTTCTACCCATTTTATGGATGTCTATTATTGTTCCAAATTTGTCAAACTTCCGTGAAGGTACAAAAGAAAGTCCTTTATTCAATAGTGTAAATTCATGTTCTGATAGGTTGTAATCCGATAAGTTCACCACGTTTAGTATGGGGTTCTCCCCTGTCTCCTGCATCTTTGCCAAGCTGTCCCTCTGTTTCTTCCTCTGTCTCCAACCCTCTTAGCCCCTCATCTTGTTCTTTCCTGGGATCCAGATTTATACAGGAAAGTGACTGATAGAAACACCTTACTACAGGCTAGTAGTAGTCATCCAGGTCACATCATTAGGGCCATACCAAAGGGACAGTTCATAAGAACAAAAAGAAATTGTGGGACACAAGATTTATATGTTAAAAGTGCTGATAGTTTAGAGCAGAGATTGCTTACTAAGAATGCTAGAATATTATAGAAAAGCAAGGACAGAAGTAGAAAACATTCCAAGAGAGAATTTATTAAAGGAAAGAAAAAGAAAAAATGGAAAAACAGGATATTCGGACATGCTTTACAAGTACATATAATGTATGGTAGAATGCTGTTACTCATAAAATCCATACCAGCTAAAAAGTTGTTTTGCTGTAGTAGTAGTTGTTATGCTGCACCAGGTACATAGCTACTGCAGCATAACTTGGAACCTTTTCATGAAATGCTGTAGGCGCGAGCTGCATACTCTTTAAACAGCTGTCATAACCGTACACAGTTGCGGAGTGGCGATTTTAAAAATGCAGGCACCAGATCAAAGTATGTCAGAGGCTATTTTCTCCCGGGGCTTTCTGATCGTTTTTTTTCTTTTTCAATCTACTACAATCGCTTCTGCCAGCCGATGTAAGCCATATAAAATGTAACTAAAAATCAATAGAAATAGTGTTGCCGTCTTGGCGTTCTGTCTCATTCTAGGGGATGGAGTAACAATTTCCTAATTTGTCAACACAGATAGGTGACCATACACTATAAAAGATAATGTATATTCCTCTATCTGTGACAAGTTTGAAAACCTCTTCTTGAGGTCGTTATGGTGAATGAAGTTCTCGAGCTTCACTCTCGAGGTTCAAACGTTGCCATGATGACCTCTGAAGAGTTTACAAACTGTTACAACTAGAAATATACATTATCCTCTATATAATGCACAGTCAAGGGAAATAGCCAATATAGTTAAAAACACTGGCATATTGCATGTCAGGATCCTGGTTTAAAGAATCTATCCAGAGAAGGTCCTAAAATAGTTTATAGAAAGGGACAGAGTCTATGTGACCATTTAGTGCATTCAGTACAACCACTGGATCCTAAACCTATAATGTGGTTGCAACAACAGATTATGATAGCCAAAATTTGGCAATTGTAAATTTGTCCACAGGTGATTACCAGTAAGGTTTTCACCCACCCTCTTACAGGTAAAATGCATCCAGTGAGAGGTTTCATGACATTTGTGACAAAAGGTCTTATATATTTAGCTACTTGAGAGTGTGGTGCATTTTATGCAGGGAAAACCAAAGGGCATTTAAAATGCATATAGGAGAACATAATAGAGCTATTGAGAATAGAGATATGAAAAATGCACCAGCCACACATGTCATAAAATGAAGCAGAAAGAGAAACATGAATTTACATTCATTGGTTCAGAAAACCAAGTGATGAGTAGAAAGAGGTGGGGATTATGAAAATCTATTACTTAAGCGTGAACAATATTGGATTGTGGCCTTTAAGGGCATGGAAGGCAGAGGACTAAATGGAATATTAGAACTGAAACCATTTTTAAGTGATATATAGAAAATCATACTGATTAACAGTTTGTATATATGCATATTATGTTTTTTAAATTAATTTTTCTATCTTTTTCTTTTCTTTTTCAGATTTGCACTGGAGTCTGTCTAAAGAAATATGGTGCAATCTCTGACTCTTTCTTTCTAAAGCAGGTTTGCAATTATGTCTAGTACCAAATGTTATGTTGACAGTGTCAGCACAGACTAGTTCATTTACATAACGAGAATAGGAAATATACTGAAAAGTGTTAAATTTCCTTTTTTATGTTTTAGTAATTATGTCTAGTGCCAGTAAATATGTTACACAGATAAAATAATACTATTTTAAAATGGGAGATATATGAAACATCACCGATACATAAGTAAAATACTGCTTTGTTTTAATCATGTGATAGATTTGGTGTGCACTTGTCACTTTAAAGTTAAGCTTTTATACAGGTTTGTATGTTCACCAATACACCTTTGAGAAAGCTGGGATAGAGCAAAACATGTCAGGTGTTTGGTGACGTATGGTGACGACATTGGAGTGGTTTCTGTGGAAGTGAGCGTGAGTAGTTTCGTTTTGGCAATTTTGTTTTTACTTCATGGACTTTACTTTAAATAAAGGATTCAAGATTGGAATATCTGTTATGGTCCTGGGTGAGTTCATTCATCATTGCTATTTTACTGCTTGAGGAATGAAGATTGTAGAGCTATTACGTTAGCCTACACAGCCTTAGCAGGTGCCGGGTTTCCTAGCTTCTTCTAGCTAATTTTGTATGCACTCTTGTTCTGACCCAAGGCACTGCCTTAGTCCCAGGTGCAACTGTACCCCTTTTCACTGATCTTCAAAGACTAGAAAAGTGGACAAAAACCTGGCAATTAAATTTCAATGCCAAAAGTGCAAGTTCATGTACCTAGGAGGAAACATCCTTTGAGGAATACCTCCTGTGTGGAGGAAATTGGAAGCCACAAAGCAGGAAAGGGATCTGGGGGTGATTATAACAGATGACCTGAAAACATCCAAGCAGTGTGAAAAGCAGCATTAAAGATGAACAGTATGTTAGGCTACATAGGAAGAGGAATTACAAGTAGAAAGAGGGAGGTGATTATGCCACTGTATAGATCAATGGTAAGGCCTCACCTGGAGTACAGTGTGCAGTTCTGAGACCTCACCTCAGAAAGGACATAGACAAACTGGAGACAGTGCAAAAGAGAGCTACAAAATGATACTTGAACTCCACAACAAGACATCTAGAGGAATGTCTGCACATCCTAAACATGTACTCCCTGGAACAATGCAGAGAAAGGGGGACATGATCAAAGCCTTCAAGTACTTGATGGAAATAAACAAGATCCAGGTTCAGGACCTATTTCAGATCAAGAATCATGCAAGAACGAAGAGGCATGGCATAAAGCTGGAAGGAGGCAAGTTCAAAGAGTAACACAAGAAAGTTCTTCTTTACCGAGGCGGTGGATACTTGGAATGGCCTTCCACCAGAGGTTGTGGAGACTAGGTCAGTCAAATCATTCAAGAAGGCATGGGATAGGCACAAAGGTATTATGACACTGAATAGCAGTTAAAGGAGGGGCTAGGCATATGGGCAGACTAGATGGACCATGCGGTCCCCTTCTGCTGTCACTTTCTATATTTCTATGTAAAGTGAATTGGCTCCAAACCCCACAAATTTTTAATGAAGTCTGTTGCCTCCTGCACATCCACGAATTTGTGGAATGCACTATTCCACTCAGTTTTAAGTTGACTGGCTATGTCATATGGTACTTAATGCTGGCTTTTTGTAGGGCATGACGAACCCTGAAAAGGCTGCTTTGTGTTTGTTAAGCTTAATGGATTAATCTTGAAACAGTGAAATGGCATGCCCATGCCAAATCAGAGGGCCCTTTTCCATGGCCAGTCTAAGCAGCATCTCTTTCCAAGAATATCTAAGGCAGTTAATTAATATTGGCCTGGGTTTATCACCCAGTTTTGGTTTCAGTGCCAATGTTCTGTGGGTTCTTTGAACTTCTAGTTGCCTCCCAGAACATTTAGTAACCCTGAAAGGAAATTTGTGATGAACTCGATTATATTTTTACCTTCTGTGCCTTGGGGACCCCTGCTATCTTATAGGTCTCATAGGTCTCATAGGTAAATACAGAGCCATATAGACGTTAGTCCTTTTGCTCGCCATTTAGTTAGTAACCCGGATATTATATTTGAATAGAAAGCTATCCAATCTGTTTTTAAATGTGTTCACAGTATCACTAGCTACTACTTCCAGGGTAATCTATTCCAAATATTGGTGGCCTCAGCGTGAGCCAGGATTTCCTTTTATTTGTTTTGGACATTCAACAAAAGTTGTAGTGGGTGAGATCTGGTATTATATATAGGTTCCTGTATTTCAAGCCAAGTAGTTCCCATAAATCTGGATTGATAGTTGCTTTATATATTAACACATATCTCCCCTTAGCGTCTATATTCAAGGAGTACAGACCTAAAGTGTTTAACCTTGTTGTGTAATCTAAGCCTTTGACCTCTTGTATATATCTGGTGGCTCTCCTTTGGACTCTCTTGAGTGCCACTATTTCAGTCTTACCCATGGGTGACCAGAACTGCACACAGTAATCCAGGTGAGACCTCACCAAGGACGTATACAGGGCAGGAGAACATCCCTACTTCTTGATGTGATATGCTTGTTGATACAGTGTAGAATACTGCTCAATTTTTAATAACTGCATTACAGTGCGTCTTAAATGATAGGTTTTCGTAATCATAATTCCCAAGTCACTCTGTTGATCGACAATACTAAGTATTTTACCACCAAGTATATAGGGTAACTGCTTGTTTGCCTTCCCAAAATGCATAACACAACACTTGTCTACATTAAACGTTAGTTTTTCTCTACTGCCCAAAGTTCCAGTGTATCAATGCCTCTTGTAGTGCTATAGCTCGTTTTGGTTATTAATTGGAAATCCAACCCTGGTGTCATCAGTAAACTTGGAAACCCAAACCCCATTATTGACCTTCAATGAGGCAATGTATGTATTGAATAAACAAGGCCCCAAGACAGATCCCTGGGAATCCGGCTTGTCACTTGACCCATGCTGAGTTGGCCCCATTTATGTTGACTGATTGTTTCCTAGAGGTAAGCCATGCATCCACCCATTTTGTTATTGTTCCTGGTAGGTCATGCAATATTAATGCATCGATGAGCTGCCATGAGGGACCTTATCAAAGGCCTTTGGAAGTCGAGATATACCACATCCACAGGCTGCCCCTCTCCCAATGCCCTGCTGACCCTTCCATAAAATTCCAGGAGGTTGGTCTGGCAGGACCTTCCAGTGGTGAAACCATGCTGGACAGGGTCTACCAAGTCTGTCTCCTTGATGTGTTCCATAATATACTCTTTTAGGATACCTTCAAATATTTTCCAGGACTGACGTCAGACTAATGGGTCTGTAGTTGGATACGTCATGTTTATTCCCCTATTATATATGGGAACCACACTTGCCTGTCTCAAGCCTTCAAAACCATCCCCTTTCTCAGTGAGGTTTGAAAGATTACTGTCAGGGGTCCCGCCAAAAGGTCTGCCAGTTCTTTAATTATTCTTGGATGAATTCCATCCGGACCTTGGGATTTATTTTGATCGATTTTAAGTAGCCTTTTGAGTATATCTTCACTAGTTATCAGTGATTCTATGTTTAGTATAGTAGGGGATGTTCCAGTTTAGGGAGGATTTATTGTTGAATACAGATAAAAAAGTCATTGTATAACTGGGCTGTGTGGGACTGGTCCATAATTGTTTTACCATCATTTGTGTGTAATGGGCCAATAGGTCTGTAAGTTCCCTTTGTTATTAATATATCGTAAAATGATTTGTAATTATCCTGGACTTTGTTGCTAATTTTAATTCAAATTTTGATTTAGCTTCTTTAATACATTTTTTGGACTTTTTAGTAGGGCTTTGTAAGTATTCCACCATGTGTTACTTCCTGATTTTTGGCCTTGTAAAAGCTCTATTTTTTCTTTATCAAAAGTCGTATTGATTTAGACATCCATTTGGGTTTACTTTTATTGGTGACATCTGTTTTCTTTATTAAAGGGGTGAAGGTTTGAGTGGCAAAGTTATTTTACCACAAAAGATCCCACATAAACTCGAGTATTTTGTTCTGGAAGTTCTCAACCCAATTCCAATTTTTAGAAATAATCTCATGCTAGTAAAGTCAGCTTGATTGTAGTTAAATTTGCTAGTCCTACTTTTATTATTATCGGATAATATGTCAAGAGAAAAATAAACCATGGAATGGTCACTGGATCCGAGAGGAGCTATAACTTTACAGGATGATATAATATCCTCTAAGTTACTTAATACTAGGTCAAGTATGTGGTTGTTCCTGGTATTTGAATTAACCATTGGTTCATCCCTGATAGTAAACATGTTTCCAAATATCGTGATTCTTCAATACTACTTGTCTGTAGGGTTGTCCAGTTAATACCTGGTAGATTGAAATCTCCAACTACTATATTGTTTTTGTTTCCACCTATAGTATTCAGAAAATCAGGGAGTTGTTCTTCCTGACCTGTTATTACGGATGGGGCTCTATATATTACTCCAATGTTGATGGTATGTGAGGCGGGAGATATTTTGACTCATAGAACTTCAATTTTGTCCCATTTGGATGTATCAATTTCTTTGGAATCTATTTTGTCAGAAATATATAAGCCACTCCCCACCCTTTTGGTCCTTCCTATCCTTATGGTACAAACTAAAACCATTTATTTGTTTATCCCAAGAATCATTTGGGTTCCTCAGTCTCGATTATGGCACATAATCTGATATTTAATTGTTCTAGGGTTAATTTTAATTCATCCATTTTATTATTTAAGCTCCTAGCGTTTAAGAAGAAATTATATGGGGTACATTCATGTGTATCTTTATTTAGAAGAGAAGCAATTGGCCTACCCTCCCCCGCCAAGTTTAAATTTACTTCTAAAGTATGTCTAAGATGGTGGCCAAAAATTCATTTCCCCTTCTGTTTAGATGAAGTCCATCCTGTGCTTATAACTTTGGGTCCCTGAATTTAGTCCTGTGTTCAAGAAAGGTATGACCTCTCTAATACACCATCTTTTCAGCATCCATTTAGCTGTGATATATCATTATTTACACTACGTGTTGCCCTAGGTATTGGTAAGATCCCAGAGATAATAAGATCGCATCCATCCCTTGCAAGGGTCCTTCCTACCTCCTCAAACTCTCTCTGAATTTCTAGGAGCCTTCTTTTACCGCATCATTTGATCCCACATGTAGTAGCACCAGAGGTTGATGGGTATTTTCTCTCAGGCCTGGGAGGAGATTTTAATGTCTTTTATGCCTGCTCCAGGAGTGCACTTACTGTGGTTGTTAGTTTATGATTTTTACAAATAATGTGGTCTGTGTTTCAGCATGGAGTCACCCATAACCAAGATGTCTCTTAAATTGGTGTCTTCATTTCCTATTAGGTTGTTATCAGTTGTGTGTTTGCTCTTTTCTATTGGTGTGTGCGGTAGTGATTTATTATTGTGCATATTTGTGGATGAGTGAGGTTTTGTAGCATTTATTCCCTTGTTAGGTGGAATATTCTGTAATGAGCATGGTTCTCCTGGCGTGGGTGGGGTCACCTTTGCAGATGTATTGCATTCTGCGTTTTGATTAAAGATGGAGAACCTGTTTGGTGTTAAGATATTTGAGGAACCTCCTATGTTCCTTCTACTCTTTTCCTGTTTTTATTAGTAATGTTTGTTACGAGACTGCAGTCCTCCTCAATCGCATGTGTTTCATTCTGGTGGCTAAGTTCACATGACAATATTGTTGCATCCACAGCAGAATCAATATATTGTTCCAGATTACTAATATCAATCTGTACTTGAACCCTCTGTTTTAACACCTGTATTTCGGTTTGTAGAATATCAATGAGTTTGCATTTGTCACAGACAAACCCATGTTGTTTCTGTGACCCTGCACTCAAGTCATCTATTTTGTCCCAAAGTGCTGCTATCTCCGTTTTCAATATGTGAAGTTGTGTGTCCGGGAAGGTATTAGTCTGTCAAGCTGTCCGAGGCTCATTTCCACATCGAAGACCTTGATGTTCATCTGGTCCATTTGGCCCTGCAAGAAGTTAATATGTGTCTTCACTCCAGTGACTTCTTCAAGATTTTGCTGAACATTTGAGTAATGAGCACCGGGTCTATGGTGGTCATGGCAGCCACCACGGTAACTGACATTTTGAGGGGTGATTTTCATTGATGGTTCTGACAGGAAAACCAGCAAATTTTGTTTAAAACAGCTGCTTTCGTTAAAGGGAACAAAATTTAACAAATTTCACCCAAAAAGTTCCCAGTGTTTTAGTTACAAAAACAGTTGTTTATAGATTTTTAGCATGAGGGGATGAGCAGATAAACTACACGGCCATCATACTCATGCTCCAACAAAGTCCCTCACTTCTGGTGTTCCTTGCTGCTGGAATGTCCCAATCTATATCTGGTAGATTGAGATCCCCACAACCACTACCTTCTCCTTTGTGTCCCCCTTCTGCAGTTCCTGGCCCCTTATCTCCTTGTCTTGGTGGTCTATAGATCACCCCATGCAAATTCTTTCCCAATGCTGTCATGAGCTGGACCCACAGTGACTGTGTCTCCACATTTCCTCCCTGATGGGTCCATCCTCAACAACCTCTATGCCTTCCTTGACATGGCGGCTACCCAACCTTCTTTTCCCTTATCTCTATCTCTACTGTATGCATTGTATACTTTGGTAGTTCAGGTCTCAGCCATTACTGCTGGTGACCCACGTTTCTGTAAGGGCTACAAGGCCTAATCTCACATCACCCACCATCACCTGGAACCCACTCATTTTGTTTCCTAGGCTCCTGGCATTTAAACAGACTGCCTTCCAACTTGTTACTATACTATTTATCCTCTTGTGTGCTCCTCTCTGTTGTCCTCCCCTCCATCCTTAACTTCCTGGTTTTCTAACACCCTGCAGGCTTTGTGAGACCCCTTCCCTGTCATAATTTCTTAACTTTTATGCACCCAGGCTTTGCTATTTTCATCCCTACTGCTCCTAGCCCCCATTTCTGGGGAGTCCTAAGTAAGTTTCCATTTGCTGTCCATCTTCTGTGGTTCCCTTAGCCTCAGTCTCCCTCTTCTCACTGTGAATGTCAGCCTATGTAGATATCTAACTTCTGCCAATGTGCACTGGTCCCCTGACTTGTTAAGTGAAGGCCATCACCCTTAAAGGCCTCCTGTTGCAGAAGCCCCCTCAGTCTTCCACAAAACTCTACCCCATCTCCTGACACCATTAAATTCCTCAGTCTTCTCCTTCCTCACCTTATCTTTCCCATTCCTCTATCCCATACAGTGAGGACATTGGAAAAGGACAGAGAAATGAGTGCACTTTCATTCTGTCCCATAGCCTTTGAAAGTTATGCTTCACTGGCTTAGTATGTGGGTTTGCCAGATCAGTGGTACCCAACTGTACCAGCACCTCAAGCTCCCCTTCTTCTATCTTCTACCATCCTCCTGTCTTATCTATATCCCAAATGGCTGATGCTCCTTGAAGGCATCTGCTCGCCCCTCCCTTTCCCTCCCCCAACACCTTCTCCACCTCCTAATCATAGAGTCCCCTACTACTAGGATATTCCTTGCAACCTTCTTCCTGTTCTCACCCCATGGAGCCTCCAAGGCAAGTTCAGGCATTCCATGGCCAATAAGAGGTAGATGTAAGTAGGGTAGTCTAGTCAGGGTCCCAGAGCTAGTTCAAATGAGAAAAATTTAAACTTAGAGGGGGATTCAGGTCCTGGTGACCCAAGGCTGGTCTGGGTAAGTGGACAGGGAGGCATTGCAATGGAGGGTAGTCCCTGGACCTCAGGGCTAATCCTGCTGGAGGAAATGGAGGAGTTAGGTGTAGTAGCTCAGTCTGGAGGTCCCAGTGCTGGTCCAAGCAGACAGTGTGAACAAAAGTGGGAAGCCATTCCAGGCATCCCAGAGCTGGTCTAGAGCTGTAAGTGTGATCCAGGTGCTGAAGGTTGGTCAGTTAGGAGGGAAGGCTGGTCAGAGGGCTGGAAGTGTGGTCCAGGTGCAAAGAGGATAGTGGGATGGGGTAGGAGGCTTGTCTAGAGACTAGAAGTGTGGCCTTGCTGGGCCGAAGTTTGGCTAGTGGTGGGAAACTGGTCTGGGGACTGGAACAGTGTTCAGATGCTGGGGAGCAGTTCAGCTAGGAGTGGGAGGTAGTGCGGAGGGAGGAAAGAAGGTCTGCTGCTGGAGGCTAGTTGACTGGGAAGGAAGGAAGATGATCAGGGGACTAGAAGTGTGGTCCCACTTCTGGAAACATATTGGCAAGGGGTGAGAGGCTGGTCTGGATGCTGAAAGGTAGTGCCAGGTGCAAAGAGGCTGGTTGGCTCAGAAAGGGGCTGGTCTGGGGTCAGAAAGTGGTCCAGATGATGGAAAGAAGTTCAGCTAGGGGTAGGAGGCTGGTTGAGGGGCTGGAAATGTGATCCAGGTGCTGGGAGAAAGTTTGGCTAAGGGTATAGGAGTGGCCCTGTGGCAGGAAGGCTAATCTGCTGCTGGAAGGCTGGTCGGTTGGGAAGGTAGGCTTACCTGGAGCCTAAAAGGGTGCTCTGGGAGCAAGGAGGATGATTAGCTGGTGAGGAGAGTCTGGTCTGGGTGCTGAAAGAGTGGTCCAGCAGCTGGGACACAGGTCAGCCAGTGGTGGAGGCTGGTCTGTGGGCTTGAAGGATGGTCCATTTGCAAGAGGTTCAGCTGGGAAGGAGACTGGTCCATGGTCTGGAAAGGGGTCCAGGTGCTGGGAGGAAGTTCAGCTAGGAGTGGAAGATTGGGCTGGGAAGAAAGCTTGGTCCACTGCTAGGAGACTGGTCAACTGGGAACTGGAGGCTGGTCTGGAGCCTAGAACAGTGGTCCATATTCAAGGAGGCTGCTCTGTTGGGGGTGAGAGCTGGTCCATTGGCTCGAAGGGTGGTCCAGGTACAAAAAGCTAGTTGGCTGGGAAGGAAGCTGGTCCAGAGACTGGGGTATGGTCCAAGTACTGTGAAAGAAGTTTGGCTATTAGTGGGATGCTGGTCTGGGAGCTGGAAAGGTTGGTCCCATGGCAGGGAGGGTGGTCAGCTGTAGAGGAAAGGCTGGCATGGTGGCTGGAACAGTGGTTGATGTGCTGGTAGAAAGTTCAGCTAGGGGTGGGAGGCTAGTCCTGGAGGCAGGAAGAGCGTTCCACTGCTGGGAGGCTAGTCAGCTGGGAAGGAAGGGAAGGAAGCGTGGTCCAGATGCAAGAGGCTAGTCAGCCAGTGAGGAGAGGCCAGTGAGCGTGCTTTCAAATGCTGGTATCAATCAACGAGGAAAGCGCATTTCTCGCTTGATTGGTACCAGCGTTAGAGGTGCAAACACACACTGTATATGTGTTATATGTTTAGTTTTTCCGAGAACTATATTGGTATGTAGGAGTCCCCACAACTTAGCCTGTCAGTCGTGTCATCAAAGGGTGGCCTTGGGGACTCTGGGAATTAATGGCTGGTGGGGAGTGTGTCAGGATCAACCAGTTAAACATACAGATTTCAGCCAAGTGAGTTCTTTAAAAATATAAATATTGTGTGTTTTTAGCTAATGGGGATCTATAGGTTCCGCTTTTTGCTTCTGGTGAGCTTACAGTTCCCCTTTAAATACCCCTGGTTTTACTGAATCATGTCAAATACACCACAGCTTCAATTCATATGTGTATTTGTTATAAAGTAGTCTGCATATTGTAATTGTTATTTGTTCCTAGTTAGTGTTCACTGTGTAATAATAGTGATATTTAGAAATAGTCCCTAGTCCCTTTAGGGAAATCTGATACTGTCTTTTCCTGTTTCCTGTGTTCAAGACACAGGAATTCTGTCTGCGCAGAAGTTGAGCTGAGTTGATGTTAAGAATAAAGCCTGATAAGAAGAACGGACATGTGCTGGCATTTACTACATTACATTTAGGATAAACTAGCCTAGAATGACAATGTTTGGGGCTATGGCAGAGTTTGATGGCACAAGGACTGGTCTGAATATTTGGAGTGTTTGGAACATTTCTTTAATGCAAATAAAATCACAGGTGATGATTAACAAAGCTCTATTTTCCTCTCTGTTTGCGGCCAAACAATTTATTCTTTGATCCGTAAGTTAGTGGCTTCCCAGCGGCCAGGGACTAAAATCCTGCGGAAAACTGTGCACATTGGTTCAAAACCATAGACCCCCAACCTTCAGCTATTGTGCAGTAATTTAAGTTTCATGGCAGGATGAGTCAGCGGGAGACAATTGCTGACTATGTGGCTGAGTTGCAGCGTTTGGTGGAGTTTTGTGAATTTGGAGACACTTTGGGTTGTATGTTCCAGGGCTGGTTGGTGAGTGAAGTACAGGATGAATGCATTCGACAATCTTTGTTGGCAGAGACAGTGCTTGATTTCAACAGGGTGGTGGACATTGCCCTGGTCATGGAAGTTGCAGCTTGACAGGCTCAAGAGTTGTGGAGCTTTATGGTGGAAGTGGCTGCCATGGTGTATCAGGTGGCACAGCCTCGTGGATCTGTCTTACCATCATCAAAGTCCACGCTTTGCATGTGGGAGCCTACAGTGAAGCTCTGCTTGTAGAGACACAGATGAGCGATGTTTCTGTTGTGGTGGTGCGTGGACTCAGAGACTTGCAGGTTCTGAGAAAGGTGAAATGTTGGTGCTGCTAGCGTTGGGGCCATGTGGCCCGACTTTGCCGCTTTGGGGTATGTTAAGGGGCCAGTCTTCAGGTCTACAAATCACGAGGCCAAAACAGTTTTGTAGAAGAGGAAGAGCCGGGAGCAGAGGATGATGATGGAGTTTACTCTATGTATACGGTTGTTGATCGTTGTTCACGTCCTATCCAAGTGCAAGTGACCATGGACAACCATTTTGTGGATATGGAGGTTGACATAGGGGCATGATTTGCCGTGATGGGGAGGCTTTTCTACCTTGTGGGCTCCTGCAGAACCCCAGTACTGCAACCAGCAGGGTGCAACTTCAGACATATACAGGTGAACAGATTCCATTGGTGGAAAAGATTCTGGTCCAAATGACTTATGGGTTACAGCAGAAACTCTTGCCCTTATTGGTGGTGCAGGGAGGGGTCCATGCCTGATGGGGCATAACTGGCTGGAAGAGTTGAAACTGGACTGGCAGGAGATATGCTTGCTCCAGTCTGTAACACTGGAAGAGGTGTTGGAGCAGGCAGCTTCTGTGTTTTCGCCAGGACTGGGGACTTTGCAGGGAACAACTGCCCTGATTGTGGGAGCCGGAGGCTCAACCCTGATTTTTTGACCCCATGTTGTGCCGTATGTTCTCCATGGTAAAGTGGCAGAAGAATTTCTTCATCTGGAGTGGGAAGGGATCCTTGAATCTGTCCAGTTTTTAAAGTGGGCAACCCCATTGTACCCATGATCAAGAGTGATTCGTCAGTGAGGATGTGCGGGGACTACAAGATCAGAGTGAACACAGTGGCTAAACTGGACTCTTACCCAATTCCTAAAATCAAAGATTTGTTTGCTTCCCTTGCTTGGGGGCGGGCATTGTTTTCTAAGCTGGACCTGAGTCATGCTTATCAGCAGTTACTACTGGATGAGGAATCTAAGGAACTGTCAACAATCAATACACATCGAGGGTTGTTCAGGTATACATGTCTACCTTTTGGGGTGGTGTCAGCCTCTGAAATTTTTCAATGAGCAATTGAGGTGTTACATGGCACATCAAATGTGCTGTTGTATCTGGATGACATACTTCTGACAGAACCAAACCAGGAGTCACATTTGGACACTTTAAGAACTGTGCTTCAGAAACTGCAGCAGGCAGGTTTGAAGCTCCACAGAGACAAATACTCATTTTGTTCAGTCTGTACTGTTTTGGGTCATGTAATTAATGTGCAAGGCCTGCACCCTGTAGGGGATAAGGTACGCCAGTGCAGAACTCCCTGCGCCAAGGTCAGTGTCTGAACTGAAGGTATATTTGGGGCTTTTAAATTACCACTGATTCCTGCCCAAGTTGTCAACAGTGTTAGCACCACTGTATTTTTCTTTTATCCAAGTGGGTTCCATGGAAGTGGGGAAGGCTCAGGAGGTGGCATTCTTGGCTTCAAAAACATTGTTGCAGTCTTCTCAACTGTTGACATATTTTAACCCCATTATTGATGGTCCTGGCCTGTGATGTGTCTCAATATGGTGTTGGGGCTGTCCTCTAACATGTATTACAGGATCGATCTGAGAGGCCCATTGGGTTTGCATTGTGCACAGTGGCACCCATGGAAAAAAAAGCTATTCTCAGTTAGACAAAGAAACATTGGCAAAATATTTGGAAAAATAAATTTCACCAGTATTTGTATGGATACCAGTTCACAATCCTCTGGCGAGTCTTTTGGTGATTGCAGATCTGTGCTTCCATTGGCATTGTGCTGTATGCAGCAGTGGGCACTGACCTTGTTTGCTTACCAGTATGAAATCAAATATCAGCCTGGAGGTTGCATTCCAATGCTAATGCCTTTAGTAGGCTACCTTTGCCAGATTACCCAAAGCAGGTTCCGGAGCCAGGAGGCGTGCTCTATTGTTGGATTTGTTAGCAGGGACCCCAATGATGGCAAATCATATTAAGATGGAGACCAGTCAGGACCCAAAATTGGCATCTCTTTTGGGGTGGTTATAGAATGGGTAGCCCAGGTGGCTGTCAGACGAGGCATTAAAGCCCTTTTCAGCAGTATTTCGAGTTGAAAATTCATGCCAGCAGTCTGATGCGGGGCAGCAGAGTGGTATACCCCATCAGTTGAGGGCTAAGATTTTGGGGCAATTACATGACACATTTTGGCATTTCTAGAATGAAGGGGTTAGCACAAGGTGTGATTTGGTGGTCAGGTATGGACAAGGAAATGGAGGAACTGGTGGGCAAGTATACAGCTTGTCAGGAGACACATGCTCCAGCCCTGGTACTGGTGCACCCATGGAGTGGCCAGATAGACCCTAGGTATGGGTGTATGCTGATACTGCAGGGTCTTTTGTTTGGGAAAATGTTATCAGTTCTGGTGGATGCATACTCCAAGTGGCTGGAGGTGTGGGTAATGTCTTTGGTCACCACAGAGGCCACTGTGGCTCAACAAGCAATAGTATTTTCCATTTATGGGTTACCAGAAATGTTTGTGTCAGACAAAGGGCCACCTTTACATCAAGGGGATTTCAAGAACTTATGGAATGCAATGGAATCTGACACATTCAGACTGCACCTTACCACAGAGCCTCTAATGGTTTAGCTGATAGGGTGCTGCAAACAGTGAAAGAAGGGTTGCTGCAGTTAGGTTCAGGATCTAAGCAAATGCAAATAGTGAGGATTTTGTTGCAATACCTGATTACACCACATACAAGCGGCAGGGTGTCTCCAGAGCTATTGTTTGGCAGGATACTTGCTCCCATTTGGATTTGATCCACCCAGTTTGAGGACCAAAGTGCATTAGAGTCAGGTCAGGCAGAAATGCAGGTGGCCAGAGGGCATAGGACAGACCTGAGTTCCTGCAAGGGAAATTCTATTTGGGTTGCAAGTTTTGGAGATAAGAATTGTAGGGTGCCAGAGATGTTGTGTGCACAAATAGGTCCAGTGTCCTTAAAGGTGCCATTGGCATTGGGAAAGTGGTAAAAGATATATGGACCATATCTATGGGGTACTGGCAAAAATACCCTCCCAGTTGGAGGACTGGAAAGGAAAACAGAGTGGGAGAGCATGGAGGATTCGGAAGTTGCACCAGGGGTATCAAGTGCGACAGTGGCAGTAGACTCTATGGGAGTAATGGGAGGGTGAGACACCCAGGGATGTTTCACAGATGGCCATTGAGCAGAATCAAGCTACAGGAATTGTGGGAGAAGGAGGTGTCACCTCAAGGTGATCCAGTGGTATCTCTGCTCCGTAAGTCAAAAAGGATCATAAGGGCACCAGACAGGTTAAATCTATAGTCAGATTTTAGAAAAGGAGGGATGTTATAAGGTGGTCTGCATATTGTAATTGTTATTTGCTGCCTAGTTAGTGTTCACTGTGTAATAATAATGATATTTAGAGATAGATCCTCTAGGAAACCGGATACTGTCTTTTCCTTTTTCCTGTGTTCAATACACAGGAATTCTGCCTGCGATGCAAAAGTTGAGCTGAGCTGATGTTAAGAATGAAATCTGATAAAGGAAACTGAGTGTGTTGGTGTTTACTACAGTACTGTTTTACAAAATGAAAATAATGCCAAGGGCAACATTCAAAATTCACCCAGTTTGCTGATATATTAGTGTGCCTATATTAAAAGTATTATTTTACATAGGAAATTTCAGCTGATTAGAATCACCTCATGTTCACTCAGTCCTGCTTCTACCCAGTTTTACAGCTGGGAGAACAAGTAGCAACCCAGGTTAGCAACCAGTGGTTCTGATGGGAGTCAAATCTTCCATAATACAGCTCTCCAAATGACTAAGACTATACTGGTCACATAATTAAAAACCCTGCAAAGCTCATAGATTCATTAATAATTTACAGAAGCACTAAAACAATCAGATGAGTCAATAACTATCCAAATGTTTTCATTAAGAATGACCATCTACTCCAGGGTCCTCACATAGTAGGAAAATAACACTGTGCTCCACATACTTCCTGCCACTGAATGTATTGGTATATGACTGAGAGCAGTGCAACTGCACCTCTCCACTGTGCTGTTTACTGCTGCTGCTGTTGCTTGTTCACTCTGGCTGGAAGACACACCTACACACTCTCTCCCTCAGAACTCTAAGGGGTGCTGAAGGCAAGGGAATGAATGGTTGAGATAAGGAAGGAAGTTTAATGAAAGAAACAAAACAAACAAACAAAAACAGGGTTGTGCAGACAAGGTCCGGCACAACACAAAACATTAGGGAAACAACAAGCAAAATGAAGGGCTCAACATCTCTCTAGTGCTTACCTAGCCCGTTGCACACTAGAAGAGAAAATGCTGAAAAGAATGTGAGAAATACAAGTTTCCCAACCTTGTGGCACGACCAAAGTATCCAAACACTCACATAGTAAACAAACTGGCCAAATAAAAACAACAGCTTACCTTACTTGGTGCAAGCTTCAAGTTTAATATTCAAATAAATGTGAATCAGGATAAACTTCAAACGAAGCTAGAAAGTACAAATTGCATGAACAGCAACAGAACTGCAATGAAGCTCAGCAAACAAATATGTCTGTTGACACCATCATAGGCGTACTGATGCAGAGAACAGACCAGGCAGCTGCTTCCACGTTCCTGCAAACATTTGGGGCCCTAGCCCCAGAGAGCCTAACAATGCCCCTTGATAGCATGGCTGAACTATGGTCCAGTATTGTCAACAATAATCAAAATAAGACCTTAAAGGATTAAATAACCATGGCCATCTAGAGTCAACAACCATCAAGAATAATGCATAATAAAACAAATTTCAACACAGCTGAGGTCATTTCATTTTGTTCAACAACCTCAGCATTCTGTAATGAATCTATATTATCCACACAGACTTTTGAAATAGCTTTTGCTTGCTTTCCCACTGCTGCTTCTGTTCCTCTTTATAAGAGAGTCTGTCCTTATTCAGGACTGTTATAATGGCCTAACTGCTATTTATGCCACCATAAAGCTAAACTCTTCTAAGATGTGTCAGAAACACTTTTGTGTTATAAATTGCAAAAAAAAATGGATTGTGATTATTTATATAAGTTTAAAGTTTCAAATTCTGCATTTCTGATATGCAAATAAATTACGAGAGATGTGGTAGCCGTGTTAGTCCAGTCAACAATGTAGAAAAAATACAACAAATATGTTGCAGGTGATACCTTTTATTGGACTAACAAAATTATTTTTAAGAGTAGCTTTCAAGAGATGAAACTCGCTTCCTCAGGTCAAAAGTGAAAAACAACTGAGCAGCGTGACAGATATAAAGGTTGGATGTGGATTTGAAGCCTGGACTAGCAGGTTACAGGTCAAAGCATTGAAGTCAATTTGCACCTCTTACAAACAGGAAGACTAATTTTCACTGGAGTGTGTCTGTTGGAGATCAACTTGTAAGATCAAAAGGCTGCCTAATTTTACTCTGACTCTGGACCATTAATTAACATTTCTAAAAGTCAAGGCATAAAGAAAATACATATCATTGTCTTAAGAAAGTACCTGTTCAAACGGCCAGAGGGTGCTGATATGAGGGTTTAAAAGAAACTCAGAAGCACTGCTTTAAGCATAATTACTGGTAGTGTATTAAACCAACATCTTTATTAAGTCCTTTTTCTTTAGTGTCAAAATATTGTATCATCTTTCTTTTAAATGTTTTCCAATCCTGGCTGTTTTGAAGTTCCCTTTTAATACTCTGACAGTAAAATCACTGGTAGAGTGATCTGGTCTAGAAAATGTTCCCCTACTGGCGTATTTCCATTTTATGGGTAACTGTGAATCCGTCATGATTCATTCTTGTTTTGATTTCCTGTCCGGTTTCACCAATATAGCAGCCTTCCTCATATTTTCTGCATTTTATCATGTATACTACGTTGCTAGAAGAACAGGTATATGAGTTTTGGTTCATAAATGTTTTCCATTGTGACTGACACATGTCTCAGGAGAGATATATGTACATAGTTTGCAGCGAGGTGCTTTGCATGGTTTTGTACCTTTGTCACCTAGTTGGAGCTCAGAAGGAAGTTTACTTGCACCAGTTTCTGCTTCAGGTCTGGTGGCTGGCAGAAGGCAAGCACTGGTGGAGTGGGAAATATATTTTTAGAGTTTCATCTTCAGACAGTAGTGTCTGTAGATCTTTAATTATTTTCCGTAGTTTTCCAGTTCTGGGTTGTAGGTTACTACCAGAGGTGTGCGATCAGATGTTCTCTGTGGCTTGTACCACAGTAGTTCTTCCCTATGCCTATGGGTGCAGAATGGATATTCCTGTCAATGGAGCTGGCTTTATATCCCTTCTGTCTGAAAGCTTCTTTTAGTGTAATAAGGTGTCTGTCCCTGTTGTCTTGATTAGAGCAAATGCGGTGGTACCAGATGGTCTGGCTGTGTATAATGGATGGTTTGGTATGAGAGGGATGGTAGCTCGAGCTGTGCAGGTAGCTGCATCTGTCTGTAGGTTTCTGTACACAGATGTTTGCAGTGTTCCATTTTTTGTGTGACTCTGGTATCCATGAAATGCACACACATAGAGTAATTTATCTGGAATTTAATGGAAGGCTACAGACAACTTTCGGACAACACCTACTACAGGAAGCTAACCGCTGCCCCCACAAAGAAATTCATGAAAAGAATTGAAACAACTAATCAGCACATTTCCAGAACATGCACATAAGGAACTGGAAAATCTGATACCAAAAGGCCAGCACTAGGAACCTTCTACACAAAATTCACAAATCTGGAAACCCTGGCAGACCAATTACATCTGGAATTGACACATTAACTGAGGGATCTCTGGACTCATAGAAGGTATACTCAAACCACTGGTGCAAAACACAAACAGCTTCATACAGGATACTACAGACTCTCTAAACAAACTGCACAGTATAGACCAGTTACCACCTGACACTGTTTTGGTCACAATCGATGTTGAATCCTTGTACAGGAACATCCCTCACAGAGATGGCATAATGGCATTCTATGAATACCTGCAAAAGGCACCACAGAGCAAATATCCACCAGATGTGATAGCCAAACTTATGGAATACATCCTTACACACAATAATTTCCAGCTTCAACACTGACATTTACCTTCAAAAATATGGAGTACTGACTATGGGTACCGGATGTGCCACGATGCGCCAATGTGTTCATTTGAGATTTAGAAGAAAAATTCCTCAGCATGCAACATCATAAACCGTTGAAATACTATAGATATACTGATGGTATCTTTATCATATGGACAGCAGGAGAGGAAAACTTAAAACATTTTTGACAGCTTCAATAACTTCCATCCTTACATTAAATTCCAGATAAATTACTCTAAGTGTGTGCATTTCCTGGATACCAGAGTCACACTGAAAATGGAACACTGCAAACATCTGTATCCAGAAAACCTACAGACAGATGCAGTCACTTGCACAGCTCGAGCTACCATCTCTCTCATACCAAAACATTCATTATAGCCAGGCCATCCGGTATCACCGCATTTGCTCTAATCAAGACAACGGGGACAGACACCTTATTACACTAAAAAGCTTTCAGACAGAAGGGATATAAAACCAGCTCCATTGACAGTAATATCCATTCTGCACTCCGTAGGCATAGGGAAGAGCTACTATGGTACAAGCCACAGAGAACATCTGATTGCACACCTCTGGTAGTAACCTACAACCCAGATCTGGAAAAACTACGGAAAATAATTAAAGATCTACAGACACTTCTGTCTGAAGATGAAACTCTAAAAATATATTTCCCACTCCACCAGTGCTTGCCTTCCGCCAGCCACCAAACCTGAAGCAGAAACTGGTGCGAAGCAAACTTCCTTCTGAGCTCCAACTAGGTGACAAAGGTACAAAACCATGCAAAGCACCTCACTGCAAACTATGTACATATATCTCTCCTGAGACATGTGCCAGTCACAATGGAAAAACATTACGATCCAAAACTCATATACAGTACCTGTTCTTCTAGCAACGTAGTATACATGATAAAATGCAGAAAATGTGAGGAAGACTGCTATATTGATGAAACCAGACAAGAACTCAAAACAAGAATGAATCATGACAGATTCACAGTTACCCATAAAAATGGAAATACGCCAGTAGAAGAACATTTTCTAGACAGATCACTCCACTAGTGATTTTACTGTCAGAGTATTAAAGGGAACTTCAAAAACAGCCAGGATCGGAAAACATTTGAAATAAAAATAATACAATATTTTGACACTAAAGAAAAAGGACTTAATAAAGATGTTGGTTTTTAATACACTACCAGTAATTATGCTTAAGCAGTGCTTCTGAGTTTCTTTTTAAACCCTCACATCAGCACCCTCTGGCCGTTTGAACAGGTACTTTCTTAAGACAATGGTATGTATTTTCTTTATGCCTTGGCTTTTAGAAATGTTAATTAATGATCCAGAGTCAGAGTAAAATTAGGCAGCCTTTTGATCTTTCAAGTTGATCTCTCCAACAGACACACTCCAGTGAAAATTAGTCTTCCTGTTTGTAGAGGCGGAAATTGACTGCAATGCTTTGACCTGTAACCAGCTAGTCCAGGCTTCGAATCCACATCCAACCTTTATGTCTGTCACACTGCTTAGTTGTTTTCACTTTTGACCTGAGGGAAGTTTCATCTCTTGAAGCTACTCTTAAAAATAATTTTGTTTGTCCAATAAAGGTATCACCTGCAACATATTTGTTGTATTTTTCTCTCCATATAAATTCAAAATTAGTATCCCATGCTCTTATGACCATGGACAATCTATGTCAAACATGGATGAATGATGGGTGGCTTTCCCAAATGAAATAAAATGTTTAAAGAAGACAACTACAGTTTCTATGGTCTGCAAAATTATGTCAGCAAATAATTTTTGAACTATTTAACAGTTACTAAATTCTGTGTGTAGCTGCATTCTAGAACAATTTTTGAATACTCACATTTGTAACATGTTTAACCAAGATTTAACTACCATGTTTCTACCATGTTTGACCATTCAGTGATTTTAACCTTGTTAGGAAATATGTTTGATAGTAAAACTCTGACCATGGTAATTTCATAGTTTTGAAAGTAGTCATCAAAAGGCAGCTACTATGTTCAAAACATGGTCAAACATGAAATGAACAAGAAATATGGTAAACATAACAGCAGGGAGGGACATGATAGAGACCACAGGTATCTCACAGAGGTGAACAGGGTGCAAGTGGTGAGTCTTTTCAAATGAGGATGAGCACCGAGACCAGAGGCACCTGGAACAGACTGCCAGCGGAAATGGTGGAGGCTAAAATGGTGGTGGTGGGGGCTTCAATCATTCATGGAATAAACATAGGGTATATCAGAAAAGAGGCAGAGACTGTAGAGAGTCGATGGAGATCAGATAAGGTTCACGAAGGAAATCTAGCCAGGGAAGACTTGGATAGACTGAGTTGGCCATGTGGTCCTTTTCTGCTAACAAAATCTACATTTCTATGTAGCAAAACTAAAAAACATAAAGACATGAAAGATCAGGATCAAAATACAATTTTCAAGGAGGCAGTATAACGTAGTGGTTAGGAGCACTGAGCTGCAAACCTGGAGACCTGGGTTTGAATCCCACAGCCCCACTTGCATACTGTGTGGCCCTGAGCAAGTCCATGAACTTTCTTTTGCTCTCAGGTCACACCTGGAAACAAACTTTGGCTTAGTGTGCCTTTCCTGTTTAAACAATTTCCCCCTTTCCCCTTGACAATTAGATAAAAGCAATTTACACAGTAATGAAAAAAGGAAAGGGGATATAAAGAACTAGAACAAGTGCTATCTAGTGAAGTTCACCATAAAAAAAATTAGCAGCATATGCATTTGTCTACACAATGACAATCAAGTCGAGACATAAATAAGATGAGGCTGATAAGTGAATGAAGTTTCAGTGTGACCTGCAACTTATTCCAAAGAGAAGGCAAGCCAACAAGGCCCTTTTCAAAAGCGAGTACAATATCTTTGGACATCAAGGAGAAGAAGACAAATAGAATAATAGATAGATTCTGGTGTATTACAAGGTAGTAATTCCAGCGAGAGGTTCTGGGGACACAGAAAACCTCGAGAGCCCAGCCTCGAGAGGTTCATGTGTCCCCAGAACTCGAGATGAAATTACTACCTTGTTATGCCAGAATCTATTGTTATTTTTTTTCAATATATGGATCTGAGGTGAATTCTCAGACCTTCATTTGAATAGTGCAGTCAGCGGTTCATGTGCATGCTGGCAGGGGTCCCCAGTGCTGTGGGCTTCATTTAGCACTGCCTTTTGAAACTGTTTGTCAGCGGCAGTATCGAAGCGACAGAGAGCAGGACAGAAGTCAATTCTTCATAATGACAATTTTTTAACTAAAGAAAAGCAGTTGCTGCTTCAGACCATTAGCTCGCTAGCGAACAAGCAGGCCGCCATGTTTTGGACTCATTGTGCCCCCACAGAACAACAGCAGCCAATCACAAGGCATGCTTTCAAAGACAGCAGGGACAGACTTGTGCATGCGCTTTCAGCTTTCTTGATAATACTATCGTTCGGTGCGAGCGATACCGATATGACACCGAACGATAGTATTATCACTGAACAGTAGTATTATCTCTCCAGGAGCAATGGTATTACAATAATTTTTTGTATGCTTTTCAGGCATATTATTTCAACAATCCATATATTAAAATTGTTTTTACTTAGGTTATACAGCTCAGTAGACCTTGTAAACAAGGTGGTAATGTATGGCAGTAACAAATTCTGAAAAGCTTTATAAGACCATATGTGTAAGTTTCTTAGCTTCCTAGTAGTAAGCGATGGTCAGTCAACAGCTAAATACAGAGCACAATGATGTGTTTGAGAACACAGGCCAATTACAAAGAGGGCACTCTATGATAAACCACTTCCAGTTCAGTTAGTTGTGTAATAGAAGCATTTCCATAGAGAATGTCACCATAATCAAGCGTGATAAAAGGTCGCCTGTTCTAGTCACAGCACCTTACATATCGTATAGTGAAGGATTAGGGCTCTAAGCTGCAACCTGGAGATCTGGGTTTGAATCCCACAGCCCACCTTGCATACTGTGCGACCCTGAGCAAGTATCTTCCTTGTACTCCCAGGTCGCACCTGGAAACAAGCTTTGGCTCAGTGTGTGCCTTTCCTGGTTAAATAATTTCCCTTTCCTCCCTGTTTAATGTTCATCTGTGTGCTGTTCCCTTCCCATCTCCCAGGATGCATCTAGAAACAAGCTTTTTACAGCTCAGTTGGTCTTTCCTGGTGAAACTTTTGAAATAAATAACTAAATAAAGAAATAAATACATGCATACTGTAACACAAAATTTGTTTCTAAAATAGAATGTAGTGCCCTGAAGGTGGTAAGAAGGACATTAACGTGTGCTGGGTTTCCACATCGATGAAAAGGGGTAATAAAGCAACTGTGTTGATGACAGCAGTAACTTGCACACAAATTACTAACAGAGGCCAAAAGGGGTGGATGTTGGCACCAGGCAAAGAGGAGAGAGTCCAGAAATATATTCCAAATATTTCACAAGGTTTTATTCTTACCAAACCAGGGAGAAAACATGGTCATGGCAACCCTTTCTATTCTTACTCTTCTGTATGAGGAGGACTCTAAATAATCGGCTGTAACAGCTCCACTGTATGAGTGGTCTACACTCTATAATCAGCAAACCACTATATTTATTTATTTAGTTTTGTTGACCGGGTAGTGCACTAGACAAATCCTGCCTATTTTCAGGCACGACTTGGGGAGGGATACAGATGAATGCCAACTGACCTTGAACCAGATTAAGCTGTTGATGGTATTTTTTAGTGAATGAGAAAAATTTGGCCAGGACACCAGGGAAATTCCCCTACTCTTTTCGATAAGTGCCATGGGATCTTTAACATCCATCTGAACTACCACCAGTCCAGGCAGATGGGACCTCGGTTTAACGTCTCATCGAAAGATCCTTTCAATACTACCCTGAGTTGCACCTCTACCTAGGGCCTATTACCTGGAGTACTCCACTTTAAGGAACTCTATTGCATAATACTGTAAAACTCTACTTCGGTCATAAGAGGCAGTTCATGCACGGATAAGCTTTCTCTGTCATTGGGAAGAAACTGGGTTGCAGGATAAAACACAAGGGAACACTTGGCTGACTGGGCTAACAACTCAGGGACTGCATAGAGGATTTGTACAGGCCATGAGTCTCTCGGCCACACTCCACCTCTCTAGGGTTGCCAGACTTGTTAAGAACAAAACAGCGATTCTCGGCTCAGAGCCCACTGAGGCCGCGAGATTGAAACACACCAAACCCGGCCACAGCCTTCTTCTGGACTGCGGGTAAGATGAAAAGAAGAAGATGCTGACCAACTGGCCCAATGTCCTCTTCTGGACTTGCCGGGACACGAGAAAGAAGAAGAAAGTGCTGACCAACTGGCCCAAAGTTCTCTTCTGAACTGCCGGGACATGAGGAAGAAGAAGAAAGTGCTGACCAACTGGCCCAAAGTCCTCTTCTGGGCTTGCCGGACACAACGAAGATGATGAAGAAAGGAAGTCTGCCAATCGGAAGAACTAACGGTTCCTGGGCACCAAGGCGGACAAGCCAAGGACTATGTAAATAAGAAACAGGACCAGGATGCAAAACACTGCAGCAGAATAGCTGGATAGCACTTTGATATGAGCGACAAAACAAGAAAACCGATGGTACCTTTGTACCAGGCCAGGCCGTACTTTGGGGAAACTTTGAAGAGCGGAAAACAATAAACAGCATGTTGCAAATGACTGTGGCATGGTTCCTTGAAGATCTACTGCTGACTGCTTTGAGGATGCACTGGAGACAAACTTCTGGAGTACTTTGAAGAAGATTGATCTGGATACCAATGGTGAACAGATTCTGGAAAGCTCTGGAAGACTGATTCAAACACCTTGCAACTTGGAAGGCTGGCAACAAAGCAATACTTTCTGGCACATTCACTGCTTGTAGCACTAGTTGCATGCAAAATAAAGTCTCAGTTATTGTTGCAGTGGTCTCTTATTCAGTCTTAATGTTCAAATCACAGTAAATATACAGGCAATTCACTTTTCTGATATAACCCTAGCACTGGTGGACCTAACTAATAGGGATCCCTCTGACTAAATCGGGTTCTTCCTGTTACTGTGACTCTGTATGGCTAGCTAGACTCCTTAAACATCCGGGGTCACTAATGCTGCTAGGTCCCTATAACACCTGGGGAATCTAAATGGCTAGCAGTGGGCCTAACTTGCTCCTTAAAATGGCAGAGCATGTGGTAGGGCCTAACTTGCCCTTTAAGAACTGGTGAGCCTGACTTGCCCTCTTTAACTGGTATGGGCCTAACTTTCCCTTTAAGAACTGGTGGGCCTGACTTGCCCTCTTTAACTAGTGTGGGTCTAACTTCCCCTTTAAATTGGTGGGCCGACTTGCCCCTTTACACAGCGGTGGGCTACCTTGCCCTTTAAGAACTGGTGGGCCTGACTTACCCTCTTTAAATTCAGGGCCTGAATTGCCTTTAACACTCTTGGCTTTTCTGTGCTAAGCCCTATGAAATCACTGGGCTTCCTTGGAATCAGCCCTTCACATATGGGCCTCTCTGAAATCAGCCCCTTCACATACACTGGGCCCTCTCCTGACAGGGCCCCTTTAATTGCTGGGCTGGCTTGGGCTAAACTGTCACTCTTCACTGCCCCAACGCCTCCTTAATAAATATTCATGCCCTTCCTGAGGCTTCCTTTTGCTGTCCCCTTCCCTGTGGCGTCGCTATGCCCGAAGGCTTTAATTATTTAAATGAGGAGCCCTGGCCCGCCCCTTCATGGCACTCAGCCGTTTTGACTTTGCACATAGTGCAAACTATTTTAAAATACATAAATTCACTTTTCTTTCTCTTTCGGGTGGTCAGCACATTGCAGTGTGCTGCCGCCACTCCCTAACCACCGGGAAGCAAGAGCTGAAGATGGGAGGTGGGAGGTGTGGTCTGGAGGGAGGGAGGGAGGGAGGGAGCTTCAGGCGGGCACAGGATGACTGAGGACCTCACAAAAGGTCCTGGGGCAGCATGAATGATGCAGCTGTGCAATTGCTGCCTCCGTGTGACCGAAACATTAACTTAAAAAAATAACAAAATGGGGCACCAAGCCCTCCCGGGACACAGCGGGACATCGTTTCATTTCACAGGCAGCTCGGGATGGCACACAGACCAGACACTTCACTCAGGAACATTTCTTCAGTGACTAGAGGCAGGAGGCACACAGCAAAGCCCTCAGGGACAACTTCAGCCCTCCTGACAAGCCCTTCTTGTCCCTCCACGCCTTCTGTGCCTCACTCCTCCACAGTCACCACGATTCTCCCAACGGTAACTTATTTTTAAACTGCAGCACTCTGTATTCTGGTTCTAGAAGGCATAGCAGGTGCCAGACAGTGAGCATTCCATTAGCTCAGCTCAACATTCCATTAGCTGCAGCATGGCAGAAAGGCTTATTTTGTGCATTATTTCTAAGCTATTTACAATATTTTGACAGGCTTTGTACAGAGATTTGTGTTGGCATTTTAAACTGGGCACCTGGGCATTTCTTGGGCACCTGTTTACTGTATTGAGGCACCTATAGCTGAGTATTTTCTAGTCTTTATTTTCTGTGGTGCCCCAAATCTGGGGCACTACAGATCTGGCCTCGCCAAATGATACATGTCCTCATGTATCCCCAAAATTTCTTTCTATAACATCTTATTGCATTCAATATATTTTACTATACTTCTACTTAGATGAGGAACATCTCTTAAACTTTAGACTGACTGTACAACCATTTCTTAACTCTATTTCTATATAAACTTTAAAAGTTTCAATGCAGTTCTATTACCTAAGATCTATAAATTCTATAAGATGTACTTGAGAATGGGCTATCACAGTTAAATCTTTCTTAACCTCTAAGATAACTATAATACTCTAAATAACATAAATTAAACTAATGTGACCGTGTCGAGGATAACTCTTTATCGTATTGTGTTTCAAGATATAAAACTAAGGACTTTCCATACAAAATCTTTTAGGAGGAATTCCAAAATTGACTCTCTGAGATCTGCAAGGCATAGTACATAAAGGTTCAGTAGAAACAGGTTCTATTCCTCTAGTATTTTCAGGTATCAAACTCTCAAAATGTCTGAGTTAGCAGTACTTAAGTAATTACAAGGATTAACATACAAGTCTGTCGGAGTTTCTAGTTTAGTCAGGTAAGATTTCCTGAAGGATAATCTTGTTTCTCTATTAGCTTGGAGTCAGCATCAGCGAAGGATCTGATCCTGTCTGAAACATGCATAGCTTTAACAGGTTTCTGTGAACAATCTTGATGCCTTTTCTGATTTCTCCTTGGATCTTATAAACTGGCAGTTCTCTACATGGTATTTCTACTATGAGAGAGGTTCAGGTTCCCATTTTGAAGCTAATTTTGTTAGTCTCTGGGTTCTCTTAAGTAGTACTCTATCTCCGATCTATAATAGACAAGCATTGGCATTGGCCTCATATAGTGTCTTTTGTTTTAATCTCACTTGAGTCATATGCTTGTCTAGGATTTGTCCTACTTCTTGTAATCTGTCACTATGTTCATTTACCCAATCTGTACATAGGTTAGGGTAGAAGTGGTTTTCAAATCTACATCAAGTACTAAGTCCATAGGTAAATGACCATGACGTCCAAATAATAAATAATATGGGTATATCCAGTTGAACTCTGTATAGTGTTATTGTCAGGCAAAATGCTAGGCCAATACGCGTCGATGCTCAGGTAATGCTCTTAGCATATTAAGTAGGGTTTGATTAGCTCTTTCGCACAATCCATTGGCTTGAGGATGATAGGCAGTTGTATGGATCTTTTGACTTCCATATAAGCTACACAGTTCACGGAATAGTTGCGACTCAGAGACACTCCCTTGATCAGTTAATATTCTGGTTGGAAACCCATATGGTTGAATAAAGTACTTGACAAATGTTGATGCAGTGCTTTTGGCAGTAAGATCAGGAACTGAGTGCGGCTACAATAAACTTAGAGTAGTGGCCTATCATGGTTAAAACATAACTGATACCATTTCTGCTTGGCTCAAGTTTTAAGTGATCTAAGGTGACTAATTCTATAGGAGCATGACTGATAATTTGTTGCAGAGGAGCTTTTGATCAGTTCTGCTGCTTCTCTTTAGAGTACAGGTAGGATATTTTTACACCATTTCTGAATCTGAAGTTTCATTCCATTCCAATAGAATCACTTTCTTATATTGGCTTCTGTCTTTTACTTCCAAAATGTCCAGACTTGTCGTGATAGGCTTCAAAACAATTGGTGCATTCTCTTGCGGCACAATGATCTGTAGGATCTCACAACAGGTGTGAGGTCTCTACTTTGTCTTATTAACTTGGAGTCTTGTATGCCCAGCTGGTTTCTGTGTCATACAATTTTATTAATTCTGGATTTGCATTTTCTTATGTGTAGACCCAAGACTTTGGTTAGTGTACAACAGATTTCTGATTTGTTGTAACACAGGACAATTTTCAGAAATCCTCTGTACTGCAAGGGATCCAGCGTGCCTTGACCAGGCCATGGACCCCTCAATTTCTGGAACCTAAACAGTTTTCAGAAATCCTCTGTACTGCAAGGGATCCAGCGTGCCTTGACCAGGTCATGGACCCTCAATTTCTGGAACCTAAACAGTTTTTCAGAAATCCTCTGTACTGCAAGGGATCAGCGTGCCTTGACCAGGCCACGGACCCTCAATTTCTGGAACCTAAACAGTTTTCAGAAATCCTCTGTACTGCAAAGGATCTAGCATGCCTTGACCAGGCCACGGACCCCTCAATTTCTGGAACCTAAACAGTTTTTCAGAATCCTCTGTACTGCAAGGGATCCAGCGTGCCTTGACCAGACCACAGACCCCTCAATTTCTGGAACCTAAACAGTTTTAAGAAATCCTCTGTACTGCAAGGTACTAGCCCTGACTTTTGGATTTGGTACCAGTGGAAGCTGATTTTCAAGTGGCCCACTACCTCCTGCTGAACACACCTCTAACTACTGTATCTCCCTCTGTGTCTCTAGTTGAATTTATGTGCTAGGGTTTAATAATTTGTTTAATCCTTACAGTCATTTTAAGTTCTGAGTTGACATCAGAAGTGAATTTAGAGCTTTTTTTTAACTGTTGACTTTTCCATTAGCAGATTATATCCTCTCACCACTAGAGGGCTATATCTCTATCTCTTTATCTAGTCGTAAGCCATGGGGTCTCTCTCTGCCTTTCTCTCACCTCTCCTCCTCCTCCTTGCCCTGGCCCCCTCTTCTCTCTCCTGGTCCTATACCCCACCCCACCCACCACCCTCTACTCTGGTTTCCACTGCTACTCAGGGGAACTCTCCACTTCCACTCGAGTCTTGTGCTTGGTGTACCGATTGGATATTCCTGGTTACTTAACCCGACCACTACTCTCAATAAGTGTGGCCACCTCTCTACACTGTACCACCTTGCAGTCCATATGGGACACCGCCTGGAACCTTGCAACTTCTACTCCAGGAAACAACAATCAAAACTATCTCTCAAAGAGCTGCGACTCTGCTCCTTAAAACTCCTACTCCTCCTCCTTCTCATCTCAGGCAGCATCCATCCCAATCCTGGCCCTAGAAGCTCAGGCCGCACACAAACTCCAGGTGCCCTTATCCTTGCAACTATTAATATCTGCAGCCTACTACCAAAGCTGGATGCACTCCAAGCCTTCATATGCCAACACAACCCTGACATCCTTGCAGTGGTGGCAACTGGCTGACACCTAAAGTTCCTGACTCAGCAGTAACAATACAGGGCTACAATGTCCACAGGCTGGACCGGATATCCAAAAAGGCGGTGGTTGCGCAATCTATATCAAAGACTCCCTGTCTTGGCACCCTGTCTTGGCACCCTGTAGCAACTCCATCACTTCCTGCCTCAGCCCAGATTCTGCCAATAAAAATCGTCCTAGGTCCCAACCATAAAGCCCTGACTATTGTCTCCATATACATCCCCCAGGGACCCTAAACATGGATTCAATGATGTCCTAAACTTTATCAACTCTCATCCTTCCGAGCTGAACTTATTCTACTAGGGATTTCAACATAAACTGGTTAGCATTGAGTGCCAGTGCCTATAAAGACTCCATCTCAGCTGCTAACCTCACGGAAATGGTAAACTCCCTACTAGGATTAACTACAAGACTGGCACCAGTACCCTCTTGGATTGGGTCCTCACCACTCACCCCACAAGGTTTCTCATACGACCATTCTCCCAGACTCACTCAGTGACCACTTCCCAGTCATGTGTGCATGGTCTAACAAATTCCTTAAGCCCCTCCCAAAATTATCGCTAGCAGAGTCCTTCCTCGTGGAAAACTTCCACATCTCAAACAACACCTGCTTCTACAAGACTGGCTACCCATCTATGAAGCAACAGATGTTAACTTGGCTCTTGATCACTTCATCTCAATTTTCAACAAAGCCTGCGACCTCTTTGCCCCTGCTAAAGGCGCAAAACAAAATCTCTCTAACCCATGGGTCACCTGGCTCTTCTCTCACAGCTGAAACTAAGGGATCACCTCTGGGCAGTTGCCAGGGCCACTGGCAAACAACTGGACATCCAAAATTACAAACAAGCATGAAATGCCTGCACAAAAGCCATACGGCTAATGAAATCTACCTATTACAAAGACGCTCTCACCAATACATGGGGAAATGGTCGTGCTTTCTGGGACAATATCAAGGATGTCACAGGAAGCAGCCAAAAACCTCTCCAGCCATGTTAATGGTTGATGGATCCTCAACCCTTGACCCCAAGGTGATCACAAACATCTTTAACATGGCTTTTTCAGACCTTAGTGCTGTTCTACCCCATGACTTTTTCGAAAACAGGCCTACTCCCCAAATACCTCAGCCCTCAGTCTAACCATCCCTCTTCTACTTCAGGAAGGTAAGGCTGAATGAAGCTCACCGCTATATTACTGCAGCTATCTCTAAATCTAGCTCTAGTAGTGACACCCTGGACCTTAAGCTTCTGTAGCTCACCTCGATGAGGTAATTCATCCATTAACAAAATCCTAAACCTCTCTCTCAGCTGTGGAAAATTCCCAGACCTATGGAAAACAGTCACCGTGACACCCATCCATAAAAGTGGGGACAAGACGATTCACTCAAATTATCGCTCTATCTCCATACTGCCCCCACCTCTAAGGCACTTGAGCGCATCATGGCTGATCAACTTACCAACCACTTGGATAAATACAATATACCTTGTCCACAACAACACGGCTTCCGAAAGGTCACAGCACCACCACCAGCCCTTCTTGAGTTCACTGGAGCTTTGCACAAATCCCTTGACAACGGCCTTCTCACAGGGGCCGTTTTGTCGACCTCTCAAGGCCTTTGATACAGTACACCATGGACTACTAATACACCAACTACTGAATGCCAGGCTATCACCTGACTCTTCTCTCTGGTTTAAAAGCTACTTAGAAAACCGGTCAAGAGAGTAAAAATATGGACGCTCTTTCTAACACCCTGCCTGTTCGCTCGGTGTCCCAAAGGATCCATACTGGGACCCTCCTTTAGCCTTTTCTTAAACTCCTCCCTTACCACTGCTCTGAGCAGATCATACTATATGCCAATGATGCTGTTGTATTCTCCACTCACAAAGATCCTGCAACTCTTCAACACAACCTTCAACTTGGTTTCAGTTCTGTAGAGACATGGTTTCTTAATCATAAACTGGTCCTCAATGACAAAAACCAAATCTATGCTCTTCTGCAGCTCTCATAACCCACACAAGCTACACCACTTGGCTATCTCTACCACCCAGGGCAACACTCTAGATCAGGTGGTGTCCTTCAAATACTTAGGATTCAGCTTGACCTAATCTCTCCTAAGGACTTCATGTAGATAATGTAGCTAGAGCTGCTAATACATGGCTTGGTCTCCTCTACAAACACAGACCACACCTCATGCCAGAAGCTTTGAAGGTTGCAGTCCTGAGCTCTGTGATCTCTGTAATAGACTATGGTCTCATCATTTATGGCAAGGCCACAACCACAACCCTTAGATGCCTCTCAACTGCCTTAAATAAAGCATGTCGGCTCATCACTGGTGCTCACCGTCTCACCCACACATGTGACCTGTACACTCAGACCGGCTGGCTCCAACTATCAAACTGCATAAAGTTTCTCACCTGCTCCATGGTCAAAAAATCTCCTTGGCCTTGCACCTTCTGGGGTCTCAACTCTGTTACAACACCGAATTAACAAATGGTGCCTTAGGAGATCCATGCTACAGCTACTGAAAGTCCTCCACTGTCACACTTCAGGGACAACGCTCTTTGCTTATCGAGGCACCACTCTGGTTCAATGGCCTCAGGCCAACCACCTCCTCTGCCCCAACTATTGGTATGTTTAAAATTAGGCTCTGGGACTATCTCACTACCAACAGCTCCTGTGACTGCCCAACCTAACCTTGTTTCTCCACTTCCCTTTCTGCTCTAGTTGTCCCCCTCCCCTCCTCACTGGATTCTACCCTCACATCTTGGTATACCCAATGCTGAACTTTTCACCCTCTTGCCACCCTTCCTAGATTCCTTCTCCCCCACCCTCTTTCCTCTCCCTATGACTCTGGCACTTCTCATCTGTTGTCTATTTTCTCTGACAAATGCACTTGGCTGCCTTGTTACAATGCTACCCTTGAACTGTATTAATCTGTACTCTGTTTGCAATGTCCACATTGTTGTAATGCCTGTCTTGATGTTCCCATAATTTTTATTTCTCTGACGTGGAACCTTTGTAAAAGAGCCATGGCTCAAAGGTATTTGTAATCCTAGACTTGATAAATAAATAAACAAAATAAATAGGACTCTGGTTCTGGAGCTGGATCCATAAATTATCTTGTTCTGGTACATGCGTTGAAGGAGTAGATTCAGACTTGGTTACTGTGATAGGACTGACCTGACAAATTGCATGTACCATCTCTGTAGGAACGAGTAAGAATGCAGGCATTTCCACATCTTCTAAAGTTGAATCATCAGGCTCAGGTTCTGTCTGTTGTGGCAATCTTGACAAGGCATCAGCATTGGCATTGCTTCTTCCTGTACGGTATTTTAAAGTGAACTGGTAATTGGACAAACGTAAGGCCCATCATTGTTCCAATGCTTCCAATCTGGCGGTGTTTAAATTAGCTAAAGGATTGTTGTCTGTGTATACAGTAAAAGGTGTGGCAGCTAGATAATGTGAAACTTTTCTGTAATTGCCCATACCAAAGCAAGAAATTCCAATTTAAATGAGCTGTAATGTTCATCATTTCTTTCTGATCCTGAGACTGCGACTAGCGTAGGCAATGACTCTTTCTTTCCCTGACTGTTCTTGTGCTAGCACAGCACCAAGACCTAAGTTTCTAGCATCTGTACTGTATATACTTTGAAAGGTCTGGTGTAATCTGGGTAGGCCAAAATCAGAGCTTTTGTCAAGGCTTGCGTAAACCATCGAAAGCAGTTTGGTGTCTGGAAGTTCAAATGACTTGCTGAGTTTTGGATGTATGTCCTGCTGTTGACCCTCAAGTAACTTCGTGTAAATGTGTCGCTGGTCAGAGCAAAGTTTTGGATAAATCTTCTGTAGTAACCAGCCGAATCCAAGAATTTTCTGACATCTCTAATGGTAATTGGTACAGGCCATTCTCATACAAGTCGTAGTTTTCTGGATCATGTGCTACTCCATCTGCTGAGACAATGTGTCCTAAGCAGTTGACTTTGGGTTTCAAAAGATGGCACTTGGACGGTTTGAGTTTGAGTCCATACTGGGTCAATCATTCAAGACTTCTTCTAAGTGTTTCAAGTGGTCTTCATGGTTCTTCGAGTAAATAATGATGTCATCCAAATAAAAAGCAGTATTTCAAGTTACAATGTTCTACCAGGCTGCTGAAGTTAATGGTGCATTGCACAATCCGAAAAGCATCTGAGTGAATTCAAATAATCCCATTGGGTGATGAAAGCTGTTTCTCCACATCTGAAGGTGCGATTGGTACTTGCCAGTAGCCACTGGTCAAATCAAAGAAGAGAACACGGCTGCGGATTGTAATGCAGTAAGGAGTCTTCTATTCGAGGCAAGGGTATTCATCCTTATAGGTTATGTTAAGCTTCCTGTAGTCCACAAAGAAATGGATTTTACATCCTTCTTTTCACTAGTACCACTGGTGCAGCCCATGGACTATGGCTTTCTCGAATTACATCCGCTTCTTTCATCTCTTTCAACATGTCTTTGACTGGTTGGTACATAGCTGGTGGCAGAGGTCGAAATCTTTCATGAATGGGTGGGTGATAATTCATGGGAATGTAGTGTTGAACTCCTTTAGCTAGTCTGAAATCCAAAGAATGCTTACTAAATGCTTGATGGTGCTGAATTGCTACTCGTTGGGCGTCTTCTTGCTGGGCGTCTGTAGTATGAGTCGTCACGAATGTCAAGTTCTCTTAACCATTCAGTAATTCTTTGTCTTTTGTATCTGGCTAGGATTTTCTGGATGCTGACTGGTTGCAGGTTGTAGCGTGAACTTGATTTTCTGGCTCTACAACATCCTGGATACTGACGGTATGTAATTTGGCAATAAGCTGGTTCCTGTAGACTTGTATGGCATGATTTCCATAATTAAGGACTCTGATAGGGATCATCCTCTTTGCTAACTGTCACAATGCTGTGAGCAACAACAATAGGCTCCTCTTTGGCATCAGGATATGGTTCCACTAGGGCATCATAGTCCTGTCCTCTAGGTCCTACTTTTGCTTTACACCATAACGTGGTTTGGTGCCCGGACTCAAAGTTATGGGATAAAGTCGGTAACTCTGACTTTTCCAATTTCTCCATCTGGGTTGGCAAAACATTGGTGGCATTGGATCAGCTGAATGGTCTGCTGCAGTACCTGCTAGTTTGCAATGGGTGCCTCTTTAGCATGTTGCTGTAAGATGTGGACTTACATCTGCCTGTTCTGGTAGTGAGTTCAGGTGGATGTTAAAGATCCCATGGTACTTATCAAAAAGAGTAGGGGCATTTTTATTCATATAAACAAGAAATACAAAATCAATAGAATGTCAATAAAAACATAAACAGTGTTGAGTCACACCAAATAATTGAACAAATAGTAACAAAAATCAAATAAGTATTACATTCATACAAAAACTGTTTATATACATTCTCCTCCCTCTTACTGAGGAGTCAGGGCATTTTATACATATAACTCAAAACTTCCAAATGAACCCAACCATTATTTAAAATGATATCCAATCAAATGATCATAAGTATATGTCTTCATAGCACAAAATTATAACAATACAGGGGGATTCTTCCTAATTTACTTATTCCATACCGTTTCTTAATTTGAAGAAAAATGGACATATATTTGCAGCATTTTTTAATCAGCCAATATCTACTATAACCAATCAACAGAGACCCATCTCTTTTGAAAGGTGGTAAGCTTTACGCAATTGAAATCTTGTAGTCTAATTTCTTTAATTGCATTCTCTATCATAAAAACAGATCTTCAGAAGTAATGTGTAATTGTTGAATAGTCAATCTACACCGTACAGACCATATATAAAATTTGAAGCAAACAAGAAATAACCATAAAGTTACTCTATCATGTTTAGTCCACAAAAGGGCAAAATACCTAAACATAATATTTTTGAAGTCATAAGACCGAATAGAGATGCAGGCCAGTGGCATTGGAGTGATTGCCAAAACTTTTGAATAAAAGGACATTCTATAAACAAGCGTTGCATTGTTTCTACTTCATTAAGACAGGTATCCCTCAGGCAATATCTCTTTGATAATTGTTTATGTTTCAGGTTCCCCCTCACATTCAGGTGACCATGCAGGCCAACCATGTTACATCCCACATAAATATAGGAATCGAGGAGAAACCAACATTTCACCAATTAAATAATCAATCCATCAAGAACAAGAATCAAACCCTGCTGTCTCTTGAAAATATTTTAGTATAAGGAATCATACAGATTTTATGAGTACAGCAAAAGATGTTCTTTAGAAATACCCCATTGCTTTATCTTAGCAAAACAAGTTCTCATGGCTTCTGGTAAATAAGAAATGGAATTTGTCTAGGAAGGACAGCATACATAGGCCAAATAGAAAAAATAGGTCCTAAGGAATCTAAGACCCAGGGGACCATCTATTAACTTTTGGGCTACCAGAGGAATACATTAGCATATAGACACATAGTAAAAAAAAACTACAGGTTGTATCATTTTCAAACCTCCATTTTTTTTCTCTCAACAACAAACCTCTTTTGATCAGGTTTAGACGACTTCCCAAATACATAGAAACACAGATTTGATGGCAGATAAGGACCGCTTGGCCCACCCAGTCTGCCCATTTCCTACCTGATGGATATGCTGCAGATCCTAGTTAACCAGCAGCCTACTTCTTCCTACCCCACCCCTAGAATTGCCTTATGACTGTCCATGCATGCTTGAATTCCACCACTCTTTTTGACTCCACAACCTCCTCTGGAAGGCCGTTCCATCCACAACCCTCTCTGTGAAAAATACTTCCTTAAATTACCTCTGAGCACCCCCCTTCTATCTTCAAATTGTGCCCCTTGTTCTTGCCGCCTCTTTTTTGAAAGATGCTACTCTCTTGTACTTTGTTGATTCCTTGAGGTACTTGAAAGTTTCTATCATGTCCCCCTCCCTCCTTTCCTCGAGGCTATACATATTAAGCTCCTTAAGTCTCTCTTCATATGTCTTCCAGTGCAGACCCTGCACCATTTAGTGCCCTCCTCTGGACAGCTTCCATCCTGTCTATGTCTTTCGGAGATTGGGTCTCCAGAACTGCATGCAGTACTCAGATGGGGTCTCACTAGCTGTCTGTACAGAGGGATAATAACTTCCTGTTTTCTACTAGTGATGCCTCCCTATGCATCCCAGTACCCCCAGTCCTCCTTACTGCCTTCTCACATTGCTTGCCCTTCTTTAGGTCATCTGATATGACTACCCCAGGTCCCTTTCCATTTTTGTTGTTGTTAGTATCTCACCCCCATTGTGTACTCTTCCCTGGGTTTTTGTTTCCCAGGTGCATTACCTTGCACTTCTTAGCATTGAATCTAAGCTGCCATACATTTGACCATTCCTCTAACCTTGCCAAAGTCCCTTCTCATCTTTCCACTCCACCTTGTGCATCAACTCTGTTGCAGATCTTTGTGTCATCTGCAAAGAGACATATTTTCCTTCCAGTCCTCTGCAATGTCGCTTATAAAGACATTGAAGAGGACTGAGTCCTAATACTGAACCCTGCGGTACCCCACTACTAACCCCTTTTTTCAGAGTGGACTACATTTACTATTACCTCTGTGTCCTATTCTCCAGCCAATTCTTTACCTGGCTGTCATCTTGGGACCCACTCCCAGGCTGGCTAACTTGTATATTAATCTTTTGTGTGGGACTGTGTCAAATGCCTTGCTAAAGTCTAGGTAGGCCATGTCCACAGCCCCTCCCTGATCTACTACTTTGGTCACCCAGTCAAGAAATCTATCAGATTTGTCTGGCATGACCTTCCTGCTGTGAATCCATGCTGCCTTGGGTCCTGTGCCCTCTGGCCTCTAGATACTCAACAATTCTTCCTTCAGAAGTGATTCCATCATTTTTCCTACCACTGAGGTTAAACTAACAGGTCTGTAGTTCCTGCTGCTGCCTTGCTCCCACTTTTGTGAAGGGATCACATCTGCCCTCCTCCAGTCCTCGGTACCACCCCATCCTCCCATGATTTGTTAAAGAGGGTAGTCAGTGGTGTCACTGTTCTACCCTTAGTTCTTTTAGAATTATGGGATGAATCCCATCAGCCCCATTGCTTTGTCCACCTTCAGTTTTAAGAGTTCTTTCAGAACCCTTTCTTCTGTAAATGGGCTGGTATCAACTTCTGTATCCAGAGTGTTTCTACTGTTTGTTTTAGGTACCTCCCCTTCCTTTGTAAATACATGAAAAAAACAACTATACATTTTGGTTTCCAACATTGCCGGTAGACTATATACTGTACTTAAATATAAAAATGGGTAATAAAAGGTTTTAATCATGTAAATCCGTTTTAATTTAGCTAAACGCCAGGTATTCCATATGTTAATTTTATTTTGTGCTTCCTTCAGTTTAAGCATCCAATTCTGGTAAGCCAAGTCACCAGTACCAAATAAAATCCCAAAATAGGAACAGTCCTTTTATTACTGGTACCCCAATTATTATATTATCTGTAACATCCTCAACATTAAGGGAAGACAACAGGATTTCCATAATTTATTCAAACTCCAGTATGAGCCATAAAATCAGTTGATATATTTTCCAGATTCTGTGCTGATGGTATATTTCCCACTATAAAACAAATATCATCTGCATAAGCGTGCTTTTTATTTCAGGGTCAGTGCAGGAGAAGAGACACCCTGTATACCTCTTGTTTCATCCACAATTCTAAGTAATGAGTCAATGGTAAATAAATATAACAGAGCACTCAGAGGACATCCTGCCAAACCCCTTTAAGATGCCACACCTACGCCCTATCCAACCATTACAAAAACTTTAGCAGAAGCAGACTTATAGCAAGTTTTTATCCAATCAATAAACCTCATAGGAATCCCATATGTAGCTAAGCAACTCCATAAATACTCATGGTTTACATTATAGAATGCTTTAGCTTGATCTAAACTAAAAATAAGATCCGTAAGCTCACCAGTGGAACCTCTATGAAATATTTCTAAGTAAAATTAAACCATCAGAAATCTTTCTACCTGGTATTGAACAGGTCTGAGAGTTATGTAATAGAAAATCAGCATACAGCATAAGTCTGTTATGTAATAACTTTGTAAACATTTTAAAATCTGTGTTGAGCAAGGTAATTGGTCTCAATTTAACAAAATAGTTCTGTCACCTTTTTATACAAGAAAACCACTAAACCATTAGACATACTGGAAGGTAATATTCCTGTATTGAGAATCTCCTTTAAAACCTCCACAAATTCTTGCAACAATATTGTAAAGATAATTTTATAAATCTCATATGGCAATCCATCACTCCCTAGGGCAGTACCTGCCTTAGTTAATGCAAAACTAGCTGACACTTCTAAGGATGTTAGATCTGCAACCAACATATCTCTTCTGTGATTGTCTAGCATAGGTGGAGACACTTGAGCTAACCATACAGAATGAGGAGACTAGGAGTAGTAGAACAACCAAGTAGTTGCTGCAAATGGCTATCTAGAGCATTCATAATATCACTCTTAGTCGTACAACTTTGGCCTGTAGAGTCACAAACTTCTGCCATATATTTTGGTGTCTTTGTTCAGCACAAAACTGGTAAGGGTCCATAAAGGCTTTACCTCCTGAGAACCAAATCTTCTTTCTACGTCTAAAGACTTATATCGGTTATATTGTGATGAATTTAGTAATTTCCAAATTCTATCTAGTTCAGGTAAAACCATATGATCACCATATGCGGCTACAAAATGTAGATCTAAAACTGTTGTCTAATATTTAAATATGTATCTTTGTTAAATTTCCCATTAATTTTACCAATTATTTGGAAATGCTGTTTTATATCTAATTTTGTATTTTCCCACCAGTCCTATATATGTCATATAAACTAACCACTGATTTCCTTGCTTGTAATAAAGCCAAAAATCCTTCTTCAACAGATGGAAGCTTAAGCAATTCAAGGTTGAATCTCCAATATCCTGGTCCCCTATGCATTAATAACTGCCTATCGTGATCTAGGTATCACATGATCGAAGGTGCTACTGGCACAGTTTGTGCTTTTGTATTGTTAAACTATCTGAAACAAACCAGAAATCTATCCGTGTTGCTTTAGTACCCTGGAAAAACGTTTTTGTGGTTTACCTAACGGTCAAAAGCATCAACCAATCCAGACTGCAGCAATAAATCATTAAGACAATTAGTGTCACAGTATAGTTTTGTGGACCATAACCCTCTAACAGTATGGTACGACTACAATTAAAGTCTCCTCTTAAAAACACGAATCTGGATGTAAATAAATATGGTAATAAGGTCCGAAATAAAGCAATTCTAACGGACTTAACTTGTGGGCATAAACGTTAATAAACCTACAATGTAAGTCATTAAGTATCATATCCAACAATAATATATGACCCAGCTCAATATCCACAAGTTGAACCAGATGTGCTGTGGGGTTATTGATTGCTATACCTACTCCTGTACATAATTCTTCACCAACTGACCAATATATAATACCCCATTTCCACCTTTCAGTGGCCTGTTCTACCTCAAACCTAGTATGTAGTAGTATCTTGTAAAAGACTACATCTTGATTACCTCCATCAAAGAGAGTAAATCAACATCTGTTTCCTATTAGACTGAATGCTATTAACATTTAGGGATGCCAAATTAATATTAAACAGTATAGACAGTAGAAAAAAAGAAAGGAATAATATATAGCTGAAAACAGAAAGCAATATCTAGAAATCCCAAATTATTATTTGTTATTATTTTTTTTTGTAGATTTTCTTGTCCCTGATTGGGCCTTCTTTATTTTCACTGAATCCACAGCATCAGCAGGTAGTTCTGGGTCAGAGAACCCTTCAGGTTGTGAAGAATGTGCGAAGCTGAATTGGACTCAGTGCCAATATCCTCTTGTAATACCGAAAAAGCATTCTGTAACGGTATCAAGGCCTGCTCGGATAGTAGTGCTTTAGGAATCCTAGATCTTAAGCTGCTACACCTGGTAGCCACAAGGTTGAAGGATTCTTCAGGTGGAGGGGCATAGAATTAGAGTTAACCTGGGATACAGCAGGAACAGAATCTGTAGAAGGTACCATCTTAGAAGGTACTGTGACCTCTTCTCCTCGTAAGGGAGCAGTTGTTACTGACTCTGAAATGTCCGCCCATTCCCTAGTGGACATGGTTTCAGACCTGCCCGGGGACGGGGTGGAGGTATAGGTTTCTGTCTCTGGGCCGCATGCACTGCAGTATTCAGGTAGAAATCCTGAATGCAAAAGTCTCCATTTGTTTTATTTTGGGCAGCCGAGGGCAATCTGTAAATGAATGGGGCTCTTCACATAGGGAACATTTGGCGGGTGATGACAATCCACATAACATGCCCCAACTCCCCACATTGGACACATTTTACAACGCCAAGTTCTGCTAGGTGTCTACCAGAACCACATTTATAACAATGGTGATGTTGTCCTGGATAGAAGATGAAGCCTTTATCCCTTCCCAGGTAAAAAACTAGGAGATGTTGCAAACCTTCCTCGGTTTGATTTAAATTAATTTTATACCTCCAGCCTCCATTTCAAAAACCCTCTGCATCAAGAATGGGTTCTGGGTTTCCTTGTAATGTACACTTTTTCTCCAACCAATAGGAGATATCCTCCACATTAACCCCTCATTACGGAACAACACTGTAATAACTTTAAAGGTTTGCTCGGTTGGTGGAATAGCCTGAAAATGAACCCAAGCGGGATTGGTTTTCAATAATGCATATTTCACCCAAAACCTATTTAACATATCCGGTGTACAAAAACTTATGTTGTAAGTGTTGTCCCCAGTGTATGGATCAAGGCATACACTTCATTGGGAGTAAAGCCCAACATTTGCTTGATTAAAACTTTTCCCACATAGAACCTATCAGGCATGGAATCCGTGGGCCCCAAAATCCACCGTCTCACAGCGTTACATCTTTTAGCCAGAGAAACAGGCTTTTGAAAGAGGCTAGCATAAGAGGGTAGTTGGAGCCAGAGTCAAGGCATTTTTATTTTGCTCAGCATGTGCACCTGGTGCTATACTGTCCATAGGTTTATTTTGGTTAGTATTTATATCCAAGTCCCCATTTTGAGATTGTTTAGGTGATTTGATCCTTGTTCAGGATTGGATAGCTGGCCCTGGTCGACCTCAGCACTCACAACTACTAAAGGTCTGGTTAAATCAGGAGGATCCATATCTCCTGCTGAAACAACAGGATTTGAACAAGCAACAATCTTATCAACAGGAATACTAGCCTCAAGTTGGGGGTATCTGGAACTACAGGGTGTGTATTTAACACTCGTTCCATACCAGGAATTGGTATAGCAGGGTCAGCAATCCATTGACCCAAATCTAATTGTAATCAACCCACCCTTTTAGGGCAATATCTGGGGACCAGGCAGGAAGGCTTCACTTCCTCACACCCAGAGGTCTTCAGTGGGAATGAACTTTTCACCCTCTATTTGTATTAGGCCTTTGTGAACCTTTGTATCAGTACCTGGGTGACCCGAGGGTTAATCCACCTTGGGTCTCTTCCTTTTCTCAGATCCTCCTCTGCAGCAAGCTGGGCAGCTCGGTATTCTGTGGCAGCCTTTTCCCAAAGGCGCTGTTTCTCCTCGAGAATATTGAAAGGCTGTCGGCCCGCTGTATCATCATTGACTATACCGGCATTGGGAAGCAGAACTTCCAGGTTTGAACTCAACCCAAACATACTCTCGCTGCCGAAACAGATGTTCTCCTCATATGTATCGGACCTTGGTGACTCTTGCACCATCCGACTGAAAAACTTGTTTCGAGGGTTTGGATCGCTGTGCTGGCCACCACTCGGGTGCATTCCAGCTGTATTGTTCCCCTCAATTCTGGGTGAAGCCTGTGAGCTCTCCTGCACCTGAGCTCCTCCACTGTCGCCATCCATCTTGAGATTGCTTCTCTCCAACAGTCCCATAGCGTCACCTGTGCAAAGAGTAGGGAATTTTTATTAAGATTGAAAAGCAAACTAAATACACAAGGTGTTACAGCACACCAAATCATAATACAAAATTAAGCAAGTAATATAAAATGTAATACAGCATCCAAATGAACAAAAACAAATATCAACATTTTAAAGTCCAAATAAAGGAAGAAATAACCAAAGCTAAACAAAACTCCCTAAAACAAAAATATAGAAAATTATATATACAAAGTATTACTACATACTAAATTATAATACAAATAATAAACAGAAATATGTATTTCATCATACAAGCAACGGAAAAAGAAAACTCTGTCATTAGAGTCCTAAACCCAAGTAGTAAATGCTGAAAGTCCTCCCCTTACTTAAAGGAGCCAGGATTCTATGAGAGAACTAAAATACAAAAATTGTATAACAACATACAAAATTAAAAAACAAAGAAAAATAAGTATACAGCATACTGTTTGTCCCTTGTAAACCTAAAGGAAGAAAAAAAAATTGTGAAAATAAGATCCAAATACCCTCAGATTTCAGTAATAATGGTCTCAAGTTTACATTAGCAAAATTGTAAAAAGAAAACAATGGGATTAATCATTTTAATACCCCCATTTTTTTCTCTAAACAGTAAACACCGTTTAATTGATTCAGTCTACTACCCCAAATGCCTGAAAAAAACAACCATACATCTGGGTCTCCAGCTTAGGGGTGGACTAAAACTGCAGCTAAATACAAAAAATTGGGAGTAAGAAGGTCTTAATCATATATACCCTTTTAATTTGGACAATCTCCACTTATTCCACAGTAAAATGTTCCCATATGCAATGTCCAGTTTGGAGGACCAATTTAGAAGGCCAAATCCCGGTACCAAAAGAAGTCCAAGAATTGTACAGGTCCCTGTCACAACAGGGATCCCAATTACCATAGATTCTAAAAAACGTTCTAATCCAAAGGAAGGCATTTACTTTTCCTATAGTTAACTCTGGCTCCTGTGAATTCAGAAAATTCCCAAAGTATTTGTCCCACTAAACAGGTCGAAGGTAAATCCCCCACAAGAGAAAGCAGATGTCATCTGCATATGCAATACTTTTAATTTCTTCTAAGGTGCTAGAAAAAAACCCCTGAATAGCAATATTATCATTAATGCGATGAATTAAAGGGTCCAGTGTAAAAAGATAGAGAAGGGGACTCGGGGACATCCCTGTCTAACTCCCTGGGTAACCATGCATGCCTTCCCAATCCATCCATTACAGTATGCTAAAGCTTTAGCATTAGAATAACAAGATTTTATCCAAAATAAAAGTACCTGGAATCCCATAACTAGCCAAACAGTCCCAAAGATATTCATGGTTTACCCTGTCGAAGGCCTTTTCCTGATCTAAACTAAGAATGAAACCAGTTAATTCTCCAGTCTCCCCGGACAAAATTTCTCTTAATAAAATTAACCCATCCGTTATACTCCGGTCAAGAATAGTACAAGTCTGAAAGAATGTATCAGGTAGATGCAAAGCAACAACCTGGCGGCCCGGTGGAGCACGGCCGGTGGCGCCAGAAGAGCTGGCGTTGAACGCCACCTCGCTCCACGCTGGAGACCCGGGTTGAGGTGGACTCGGGTAGCGGTGGGTCAGCGGGGAGCTGAGCTGAGCATCCGGCGACAGCTCGCCTACTCCGGGGTGGGATTTGGCGCATTCCGGCACTTATGCGACCCGGCCGGAGGATGCTAGGGAAGTGCAAGTCCTTGCAGGGATTGGCGGGTGGCCGTTGAGCAGAGCGGACATCGGCCGTCGTCATGGCGTCAGAGGGGATCGCAGTCTGCTCGGGGAGGGAGAAAAATGGGAAAAGAGCCTGCCTCATCCGGGAGGCGAGGACCAGGGCGTGCCCGCGATTTGCCCGATGCCACTCGACAGTCCACGGGCCGCACGAAACACTAAGTTACGGGGTTGTCCCTACCTTGTCCGCCTGGGTAAGCCGCGTTCCATGGGGGCCTGTGGACTGTTCGTAGGGTTGCGGGTAGTGGGATGTTCATGGTCATCGCCAAGTGTTGGAGGAGGCAGGCTGAGGGAGGAGGATAAATTACGATTTCAAAAAAAGCAACAACCTGTTGTTCAACAATTTGGTATACAATTTAAAATCAGTATTTAATAATGTGATGGGCGCCAGTTTGAAAGGTCAGTCCTGTCCCCAGATTTATACATAAAACCACTAACTCATTACCCATTGAATCAGGCAAATTCCTGAAACCATCATATCCTGAAATAACTCTAGGATTTCAGGTAAGAAAACTGCAGAATCACACTGTACAATTCATATGGAATTCCATCTGTTCCAGGTGCAGAATTCTTTTAACCATTGCAAAAGTGGTCATTATTTCAGATTGAGTAAGTAGTGACACCAGTACCGTTGATCGGATGACAAAACTTGTGGTATAATACATTTTTCCAACCAAACCTTATGACCATCCTGGGAGGATTCTTGATGACTAAATAAAGACTGCACATGCTCCTCTATGGCTATCATAATTTTATACCTTTTGGAACAAAGACACCCTTAGCATCCTGAATTACAGACATCCGCTTTTGATATTGTAGTTGAGCACAAAATTGAAATGGATTCATAAAATCCTGTGAACTCTGGGTTCCAAATTTCTGTTCCTGTTCTAAAGATCTAAGTCTATTATATTGTAGATCATTCATTTTCACCTGGTTTCTGCTAATTCTGCAAGAATCATTTTATCTCCTTGGGAAGCTTGAAACACTAAATTCTGAAACTGTGTTTTGTAAATACAATATTGGTCCCCTTAAAATTCCCATTTAATCTTCCTATGTGTTGAAAGTATTTTTAATATCTAGCTTTGTATCCTCCCACCATTCCTGTAGTATCATATAACATTTTAACCGATTCGTGCTTCTAATAGGAAATAAACCATCCTTAACAGTTGGAAGAGACAACAGTTCCAAGTTCAACCTCCAATACCCAGGCCCTTGTTGCATACCATCATAATTAGAGACCGTCAGTTCTATGATGGCGTGGTCAGATGGAGCAACAGGACATGTCCTGGTATTTTAATCTCAAGGCAAGAGATATAAACAGAAATCGATCCTAGTAGCTAGGTTACCTCTGAAATAGGTCTTATTTGGCCGGCCAAAAAAACCACAAACATCAACCAAACCAGTTTGTGAAATCAAAGCAGACAGGCAATTGGTATCACAATATAATTTTGGGTTTGAGGACTCCTATCCTTTAAATACAACCCACAATTGAAATCTCCTCCCAAGAAAACATAACGAGATGTAAACAAATAAGGCTGTATAGTGTTAAAAAGCTCAATTCTAGCTGTCTTTGTTTGTGGGGCTTATACATTAATAAACCAACAGTGCAATTTATTTAACGTGACATCTAATAACAAAGCACGCCCAGGGCTATGTCCACTACCTGTATGGATTGTGCTAAAGGAATTTAAACAAATTCCAACCCCATAACAAAGATCCTCTCCAATAGACCAATAAGTCACTCCCCATTTCCATCCCACAGAGGCTCTATCCATCTCTTGTCTGCTATGTAATCGAGTGTCTTGAAAGAATACCACATCATAAAAAAGGAATCAAATAAAGCATATACCAAAAGTTGTTTTCTATCTGACTGAATACTGTTAGTATTTAAAGAGGCCACAGTAATACTAAATAACATATCCATTGCATATAAAACAAAAAACAAAACCCATTAAGTGTTTAACTAAAGGTGGACTAATTAATCCTGAAAAAAAATTGAAAACATTAGGATTTCTTCCTGACCCATTTACGGGAACCCATCCTAGATTTATTTTTGGAGGATAGTCAAATCTTCTGTAGAACGCTCAGTGTCTGATCCTCCATCCGCTTGAGAGGAGTGAACGAAACTGAGTCTGATTCTGTACCTACATCAGGTTCTTCAACCTGCAAGGTGGAAAAGGTGTTTTGCACTGGGAGATGGAAGACTTCTGAAACAGATGCTGCAATTTTCTTCCAAAAACTCCTTCTTCGATTATTAACTACAGTGAAGGCACCTTCTGGTGGAAAGGGAGGCATAGAACCTACATCACCAGATACCTCTAGTACTAATGGTTCTGCCTCAGATGGAAACGTGAGAAACCAAAACAGAAGTGCATAAGGCCTCCGAAGGGTTAATAGGCCTTTCAGGAGGTGCCCTCTTAGGTAGGGGAGGGGCCCATATTGTTTCAAAGCCGATTTTAATGCAATATTCAAATAAAAATCCTGAGTGGTATAATCCTTGTCTGCAGTATTATGGGCTGCCCAAGGACAATCCATAAAAGAATGCTGTTCCTCACAAAGACTACACTTGGGAGGATGATGACAGTCAGTCATAATATGCCCACTTCCCCACAATGAGCACATTTCATTGTATCACAGGTTCGACTCAAATGTCTACTGGAACCACATTTATAACAATGGTGTGGCTGTCCAGGATGAAAATAAAACCCTTGTCATGACCCAGGTAAAAACAACTTGGTAGATGTTGAAGTCCATCCTCCGTTTGTGCGTCACCTTATACCTCCACCCTCCATTCCAAAACCTTCAGAATCTAAAATTGGTTCCGGATTAAACAGGGCATACTTCATCCAGAAACAATTCAGGATGTCAGGGAACGAAAACTTATGTCATATGTAGATTCTCCCGTGTATGAATCAAAGCATACACTTCGAGGAGACAACCCAGCATCTGCTTCAATAGAACTTTCCCACATAAAAGCGGTCTGGCATCGTATCCGCTGGTCCTAAAACCACAGCTGAACTGCATTCCTGTGTTTAGCTAAAGAAACAGGTTTCTGAAATAAACTAGCGAAAGTGGAGCTGTCAGGGCTGGGGTTACTGACTCATTGTCAGGAGGTACTATGGAATAGATCGGCGCTTCTTCCGACTGGGGGAATCACTAGCCACAGTAATGTTTTCCATAGGCCCTGCTGTGCTGGAGACTGTATAGGAGAAGGAAATGGAATCTGCTTGTGAAATGGGCAAGTCCATCAACCATCTCTGCATCTGTATTAGCAGATAAAGTGTGCCCTGAAACAGGGTCTAATGCTAGCACATATGGTTTAGTAAACAGGACTGTATCAGGCCTGTGCATATTGTGTAGGAGGCCATCCACAGTTCCCCAGTACCCCGTGACACTCCCGAACCCGGAAGCGGAATATCGGGATCCGCAACCCACTGACCTGTTTCTGTTTGGATCCAACCAGCTCGTTCCAGTGCCTGTTCCGGAGACCATGCCGAATCATGCTGTGAGTGATTTTCCAATCCTATGTCTTTGCCTGATGTAGTATCCCCTATTAGGGCCGCTGCAAAACTTTTGCTGTAGATGCTGTGAAAGGCGATGGTGAACCTGGAATCGGCGTTTCCTTTTTTTCTTCAGCATGCAGTTTAGCTGCTCTGTAATCAGCCTCAGCCTGTTTCACACGGACCACTGCGTCTATATCTTCATTGCCCTCCACAGGTATGGGGCCTGCTCCAGGACTTCCTGTAACACCTAGTGTCACCATCATAGAGGTGTAGAAAACTCCATTTGGTGGATCCTCCACCGTTGCTATCACAACAAGCAGCGGGGCTGAGGTACAATATGCTGGCCACCCTGAGAGTGCATTCCAGCTGCATGTTCCCCGCTGGAGCCTTGCTAACTCACCAGCCACAGCATGTCCTCCTCCACTGTCCTCCTCTCCGCCATCTTGGTCCCACCAGAAAATGGGTCCTCCCTGCTCAACGGAAGCAGAAAGTAGGGAATTTCCCGGTGCCCTGGCCAAATTCCCTCATTCACTAAAAATATCACCAACAGCTTAATCTGGTTCAAGGTCAGTTGGCATTCCTCTGTATCCCTCCCGGGTCGTGCCTGAAAATAGACAGGATTTGTCTAGTGCACTTACCTGGTCAACAAAAATGAAATAAAATACATAAATAATACTGAAGCACATTCATTCTAAGAATAAGTGGAGGTAATTCGCTGCTGTTGGAGTCACTCACTATGATGCCTTGCTGGGTCTGGACACAATTGCCTAATTGGATATCTGCCTAGCGTATCCTAAGTATGGGACTTCTGTACCACTGCTGGCTATCAATCAGATCCAAGATCATGGTGGAGGTTGCAGTTCTATAGGGTCCCAATATTGGTGGAAATATCTCTTCTGTAACTTGATTACTTGTGAGCCTGTATCCAAGAGTGCAAGTAGGTCTTGTCCATTGACTTTCACTGTCATGGTCGGGCATTTTCCTATGAAAGGATTTGTCTTCCTTGAGGCTGGACCTGGTCTATTGCTCTCTGAGAATCAGTCTGCATACCCAGGATTTGCTGTTTAATGCCACAGCATTTGTAGTTGTTTGTCTGCATCATTTCTCTATATGTCCAGCTATTCCACATCGTTGACAAATGGGTCTACCATAGCTGTTGAATGATCAGTTGGGTGTCGCCCTTCTGCTCTCCTCGGCTGGGACATCATCTCTCTAGGTCCTTAGTTTCTATTTGGCTGCTCTCCATCAAGTCTAGATTTCCAGTCACTTTTGAGGTCACGTGCCTCCTGACATACCTCTGTAACTTTTCTGGTCAGAGCTGCCATTTATTCTGTCCAGTCAGTACTGGGTCCTGGACTAGGTCTGTGAAATTGTGTCTGCGCCTGAGCCATCTGCGTGTATGTCTCTTCTGTGTTGAGTACCCTTCTGCACGTGCTCCTGGCATCCAGTGGCTTTCTGGGCTCCATCTTCTAGTGGAGTAGTTGGACCATGTTTCTCTGAGAAACATTATCTGCTGTTGGCACAGCAACCTCTCCTCGCTACGACTTGGTCCAAAATTTGTATTGCCTTCTCTTTAAAATCTAAAAAGAGCATCGGGATCTTGAAGGTGAAGCATTTGTAACTCTCTCCTGAGAGTGTCACTAAGAACTCCATCAATTAATTTTTCTTAAGAGTCCTATCCGGTCTCGCACTTCTCTGGCGCCTATCCTCTCATAGCTTGGAGAGCTTCTTGTAGACCCAGGCATACCCTTAATGTTTCTCTTGGTCTCTGTGTTCTCGAAAAGAACTTCATTTTCAATTCAGACACGTTCTGGTATCAAACATTTCTCTTAATCGATTGAAAATTTGATCTGCAGTGGCATTTTCTCTTTCTGGCCATGATTGCAGTTCTCTTGGGCAGCTCCTTTCAACTGTCCTAATAAAATTTCTACTTGTTGATGATCAGGAACTTGATAAAGTCAAAACATAGACTGTATTTTTGCTTTAAATTCTCCTAAACTACTGGAGTCTTCACCACTTGGCTCTCCTGTATAGCTAGGAAGCCATGGCACACCAAAATAATATGGCATGGTCAAAGGAAGGTTGCACTATCTCGATCCTTCTCTTGCTTCATCCATCTCTCATCCATCTCGATCCATCTCGTCACTACTTCTGGATCATGATGGCATCTAAATCTGTACCTATTCTTTACTTGCTCTTCACCCTGCTCTATATCCATACTCTACTCTTCCTCTGGCTATGGTCTCTTTGGAGGACTTGCTCTTCACCCTGCTCGCTCGCCCAAAATTAAATTGTGGTGCCCCAAAGGTGGTAAGAAGGATGTTAACTTGTGCTGGGTTTCCACATCAATAAAAGGGGTATAAAGCAACTGTGTCGATGACACCAGTAACTTGCACACAAATTACTAACACAGGTCCAAAAGGGGTGAATGTTGGCACCAGACAAAGAGAGGTGAGAGTCCAGAAATAGATTCCAAATACTTCATAAGGTTTTATTCTTACCAAACCAGGAGGAAACACGGTCACAGGAAAACACTTTCTACACTTACTCTCCTGTACGAGGAGGACTCTAAATAAGCGGCTGTAACAGCTCCACTTTATGAGTGGTCTACACTCTCTTATCACCAAAGCACTATATAATCCTTTCGATACTATCCTAAGGTGCACTTCTACCTAGGGCCTATTAGCTGGGTACTCCACTTCAAGGAACTCTATAGCATAATACCATAAAACTCTACTTCAGTCATAAGAGGCAGTTTGTACACAGAAAAGCTTTCTCTGTTGTCAGGAAGAAATTGGGTTGCAGGATAAAACACAAGGGAAACACTTGGCTGACTGGGCTAACAACTAAGGGATTGCAGAGAGGATTTTGTACAGGCCATGAGTCTCTCAGCCACACCCCACCTCTCTAGGGTTGCCAGACTTGTTAAGAACAAAGCAATGATTCTCTCAACTCAGAACCCACTGAGGGCCACTAGAATTGGAACACACCAAACATGGCCACAGCCTTCTTCTGGACTGCTGGCGTAAGATGAAGAAGAAGAAGATGCTGACCAAATGGCCCAAAGTCCTCCTCTGGACTTGCTGGGACACGAGGAAAAGAAGAAAGTGCTGACCAACCAGCCCAAAGTCCTCTTCTGGACTGCTGTGACACGAGGAAGAGAAGAAAAGGCTGACCAGCTGGCCCAAAGTCCTCTTCTGGACTTGCAGGGACATGATGAAGATTCTGAAGAAAGGAAGTCTGTGAATTGGAAGCACCAACAGGTTCTGGGCACCAAGACCGGACGAGCCAAGGACTATGTAAAATAACAAACAGGACCATGATGCAAAACACTGCGGCAGAATATCTGGATAGCACTTGATATCGTTTGACAAAACAAGAAAATGAACAGTACCTTTGTACCAGGCCAGGCTGTACTTTGGGAAACTTTGAAGAGCAGAAAACAATAAACAGGACGTTGCAAACTACTGTGGCACGGTTCCTTGAAGATCTGCTGCTGGCTGCTTCGAGGATGCACTGGAGACAACTTCTGGAGTACTTTGAAGAAAATTGATCTGGATATCAATGGTGAACAGATTCTGGAAAGCTCTGGAAGACTGATTCAAACACCTTGCAACTTGGAAGGCTGGCAACAAAGCAATACTTTCTGGCACATTCACTGCTTGTAACACTAATTGCATGCAAAATAAAGTCTCAGGTCTTGCTGCACTGGTCTCTTATTCAGTCTTAATGTTCAAATCACAGTAAATATACAGGCAATTCATTTTTCTGATAGAACCCTAGCACTGGTGGACATAACTAACAGGGGTCCTCTGACTAAATCGGGTTCTTCCTGTTACTGCAACTCTGTATGGCTAGCTAGACTCCTTAAACATCCGGAATCACTAATACTGCTGGTCCCCTATAATACCTGGGAATCTAAATGGCTTTCAATGGGTCTAACTTGCCCTTAAAATGGCAGAGCATGTGGTGGTGGGCTGAACTTGCCCTTTTAAGAACTGGTGGGCCTGACTTGCCCTTTTAACTGGTGTGGGCATAACTTGCCTTCAAGAACTGGTGGGCCTGACTTGCCTTCTTTAACTAAGCGTGGGCCTAACTTGCCTTTAAGAACTGGTGGGCCCGACTTGCCCTTTACACAGCAGTGGGCCTAACTTGCCTCTTTATGAACTGGTGGGCCTGACTGCCCTCTTTAAATTCAGGGCCTGAATTACCCCTTAACACTCTTGGCTTTTCTGTGCTAAGCCCTGTTAAATCACTGGGCTTCCCTGAATCAGCCCTTCACATACACTGGGCCTCTCTCTGACAGGGCCCCTTTAAATTGCTGGGCTGGCTTGGGCTAAACTGTCACTCTTCACTGCCCAACCATGTCTCCCAAATAAATATTCATGCCCTTCCTGAGGCTTACCTTTGCTGTCCCCTACCCTGTGGCGTCGCTATACCCCGAAGGCTTTAATTATTTAAATGAGGAGCCCCTGGCCCGCCCTTTACAGCACTAAGCCGTTTTTATTTACACATAGCGCAAACTATTTTAAAATAAATAAATTAACTTTTCTTTCTTTCAGGATGGTCAGCACATTGCAGTGTGCTGCTGCCAACTCACCCAACCACCGGAAGCAGGAGCTGAAGATGGGAGGCAGAGGTGTGGTCTGGAGAGGAGGGAACTTCAGGCAGGTGCAGGACAACTGGAGACCTCTAAAAGGTCCTGGGGCTACATGAACAATGCGGCTGTGCTATCGCCACCTCCGTGGGACCGAAACATTAACTTTCAAATAAAAAATAACAAAGCGGGCTCCAAGCCTCCGGGACATAGCGGGATGTCGTTTCACTTCACAGGCAGCTCGGGACGGCACCGCAGACCAGACATTTCACTCAGGTACATTTCTTCAGTGATTGGAGGCAGGAGGCACACAGCAAAGCCCTCAGGGAAAGGTTCAACCCTCCTGGCAAGCCCTTCTCGTCCTCCTCGCTTTCTGTGTCCACACTCCTCCACAGTCACCACGATTCTTCCCAACAGTAACTTATTTTTTAAACTGCAGCACTCTGTATTCTGGTTCTGGAAGGCATAGCAGATGCCACACAGTGAGCATTCCATTAGTTCAGCTCAACATTCCATTAGCTGCAGCATGGCAAAAGGCTTATTTTGTGCATTATTTCTAAGCTATTTACAATATTTTGACAGGCTTTGTACAGAGATTTGTGTTGGCATTTTAAATTGGGCACCTGGGCATTTCTTGGGCACCAGTTTACTGTATTGAGGCACCTATAGCTGATCTTTTTCTATTCTTTATTTTTCTGTGGTGCCCTAACTCTGGGGCACTACAAGAAGCCTAACCTAAATGTAGCTTCTACAGAGAGTATCAATATGCACGGAAAAGGACACTTCATTTCCACTCTCACTGTTTGGGATGCAATGTGTATGAAAAGCACTATATAAATTTTAATTCTTCTTCTCTGTTGTAATCAATGAATAGTTTATACAAAATAATAACTAAACAGGTAGCGTTCCTAGGAGGCAACAGTTCAGCTGTACTCTGCAGAACTAGAAGGTCAGTGGGCAGGGAGGTGTATCTGCTGACCTCATATGACACACTATGAAAATCATGGTTGAGTAAAGTTTGTCCAAAGTATGACCACATCAGGATCTTCCAAACCTCTGTGTATTCCTCCTCGTTGCAGTTAACTCATGGTAAAATCTTGACATATTGTATGGAATGCCCTTGCCAACAAAGGGACCCTGCTCTCTGGCCATCATTAGGATGTTGTCCTTGACTGAAAATGCAAAGATTTTACCAGCATCAGCCATGGCCTATGACCAGGTTTGGGGGCAAGGAGCAGCGTGCCTGCTCACTGTCTACTGGAGTATCCCCTTGAGAGCAGAGCAGGACTGGCAGAATATTTAAACTAGCATACCAAACTGCCCTAAGGGAAGCAGGGAAGGCAGTAAGGCAGGCAAAGTCCCAAACTCGGAAACACTAGCACGAACAGTAAAGAAGGTGACAAGACTTTCTATAGATACATTAGTGAAAGGAGAAAGTCCAGAGGGGTACTAAGCTTAATGGAGAAAAGGAGCATGTGAGGAGGAGGACCCTGTAAAGGCATCTATCCTAAATAGATACTTTTTGCTCCGTATTTACTGAAGAGAAGGTAGGGCAGGCCCACAGCTCAGCAGCATGGACACAGGGGAGGAGGTGAGCACTACCTCTTCACAAAAGAAAGGATCCTACAAGAGCTGCAAGCCCAGGGTGGATAAGGCAATGGGACCTGATGGCATACATCCCAGGGTACAAGGAGCTAAAGGTGGAACTAGTAGAGCCATTAGCAGAACTGTTTAGTGAGTCTCTGAGCACAGGAGAGGTCCCAGAAGACTGGAGAAGGGCTCATGTGATCCCGCTCCACAAGAGTGGTAGCAGGAGGAGGCGGAAACTACAGACCAGTCAGTCTTACCTCAGTAGTGGGCAAGATTATGGAGGCACTCCTTAAGGAAAGGATAGTGCAACACCTGGAATCCATAGGGCACAGGATCCAAGACAGCATGGGTTTACAAAAGGAAGGTCCTGTCAAACTAATCTCATAGAGTTCTTTGACTGGGTAACCAGAGTGGTGGACCAAGCGGGAGCAGTTGATGTCGCCTACCTTGACTTGAGCAAAGCTTTTGACACTGTTCCACATAAAAGATTGATAAATAAGCTGGGTAGGCTCGGGTGGGTCAGAAGTTGGTCAACTGGGTGGCAAACTGGTTGACGGGCAGAAAACAGAAGTGGTGGTAAATGGTATACAGTCAGAAGAGATGCAAGTCACAAGTGGGGTACCTCAGGGATCAGTCCTGGGGCCAGTCCTCTTCAACATCTTCATTAGTAACCTTGCAGATGGACTAGAGGTAAGGCTTGTCTGTTTGCAGATGACACCAAGATCTGCAACAGAGTAGATGATCCAGATGGGGTGGGCAGAATGAGAAGAGATCTGGATAAACTAGCAAAATGGTCAGAAGAGTGGCAACTGGGATTTAATGCAAAGAAGTGCAAAATCATGCACAAAGGGAAGAGAAACCTCAAAGCCACCTATAGGCTGGGAGGGAGTTGCTAGCAGTCACAAAGGAAGAAAGAGACTTGGGCATCATCATCACTGATTACCTGAAATCATCCAAACAGACCTCTAAAGCAGTAGGTAAGGCTAGGGGGTGTTAGGGTGTATTAGTAGGGTATCACAAGTCGTAAGAGGAGGTAATAATCCCTCTTTACAAGACACTAGTTAGGCCCCATCTGGAGTACTACGTGCAGTATTGGAGGCCACACTACACAAGGACATTAACCAAATTGAGGCAGTCCAGAAAAGGGCAACCAAATGGTGCAGGACTGCATCAGAAGACATATGAGGACAGATTAACAGAGCTCAATATGTATCCCTTGAGCAAAGGAGGAGAGAGGTGATATGATTGAGGCATTCATACACCTTAAGGGCATTAACAAGGTGAAAGAGTCTAACATGTTTAAATATAAGAAAATAGCAGGACAAGAGGACACAGCATGAGATTAGAGGGGGGCTGATTAAGGGGAATGTGAGGAAATTCTTTTTCACATAAAGGGTGGTGGATGCATGGAATGGCTTACACCACAAGTACTGAATATTCCTCCATTATCTGCGGCAGTGGCATCCCATAGTGCTTAAACAGGGTACACTCCTGTACAGGCTGAGCCATACTAGAGTAATCTAGCGATCCCAGTGTTTCTGCTTATTATTTTAATGAGGCTGATTATGTGGTGGTCTGGGATGATGAAGGCTGCAAGATGGCGGTGGACAGGAAAGCAGTGTCTGAGCTGACTAAGATCAAGGCACTGTTTGCCATAATCATCATAGAAATGTGAAAGTTGAAAAATGCCTCCTGCAAATCAGAGAGATTGCTGATCTCTAAGATCATATGTCAGAAGAAGGATCTCCCCAGAAGAAAAGATGAAGTAACAGGGGACAATCATCAGGAAGCTGTTGGGTCATATCAAGAACCTCAAGAGCCACAGCTGGATAAATAATCTGCAGTTTGTGGGGTTCTCCGAGGATTGAGAGAAAAATTTGTACTGATTTCTTCAGAGAGTCATAGAAACATAGAAACATAGAAACATAGAATTGATGGCAGATAAGGACATAAAGGCCCATCCAGTCTGACCATTTCTTTTCTACCTTATGAATGTGCCATAGGCCTTTGCACTGACAATGGCCTATCTATTCATACTCATCTGTATTGCTCCTTATGCCTATCCCATGCCTGTTTAAAGCCCTGAACTGTATTCATATCCACCGCTTCCTGAGGTAGGCCATTCCATGCATCCACCACCCTTTCTGTGAAAAGAACTTCCTCACATTGCCCCTTAATTGGCCTCCATCTAATCTCATGCTGTGTCCTCTTGTCCTGCTATTTTCTTATATTGAAACATGTTAGACTCTTTCACCTTGTTAATGCCCTTAAGGAGTTTGAAAGTTTCAATCATATCACCTCTCTCCCTCCTTTGCTCTAGGGTGTACATATTGAGTTCAGTTAATCTGTCCTGATATGTTTTCCTGATGCCGTCCCTGCACCATTTTGGTTGCCCTTCTCTGGACTGCCTCATAATCATGGTCATTCTCTGGATCGGTTTTCCTCCTGGGGACTGAGGCCTCTGACTTGGGGTGGAACCTGTCGGTTGGTCCGATCATTACACCATGAGGTTCAACTTTTGTGCCCCCTTTGTAGGTCTGCCCTATGGAGATGGTCAGTTACTGTCCTTTACAGGATGTGAGCCCTGAAGACCTGGTGGTGGTGATTTACCTCTCAGAGTTTCCTGATGCCAGTTCAAGTCCAGAGCTGTAATAAGGCCAAACCCCAGCTCTAGACCTGCTAGCTCCTGTCGGGTTTGTCCCCTCCACTCCACCCTCGGGCCCTTTGGTTTGATGGGTCTTTGAGGGAGTTTGCGCAGTTGGGACCGAAGATTAGATCGTCGTTGGTGGAAATCTGCCCTGGAGGCCGACCATCTTAGTTTGGTGGAGCATTACCAGTTCTACCAATCAGCGATCTCCCGTAAGAAGGCAGAATTCCTGTCCAGGAGATCGCTGTCACTCAGAATCGACCAGCTCAACTCTTCCAACTGTGGACAGGCTGTGCAACCCAGCCTGTCTGCAGCTCTGTCAAGATTTTCAAAAGGAGTGTGATGAGCTTGCTTGATTCTTTGTGAATAAGGTGTCCAACAACAGGTCAGAGATCTGTTTGACTCATTTATGGGGATGCGGTTGATCGGTGCTTGGTCACTGTACCTCAGACTTTCCTGGAGTAACTCTGACTTGCCAGAGTTCAAGGATATTATGCAGATTGTCCAGGGATGCACCCTACATGCTGTGGTTTAGATTCAGGCCCAAATTCCTGATTTTGGGTTGTTATGAGACCATTGGCCGGTTCTGGCTCAAATTGTCTGGTGCTCCTTGGAATGGGTGAGATTCCAGCTCCCTGAAGGAGGCGGTGGTGACACCCTCTGAAGAAAGCTTTGTTGGACAGACATTTTAGCTAACTACAGACATATCTCGAACCTCCCTTTATAGGAAAGGTTATTGGAAAGTAATGGCAATTCAACTGGAGAACCATTTGACCATCCATAATGTCTACGAACCTCTCAGTCTGGTTTCTGTAAGAGGCATAGTACTGAGACTGCTCTGGTTTGGGTGCTCAATGATCTCCTGATGGTGAGAGATCAAGCCATTCCATTCTGGTACTCCTTGATCTCTCTTCAGCCTTTGAAACATAGAAGTTGACGGCAGATAAAGACCGCAAGGCCCATCCAGTCTGCCCATTTTCTTTTCTACCTTATGAATGTGCCATTGGCCTTTGTTCTGTTAATGGCCTATCTATTCATACTCATCTGTATTGCTCCCTTATGCCTATCCCATGCCTGTTTGAAGCCCTGCACTGTATTCACATCCACCACTTCCTGAGGTAGGCTGTTCCATGCCGTCACCACCTTTTCTGTGAACAAGAACTTCCTCACATTACCCTTAATTGGCCTCCCTCTAATCTCATGCTGTGTCCTCTTATCCTGCTATTTTTCTTATATTGAAACATGTTAGACTCTTTCACCTTGTTAATGCCCTTAAGGAGTTTGAATGTTTCTATCATATCACTCTCTCCTCCTGTGCTCTAGGTATACATATTGAACTCAGTTAATCTGTCCTCATGTGTTTTCTGATGCAGTCCCTGCACCATTTTGGTTGCCCTTCTTTGGAGTGCCTCAATTTGGTTAATGTCCTTGTGAAGGTGTGGCCTCCAGTACTACCATGATACTCCAGATGAGTTCTAACCAGTGTCTTGTAAGAGGATTATTACTCCCTCTTACGACTTGTGATACCCCTACTAATACACCCAAACATCCCTCTAGCCTTACCTACTGCTTTAGTGGTCTGCTTGGATGATTTGGTCATCGGGATGATGCGCCCAAGTATCTTTTTCCCTTGCGACTGCCAGCAACTCCCTCCCAGCCCATAGGTGGCTTCAGGGTTTCTCTTCCCTATGTGCATGATCTTGCACTTCTTTGTGTTAAACCCCAGTTGCCACTCTTCCAACCATTTTGCTAGTTTATCCAGATCTCTTCTCATTCTGCCCACCCCATCTGGATCATCTACTCTGTTTGTAGATCTTGGTGTCATCTGCAAACAGACAAACATTACCCTCCAGTCCATCAGCAATGTCAGTGATGAAGATATTGAAGAGGACTGGCCTCAAGACTGATCCCTGAGGTACCCCACTTGTGACTTGCATCTCTTCTGACCACCACTCTCTGTTTTCTGCCCGTCAACGGTTTGCGACCCAGTTGACCAGCGTCCTGACCACCCGAGCCTACCCAGCTTATTAATCAATCTTTTATGTGGAACAGTATCGAAAGCTTTGCTGAAGTCAAGGTAGGCAACACTTGACACTGTAGACCATGGGGTGCTGCTCGTGCCTGAGGTCCATCTGTGGCCTGTCGAATACAGTGCTCAGATGGTTTACATCTTTCCTAATTGGTAGAACACAGAGAGTTGTGTTGTGGATTTTTCTTCTGACTCTTTCCCTGTGTCTTGTGGAGTTCCTCAGGGCTCGGTGCTGTCCACCATGTTGTTTGCAGTGTATATGCCACCCTCAGAGACATTGTAAGATGGATGGGCTGAGGTTAAACTGCTATGCTGATGATACCCAGCTCTACCTGTCTTCTGCCCCCAAACAGGCTAGTGCTCTCTCAGTATTTAACAACTGCCTCGCTGAAATACAAGACTGGATGAATTCAAGCTGGTTAAAGTTGAATACAGGAAAGACTGGGATTACTGATTGTGGACCGGGTCACAGGATAGAGGGGTTGAGGACTGATCAGACCTCTGGATTATTTCTGGGGGTGCTCAGATCCTTACCTCAGAATGGGTGCACGACCTGGAAGTGGTGCTTGATGATGGGCTTATCCTTCGTTATTAGGTGTCAGCAGTCGTTAAGTCAGCCTTTTATCATCTTAGAACATTGCCAGGGTCAAACACCTTGTTCTGTCTAGCAATCTGCCTGTGTTGGCCCATGCCTTTGTGACCTCGTGCCTTAACTACTGCAATTCCCTTTGCTTGGGGCTTCCTGGGGTTGATATCCACCACTTGCAGCTAGTGCAGAACACTGCTGCTCGATTGCTGACAGGGGTGTCTAGGAGGTGCATATCACCCTGTGCTGCTGCGATCTGCACTGGCTGCCAATCCAGTGGTGGATCACCTTTATGGTAGGTTTATTGACCACAAAGCCTTACACGAACTTGGCCCCGACTACTTGAAAGAGCTTCTGATTCCTCACATCCCTGTGCGACAGCTCCACTCGGCTGATGAGGGGTTGCTGGGATTCCGAGGAGTTACTGAAATCTTCTGGGGCCCGTGTTTTTATGTTTGTGGCCCCACCCTCTGGAATTCTCTGCCCTGTCAGCTCGGAAATGCGTGACCGTGGGGGCTTTAAACAGGCACTCAAGACTTTTTGTGGAGTCAGACTTTTTATGAATTGTTATGATTTTTTCATTGCTGTTTTATTTATTAATTGTAGTATTTTTATGGAACTGGTTTTAACACTGTAAAGCGCCTTGGCATTTGAAAAGCGCTCAAAAATAAAGTTATTATTATTATTTAATATTATTATTATTACTAGTTCTCCCTTAGTTATTTTAGAATTCTGGGGTAAATCCGCCTGGCCCCATTGCCTTGTCTACCTTGAGTTTTATGAGTTCTTTCAGGACCCTTTCTTCAGTGAATGGACTGGTATCGACCCCTATCCAGAGTGCTTCTACTGTTTGGTTTAGGTATGTCCCTCCTCTTCTTTTGTGAATACTGAGCAAAAGTATTTCTTCAACAACTCTGCCTTTTCACAGTCACCCTCTGCCCACCTCTCCTCCCTGTATTAAGCCTCACTATCCCTCACTTGGTCTTCCTTCACTCACTAATGTACAAATAAAGGTTTATCCCCCTTCTTAACTGAGTTGGCTATCTTTTCCTCGGTTTGGGCCTTTGCTATTCTGACTGCCTTCCCCACTTCCTTCTGCTTTAACTGGTACAGCTCTCTGTCTTGCTCCTCCTGAGATTCCTTATACTTTCTGAATGCTATCTTTTCTCCCTAACCTTCCCACCACCTATTTTGAGAAGCATAGTGTTCTTTTCCTTCATCTTGTTTTGTTTATTTGCATCACACAAAGGCATGTTGCCTCTGTGATGGCAGTTTTGATTTTCCCCATTATTCCTCACCCCTCCTTCCTGCCCTTTTGCTAGTGCATCCCTTAGGCACTCTCCCATTCTGCTAAAATCAGCCCTCCAAAAGTCCAGAACCTTGCTTTTGTGCTTGACTCTATGGCAGGGTTTATTGTGAACCACACTGTCTGGTGGTCGCTTGTTCCCAGATGGCTACCCACTTCTAAATCCAAGATCCTCTCACCGTCCCCGTTTGAGAGTACCAGGTCTAAGACTGCTCCCTCCTGAGTGAGTTCCAACACTAGCTGCCTGAGGCATGCCCCTTTAGGGCATCGAGAATGACTCTGCTCTTGGATGTGGCTGCAGCAAATGTGCTCCAGTTAACATCTGGCTTATTCAGGTCCCCATCAACAATATCTCCCCTTTTCTGCCATTCAGAGGATGCCTCCTATTATTTTCTTGTCCATTTCCTCCCCTGAGAGGGGGTCTGTCTCAACCCCTGTGTGGATTGTGGTGCCATTTCATGGAATAGATTAGCAAAACCAGACCAGCTGCACTGGATGCAAGTTGCACAAATATTGCTGATCCAACCACTCTGATGGCCATTATGGCTTTTCCTTTTAGTCTGATCTGGTCCCAGAGTGGAGTTGTGTGAATACTAATGGTCTGGCCACTCTGGCTGGATGGGACAGCTTTTACCTATCTGATCCAGTTCAATTCCAACAGTCTGGTTTCCTCTTCTGCCCAGGATGGGGTAAAAACTCCACTCTGGGACCAGATCAGACTAAAAGGGAAAAGGCCAGAATGGCCCAACAGAATGGCTGGACTAGCAATATTAGTGCACCTTGCATCCAGTGCAGATGGTCTGGGTGTTGCTAATCTGTTCCAGTTTGGGTCTAGTTTTCAGCAAGTTCCCCATAAGGCCTACACTCTAAAGCCTCAAACTTATATATAGTGTATAGTGGAGTGTTGTTCTGTATAGAATTCCATCCCTTTCAAAATGCTGTTCTACCACATTTCCAAGGTCATGGAATGCTGTTCTACCCTACTGTGGTAGAACAGCATTCTAGAACCTCTAGAGACTACATGAGTCAGTTTCATTTTGAAAACAAAAGAACTCACAAGACACATTTTCACACAATACTATACACTATAAAAATACAGGATGAGCAACTCTATGCAACCAGTGTGTTTGCCACCTTGGGGTTCTGATTCCCATGGACCTCTTGAGCTTCAGAAGAATCAGAGAATCCCTTTGTAACAGAACATACTGGTTCTGCATAAGTTGCCCATCCAGTATTCTCTATACCATGTTACAGCTTTCATTAGTTTACATATATTTATTCAACTGGTATGGGTCTGAATTAGCCAAGATAAAACTGCTATCTTATGACCAGCTTGCAAGATAGTACTACTGACTTGCAAAGCTTGGTAGGTCACAATGGAATACTAAACCAATCAGGGAGCAGCTTTAACAATTCTGATGACATCATAATAGCAATGTGCAGCAAAAAAGCCAACATACTGTATGTGAGATGCTTTGTAGACTTAGTTGCTTTCTACTTTGCATCTATTTTAATAGCATTGATTTGTGCCATTTATACTGATTTGTACTGTACTGATTTGGAATGCATTGATTTGCTTCTCTTGTGCTGGGCCATTGATCAGAAGAGCACCGTTTATATATTTTTCTTTTTATAACTTTTGATCCTTTCTATCATAAAACCATCTAAGCACCTCTTGTACAAATCAAATATTTATTTATTTATTTCAAAGTGTTTCACCAGGACAGACATACTGAGCTGGTAACAGTTCATTTCAGATGTGTCCTGGGGAAGGGATAGAGAACATAATATAAAGCATTTACTATGTATATATAAAATATATATATATATATATATATATCTGGCACTGCTACACTTAGACCCTTCAAACTTAAACTGTGCCAACACCTTATTCATATAAGTACCTCACAGATTGCCACAGCTGAGTTATCCTATGCACCCACCGACTGGCCCCAGTGCTTCCAGACCCTATCCCTGGGATAGGCAAACTGCATGCACTTAGCCCCATCTCCAACCCCTTTATCCCAGCCTACCTCCTCTGTCCACACTGTCCTGTCTACCCTAACTCTTCTTCTCCTTTTCTCCTACTTCTCCTTCTGACGCAGGCTTACTTTGCACATTGCCACAGTTACTGGTTTGGCTTGGATTTATGTATCCTTATGTTAATATGCCATTATCTGTTTACTGTAATCTCAATGTTTTATCTGTATATTGTCCTGAATTCCTTGCATTGTTGTTTATGTACATGACATGGAACCTCTCAATGAGCATCCACTCACAGGTATCCAAGATTTCAATAAAACATAACTAAACAGATAAAATAAATGAAATATAGAGAACACAACAATACTATTTAAATAGGAAATAATAAAAAATGTAAATATAAATCAGAATAACATATTCATAGGTAAGTGGAGACAGATAGCAGGGCAAAGCTAGTGAAGAGGTGAAGAAAGAGGATCAAGAACAGCTGCAGTAGGGAGAAAAGCAGTCATGAAGGAGAGTCTTTAAGGAAAAGCAGCAGAGGAAGGGTGAACAGACAAAGAAGAGAGGACCAAAATTTAGGAAAGCGATAAGAGAAGCAGATTGACCAGCTGAAGATTTCCTAGAGGAATAGCAAGGAGATGAGAAATAATATTACATGAAAGATATCAGGAAGCTGAGGGAGAGGATAAGAGGGAAGTAAGGTAGGAAAAAGGAACCAAACCAGAATTTAGATATAAAGGAGGCACAGTGGGAAGAGACCTAGCTTCAAGAGAGGAGAAAAAGAGGCAGGTGAGTGAACAATGGGGTATAGAGTGGCTGAACAATGGGGGTATGTGGGGAACAATCTAAAGCAAAACAACAAAAGAGTTGAAAAGGGGTCCAGTCTAGTAAGGGTGGAGTTTGAAGCACCACCATAGACAATAAAACCATAATCAAAAATAGGGAGGATCGAGCCAGCCAGTCAGCGCAGCAGTTGGATTTCCACTTGACACTGGAGCGGACCTGGGTCACTGGAGGGCCGGGCGGGGAGAAGGATGGAGCATCCCAGGACTGCTCTCCTTCTCTGGAGGGCAGGGTGGGGAGGATTGTCAGGTGTTCGATGGACACCTGGTAGAGCTGGGGTTGTGCAGCAACCAACGCCTAGCAGGGAAGTGGGGCAGATGCTGGATGTCATTGCATGTCCACACCCCCAGAAAACCAGGAAAAGAGCAGCTGCTGGCCACCCTCGATGAAGCCATATGGCTACATTAGCCCCAGGCTGACTCTTCTACATATCCTGTTGACTGCGGCACTAGGGGTGGTGCTGCAACCCCACTGGGGTGGTAATCCAGGGAGATCGGAGGGTCATGGCCATTGTGGGGGTGGAGTCTGTGGCCCATCACCGATCAGAGGGTACAGGGTGACTGCGGCAGGGAGCATAAAAAGAATAATAAAAAATATAGGAGGATCATTTTAAAACAATCTCACAATGTATTGGTAGCGGAATACTTGTTTTATTCCTATAAAGTGCACCAAATTTGGGGTGAAGCTTTTGGTGAATCGCATCAATATGAACAAAATAAATATGGTTAAATAAAGATGATTGATTGGTTGATTGAACAGAGAAATATAGATGATGGTCAAGCCAGACACAACGTACTTAAATGAGGAAACATCCTCAATAATAGAACCATCAAGGGTGTGAAAAGAATGGCGAGAGGAAAGTCTAGAAAGCCTCTAATGGGTACCAAAACTCATGGAGACTATTTTTGGCATTGATGCATGGTTGAGTAGACTAAAGCCAGTGCTGAACACTGTCAAGGTCCAGCTGAAGCTGTGAAGTAAGATCCTGAGAAGAGGAACCAGATGCAAATGTAACTGTATTATCAGCATACATATGAATGGATGCATAGGAACAGACAGAGGGGAGTTTATTCAAGAATATGGAAAAAAGAATAGGACCAGGACAGACTCTTGAGGACTCCTGAGCAGATAGGGAGTGGGGAAGAGTGGCGTTGCCTATCCTATAGTTGCCTATAGTAGAAAAATCTTCACTTGCCATACTTGACATCTTCTGACCTCACTCATGGCTTTGCCACTTGTTAGGTCAAGAGGTCAAGTGTAGCTCATGAAATAGTGAGGATCAGGCAGAGGCATTAAATGAGTACTTCAGTTCTGTATTCACTAGGGAAAAGAATGGACCTATGCTGCAGGCGAATTTAGGAGTGGGGGTGACAGATGGGGTGATCAAAGATGACATGGTCATAGAGTGTTTTAAGGCCCATTAGGTTGATAAGCCACCCGGCCCAGATGGTGTACAATTGAGGGTCCTGAAAGAACTGGAGAAGTACTGGCAACACTACTGGCGGATCTGTTTAACACTTCATTAGAGACAGGGGTGTGCCTCTGACTGGAGAATGGGTCATGGTGCCACTTTACAAGAGTGGTAAAAGAGATTAACCTGGTAACTACAGACTGGTTAGCCAAACCTCCATTGTAGGCAAATTAATGGAGACCATTCTAAAAGACAGGCTGGTAAACTTTCTGGAAGTAAACACTTTACAGAACCATAGGCAGCATGGGTTTGTCAAGGGAAGATCCTGCCAGACAAACATGATAGAATTTTTTGACTGGATCACAAGTTCATTGGACAAAGGCCAGGCAGTTGATGTACAATACCTGGACTTCAGTAAGGCCTTTGACTCGGTGCCGCATGGAAGGTTGCTTACCAAACTGAATAATCTGGGAGTCAGAGACAAGCTGCTGGGGTGGGTCAGGAGCTGGCAGCATGAAAGGCACCAGAGAAGATGGCTGCTGCATGCTGTGATGTTTGAGGAGTAAGCTCACAGCAGAGTGTATTAAGCTCTCTGTAACGTTACAACAGGTATGCCATTGTTGCCTTTGTGTTACTGAATACAACTCTTAACAGATGTTCTTGTGTGGCCTTCAAGGTTTTGCTGTTGTTCTTTCTTGTTTCTGAACCCCTTACACAGAGGTGGTAGGAGTCCTAGAGTGGAGGAGCCAAGCCTTGGAAAGAGGGAACAGAAAGGACTTGGAAGACTGACAAGAAACTGAAGAAACAGCTGAAATAATCCAAGAGCCAGAAACCTATTTTCTTGGTTGCCTACAAATAAGAAATCATATACTCTTGACTCAGGAGGTAGATCTTTACCAAGTGCAGGATCTTTACTGAGTGCAGGAATAAACTCTTTAGGTGGCTTTAGAGATTTCAGCATTTTGGTGAAAAGAAGTTTATCTGCTTCCTTCTTTACTTTTTGGACACATGTAAGAGACTTGAATCCTGGTTTTATTACTGTACTAGAACTGCTTGTATTTATATAAATATATTAATATATTAACTGATGGTAGTTTATCTTGACTTTATCCTGTTTATGCAAGAGGGTAGCACATTACTGCTTGGAGACTAGCGCATCGAAACTTTTTAAATTGTATTAGTTAGATAGTTTAGGGATACTAAAACCTACTGAAACCACAACTAAGAACTTTTAAAGTTATCTAAAACTACAATAATATATAAAACAAAAAAACTTACAAACTTATAAAACTTATAAAATACAAAATGGAGCCTATGTTCTTTATGTAGGTCACATGAGCTTCCTCAGTGTTACTTAATGTGCATGTATGGCATTCTATTAGATCAAAGCACCATCTTGAAGCAGGCAGGATGCAACTGAGCGCAGTTTCAGATATCTTGAGTGCTTTTTGTTCGATTTAAACTAACTACACAAGGTAAAAAAAATTTTGACTGCAAGTTCTTTTTTTTACATGAGAAAGAAATATTTAAATAGCTACTTAAATCTAACATTCTATTTTAGATGGTGAATGCAATTCAAAGGCATGGTGAAGGGTGAGGCCTATCACAAACAAAATGTCTTCTGGAGTAAGACTTTTAGTAGCATTAGAAAACGAAAAGCAGTACAAACAAAGAAAGGTAAATCATATACAATCTCTTACACAAGTATACAAGTATAGAAGAGGCTCATTTAAACTTGCCCAAACTAAAAGTTACCATAGTATTAGCAGTGTTTGATTCAAGCCACTTACTAGGAAGGCTCGTTCATAAATTGCAAACTGTTAGTTCTAACGTTGAATGGGAAATCTTCCCCAAGGAGATATTCTTCTTACTTGGTTTAAATTCTCCTTACAATTACCAGAAGATATTAAGCAGAGACTGGTACCACAAGATCTATGGCTCTGAAATATTGATTTTCTGGACTGCACCAATTTTATCTGGATGGGAGTTTTACAGATGAGATATACCAGCTGAGTTAATTGAGGCTTTCCACAAAATCTCCATGCGGAGATACTACTGGAAAACTGGAACACAGAACCTTGGACTTTAAAACAAAGTGTGCTACTTTTTTTCTCTTAATTTTAATATCTTTAGCAGTTTTAATAATTGACTGTAAACATATATTGCTTAGTAATTAAGGTGTTTGGTGTTCCTTGGTGTCCCTTGAAGGCTATCCTTAGGAGGGAGTTTTAGCATTCCACAGCTTAAAGGTAGTGCACCCAAAATCTGCTAAAACATATGTTGTGCAGAAGTTTTAATTTCTATGTGAAGTTCTAGTGTCCTTCCTCTTTCTGCTATTAGGAGTTTTTCCTAAATTAGTCTGCTAGCTTTATGATAGTTTTACAACCCTGGAGATCTCCATCTGAAATGACAATTGAATTCCTCTCAGAAATGCACCCTGTCTCATGTGACAGTGATGTAGCAGAGACCATAAATTCAGCAGAAAGCACTGCTTTACAATTGGTTAACAACAGTAGATATGGCTATATTTTAAAATCTATACAGAGTTCAGCTTAGTGACTACCCTAATTGTAAAGTTTTCTGTTCTGAACAATTTTACTGCTGGCCTTTTGTGCAGCTTGTAAACTTTCCAAGATATTTTGTTTGTTTGGCATGTGTGCTGAATGTTGGGTATCTGCTACATCATTGTCACATGAGACAGGATGTATTGTGGGAAGAAGGAAAGCAATTAAGGCATTACAGATGGAGATCTCCAGAGGTCATAAAACTACCATAAAGCTAGCAGGCTAATTTAGGAAAACTCTAATAACAGACAGAGAGAAGGACACACTAGGACTTCACACACAAAGAAAACACTCTGCACAGCATATGTTTTTGCAAATTTTAGGTGAACTGTTCCTTTAAAAGACTAATAATGAATTCAAATTTCATCAAAATGTTTCAAACAAAGAAGCAAGCTTTTGAAAGTAAAACCACCTGCAGACAAATACACAGGAGCCTGGGCACAATCCAGAGCAAAACTCAAATATAAACATAATAACAAAGTTTTTACAACAAGTGATTTCTGAAGGAGAAATGATCGATCCTTCAGCATGCCCAGTGCAAATCAAAATAAAAAAAAAAAAAAAAAACAGAAAAGAAATTAAAACAAATTCATAAAAAAGGCCATGATGTGATATTGGACAAAGATAGAAAACAAACAAAATCAATGAACATTTTAAAATGAAAGAGGAAGAAAAAAATAAAGATGTAACTGATATTCCAATAGAAAACACCATAGCAGTGACAATTTTGACTGGATTAACATCTACAGTACACCAAAACGTTTCTACTTTCCAGCTTTAGAGAGCATTAGAACAAATCCTAGCGATTGTTCTATTTTAAATAATAGCATAGCCATAGGTAATGCAGTCAATCATGTTCATGATAGCAAAGAAAGTGAAGAAATAAGTGAAATGATGTCACAAAAATAGACAAATGAGCATATTTATACTGACAAGGAGAACAGAACACTATTTAAGGGCTTGGATTACTTTCAAGACAGTTTGTCTCCAAATTTTTTCTTTTATTTTATTTTTTCCTGAGAGTTTCCCTCTGGCCAATCAGAGTTGGTAAAACTTCCAACAAACTATGAAAGCATGATACAGGTCCAAATGTTCGATGCAATGAGTCACAGAAAAATATAGAATTAGGAAATCATCATGGAGGTACAAAACATTATTATTGGCTTAAAAATCTTGATATGACTCAGAGTGTTGAAAGAAATAAAAGTAGATCTACTGATTATAATAGAAGTGAATTGGAACGAGAAAATGCTATGGATCACACTATAAATAGCTATCCACTTAGTATAAGTGAAGACTTGAAAAAATCGATATGTAATCCACATGCAGCACACTTATTTTGATAGACCAGTTGATAAGCAAAAAAAAAAAAAAAAAATAGACACAATTAAACACAACATTGCAATAAACAGCTTTAGTTTGGAGGATATTTTACAAAAATAAATATTCTGGTTCCCTAAAGTAAGTCTCCCTTGATATTAATTGAGGATTATGTTCAAGAGGTTCAAGAAGTACACAATTTGCCTGCCGGTGATGCTGAGGGTTGAAGCGCTGGATGCCACACTTGCACCACACCGATGACCCGGTTTGGGAATGAGCTCTGGCCACCGGAGGTCAGCAGGGAAAGAGAGGATTGAGCATCTGGAGAACTGCTCTCCTTTCTCAGGAGGGATCCAGGGACTGCCCAGTGCTGCAGCAGCCCAGGTGGAGCCTGGAGGCACTGCAAAGCTTAGGGCTAAGTAGTAGGATGCAGAGCTGCGACGGACGTCCCTGGTGTCATTGCATGCTCGAGCTCTGCAGGGAGGGAGGAGAAAGGGACGTAACTAAGAAAAAAACTTCTCCCGATGAGGGGACGGCTCCCTTATAGTACTGGCTGCCACATGCCCAACATTGGATCCTCTCTTAGCCCCTTTGGCCCTTGACTGCTCAAGCTGAGCAATCTAGATTATAGATAGAGCACCAGAGTGGTTGGTGGCCCTGCCCTGAGGGGCTCAGAGTCAGGGGTTTGCCTGGTGGAGGTCACTGAGGGCAGTAATATATATGTGAGGAGAAGAGGACCATGGTGGGTGGTAGAACAGACCAGTGAGTTGAGGCAGCCTGAGAGAGTTCAGGGTAAGGTGCCATAAATAGAGTTAAAAAAAAAAAGAAGTACACAATTTTACAGTGAATAGACCTGATTTCTCATCTTTAATTATTCTGGAATCTCCCACTAAGAATAAATTGACAAAATGAGAAGGAAGCATAAGAAAAAAGAAAAACAAAAACTGTACTTAGAAATGGTGAACAAGTTGAATGTTCATTAACTAATAACACAGATAATCAAGTATTATCAGATGGAGAGGAACAAGTGGGAGACACATTGGGGAACATAGAACCTGTGAAAATTTGCCTGTGCACTGAAAATCAAGATGAAATGATACACGATCTGGAAGCTGGCAAAGTAAATAAGCTAATTGACATATGCTTGTCCTTAGAAACTGATATAAAGCGATTAGATCAGACTGGAAAAATTGGCAAAAGGAAAAACTAAAACAGAAACAGCACAGCAAGGGCAAAAATGAATACAGTACAAGAACATAAACTAATTGATATAGACCAAAGTGCAAGATTATGTCGTTATGGCTTAGTGTGTAAAAAGCATTTATCACCATGGACTGACTGCCCTGTAGTTGGGTGAAGGGTGTTAATTGTCTGGCCTCTGACCTCAGCTACGTGATAACTGGAGGTGGGGCTTAGTCAGAGTTAAAGTAGCAAGCAGAATTTTATTTTCTCAGAAGAAGCCAGAAGGGGAAGGAAGGAAACATATTCAATTCAGTGCTTTAGAGTAACTGGTAATTGCTATTTTCTTTTAAACTTAGATTGTGGGCTTTTAGTGACACTATACTTTCTTTGTTGTCTTTACTTATAATTGTTTTGGGCTGTTGAAAATTTAAAACATAGTGGTGGTGTAATTCTGTGCTGTCTTTAATTGCTGAAATTTTCGCCCCTCCTCCCTTCCCCAACTCTTAATTATATGCCCTGTTAAATCTGATTGACAGGAGCTAAACACAGGGTATAGTAAGGGGTGTGAATTAGGAGGGCATAAGGGGAAGAAGCCCACCCTCAGCACAATGTTTTGACTCATTTATTTATTTATTGGTTTCTTTTTCTTTAAAAAAAATATCTGAGGATCAGTGGCAGGATTTTAGTACAGTAAATTAATAAAAGGGAACTAGGAGAGCTTCAGTAGCAGACAAGTAGTGGAACTGCAGTATAATGTGGGGAGTGGTGCAATGCAGTGGCTGTGGGGCAGCCATATTCAGCAGACCTTCTGGACACTGAGGTGCTGCCCTATCTGCATGCATCTCTCTGACTGTGGGATGAGGTAGCCAGACTCAGAGCGGAAGTAAACTGGGTCAGGAGTACCATCACCCCTATCCAGGGACCACCAGTCCAATGCAACTGCCTCAAAGGATGCCGAGAACGAGGAGCACTTGGATGACAGTTGGCTCAGGGAGGGTTAGAGCAGTCAGGCAGAGGCACATCCCAGATCCTATTCCACTCAAGAACTCATATGCCACACTGGCAAATGAGGACAACCAAATAGAGGTACCAGAGAAGTGGAAGGAAATGATGTGGAGGTTAGCTAGGAGGTGACCTCAATGGGGAAACAGTGGACCCCAGAGAGGAGGAAGGCGAATCCTGGTGGGGACTCCATCATAAGAGGATCCAGCTAGGAACACAGGAGGGGAGGACAGGGAGGTGAGGTGCCTACCAGATGCCACGGCATGGAGGGATGGAAGGAAGATCCTGGGATCACTGGGAAGGCAAGATGGGAGGGTGAGCTGGATGTCATTATCCACCTAGGTACTAATGACCTGGCAAATTGGGAGCCAAAGGAAGTTCAGGAAGAGTTTAGGAAACTGGGAGGGGTCTCAAGCAAGTAGCTACTTCTGTCACTTTCTCAGAAGTACTACCTGTGAGAGGCAAGGGAGAGCATAGCAGTGCATGCACCAGGAACTTTAACTCATGGTTGAAGAACTGGTGCTGTGAGGAAGGTTTGGATTCATTGGTGACTGGGGACCCACCTGGAGGGGATGGAGGTTTGTTCAAGCCTGACGGCCTGCATCCATCCTGGAGGGGAATCAAGCACTCAATGATAAGTTTAAATGCTACATTGACAAGCATTTAAACTAGCAAAGGGGGTGGCAGGCCAGCAAGGAGGGATACCTACTTGCTCACCCCCACAGCTAGCAGTGGAACCAGTGAACCAGAGGAGTGGCTATCTCTGCAAAGCAGTGTGCAAAAGATGGAGATTAGTGCCCAAGAGGTGGATAAGCAGAAAAGGGGCAAAATTCAGCCGAAGGGCAGACAGCAAGGAGAACCAGGGATAAATGACAACCAAGGAAGGGGCTGGAGTAGAACAGTGAAACAGTCTAGGGAGGTCAAATCATGGAAAGCCATGTGTGCAAATGCCAGGAGCCTTAGCAACAAGATGGAAGATCTGGAGGCTGTCATGGTACAGTCAGACCTGGACATTGTAGCCATCACTGAAACCTGGTGTAATGATAACCACGACTGGGAGATGGCCATACCTGGCTACAACATATTCAGAAGAGACAGAGCAGGCAGAAAGGGAGGAGGAGGTGGCACTGTAGTGAAAAATGACATAAGGGCCACAGAGATCCAGCAGGAACAAAATGGGGCGTAGATACTGTGGGTTAAGCTGGAAAGGAAAACGGGACAGCCATCCGCACAGGTGTGGTCTATAGACCACCAGCCCAGGAGGAAGAAACAGGATAGGGGAGTTGATGCTAGCCATCCAAAGGATGGCAGACAAGGTGAGGTAGTACTGGTTGAGACTTCAATATTCCAGACGTGGACTGGAGCATCCCAGCAGCAGCATCAACTAGGAGCAGATTTATCCTGGACTCCTTCAGGGTGCCTTCTCAAGCAACTGGTCATGGAACCAACTCGGCAGAAGGCAACACTGGACCTTGTGCTCACAAACAGGGACAGTGTGATGGGGTAACAGTGGGGAGCACCTGGGAAACAGTGACCACCAGTCATTGTGGTTTGAAATCACAGAAGAGCAGAACCAAACCACACAAAACACGTATCCTGGATTTTAGGGGGCAGACTTTGGGAAAATGGGGAGATACTTGAAAGAGGCATTAGGGAATGGGACAGGAATCAGGGGTTGAGGAACAGTGGGCAGTATTTAAAATGGGGATTACAAGAACAACAGAATTATGCATTAAGCAGGTTAGCAAGAGGAAAAGGAAGAGGAGACCATTATGGTTTTCCAAAGAGGTAGCAAAGAAAGTGAAAGCCAAAAGATTGCATTCAGGCAATACAAAAAGACACAGGCAGAAGGGGATAGGGAGAAGTACCCGGAGAAGCAAAGGAAGCAGGGAGGTCAGTAAGGAAGCCAAAGCTCAGACAGAAGAACACATTGCAAAATCAGTGGGTAGAGGGACAAAACCTTTACAGATACATAAGTGAAAAAGAAAGACAAAGGAGGGATAGTGAGACTGAAGGGGGAGGATGGGGCCGCGTGGAGGATGACAACAGTAAAGCTGACATATGAACAGGTATTTCTGCTCAGTCTTTACTGAGGAAGAGGAGGGTAATGGGTCTGAAGGGAGTACAAAGGGGTGAGAATGGTGCAGAAATGGACACAAGTCCCTTTACATGAGAAAGGGTCCTGAAGGAACTGGAAGTAATAAGAGTTGATAAACAATGGGGCCAGATGGGGTGCACCCAGGGTCCTTAAGAACTAAGAAGGTGGTGGCTGAACCTCTGGCTATCCTGTTTAGCCAATCACTGGAAACAGGGAGGTACCGAAGACTGGAGGACAGCAGATGTAGTCCCTTATACAAAAGTGGGAACAAAGAGGAAGCAGGGAACTACAGACCAGTCAGCCTCACCTCGGTGATGGGGAAGATCATGGAAGCACTACTGAAGGAGAGATTGGTGGAACATCTGGTTGTCAATGGACTACAGGACCCAAGACAGCATGGTTTCACCAGGGGAGGTCATGTCAGACCAATCTCGTTGAATTTTTGACTGGGTGACTAGGGAGGTGGATCAGGGAGGGCAGTGGACTTGGCCTATCTGGACTTCAGCAAGGCCTTTGACACTGTGCCACGTAGAAGACTATTACACAAACTGGGGAATATGGGTGTGGGCAGAACAGTAGTGTGGTGGGTAGGTAACTGGCTGGGTGGCAGGACACAGAGGGTGGTGGTAAATGGCTGTCACTCCACAGAGGGAAGAGTGACCAGTGGGGTACCACAGGGATCAGTGCTGGAACGGTCCTATTCAACATCTTCATCAGTGACATTACGGAGGACCTAGAAGGCAGAATTTCACTGTTCGCTGATGACACAAAGCTCTGTAACAGAGTAGACACACCAGAGGGTGTAGACAGAATGAGAAGCGACCTGCAGAAACTTGAAGAATGGTCAGGGGTTTGGCAGTTGAAATTCAATGCAAAGAGTGCAAGATAATGCATATGGGGCACAAAACCCTGGCACAATATATCAGTTGGGGGTGAGGATATAGCATGCATCAAGCAGGAAAGGGATCTTGGGGTTGTCATCTCTGATGACCTCAAGGTAGGGAAACAGTGTGACAAGGCAGCAGGTAAAGCAAATAGGATGCTGGGATGTATAGGCAGGGCATCACCAGCAGGAAAAGGGAGGTCATAATTCCGCTATACAAGACACTAGTGAGGCCCCACCTGGAGTACAGTGTACAGTTCTGGAGACCATACCTATGTAAGGACATAGACAGGGTAGAGAAGGTTCAGAGAAGGGCAACAAAGATGGTGCATGGATTGCATCACAAGTCCTATGAAGACAGGTTGAAGGAACTGAACTTGTACTCCCTGGAGGAGAGAGGAGGAGAGAGGGATATGATAGAGACATACAAGTATCTTACAGGGAGGAACAGGGTGCAGGAAAACACTATTTTTAGCGAAAAGATGTTTCAGGACTAGAGGGCATGGGATGAAGTTGGAGGGAGGACGATTCAGAGGAAACATGAGAAAGAATTTCTTCACAGAACAGGTGGTGGACAAGTGGAACACCCTGCCAGAGGAAGTGGTGGGGGCTGAAACAATCACGGATTTAAGAATGCATGGGATAGACATAAAGGAATTCTGGAGGTCAGGGTAAGGGCAACAGACTTCTAGGAAAACAAACTGAACTTACAAGCTCAAATGGCAGACTGGGTGGGCCATAGGCCCTATCTGCCGACACTGTCTATGTATCTATGTATCTATGGACACTGAAAAGCAAGACTGTGCACCTATTTAGGGAAGTCCTGGGAGTTGACATGATTGAATCTGATGTCGTTAAAATTGTGGCTGACAAAGATGAGCATGGTAGAGAATGCATACACATTTTTGCTCCTCCCCAAGAACTGCAAACCACTTATGGTTAATTAATAATAGATTGGAAGATCTGGGTATGAAATTTGTCTTATTAATAGAGATAAATTGAATACTGTGGAAGATTCTTTCAGAAATGAGACTGAACAACTTAGTATATTTAGTTTGAAAGAACTAGAATATGAAACACCTGACAAATTAAAAAGAAATGATATAACTTATTCCAATATGTACTATAAATCCTGTCAAGATCCTTTAAAATAATAAATGTTCACAGAAAGCTGGGATGAGCAAATCAGGTCAAACTGATATATTATTTAGGGAAAGAAGCTATTGAATTCATTTTCAAAAAGTCTCATTGCTGGATGAATTAGGCATTTATGTTGTAGAAAGTGAATTATTGTTGGAAAAGTGCCCAGGAATTGCCTCTGAAAAAGATAACAACAATACAGAGAACTTAACAATGTCTCTTTTGGTTTAAAAAATTACCAAGAGAAAGTAATAACAGGCTAAAATATTTGATCACAGATATACTGGGGCAATTCTTAAATATTTCACTGATAGGGAAACACTCATTTTCAGTAAGAAGACTTGATAATGATCCAAATTGTAATCACATTTTGATTTCAATGGACTCTAAAGAACTACATGACAACATTTTGGAAAATATACCTATTTTCAATATAAGGCAGGCATTCACATAATTGAAAATAATATAACTGCTGAAGTACCTTATTTAGAACAAAAAAATACAAGGATCTACCTGGGAGTTATCCAACAATGTGGTCCAAATGGCACAGCCAGAAATAAATAAAATGGACTTCAAGCTCATTACAATATTAGCATAAGCAATAGATACACTGAACTAATGAGTTTAGATGGTTGACTAGAATATTCGTCACAAGATATAAGTAATTGAAAATCAGATCTTAACTGCAAACTCATCACATGGAATATTGCAGGCCTAGCTGCCCATCTGGCAGACACAGATTGGGGTAATTTTATACACTGATATCATATTCTATGCCTTCAAGAAACTTGCACTCAAATGAGACAGATGTTTATATAAATGGCTTTGATAGTTATCATATTCTGGGGAAAATATGGTAAAAAGGAAGAATATCGGGAGGGGTGTCTTGCCACGTGTTTCAAAATCGATAAAACATGTCTGTTACACTAATAGATAGTTTTCAACAGCTCAGCCTTCTGGGTTAGTCTACCAGCATCCAATTTTGCTTTAATAAACGTATATATACCTCTGCCAAATTAGAAATAGTATAGTGTGATGTTTTGGAATGAGCTGGGTCCCTATACATAAAACTCAGGCATTTAAATGTGGATCACTGCTGTGTGGTGACCTAAATTCCAGAACAGACTCTTTTGATGGGTATGCAGATAATGAAATACAGAACTGGTTATTCCCAAAGCTGTGGAACAACATCTAGTCTCCTCAGGTAAAAGTTAATAACACAGGAAAACTAATAGAGATCCTAATCTTGCCCCAGTAAATCTCAGAACAGTCAGCAGTCATGAAACATTTTTACTTCTGGGATTCATTTCTTTAGGAAGGCTGACAGGTCAAAACCATCACTGAGACTTGGTGCTCTCATAGTACCGAACATGTATATACAAAAAGCCTCCCCATATGCAGTAATGTATCAATGTCACCACCCTTGGTCCCATCTTGACCCTTTCAATACCACAAAATGAGAAACGATGTACTCTATCCTCCCAACCATGTCTAGTGACAAAACAGGGAATTGTGACAGTCCTGAGTCCTGATGGAACTAAGATGTTTCCCACCTGAATTTTGAAGGATCTGTTTATCTTCACACATAGTAGGCACCACAGATGCAGGTCACCAGGTACACTACTTTGGGTGTACAATATAGTATACTCCCTATCACTGTTGGCAGAGGTTAAAGTTTTTGTTTTCAAAATCATAGCACAATATGTACCTGCTAAAGTGGTAGCAGTACTTTGGTGCAACCAGCAACCATCTCCACGTCTGTGTCCTTTCTGATGGCAAATAGCTATGAACTAGCATGTCCCTCAAGTTCTGTCCTCTCCTGTATGTCACTTTGGGAGAACCTGAGTAACCCTATCAAAGCAGGCTCAGTTTGCAAGTATATGCCAATACTTTTCCAGGCATCCTTTAATCATACCACTATTAGCAGAATACTGCATGACTGAAAGTGACATCAAGTAATGTGTTTTGTTTTTCTGTTGATATCTCAAGAGATCTTGTCTCATGACTCTGTACAGTATCTTGAACTTTACTGATAAGGTGGTAACTGTAACCATGTGTGATGAAACTGTTGTAATTCATCGCACCTCCTCCTGTAAGTCTCAGCCTCTGTACAATTCCTCTTAACTCGCATGAACTGTGATTTTGGAATGTTGTTGATGGTGTGGCATGGGTGGCACTGCTGGACAATAGCAAGCTGTTTCTGTCCGTTGGTTTACTAAACAAATTAGTAATCATAGTACCATCTGTGATCCTAAAATGTTTAAACTAAAACTGAACATTATCATAACGATAATGAACAGAACATTTCAAGTTTGGGTTAGACTTCTCCAAATATTCTACAAAATCCAGCAGTTCAGACATCCCCCATGACACATCATCAATATACCTGTGCCAGAGGTCCAACAGATCATAAAATGGATTCCTTTCCTGTCATATATCACCTCCTTTTCCATGAACCTAAATATTTATTTTATTTATTTAGTTTTTGTTGACCGGGTAAGTGCACTAGACAAATCCTGCCTATTTTCAGGCATGACCCTGGGGAGGGGATACAGATGAATGCCAACTGACTTTGAACAAGATTAAGCTGTTGGTGATATTTTTTTTAGTGAATGAGGAAATTTGACCAGGACACTGGGAAATTCCCTACTCTTTCGATAAGTGCCATGGGATCTTTAACATCCACCTGAACTACCACCAATCCAGGCAGATGGGACCTCGGTTTAACGTCTCATCTGAAAGGCGGATAGAGATTCACTTATATGGGAAGCGAAAGTCGCTCCCATTGTAGTACCTTTTACCTGTAAAAGTATTGCCCTTGGAAAAGAAAGGTGTTCATAGTCAATACAAATTTGACAGGTACACAGAAAATCTACATATGGGGGTTCATAGTAGGTGGTAGTTTCAAGCCAAAACCATAGAGCAGCCAGTCCACCATCATGTGGGCTTTTAGAATACAAAGATTCTATGTCCATTGTCACTAAAAGCCAATGTAAGCTTCCATCTGGAGATCCCCAGGATGCACAGTATTTGAGTTGTGTCTTAAAGAGCTGCTGACACCTCTAAGAAAACTGAAAACAATAATTAGGTACACTTGAGCTTGCATTCCAAATATATTCTATAGATTTCTCCTCCCCATCTTTTATTACAGAGGAAATTTGCACAAATACATGATCTTTATCTGTTAGAGTTCATCTGCCTCTGTAGCTTACTCCCTACTTCATTGTCATAACTCATGTCGTGACATCACCGTCTGTTGCCATGGGGGTAACTCTGATGTCACAAGCAGTATGTTATGAACTCAGGTGGGGAGAAAGCAACAGGAATAGATGAGCTCAACAGGAGCAGTGATCCTGTTTTGATGCAAATGGCAGGGTTCAGTTTTTCTAGCTCAAAACCTAGTGCAATTGGCTAGAGTTAGTGCAGCTAACCCTCTACTTGTCCGTCTTGGCTAGTGCAGGTTTTCCATGGCTAGTAATTAAGTTAAAATGTCCCTACTTTAGCAGGTTGTAGTCCTCGTGTTAATCTCTGTGTTGCAGAAGTCCTGGTGTGACTAACAGCTCATTAAAAGCTGCAGTTATCTGGCAGTTCAAGAAGGAGATCCCACAAAAGGCTCCATGTGAGTAATTATCACTCCACTGTCAGAACTTTCAGCTAGTGTCCAGGATGTGACCAAGGGAAGAAACTGTTAAGTCACTAGATTCCAGCTTCTGAATGTGTCTCTGTCTGACAATTTGTCCCACATTATTAAGCCCAGTGCCCATCATTTCCCTACAGTTTGAGTGTCTGTATTCAACATTCCAGTGAAAAATGTTAAGAGGCATATAAGGTCTGCTCTGCAGGTTGTGGGTTTATCTCAGCCTCACCATAGCTGCTCCCTCTCCCTTTCAAATCTCTCAACTCTGTACTTTCCCTATATTTCCCACATTTGAGTGTCTGTATCCAACATTTTAGTGACAAAATGCTAAGAGGTATACAGGGTCTGCTCTGCAGGTAGTGGGCTTTATCCAGTCTTGCCATAGCTGCTCCCTCTCCCTCCAGTTCTCTCAACTCTGTACTTTCCTGGACACCACTGCAGACCATACTCTGAAATGACTATCCATAGACCCACAGCTGCCATTACTGGCAAGTGTAGGGCCTTCAGCTCTTCTAAATGGACCATGCAAGTCAACTCCTAGCATATAATCCCACACTTATCCTACTCAGCATGTCCTTTCATCATAAAAACAAAGCTTTGGAGCATGTATGGTACAAAACACCTGAATAAAGCACATAATTTAAAAGGTTAAAATAAACATTCCTGGGGTGCATAGATCATCCTATATAGAAACAGGGCAGTGTACTGTAGTAGCATGCCTGTGTACTGTTTACCCTGGCCTGATGAAAGGAGAATACTTTAAAAATTTTGTTACTGTTGGGGCATAGCATGTTAAAATCAATACTTTTAAAAATAAAATGTCATCAAAGATTTCCCAAGCCCTTAGGTTTATGTAGCCCTTCCCAAAGAAATTCTAGATGTGCTCCTGGCTCACTTGATCCTATACAAAATATCCAGAAGTGCAGGTCTCCAACTGATTGCAGGGTGGGGGCTGAGAGTGTCTTCTCTGCTTGACTCAGCTCACTGCTGTGTGGGTGGTGGTGAGTATGGTGAGATGCATGATGATACCAGCTATTGTGTGTGTAGAGCTAGGTCTAGTTGACTGAACATTTGCTGCTTTGTTATCTTTTGGTTCAGGGGGTACAGAAAGAGGAAGAGAGAAGGCCATGGAATGAAACAATGGGGGAGGCACACTGTGTGTGATAGCATTGCAGTATTTTTTCTGTTGGGGAAGGAAGCAATGTGAGCAGGATAAATGTGCAATAATCTGAATATTTTCTTGGCTTTGCATTTTTCCTGTATAAGTGATAATAATTTACCATTACAATTGTGGGCTAGTGCAACCATCTGCAGGCTAGTGCAATTCTGAATCAACTAGTCCTATTGGCTAGTGCAAAGAAAAGTTAAGGTTGACACCTGCAAAAGGCCTCAGTAATAAATAATGGGAGGAAAATACAGAACAAATATGAAATATAAACTGAGTTGTGTCTAAATATTATGTTTTGTTTAAATTATCCTGAAGGTGTCAGCTGCTCTTTAATGTATGATGCTAAATTAGGTACAAGAAAATTAATGTGTTGATCAACATATTTAAACAACGGCTAGTGTTTTCAAATATATTTTAGCACTTTGGTGTTTTACACTACGTATGTATTTATGTACACATAGGATGTTTACGGTGTATATAGCGTTAATGAGGGACTCAGGCCAAAATTTCTGGCATCAATAAATTCAAATTTGGACCAGCATATCCTCAATCAACATCTTGCCAAAATTAGATCTCAATTTTCTTTGTTTAAAAGTTACAAGTCATTTTGTAACCCTTAATTCACCCCATAACCCTGTTCAAAAAGCCAGTTTCAGAGAAGAGCTACTGATGATGTCATAACTTGAACTCACAACCTAGTCCTCCCTGCAAGCTATCTTATATGACTTATTTCTCCTATGTTACTTAAACTGCAGTTGTAGCAAACATGCGAAAACGAAAACTGACACTGGGTGGGTCAGCACATGCAGTTCCATAATGTATAGATGCAAGGCACAGTACTTCAGAATGTAATTGGGGGTTGAAATGTAGTGGCAAACATGGCTTTAGAGTGACAAAGTTATGTGCAATGTTTAGAATGCTGCAGATATGAGATTTTGAAATGTCACCTGGTTGCAATTGTGGAATGCAGCAATGACACAATCTCAGAAAGTAGCTGGGAGACATAATTTTGGAATGTGGCAGTGATGCACAATTTTGGAATGTGGTGATGACACACAGGTTTCAAATGGCAGTGATGCACAGGTTTGAAATGAGGCAGTGATGCACAGGTTTGGAATGTGGCGGTGATGCACAGGTTGGAATGTAGCGATGACATACAGGTTAGGAATGTGGTGGTGACACACAGGTTTAGAATGTGGTGGTGACTCACAGTTTTGGAATGTGGTGGCCACAGTTTTGGAATATGGCGGTGATGCACAGCTTCAGAATGTGGTGATGACGCACAGTTTGGAATGTGTTGGTGATGCACAGTTTCAGAATATGGCAGTGTCGCATAGGTTCCAAATGTGGCGGTGATGCACAGGTTCAGAATGTGGCAGTGAAGCAAAGGGTCTTAATGTGGCAGTGACGCACAGTTTCAGAATGTGGTGCTGATGCACAGTTTCAGAATGTGGTGGTGGCACGAGGTTTAGAAATGTGTGGTGACTCACAGTTTTGGAATATGGTGGTGACACACACTTTTGGAATATGGCAGTGATGCACATATTCAGAATGTGGTGATGATACACAGTTTTGGAATGTGGTGGTGGCACAGTTTAATGCAGCAGTGATGTACAATTTCAGAATGCATCAGTGACACACAATTTCAGTATATGGTAACGCAGTTCAGAATGTGGTGGAGATGCACAGGTTCTGAATGTGGTGGTGATGCAAAGGTTCGGAATGTGGTGGTGATGCACAGGTTTAGAAATGTCGTGGTGAATGGCGACAGGTTTGGAATGTGGTGGTGGTGCACAGTTTTGGAACGTGGCAGAGATGCGGAGTTTTGTAATGTGGCAGTGGCACACAGTTTTGGAATGTGGCAGTGGCGCACAGTTTCAGAATGTGGTGGTGACACACAGGTTTGGAATGTGGAAATGATGCACATATTAGGAATGTACTGGTGATGCACAATTTCGGAATGTGGTGGTGATGCACAGTTTCAGAATGTGGCAGTGGTGCACAGTTTTGGAATGTGGTGGTTGTGCACAGTTTTGGAATGTGGAAGTGACATGCAATTTTGGAAAGTGGCAGTGATGCTCAGTTTTGAATGTGGTGGTACCACACAATTTCTGAATGTGGCAGTGATGCACAATTTCAAAGAATGTGGTGTTGATGCTCAATTTTGGAATGTGTTAGTGACGACAATTTTGGAATGTCAGTAATGCACAATTTGGGAATGTAGTGGTGGACGCTCAATTTCAGAATGTGGTGGTAAAGCACAATTTCAGAATGTGGTGGTGATGCACAATTTTGGAATGTGCCTGATGCTCAAATTCAGAATGTGGTGGTACCACACAATTTCTGAATGTGGCAGTGATGCATAATTTAGAATGTGGTGGTGATGCTCAATTTTGGAATGTGGTGGTGACACCCAATTTTGGAATGTATCAGTAATGCACAATTTTGAATGTGGTGGTAACGCTCAATTTCAGAATGAGGTGGCAATGCATGATTTCGAATGTGGTGGTGATGCACAGTTTTTGAATGTTGCAGTGACTCACAGTTTTGGAATATGGTGGTGATGCACAGTTTTGGAATATGGCAGTGATGCACAGTTTTGAATATGGCGGTAATGCACAGTTTCAAATGTGGCAGCGATGCACCATTTTGCAATGTTGAGGTGACACACAATTTGGGAATATGGCGGTGATGCACAATTTTGAATGTGGCATTGAAACACAACTTTGGAATGTGGCAGGGATGTGCAATTTTGAATTTGGCAGGCATGTGCCATTTCAGAATGTGGGAGGGATGTGCAATTTGGGAATGTGGCAGGATCATGAATTTCAGAATGTGGCAGGGATGCATAATTTTAGAATGTGGCTGGGGACGCAGTGTTGGAATGTGGTGGGGATGTGATGCACAATTTTAAAATATGGTTGGTGAGTACAATTCTGGAATGTGGTAGGACAAACAGTTTCAGAATAATATGGTGTGTTCTGTCACATTCTGACAGCATGCATCCCTACTGTATTCAAAAATTGCCAGTCCCTGCCAAATTCTTCAATGTATGTCCATCACATTCCGAGATTGAGTGTCCCACCACATTTTGAGATGGCACATCCCTGCCACATTCTGAGATTGCATGTCCCCAACATTTTGAAATTCTGCACCACCTTGACCTTCTATACCTTTTGTTCAGTGTTCCATTCCAAAACCACTTCCTGACATGTTCTAAAGCACACTACCATGCATCTGAACATTTTGGAAATGCAAGTACTGCAGTCAACCCTATGTCAGTTTTTTAATGATTACTATAGCTACAGTTTCTTACATTTTGGAGAAACAGGTCCTATAAGGTTGCTGACAGGGAGGAGTAGACTGTGAGTTAAAGATATGACATCATAAGTGGTTCTTCACTGAAACTGGCTTTTTGACTAGGTAGTGAAATCAGGGTTACAAAATAGCTCATAACTTTAAAATTAAGTAACGTAGAAACCTAATTTTGGTATGAGATTTATTGGTGGTATTCTTATTCTAATTCTGCAATGTAGCACTTTTGGCCAGAGACCCTCTTTAAGTGCAACACTTTAAAAGGAGGGTGGTTTTATGGGATGGGCACTCCTGATGATGCTGTAAGCAAAACCAGCTGAGTTTGTGGGTCCTGCCAGTATCTTACTCATTCTGTTAGAGGCCATACACACATTGATAAATTAAACTTACATTTGCTTTATACAATTTGGAGTTTGATTATTGATTCAGCAGTGGGTGGTGTTTGAGTACTTGTTTTGCATGTCACAGTTGCCATTTTCATTGACCTGGCCAAAGCATTTGACTCAATGTCCCATCCACCTCCTAGATAGGCTGAGTTTGTCCAGCCTCTTAGCTCCCCTCTTGACTGGTTCTGTTCCTACCTAACGGGTTGCCAACAGTCGGTACAGGTTGGAGGCATGTTGTCACCACCTTCTCCATCCAGGCTGGGGTCCTGCAGAATTCTATCTTAGGCCCCATCCTGTCCTCAATTTTTCTTAATGACCTCCCTTCTGCCTGTGTCATCTGGCATATACACATGCACGCAGATGACACAGCCATCTTTACCTCCGCTCCCTCTACAGCTCTAGTGGAAGACCTACTCCAGCAGGATTCCAATAACACGTTGCACTGGTTCCATTCTAACCATCTCAAGGTCAACACTAAAAAAGGTGTCTATGACCTCTGGTACCAGCCAAAAATGAGCCAGGCTCTTGAGACTTCCGGTCTTCACCACTGAATGGCTCCCTCATGAAGTGCAGCTTTCCTTCAGGACCTCAGCGTGTGACTTGACAGTAAGCTTGACTTCTCAACCCACAGAGAAGAGGACAGGAAATCATTTCTAACTGGAAGCTGTTTATAAAGTTATCATTCTCAGAAATGATATGCATTTCTCTAAATTATCCATATTTAATTGTACGTGAATAAAAGTGATACAAAAAAAACTATTTTGCATTGTTTCATTTTCATGGGCAGCATTCCATTACAATTCTTTTCATGGAACCTGTAATTTGGAGTTTTAACTATGTCACAGTTTGTGCACAGAACTCTGAGCATGGTTCTGATAGGACAACAGCTCATAATTAGCATTCTATAAACAAACAGTGACATAGTAAAAACTCCAAGTTACAAGTTCCATGAAGAGAACTGTAGCAAATGCTGCCCATAAAACAAAACAATGCAATGAACAGTTTTTGTATCACTTTTACTCAGGTGCAGTTAAATATGGATACTTTAGAGGAATGCAATAATTTCTAAGAATAACAACTTTAGAAACAGCTGCCAATTAGCACAAATTTCCTGTCCCTTTTAAACTCTGCCTTGTACTGTAACAAAGACTGTCTACCCTGTCGATCTGCTTTGAGTTGGTCACCAAAATGGTGCTCTAGTCTTTGACAATGCAGATGTAGTCTATGGTACAGACTCTCCACTTCCTAGCCAGTCAGCACACCCGCTACAATGCCTTCAGTTGCTTTGCAACCAACTCCCCTGTGACAGGGTTGAATAAGACCCTGCCCCATTTGTTATGTAGAAAGAGTTAAAAGCAAGGATCTGTTCTATCCTCTCCTTTTGTCTCTTGTCTGTCTGATTGCCCAATCAAAATTTCTTGTAAGACCTAGGAACTGATCACTCTGACAGTATCTGATTCTCCCTCCCGCAATCTCCCTGCTTTCACTTGCTGTTTCTATCTTTCTTCTCCCTGGCTTACCTGTGGTTATAAAAATATATGTGGATCTCTATGTGAAACTGTGTTTTCTGACTTGAAAATATATATAGTTATATTGTTGAAATGATTGCAAAAGCTATTTGGAACTCTGGGGTTAACCTTGAGGTGCAGGAAAGAAACTAACAAGTTTTAGGACACTGTGTGAAAACAGGACATGTATCTTAATGAGCTCAGGATACAGATATTAATTGCCAAGAAAAGAGTTTGTATATAAAGAGAGCATTTTTTTGGAAAGAGATAGTGAGAGATTGGAATTTAGAATTAGAGATACTCTCAGATGAAGGACTTTGTTTTGTTTGAACTGTCTGTATAAGAGTTATCCTGCAGAATTTTATTCATTTTTTATTTTATTGTTACTTATGATAATAAAATGCTACTTAGGAATTTTATAACTGCTCCTGGTTTTCCTATGCTTCCTGACCTGCACCTCAGTGACAGATGGTGCAGATTAAGTGGGATGTATGCTGTGTATACTCTAAGCCAGGAGTTTTGTGCATGGGTACTAGAACTGCTCCTGTTTTCCTATGCTTCCTGACCTGTGCCTCAGTGACAGATGGTGTCAGACTAAGTGGGATTTACATTGTGCATACTCTAAGCCATGCATTTTGTGCATGTGTACTAGACCTAGTACAAGGGAAGCATGGAAGAAAGGTGTGGATCCTGAAACAGCAAGCCCAGGAGTTATTACCAGAAGAATGGCAGCCAAACTAGCAGAGACAAAACTCCAAACTGGGATTATATAGGACGGCACCAGTGATGGAAGGAGAACAGTCAGGGACAGAACCTGAAGGCATGTCTGCCTTCTTCAAATGGTGGGTTATACAAGAAAGAGAGATGGAGAAGCAGAAGAGAAGAGATGCATCAACAGGAGCAGCAATGGCTGGATGCCTTGCAAGCTGTCAAAGCTGGAAGATCTAGTACAGGTACAACAGAGCAACAAAACACAAACAACCTAAAAGAAATTAAACTTACAAAGGTGTGTCCCTCAGATGATATCCAAACATACCTGACGACTTTTGAAGGTTGCTACAGCCTGCCAGTGGCCAAAGCAGCAGTGAGCAATCAGACTGGTACGTTACCTGACAGGTAAAGCCTAGCTTGCTTACAGCAATATGGACACTGCACAGTCAGAAAATTATGACCTGGTGAAAAGAGAAATCCTGAAAAGATATATCATCTCAGGAGAGACCTACAGGCAGAGATTCTGATCCCTGAAGTACCACTCAGTCAACAATCCTTGAGAAGCCTTCACCCAATTTACAGAACTCCTCATTAAAGGCTCCAACCAGAGGGCAAAATAGTCCCACAGATCATGGGCAATGGAGCAATTCATCAACATCCTGTCGACAGAGGTGTAACTTTGGGTAAAGAACATCAACTACAAAGTGGGAAAAGGCAGTTTCTTTGGTTGAGCACTATCAGATGACCAGACAGGCACTGCAGCAGTGAAATAACAGCCAAGGACCAGTAAGACTCTCTTTTCTCAGTTGAACTCCAGGTTAGATAAGAACTCTGGTGGGGTACTAAATTTGCACCCAGAGATTTTATTTGCCATAATTGTAACAAGCCAGGTCATACTGCAAGAAACTGCCATAAAAATAAGAGTAACACTGGAACAGATTCGTCCTTAGCAAATTGGGGCAAGTATTCAATAGATGTCAAGGAGGAGATAAGACTGGGAGGGACTTAGATTTGGGAAGCAGATAGCCTCTAGTGCATGTTGAAGTGCTGGGTAAACACTGTGCAAAAGGACCAGGTACTGGTGTCATCTGCATCCATAGGGACATGCAATACTATCCCACCACCCAAGTAACTCTGAGCATTAATGGGGTGTCGCACCAAATGAAAATGGGGCTATTACCTAAGTTACCTGTACCTGTGATTATTGAAATTACTTTCCAGGATTTACTTTATAAATCACAGACGTAGTAAATCCTGCTGTTTCAGTAGTTGTAATAATAAGAGCACAGTCAAAAGAAAATCTGAAATGTTGAGGACTTTCTCCCTTTGGTGACTTTAATGTGGACTTGTTTGATCCAGTGCCAATATCCAGAAAGCCAGGAAAGAAAGAAGATGCCTAAAAAAAGCAGTGGCAACAAAAGACTGATGGACATAAGGGCTGATGTGTAAATGCTGAAATTAACTAATAACTGATTGTGATTTTGTTTCTGAGCAAACTAACAATGTTTCTCTCAAGGATACTTTAAGCAGCTGGGGTGAAACAAAAGATGGTGAATCTATGTTTAAAAAATGTAAAGGGTGAGGTTGAGGTGCTGGTCACTACACCTCATGCTCAGCTGGTGACCTGGGTTCGGGAATGAACTTGGGGTGCGGGGGTAGGCAGGTGGAGAGAGGATTAACCATCCAGAGGACTTCTCTCCTCTCTCAGGGGAGGAAGACATGTAGTCCTGCTTGCTGACTGCCCTCTGGCAGTGGCTGGAGGGCAGTACAGGTCAGAAGGCACGCTGCAACATCCTTACGTCCGTAGGGAGTAGGGATGGAGAAAATGGAAGAAAAAGAGCCTGGCAGGCTCTGTGATTGTCTGCCATACTCAAGGACCATTCCAGCTTCTGGATTGGGTCTTCAATGGGGGTGGTGGTGAAGAGGGCCACCTCCTTCCTGGCCCCACTGCAGGGGTAATTCTGCAGAGGAACTACCGGAGTTGGTGAGTGTGGGAGCAGCAGGACTGGAGAGAGAGTCCCAGGGCCAAAGCTGCTCGCCAGGGCTCTGGAGGGATAAAAAGAATATAGGGGAAAAAAAGGTGATGGGCTACTGTACAGAGTTTGTGTTAATCCTCAGACACAAGAACAGATAGAACAATTGGTTATACCACAAAAGTGTAAAACTGAGTTGCTACAGATAGCACATGATAGTCCTGTGGCTGGTCACTTGGGGAAGGATCGCACCCTTGCCAGATTGTTGCACAGATTTTACTGGCCTGGGACTCATGAAGATGTTGGTACCTATCGAGTTCTTGTGCTGAATGTCAGAAAGTAGTCACAGTGACTAAAAAGACAAGATATCCCTGGTGCCCCTACCCTTGTTTGATGTGCCTTTTGAGAGGATGTGGTCGGTCCCTTAGACAAAAGTAAACATGATAATCAGTTCATTTTGGAAGTATGTGACTATGCTACTTGATACTCAGAAGCAGTGCCAGTGCATACTGTTACATTCCCAAAAGTGCAGCAGAGCTGGCCAAACTTTTCAGCAGGGTGGGCATACCTAAAAAGATTATTACTGACTAGGGTAGTAATTTTGGTGCTGCATTGCTGAAGGAGCTGTACCGTTCACTAGGTATCACTGCCACAAGAACCTTCCCTTATCGACCTCCGACAGGCGGTCTTGTTGAGCGTTTTAGCCAACATTTAAAATCTATGTTAAAAAGGTTGTGAAAGGTGAAGGAAAGATTGGGACCAATACTTACCTGCTTTTTGCTTACAGAGAAGTGACACAAGCCTCAACAGGTTTTTTTATCATTTGAAATGATGTATGGTAGACAACCTAGAGGCCACTAAATGTAATAAAGGAACATGGAAAGATCACCCCACTCAGAAAAAATCTATTACATTTTATATGTGTGCTCTGAGAAATAAACTGGCAAAATATGTTGAAAGTGCCCATAGTAATCAGGAACATACCCCAAAACCAGCAGAAGGTGTATTATGACTATGGGGTAAAAGAAAAGTTATTGAAACAGATTAAAAGCAGGGATAGGCATGTGATTGTGCCTTTGTGGGCAGACTGGATGGCCCTGTGGTCTTTCTGCCATCAACTTCCATGTTTCTATGTTTGTATAGCTTCCTGGTGAGGTCCCATTTGAAGCATTGCTCACAATTCTGGTCACCCAATTGAAAACAGGAGATCAAGACTTTGGAGAGGATGAGAGGAGAGCTACCAAGATGGTGGATGGAATAAATATCATCTGCACACTGATAGGCTAGAGGCCCTGGGATTGTATACTCTGGAATACAGGAAGATGCCACGATGATCTTTGTCTATTGTTCAAGGCATTAACAAGTGATGATCTCTGGGAATGCCTAAGATTTGATTTTAGATAAAGTTATAATACTAGGTCACATACACTTCAGCTCAAGGGGAACCAGTGCAACAAAGTGCAGGACTGAATGGTTTAGTCAGAGTCATGGAGGTTTGGAATAGTTTACCAACTGAGGTGACAGGAAGCAACAGTATGGTGGAGTTTTAGAACAGACTGGATGATTATTGTAAAAATGGATGCCTATTATGATATCTCCTGGTATTTGGGTGATCTCCTGGTATAGGGGTGAGCTTTGCATGGCTCTTGCCTAATAAGCTTGTATCAGAACCTATAAAACCTATGAAGCCAGGTGAAAATGTCTTGGTACTGTTACCCACTACAGAAAATAAACTGTTAATGAAGTGACAAGGGCCTTATAAAGTGCTTAGGCGTACTGGCACAGTTAACTATGAGATTGAGACCTCTGAAAGGAAAAATCCTACCATTATATCCCATGCTAATCTCCTGAAGAAATGGGTTGAAAAACACCAAAAACTGCTTTATTAGTATTATCAGAAACTGATAAAGAAGATACCGATATAGCTTGTGACAGACTGGAACAGATCAGAATTTACAATGTTGTAAAGGTGAACATTTCCTTATCCTCTGACCAAACCATGGAAATTCATAACTTGGTTAAGACATTTAACAGTACTTTTACAACAGTGCTAGGCCAAGCAAAAGGGGTGGAGCATGTAATAGTGGCAAAAATTCTCACCCTATCAGACAAAAGACATACAGATTACCAGAGCGGTTGAAAGCAGGCGTATAAGGAAATACAAAAATGAAATAATTGGGTATCATAGAAGAGTCGAGAAGTGCTAGGTCATCACCAATGGTGACTGTAAATAAAAAGAAGGAGTGTAAGAACTGCCTTGATTTTAGGAAACTTAATCAAGTGTCCAAATTTGACAGTTATCGGATGCCCAGTATAGATGATTTGATGGACAGACTGGGAAGTGCCAAGCACATCAGTACCCTCGATCTCACCAAGGATACTGGCAAATTCCACTAGCTGAAGAATTTGGAGACAAAACTGCATTTGCCACTCCTGTTGGATTCTATCAGATCTTAGAGAGGGTTTCCGTAGGTCATAACATATAGACTGGCCCCTGGTGTTAGGACCACATGGGAAACTTTAGCAATGTCTGGCGGGCGCTCACCCAACATCACGTGACAACATCAGCATGACCCTATATAGTGGGCAGTCCCATACCCGCCCCCAGCTCTATCCCCAATTGACCGGTGCACTTGAACCTCGTGGAGAACGCTGCTACTGTTGACCACCATTCTGGATGAATATCATCTAATTTATTTTGTTTTTCTTTCTTTTAATTGGATAATTCAATTACCGTCTGTATGTCTTCTCTGATGTCCGCTCTGCATAAGAAAAAGTGCAACTCCTAAGCACGAATCCCACACAAGGATGGCTATACACTTTGCCTGTTTTGCCTGGGCCCAGAGCACAACACCGAGGGCTGCATGGCCTGCAAATACTTCAACCAGGCCACGTGGAAATTATACCAGCAGGCCCTGAATGCCCTCACTTGAAGATTAGGATGGCCACCATGGAGAAGGAGTTGCAGAGGCTGCAGGATTCTCTCCTCCTCCCCTACTTTGGAGCATAAAAAGAAGAAAAAGACAGGAAAAGCACCCTGACTGGGAGCAGTCCATTTCTGCCTGTGGCCTCCTTTGGAGACCACGGATGGTGAGAGGTGTTCCACTAGCTCTGGAAGTGCCCTTCTGGCCAAGTCTCCTCCCGCTGCAGCGGGTCAGGCCTCAGCCCCATGCCTGAACTGGTAACAGTCCAGGTGGGCTCCTCCGTGACACTGGAGTGCTTGCTACCCTTAGGCCCCTCAAAACTTCTGGTCTGAATTGGGCAGCAAGACGCCCGCCAGCGAACGCATGGTCCTGACCGTAATCAAACCCAGCTCCACTGTTGTCTGCCCAGTCACTGCCAGTAAGTCAGATGCCAGCTCTGCTAGCATCTGCCCAGTCACCGCCGTAAGTCAAATGCTACATGGCCACAGCTGATACTTCAGCTCCGACTGATAAGTCGCCGTCAGCTTGACTGATGAACGCCCAGCCATGGCGCTCTGCTGGGGTCCCACATCACACCCGACATCAAGCAGCGCCTGCTGCTGCTTCCTGCAGCAGCCCTTGCCTGACTGCTCTCCTCTCAGGAACCTTCCTCTCCACCCCTGAGGTGGACCTCCAGCCTCCTATCCTCTGGAGCTGGAGGAGGAAGCTAACCTCTGAACGTGGTTATCTCTGATCCCATGCCAGAATCTTGGCTGCCAGGCATGCCCGCTGGGCCTTTGGTGCTCCCCTCCATCGAGGCCTCAGACCCTCTGGACCCCACAGACTATGGGTTCCTCTGTCTGGACCTCTAAACTCCAGACGCTAGTGGTTCCTCTGTCTGGGAGGGTGATTCCCTGGACACCAGCTAACCCTCCATCTGGCCAAGCCATCCCCCAGCGGATCCTCCGGCCTGGTCCTATTTTTCCCAAACACCAGTGGATCCGATGCCTAGGCCCACACCAGACATTCCGATGCCTGACTCCACCCCAGGTCCATTGAATGTCCCAGCTGGTCTGACACCGGGCCTTCAGTCCCTCCTCTTGGACCCTATTGGGCCCTAATCCTGGCTATCCTCAACTACATTACCCGACTTATCCACTGCTGGGATGTTTGATGCCTGGGTTCCTGATGTCACCTTATTTACTGGCATCCCGATGTTAGGTTAAATTTTCCGGTTACCCCACTTGTGTACCCCATTACTTATCAGATGCCAGGATATCCAGTATCTCATTACCAGACACCCGGATATCCACTCTACCAGTCCCCACTGCCTCCTCAGCCTTCATCTCAATCTCAGGCTGACCTGCAAGTGCTTTCAGTACTGGTGGCAAGAGGCCAGGGCTCAACTGGTCTCAGATTTGGACTGTCAACAGCCAGTGGTGGCCTCCACACCATCCCTCTCTTGGCGACTTGTAGGTCCACATGCCTGTTGACTCTCACCTTTTCTTGGTGGAACAGTCTCACCACTCTTCCACTTTTCACATCCATGTGAGGGATAGCGTCCAGGGCATTCCCTACCCAGGACTCAGTCACCAGACAAGGCTCTCTTGTTAGACTCAGAGTCTGACCCTTCCTTGTCCACTAGCTCTGGCTCTCATACCCTGATGATAAGCCGCTGCCAAGGGAGTCCTCTAGGTCTCCTCCTGAGCATCCCTCTTCTCAGAGCTCCTCAAAATGATCCAGGCGGCCAATGGATGGACCATCAAGGAGCAGGACCCCAAGAGAAAAAGGCTGGCAGAGCATCTGGACATGGCGGAATCTTCGCCTGTGCCTGTTCTGTCCTGGACTGCTCCTCACGAGGACCTTGAGTCCACTATTTGACAGCAACCTATGGTAAACTCCGTACTGGAGGAGAAGGGGTTTCTTGAGTAAGATAGTCAGGTACAGCTGCAGCTGATTGGCTGCAGCTGCACAGACAGGAGAGCTTTAAAACAGGAAGGAAAAGCCAGCAGAGAGTGGCTGCAGGGGTAGAGGGATGACAAGCTGCTTGGATGTGTTCCAGAACAGGAGTCCTAAGCAACCCTCAAGAGATTGGTCTCCTGAATTAGGCCAAAAAGAAAAAAGTTATTTCCATTGTGAGTTTTCCATTTTACTGTTTGTGTTCTTCCAGAAGCTCTAGCCTCCTGGAAAAGGGGTTTCTAGTTAGGGTCGGGGACTGTTTAGTCAGCGCCTCCACCTGGAGCTAGGCCTCATTATTCTGTTTTTGTTTCATTTTCCGTGGGGCTAAAGGAAAAGGGCAGAAGCCAAAGTTCTGTGTCACCAACATATTAAGAAAATAAAAATATACCTGGTTGGTTTGATGTTAACAAACTGGTCTTCCTGAGATCCTTAACCACCGCAGGCTGATCTTGAATCCTGTGGTGAGGCTGTGCCTTGTCACACGAGTGTCAGTGGTGGGATTAGGTCAGCATAGAATTTGGCTGGAATCCAAACCTCCTGGAGTAAAGGAGACCAGGCATGGAGGACATGGTGAAAGCCTTGAGCCAGGCTACGCAGCCCAGCAGGAAGCTACCCGGCTCAACAAGAGACGAACCAGTTGGTGCTCACACAGATGACCCAGGACCACGCTTGTCCTCCAGGAAATGGTAAAGCATTTCATTGAGATCATACCGGGAGAAGGTTGCCTGGGAGGGCCTACCCCAGAGGGTTACCAGACTATACGGACTTCCCACTGTCTGCAGAAAATGATGATGGCTGGCGACATTGAAGCATATTTGCTCGCTTTTGAAAGGACGGCTACCGTGAATCATGGCCTTAGGAACAGTGGGCCGCATTTTAGCTCCGCTTTTTGTGCTGTGAGGCCCAGAAGGTGTATTGTGATCTGGATGAGGGAGTCGCCACTGACTATCCAAGGCTGAAGGAAGAGATCTTGGCCCATGCTGGCGTGACTCCAGCCCTTCGAGCCCAGAGGTACCACAGCTGGAGATTCTGGGAGTTGGCGAAGCCACGGTCGCAGATGTACGACATCCTCCACTTGGCCAAGAAGTGGTTGCAACCCGAGCTCCATAGCACTGCCAAAATCGTGAAGCTCCTGGTAATGGACTGTTCTAAGAGGACTACCGCCAGCCCACGGTAGTGGTTGGACTCGCCGACCCCGCTTCCTGTGATGAACTGGTCGCCTTGGTGGAGCCGCATTATGCCATGAAGGAACTTTCCTGTACGATGGGTCAGCTACCCCGGACTTGGGGCGGACTACAACCAGAGATACCGACCCTCGAGAAGTCGGACCAGACAGGACCCGGGAGAAGGACTACCAAGAGCAGTCTGAGGCCACGAAGGGACTTTGAGTTCGAAATAGAGGGGACCTGACCTCCCTTAAAGCCCAAAGGGTCCTGGGTCAGCCCGAGAATGCTACCGCTGTTGTGGGTGCGGAGCCGGGACATGTAATTGCCAACTGCCTGAATAGGTCGCACTAATGCAGTGCAACTGGGTGGGTCCCTCAAAGCGATTGCCATTTGATTAATGGTAGGGTGGTCCCACTTCACACTGATTTACCCGGTGGTTAAGGTAAACGGACAGGCTGTTATGGCCCTTGTTGACTCAGGAGTGAGGTCACCCTTATAGTTCACAGTTTGGTGCAACCCTTCCAAATTAATTTCCAGAAATGTACTGGGATCACCTGTGTCTATGGCACAGTGTTTTATTACCCCACGGCACTAGTTACTGTGGAAGCACGGGGAGGAGAGAGTCAGGTCATGGTGGGGGTCCTCCCTCGATTGGTGCATCCTGTCCTGGTGGGTCAAGATTTCTGGGGTTTGAGACATTACTCCATAAGGGGGAACCTGGAGGCCAGGGCCCCAGTAACCGAGGTTATGGTGCTAGGAATCCCGAGGGTCGGAGGAGTCACCCGATTATTTCCCTTACGGGCATTGGGACCCCGAGTTGTATGGGGAGGCAGGAAAGTCCGGAAATCAAGAAAGGAATGCAGGGATTGTAAAAAGTTAGGGACTAAGATACTGGCTGCCAATGGCAGGTCCGTGCTGGTGGGAGGTAGAATCCTTTCCCAGAGGGACAACAGGGTGAGCGGTCTGGTGCCTGAGGGAGAGTTGTAGGAGGAAGAGGAGGACCCAGAAGTGGAGACAGAGTTGAATCCCTGGATTGAGTACCTCAGGATAGCCTCCAAGAACTTTGTTCGCACCAAATAGATGAGCCTCCTTTCAGAATATCTGGTCAGAGGTTGTGAGATTAACGGGTGCTGGCAGAAGGCAAAGCCAAGGGACCCGGACCATATTTCATGTTAAAATGACCTCCTATACCGAGTGATACCGATGAAGAACATGATGTGGAACAGTTGCTGGTCCCCCCCAGCACAGGAAGGCGGTACTGGATTTGGCACACGCCACCTTCCGGAGGACACCTTGGGGTCGAAAAACACTGCACTGCATACCCAAAGATTCTACTAGCCTGGAATTTATGCCAAGGTAAGGAGGTACTGTGCTTCATGCCCAGAATGCCAGTTGGTGTCCTCACGGCCCAAGATAAGATCCCGATGGTGCTCTTGCCAATCATCGATGAACCTTGGTGAGGATTGCAATGGACCTGGTAGGCCCCTAGACAGTCAGCCCGGGCCACCAACACATCCTGGTCATCGAGACTATACTCAAGATATCTGGAAGTGACCCCACTCTGTAACATGGCCTCAAAGTCGATTGCCCGAAGCTAATTCAAGTCATCACAAGGGTCGGATCTCAAAGGAGATACTGATGGACCAGGGTACTCCCTTTGTCTCATGTTTAATGAAGGAGCTTTGCAGACTCCTCCAGATCTGATCCCTGAGAACCTCAGTGTACCACCCCAGACAGATGGTCTGGTCTAACGATTTAATCAGACTTTGAACGGGATGTTACGGAAAGTCATGAGCCGAGACAGAAAGGACTGGGACTTACTCCTTCCCTACTTAATGCTCACTATCCGAGAGGTCCCACAGGCATCCACCAGATTCTCCCTTTGAGCTGTCGTATGCCCGCTGGCCCAGGGGTATCCTCGATATACTAGTGGAGGACTGGGAAGAGCAACCACCACAAGGAGCCAGTGTGATTGGGTACATCTCCCAAATGCAGGAAAGGTTGGCCCAGGTCACCCTATTGTCCAGGAATATTTAGAAAAGGCCCAAGAGACCTAACTGACTTATTATGACCGTCAGGCAAGGATCCGGAAGTTCCAGCCAGGATCAGTGATGGTCCTGGTTCCACAGTAGAAAGCAAACTGCTCGCCAGGTGGCAGGGTCCATACAAGGTTGTGGAAGCTGTTGGTGATGTGAACTATAAAGTAAGCCAACCCGATCACAAGATGAAGTTCCATATTAACCTCCTGAAGTCGTGGCAAGACTGGGAGGCCTGCTGTGTCTCGTTGGCGTAACCCGGCAGAAGGTAAAACAGAGAGGCAAGTCCATATCTCACCCGAGCTGTCTCCTACACAGTACAAAGAAGCAGTTGAAATGGTTCAGCAAAACAGGGATGTGTTCTCCGAACGACCTGGTCGGACGGTCACAGCCTACCATGACATCATGACAGCTCCGGGCATAAGGATAAGGGAAAGATCCTACTGTATCCCAGAGGCCAAGAGGAAAGAAACCGAGCCGAGTCAAGAGGATGTTGAAGCTCGATGTCATAGAAGAGTCCCATAGTGAATGGTCAAGCCCCATCGCCCTCGTACAAAACCAGATAATACTTGGAGGTTCTGTAATGATTTCAGGAAACTAAATGAGGTATCGCAGTTTGATGCATACCTCTACCTAGGGTCGATTTAACTGATCGACCAGTTGGGGAAGGTCAGATACCTCTCCACCTTGGACCTTACAAAGGGATACTGGCAGATCCCACTCACAAGGGCAGCCCAGGAGAAGACCGCCTTCATCGCCCCAGGGTTTATACACACTACAAAGTCCTCCCATTCGGACTGCATGGAGCACCCGCGACCTTTCAGCACATGATGGACTGACTGCTGCGCCCACACTCTCACTATGCTGCCGCCTATATCGATGATGTGGTCATCCATAGTACAGACTGGGAAACTCACCTTCGAAGGTCGAGGCCGACTAGATACAATACGAGAAGCCGGGTTGATAGAGAACCCCGCCAAATGTAGGATTGGCTTGTCAGAGGCAAAATACTTGGGCTATGGGTTGGACGGGATTGGTGAAAACCCAGGTGAGGAAGGTAGCAATTCAAACTGGCCCCAACCAAACAAGAAGAAGCAAGTGAGGGCTTTCCTAGGGTTAGTCGGTTACTACTGGAGGTTCATCCTCACTTTGCCACTGGCTGCTCCATTAACAGAGTTAACCAGGGCGAGAGCACGGACATCGTGAGGTGGCCGAAGCAGCGGATGAGGCATTCGCCGACCTCAAGATGGCCCTCTGTTCTGATACTGGTCTCCCAGATTTCGATAAAGAATTCATTCTGCAAACAGATGCCTCGGATGTTGGATTGGGGGCAGTACTCTCCCAGGTGGTAGCAGGTGAAGAGCACCCCATCCTGTACCTAAGTAGGAAGTTGTTACCCGGAACAGCGGTATGCCGAGTGGAAAAGGAGTGCCTTGCAGTGAAGTGGGTGACGAAACCCTCAGATATTACTTACTAGGGTCACAAGCTCACTCTGGTGATGGACCCTGCTCCACTCAAGTGGATGCAAACAAAGAGAAAATGCCAGAGTGATGAGACGGTTCCTTGCACTACAACTGTTCCACTTCGTGGTCCACCACAGAGCGGGGACACTGAACAGAAATGTGTATGGACTTTCCGAAGACCCTACTCGGCACAGGCCGCCCAACCCTATAGTGCTGAGCTGGAGGGATGTCTGGTAAACTCAGGTACTGGAGGAGAGGGTTTCTCTGAGTAAGATAGTCAGGTACAGCTGCAGCTGATTGGCTGCAGCTGCACAGACAGGAGAGCTTTAAAAACAGGAAGGAAAAGCCAGCAGAGAGTGGCTGCAGGGCAGAGGGCTGACAAGCTGCTTGGATGTGTTCCAGAACAGGAGTCCCTTAAGCAACCCTCAGAAGATTTGTCTCCTGAATTAGGCCAAAAGAAAAAGTTATTTCCATTGTGAGTTTTCTGTTTTACTGTTTGTGTTCTTCCAGAAGTTCTAGCCTTCTGAAAAGGTGTTTCTAGTTAGTTTATTGCAGAAATGCTCTATTGAGCAAGCTCATTCACAAGGAGGTCCTGGGTGCATGGTTACAAAAAATATTCAATGCAGGCACAACATAACAATACATAAATGGTGGACCAGGTCCTACAAGGTACAATGGTAAACAGTCCTGGGTGAAAACAAAACCAAAAATATTTAGTACAAGTTGTTTAAGGAAGGCAGTGTAGTGAAAACAAACTAAGAAAGTAAGGAGAAAGCTAGGAGGGAGTTTAGAAACAGTTACAGGTGTCCTTTATTTTTGAAGCCACCAGTTTTTGAAGAAATTTATCGAGACTACAGTGGATAGTTTCAGAGTGGATTGTAGCTGGTTCCAAATAGTTGGTAGGGCACTTGAGAAGGCTCTGTCTGTCAAAGGAGGTACGAGTCCTAGGTGCATCAAGTAGGATAAAATCTGATTTCCTAGGGAATAAGAGCTGTGGGCAGTACGAATAAGTGCTACTAAATAGCTTGGTAATTTATTCAGAAGAAGTTTTAGGGTCCAAATGCCAGCATGGAGTGTGCATCCAACTGAGTGAAGTCCAACCAACCACCGCGTGAGTAGTTCACAATGGTGGGTTTGGTATGGGTAGTTTGTAATGAAGTGCAGGGTGTGGTAATAGAGAATGTTCAATTTGTTTAGGCTAGTAATTGCTGCAGAAGTGTATAATATGCCCCCTAGTCAAGTAAAGGAGGAAAGTGGTCTGAACAAGCTGAGTCTGGTTTCCAGGGAAGAGGACATATTTCGGAAGAAGAAGCCTAGTCTAGCTTTTAGTCTTCTGGACAGGTCATCAATGTGCTCGTTGAAAGAGAGCTTGTTGTCTAACCAAAAGCCCAGGTATTTAAATTTAGAGACAATTTCCAGTGGTTCAGCTAGGGATGTACCGATGAAGTCTTTAGGTGGGACAGTGAGGGTGACGGAGGAAGTATTAAGGGGAAAATCATGGCCTTAGTTTTTTAGCGCTTAGAAGTTTGGTATTGAGATTTGTTTCTAGCTGTACTGAAATCGACTTGAAGTATATCCCTGACTTCCATATTGTATGGCCGGATGTATACAAACCGTATAGTCTGCAAAGAAATGCAAGGTTGACCTGGTTATTTGAGAATCGAGGTTGTTGATATATAGGAGAAGAGATAGGACCTAAGATGGAACCCTAGTGGACTCCCTAGTAACTGGTAAGGAGGCAGAGAACAGCCCACCAGCTTTGACTTTCTGCATCCTACCTGATAGGTAACTGGGAACCATTTGGTAGTAGCTAGGGTAGCACCAAAATTGGTGAGGCTGTTCACAATTAGAGTATGGGCAACGGTATTGAATGCTTTACTCAAATCTAAGAATACTGCACCCGTAATTTTTAGCATCCTTGGCTGAGATCCAGTCATCGGTGACTTTAGCTAGTGTAGTAACGGTGCTATGATTAGAGCGAAAGCCTGATTGGGCTGGATTGAGGAGAGTAGGTTTCAGATAATTCTTCAATTGTATATAAATCAATTTTTCTAGGACTTTGAAAGGATAGGCAAGATTGAGATTGGTCTGTAATTGTTTAAGTCGCATAGGTTGCTGGATTTAAATAAGGGTATGATATGAGCGGATTTCAGCATAATGGAACTACGGCAGAAGAGATAGAGAGGTTGAATATCTGGAGAATGGAAGCAGGTAAGATAGCCGACTTTTTAAGAAAAATGATTCTAAGCCATCGCTCGGCACTTTTTGTGGTATCCAAATTGATGAGTGAATCTCGACTTCTTTGAAGCTGAGGGGAGCAGCTGGAAAAGATGAGCTATAGCTTCGGACAGTGATAGGGCTAGTATGGATACTAGTACGAGATGCGACAGTGATGCATCGAAAGCTAGACCAGCTGTGGCTAAGTGAGAATTCAGTTCTTCGAGGATTTGGTAATTGTTCTCACAACTGTGCCATTTATGTTGATCTGAGCTGGGATGAGGGAGCAGCTGGTCGACCTTCAATAGATTTGATGGTCCTCTAAATTTTCTGAGTTTCCTTTGGCTTTTCCAGTGTGGAAACATAGTAATTCACTTTGTTGAGAGAATATGTTTTACGTAGGCTTTCCTAGCTGCTCTAAATGTCTGCCAATCTGTTGGATTCTTAGTTCTTCTTGTTAGAGCCCAGAGTTTATCTTGGTTTATAAGTGTGGTTTTGAGCCTGGTATAAACCAGGGTGGGAGACCTTGTGCGTATGCACCTTAATAAATGGGGCATGCTTGTTAGCCAGGGTGGTGAGATTTTCATTTAGGTGGAGACAGCCCCATCGACTGTTTTAGAGAGGTACAGATCTTGCCATTTGACCTTGCTAAGGTCGGTCAGATAGCTCAGGGTGTTGAATTTATGAAAGGAACGCTTGATTATGAACTTAGGCTGATTGTGGGCTTTGGTTTGATGTCTTGTACAGACCACAACCTTATGATCACTCATATTGTTGGAAAACAGCTGATTGTAGTATTTTGTGGGATGGGTGGTAAGTATGACATCAATGAGAGAACTATTGGCAATGTTGGTGGTGTTAATCCTAGTGGGCTCACTAATTATCTGGGCAAGACCTAGTTCATCACAAAGGGATTTCAGGCTATGCGATTTGTGTGTGAGCCAATCCATGTTGAGGTCCCCAGTATCAGTGTTTCTGTGTTGGCTGTTATAACTAAGGATTTTAGGACATTGATGATCTCAGTTCCACCAGTTGGAGGCCTGTAGTCATCGATTACTGTAATAATTTCATTGGAGGGAAGGTGGAGTTTCAGAGATATGATTTTGTATTCTTTAGATTTAGAATTGCAGAAGATGTCACTAATAGTGAATTTGGATTGGGGTATAAATAACTACCTCCTCCCCGGTATTCCTATCAGCCCTATAGAGATTATTGTTGAGAAGAGTTATTTGCTGGTCCGTAATAATATTTTTGAGCCAGGATTCGTGATAATGATGAGGTCGGGCTCAGTGTGTGCGGTCCAGGCTTGTAAAGGTCAATTTTGGGGCAAACTTTAAATGTTGACCAACGCGAATTAACGCCAGGAGCGGCAGCAAACTCAGTAGGTGAGGAGAACGTTGACAGAGGGCCTGGTTTAGTTCTACATTACCTGAGCAGAGAAGGAGCAGGAGCAGGAGTTTTTTATAGCGGTTGTGATGCATCTGGATGCTTTTTAAGTTGTGACCGCTAATAGTACTGGTAGGGATACCATTTTAGTGCTATTGTGATACAGTCTAATGTGGCAGTTAATAGATAGTAGGATAATGCTCTGAGTGGCATGTGAGAAGGGGGTAATAAAAGCAGGTGAGTGGGGAGTATATTGTAATTAAAGGGAGGGTGGGCTTTGGATCAGCGTTAGTGCAGTGAAAGGGGCGACATAAATAGTAGTGAGATGTTCCAAGGTATGTTTTGAACCTGGGACTTCATCGTGATAGCAAACTTTGTCGGATAGCATATAGTTAGGATGTTAGTGAGCAAAAATAAAATGACAATGGGAGGTGAGTCATGGTTCAGCAGAACAGGCTAGTGCAGGAGAGGGTGGGATGCTTAGAGAGAGGGTGGCTTGCAGCACGGTCTCATGCCCTTAACGTGAGTGAATACAGTGAAACAGCTCTATAGAGGTGGAGCTAATTGAGTTTTTAATGGAGGCCTGGGAGGGGTGGGGAGGGAAAAAGCCCGGCAGGGACTGAACCAGAGCTAGATATGCAGCGCTTTTGTCTGAGCCACCGGACTTGTTTCAAAAGCGCTATGCTATGATTGGCTGATAACAAGGGTAGCTCATCGGTTGCTGGTTGCAGTCCTCTGGCGGAACTCTGGCAGTAACAAATTATTTTAGTAAGAAAAAGAAAGCAGGAGATTCGTCAGGAATGGGAGTGAGCGGTGCTAACGGGTCTATATAATAGAATAGGAGGGGATGGGTGGGTGGGCAAAAATTGCGGCTTTGCCTGACCTCTCAAACGGTGGAGTCCGATGAGGAGGTCTCTGGCGGCGGCTTCGAAGCACCGACCACCTGGTGTCCGTAGTCTATGCGAGGGCATCTGAGCTGGGATACCTAGCGGGTTCTCGGCCAGAGAAAGGAGAGAGGAGCTTGAATTAATAGTGGGGAAACACAAAGGCTAGCAGTCTGAGTGAAAACAGCTCAATTAGCAACTGAAAAGCCAGTGATTTCCTTGGCCTTGCAGTCTGGAGAGAGTTACAAAGTCAGTAGTTAGGGTCGGGATTGTTTAGTCAGCGCCCCACCTGGAGCTGAGCCTCTTTATTTCTGTTTTGTTTCATTTTCCTCGGTGGGGCTTAAAGGAAACGGGCAGAAGCTCAAAGTTCTGTGTCACCAACCATATTAAGAAAATAAAATATACCTGGTTGGTTTGATGTTAACAAACAGATCTTCCTGAGACTCCTTAACCACCGCAAAGCTGATCCTGAATCCGTGGTGAGGCTGTGCCTTGTCACAAACCCTTTTCTGTCCCCTTTGTCTCCAGAAAGGATGACAAGGTGTACCCCAGCCCTGATGGGGTCCCTTATCAGCCTGTCACCCGATGTGGACTCCATTGTCATAGCAACTGTCCAGGATCGCTCTAAGCGCCTAAACACATGACCTTGCCTCCGGATAAAGAATACAGGCAACTGGATCAGTTTGGGTACAAGATTTATTCTTCATCCACTTGCGCCTCAGATCCCTTAATTATGTGGCACACATGGTTTCTTTCCAGAATTCCACTTGGGCCAACTGGAGTCCAAACTTGAGGCCATCCAGGATCCCGAATTTAAGGCCAAGATCATTAAGACAGTGAGTCTGGCTAAAATCTGTTGTCATTCCCTCCAGGCCACTTATGACTCTGTAGACTCGTGGCTCGGTCTACAGCCACTGCTGTCTGCCTCTCGAATACATTCATCATTCTGATTTCTGGCTTGGCACAGGATGTCCAATCTGCCATGCAAAATACTCCTTTCAGGGGTCTGTACTATTTGGCAGAGACACCAAGGACATCCTTTCGGAGCTCCAGGACAGTGGCAAGGCCTTGCACTCTGTCCGCTTGAGGTATCATGTGGGCTTTAAGTCCAAATGGCCTTTTCATCGGCAACAGTGACATCAGACTAAGCAGGCTCCAGCAGACATCAGACCAAATGCCGGCTTTGGCATCAGCAGTCTCCACCTCCCCAGCTGAGTCTCAGAGGTCTTCTGGGGGGGCGAGCCTCCCATACCTCGGCCTCATGACTTGTGAGGGCCCCCTGCCACTGCCTGATACTCCAGCGAACCAGTGGGGAAGTTTGCCTCCACCTTTAGGGTGGCAGGACATAACCATGGACTCATGGGCCCCTCAGCTGATTGCAAGAGTTCACCCCATCAAATTCCTGGAAGGCCTCCAGACAACCTCTAGGCCACTCCTATTACCCTAAAGGGCATCTCAAGGGTCACTAGCTCTGTGTACTGGACATGCGGGATGCTTCCTGCATATCCCTCTCTCTGTCCCACCGCCTCCTCTGGTCTCCCTTTCAAGGGAGTTTTCCTCAAGGCTCTTCCCTTTGGCCTCTCCTTGGCACCCGAGGTTTTATTTTTTGCCTAGCAGTGATGGCAGCTGCTCTGCACTGCAGAGGAGTTTTGGATCTCCAGTCCTCGACTGCTGGGTTTTTCTCAGCTCTATCGAGAGCAGCCTGGTGGACTTCCTCTTCTTCACTCTGGACCGCTTAGCCAGACTGGTATTACAGTCAGTTATTCCAAGTCGCACTTTTCTCTCCCAGAGTCTCCAGTTTATTGGAGTGATTCAGAATTCAGTCCAGGGCAGGGCCTTCCTGCCTGAAGGACAGAATGACAACTTGGCAAGAGCGTGCCTATATGGTAGACTCCTCATGCTGGACGACAGTCTGGGTGACTCTTCGCCTTTGATGAAAGCAGAGATCTCTACTGTCCCATCGGCCAGGCTGCACATAAGGGTCATTCAATGGGATCAGTGTCTGATGATCTGGATCACAAGGTCCTTGTGTCCAGCTGCATGTAGAGGGGTCTCCTTTGGTGGCAAGAACTCTCTGACCTCTCCAAGTGAGTTCCCTTTCATTCCTCCTCCTTCCCTACCCTAGCCACAGAGCCTTCAGGACAAGGTTGGGGAGCTCACTTGGGGATCACAGGACCTGAGGAACTCGATCTCCCTTGTATAGGGAGGTTTTGTGAGTTTGGTACTGGGCAGTCCAGCATGTTTTTGCCTCACAGCAGTCCATGTTGCAGACATCTACAACATCTTGGCAGACAGTCTCAGTCACACCACAGCCCAGGCTCACAAGTGGGAACCACAGCAAGAAGAGGTTGAAGATATCTTCGACCTGTGGGGTCGTCCAGAGGTAGATCTGTTCGCCTCCCATTCAATGCAAAACTATCCTACTTTTGCTTGCTCGTTCCTGTGCATGGTGTGTGGTGGAGTTAGGCTACACCCTCGGCTGTGACTGATGGACCACTTTTCTATCTCCTTCTCTGTGCTTTTCTTCTTCCCCCACCCTAGGTTGGCCACATAGTGTAGCCTCTTACTGTCCCTACTAAACTTCCTACTAGTTCTCTCTTTTCATTCTTTTTCCATTTCCATCCATCCAGTCCCTGGAATGATGCCAAACACCTGGAGAGGTGTTGTGTAAAGTGCATAAGTGCATTTTTGCACAAAAAGCTTGAAGACTATTTTAAATAGGAATGAATACCATAGTAAAGCCTTTTTAAAGAAAAAGGACTCAGAAGTCATATAAAACAACAATATCATGATTGATACAGTTATAAGAAATCCTTAAAGTATTTTCATAAATTCACACTATAAAACTGTTACTGTATAAGGTTCTATGTACAAAATAGCTTAGTCAGTGTGGATCAGAGCTATAGAAAGTCAATATCTGTGAGATATACACTGTACCTTAAACTGAACCAGGAAATCCTGAAACACCCCTCCCCTTGGTTTTGAAACAATATGTTCAGACATGAAACAACATGTCCTGACTTATAAATACAAAAAGGGCTCAGTCAGGTGATCCCACCAAAAAGATACAAAACCTCTAAATTTGCCTTGTCTGAAGTTTATTCACACATGCTGTGACAAACTTGGTGTCACAAGTGGAATAATACTGGTTGTCCAGAGAAACAAGGGGAGACCAGAACCCAGAAACCAGCCCTTGTATCCAGACATAGAGGGCAAAGAGCAGGATGGCGTACCTCCAGGATCCTGGGGAGGACAAGGTACTGGAAAAGGAGGGGCTTACTTGGTGCATACCAGAGCCCAGGTGAGGAGAACTGGAGAGGAGCTATTGGCTGGATTGGAGTTCAATGGAATGAGTTAGCTGACCAGTTCTGAACAGAGGCAGAGCACTGCTGCCAGGTGCTGATGGAGGATTCCTGACTGGAGGATTTCATGGCAGATGACCAGGATCCATGGGTTCTAGAGGAGGAGGACCCTGATGGAACCTTTGTTGCCACTTTTGAAATCCTGTTGTTGCCCATTTTTCTGAGCTGCTGCTACTTAGAGGATGATGAGATGAAAGCCCCAGGTAAGACTGTTTCAGGACATTTGCATACTGGGGTGAAGACTACAAGCAACAGGGAAGACACCATGGTGGTTGAATGGACTTTCCATGTTGTGAACCCTCTGTGATATGGCATGAAATGTATGAAACATGTAATGTTTAAAATGAATATAGCATTAAGGCTGGTGCTGCTTACAGTCAGTTGAGGGTACCAGAATGGTGTAAGTTGAAAGGAAAACCCTAGTATGTTAAAAGTAAGGGTTGAAAGGAAACCCCAAAGGTTTTGGAGTTAGGAACTGGCTGGTTGATGTTCAGTATGAGAAGGTTCATTGTCTACCAGAAAATACATGAAAGGGAAATGGATAAATGAAATGTATGAAATGATTACAATAAATGTATAACATAAATGAAATGTCTATACTGTAGAATATAAAATGAGGACCCTAGGGTCATGGAGGGTCTAGGTATGGGGTGGAACCTATGATTGGGCCCTGAGTGGAAACGAATGCTGAATGATGGGTATGGAGGAAGCTCAAGTCAGCATAAAACTGGTGTGTATTACTTCCTATTTTTTAATGTAATGATGAAGGTATGATAGTGGTGCACAGGGCTGAAACGATGCCAAGTGATGGATTCTGAAATGATATTAAGTGATGGGTGCTGAAGTGATGCTTATTGATGGGTGCATATCACATATGAAGTGTCTGAGTTGTAGTAACCAGAGTGAAATAGGGATAGAAAGTCATTACAGACTGAAATCCTCTGAGAGCATAGCTGGGTAATGTGCTGAACTGTAGTGACAGCCCCAGGGTAATGTTGTGAAAGTATTGTCAGATTGCATAAATTGGTATGGTGGACAATACTAAAATAGCTGAATTAAGGGACCCTGGAGTGATGCTTTCATAGTGGGTGAGAGAAAGTTTCAACCAACCCCATCCTACTGTTTTGGTAGAATATTTATGACTTAGAGGGGGTTCTTGAAAAACAGTATAGATTTGAGAACTGTTTTTTGTTAAGGAGGGAGGTGTGTGGCGGAGCTAGCTACACCCTCGGCTGTGACTGATGGACCACTTTTCTATCTCCTTCTCTGTGCTTTTCTTCTCCCCGCCCTAGGTTGACCACTTAGTGTAACTCTTTACTGTCCCTAATAAACTTCCTACTCGTTCTCTCTTTTCATTCTTTTCCATTTCCATCCATCCAGTCTCTGAATGATGCCAAACACCCGGAGAGGTGTTGTGTAAAGTATAAGAGCATTTTGTGCACAAAAAGCATGAAGGCTATTTTAAACAGGAATGAATACTGTTAGTAAAGCTTTTTAAAGAAAAGGACTCAGAAGCCATAGCAAACAATAATAATTTCATGATTAATAGTTATAAGAAACTTATGGTATTTTCATAATGTCTCACTATAAACATGTTACTGTATAAGGTTCTATGCATAAAAGAGCTTAGTCACTGTGGATCAGAGATATAGAAAGTCAATATGTGTGGAGATATACACTGTACCTTTAACTGAACCAGGAAATCCCTGAGGCAACCCCCTCCCCTTGGTTTTGAAACAATATGTTCAGACATGAAACAACATGTCCAGACTTGTAAATACAAAGGGCTCAGTCATCTGATCCCACCAAAAGATATAAAAACTTCTTCACAGAGTTTACTTCAGTTAAGCCCAGTGGGATTCAGCCCTGAAAGAGAGGAGAGAGGTTCTACTGCTACTGTAGACAAGCTGTTGAATGCACATGAGAAGGGTCTTAGGAACTGTAAGATTCAGGATTGTATTATGTGAGAAACTACTGATGCTAAGTAGTGATTTTCTTTGCAATGTTTTTGTTTTCATTTATTATTTTTCTAACTTTTGAAAATAAATATCATACCAAGGCATGTTTTAAACCTGTAAATTTGCCTTGTCTGAAGTTTATTCCACATGCTGTGACATGGTGTTTCTGGTGAGACGCTATCTCACTGCTGGACAGGAGGTTGTGGTACGCCTTCTCTCCTTTCCAGTGTTTCAGAGGATCCTTCAGAAGCTCCAGGTGGAAGGGCTCATCGTTTCTGATTGCCTCTTATTAACCTTGGCAGATCTGATTCCCTCTGCTCCAGCAGCTGTTGGTGGAACCACCAGTGCCCCGCCTCTCTACCATGATTTCTGACCCAGGAGCAAGGCAAACTGATTCATCCAGGCCTTAAACCTCTTCACCTGCATCTGCTTCTGGACTTAGCTGCCTCATATTTTTGGGTTTTATTCATGTGGCTCTGGTTCTGGTGGAGGCTTGTAAACCCTCCACCAGTTCAATCTACACCATGACATGGTAAGGTTTTCCATCTAGGTGGCCTCCACGGGTTGGGATTCCATTTCCATGCCCGATGACTCAGGTGATTGAGTACCTCTTGCACCTTTCAGATCTTGGCCTTTGGTATTCTTCCCGAAGGTCCGCTTTGTCCGCGGTTTCTGCCTGCCATGCTTTGGTGGAGGGCAAAACCCTGGCTTGGTTGGATATCTCTAAAACCTTTCTGAGCGAGATCACCCAACTGACAGCTTCACTTGTGACCCTGTCCCCGTGGGACAGGCTTTTAACAGACACTTTCCTTGCCTCCTTTGATCTAGCAGCAAGTTGCTATATGCACCACCTTTCTTGAAAAGTGCCGTTTTAGTTGTGGTTACTTCTGCTTGAAGGATTTCCCAGCTTCAAGCCCTGGTGTGTAAGGAGCCCTTTTTGTTTTCAATAGAGACGGTGGCTGTGATAAAATTCTACATTTTTACCCAAAATGGGTCTGAGTTACATTTAAGCAGACCACTCAACTGCTGGTGTATTACCCTGAGCTTTCTTATCAGGGAGGATCATCTCGCTACGCTGGATGTGTGCAGAACTTTGTGTTACTACTTACTATGATAACCGGACAAAAGTTATCCGTAAGTTGGATATGTTGTTCATTTCATTTGCACCCAAGTGACAGGGCAGCTGTCCAAACAGTGTTTGTCCAAATGGTTGAGCTGTAGTTTGTTTTGCTACCAGAAAGGTAACAAGCCACTTCTGAGGGAAGTTAAAGGACACTCAGCCAGAAGCATTGCACTTATACTGCTTGTTCAGGAATGTGTCAGCCACAGAGATATGTGTGGCAGTCACTTGGAGTTTTGGCCATACTTTCACTGAACATTTCGGTCTGGACATTGCTTCTAAGCACAGGGCATGCCCTGGACTAGATTGCCCTTAGGGCCTCCTGTATACTGTTCCTGCATTTCTGCAGACCTTCCTACCTCCTGTTCTTCAGTCTTTGACTGACTTTCGAATGCTTGGGATTCAGTCCTATATGTTATGACCTACTGCAGGAACCCTCTTGAAGTAAGATAGTACAGTTACGTAGAATTACTGTAACAGTAGATCTTTGAGCAAGGTTCCTGCAGTAGGTCTCCATTTCCCTTCCACCTTCTCAAGCTTCTGCATCTGCTTCTCTTGAACTTTTCTCTTTCCTGGCTCCAGGAGCCCACCCTTTCTCCTATCACACTAGTTCTTGTTCTCCTGCGGAGAACTGGAGGGTGGGCGGGGACCCGCCCACTATATGTGGTCACGCTGATGTCATCACATGACGTCAGGTGGGAGGTCCCACCAGACATTGCTAGCTAAATTTTCTGTGTGGTCTTGACATCAGAGCGCAGTCCTATGTGCTATGACCTACTGCAGGAATCTCTCTCTCGAAGATCACAAGTAGGAAGAGGGAGGTAATAATCCTCTTTACAAGGCACTGGTTAGGCCCTCATCTGAGTACTGCATGCAGTACTAGAGGCCACACCTTCATAAGGATATTAACCAAACTGAGGCAGTCCAGACAAGGGCAACCAAAATGGTGCAGGGATTGCATCAGAAAACATATGGGGACAGATTAATTGAACTCAATATGTATACCCTAGAGAAAAGGAGAGAGAGCGGTGATGATTGAAACATTCAAACACCTTAAGGACATTAACAAGGTGAAAGAGTCTAACATGTTTAAATATAAGAAAAATACAAGACAAGCGGACACAGCATGAGATTAGAGGAGGCCAATTAAGGGGTAATGTGAGGAAGTTCTTTTTCACAGAAAGCATGGTGGATGCATGGAACGGCCTACCTCAGGAAGTGGTGGATATGAATACAGTGCAGGGCTTCAAACAGGCATGGGATAGGCATAAGGGAGCAATACAGATGAGTATGAATAGACAGGCCATTGGCAGAGCGAAGGCCTATGGCACATTCATAAGGTAGAAAAGAAATGGGCAGACTGGATGGGCCTTCTGGTCCTTGTCTGCTGTCAACTTCTATGTTTCTATGAAGATCTATTGTTACAGTAAGTTCTTATGTAACTGTACTTTCACCACCATACTATTTTGTTTACATCGCACCCGCTACATTCCAGTGGTACATGGATGTAATTTTAACTACTCACACTGGCTATTGTGCTACTTACCTGGGTGATGTTGTGGTGTACAGTCCAGACTGGAAAAGCTATGGAACACCTACAAGCAGTTATTCAGTTTATCAAGACTGCAGGTCTGACCATTAATCCTACTAAATGTGCATTGGGCATGCAGGAAAACAGTTATTTGGGATATGTTTTGGGAAGTGGAGAAATAAAGCCAGATATTTCTAAGGTAGAAGCTGCAGCTAACAGTCCTGTCTATAAAACAAACAAACATGTCAGGTCATTTTAGGGCTGGCTGGTTACTATCCGTGATTCTTTCCAACTTTGCCCAGTTAGCTACCCCCTCACTAAACTCATGAAGAAACAATGCCTGAATAATATGAAATAGATCCCAGAGTGTGATGAGGCTTTTCAGGCCATCAAGGCTGCATTATATACAGCCCCTGTTTTAAGAAGCCCAGACTTTGAGAAACAGTTTTGTTATAGACAGATGCATCAGAGGTAGGCCTTGGTACAGTCTCAAGTCAGAATATAGATGGAAGGAACATCCCATTCTATATATCTATAGAAAAGAGAAAAATGTATTCTACCACTAAAAAGGAATGCTGTGTGGCAATGTGGGCCATGGACTCCTTAAGTTTTATTTGCTAGGACCTGACTTTGTACTTACTACCAATCATAATCCTCTCTGAAGGATAAAAATTCCAGAATCACAAGGTGGTACCTGGCACTATAGTCATTTAAATTCAAAGTGATGCTCATAACTGGCAAAGAGGATGTCAGTACTACTTTTCTTGTCAAGATCTGGATCAGGAACTGAGAATTCTGAAGCCTGAAAAAACTGTGGCTTTAAAGCAACTGTTTGCAGCACTGGTTGTTGTGGAAAAAGGATACTGCATTGTGCAGAATGGTTACAGTTATAAGGTAATGTTAGAAGAGAATTAAAGGAAAGTTTTGGAAACCAGGGCCCAATATTCCAAATATGCAAAGCGCAGTGCCAAACTTTGCACTGTGCCTTGTGCTTGTCCGGTGCTCAAAGATGTTATATTCAGTGGAATGGTGCATCGTACTATTCGACTGAATATAGAGGCATGTCAGCCCGTGCTAAGTCACTTAGCAGTGCCCCGACAGGACTCCTGAAGTTCACTACCAGAATGGATTATGCAGGGCGCAATTTCAGTATTCAAAGGAAAAGACGCTAAAGGGCCATTTGCATGCCCATTATGGGCTCATTTGCATGGATATCAAGGCAGAGTTAGCACGGTGCCGACCCATTGCCTGGTTCCAGTGATGTATACATATCCTGGTACTGGTAGTCCCTCCCAATTGCCTACCTGGACTTCAAATGAAAACTATTCTTGGTGCTAGTGATAGCACCCTCCCTCTCATCCCTGCCCTTCAACATTTAGAATAGCTCTGGTGCTAGTGTTAACCCCCCTCCCTCTGATTCCTGCCCCATACGTACACTGTGATATCTCTGGTTCCTTTCCCCAATGGCCAGCCAGGCAATTCACACAACCCCTCCCTGATGGCCAGTGTTCCCTCCGCAGCACTGGGCACCTCCCCACTCACCTTTTCCCCAGTGTTGGTGCTGTGGGTGCATCACGGCAACTGGCAAAGTCCACCTCACACTTCCTTGGCCCAGCTGCTGTATGTCCAGGAAGGAGCAAGCCTCTTATTTACAGGATGGGGTGATGTGCCCTGTCCTAAATAAGAGGCTCGCTCTGTCTAAACATACAGCAGTCAGTCAAGAAGGGTGAGAGGGCTGTTCCGAAGCCATATGCACCCGTGGCACCAACACTGGGTAAATGGTGAGGGGGGTGCCTGGTGATTGGAGAAAACACTGGATGCCAGTGAGGGTTGTATGAATTGCCAGGCTGGCGTAGTGGAGGGCATGGATATCACAATGTATGATGGGGCAGGGATCGGTGAGGTTACCACTAGCAGCAGGGCTATTTTGCATGTTGAAGGGCGGGGATCAGATGGGGGTTACCACTCAGGCACCATGGCTATTCTACATGCTGAAAGGGCAGGGACTGGAGGGGGTGGGTTACCACTATAACCAGGGTTATTCTACTTATTCATGGGGCAGGGATCAGAGGAGGGGATTACCGCTAGCACTTGGGCTATTCTGCATGTTGACAGGGCAGGGATTGGAGGGAGGAGGTTATCACTAGCACTAGCACCAGGGATACTTTTCATTTAGGTATGGGCTGGCTCATGGATCACGGGGAGGGTTGTGCTCCCGTCGTAACTCGGCCAGGTGGCTGCATTACCTCAGGCAGCCACTTGGGTTGGCCGGAGTTAAGTCAGGGTTTGTTTGGCAATGTTTGTGCTGCGCAAAGGACAGCACTGAACCTTTGCTAGTGCAAAAACCACTGAAAATGAGGTAGCACACATATTCATGCTCCCCTCCCTTGCCAATATGCATAAATTATGTTTGATTCAAGCGCAAACCCTCTTTACCTATGCAAAAATCCTTTTGAACATGGGGCTCCAGCACAAACCCGGTTTGAGCAGGCAAAGATCCATTTGCACCGTGCAAACTTTTGAGTAGCGGATTCTTTTTTTTTTTTAAACAGGTTCCCTTAAAGAGAGGGGTATGTGGCATGGTTGAATAAGACCCTATCCCATTTGGTATGCAAAAGTATTAAAAGCAAGGATCTTTCTATTTCTCCTTTTCTGTCTATCTGGTTGCGTAATCAAATTTTCTTGTGAGACCTAGGAACTCATTACCTGACAGTCCCACAATTCTCCCCTCCTGCTATCTCTCTGCTTTCATTTGCTGTTTCTATCTTTTCTTCCCCATTGCTTATCTGTGGTTATAAAATATATGTGGCTCTTCATGTGAAACTGGGTTCTCTGGTTTGAAAATGCACAGTCATATTGTTGAAATTATTGTATAAAGCTATTTGGAACTCAGGAGTTAACCTTGAAATACAGTTTGACATTCACAAGCTCATTTGTAGAGCTGTCAACAGAGGATCAGTTCTGGGGCACAATGTTCTATTTTGTTGCACCTGCAAGAAAGAAACTGACACAGTTTTGGGACATTGTATGAAAACAGGACATGTATCTTAATGAGCTCAAAATGCAGATGTTAATGCCAGGAAAATATATTGTGTATGAGAGAGGAATTTTTATTGGAGAGAGAGAGAGAGAGACTGAAATTTAGAATTAGAGATACTCTCAGATTAAGGACTTTGTTTTGTTTGAACTGCCTGTGTAAGAGCTAGCCTGCACAATTTTATTTATTTTTATTGTATTGTTATTGATGATAATAAAAATGCTACTTGCAAATTTTATAACAGTTCTTGGCTTTCCTATGCTTCCTGACTTGTGCCTCAACAACACCCTCCACGTATGCACCACTGCTTCTTCTACTCCTCTGTCCATCCTCCAGATATACAGCACTTCCTTCATCTCCAGTACCGGTTTAGTTCTCTGCCATTGTATCTCTTCTCACCCCGCACCATGCTTCCACCACTCAAGGGACCAGCAAACCTTTACCACTCTCTCCCTGTTCCTCTGCTGGGCAGTCTGCCTTCTCCTATCACTTACCATCACTCTAGAACCAGCTTCCCTTAATCCATTTACCATTCCACCTCCTTGGGATCTGTAACCCCTGTTAGCCAGGGTTACTAGAATCCCAGTAAGACCTAGTGGTAGGCAGGAAGACAGCCAGAAACCCAGTTAAATGGATTTCACACTGTCTCACTCTGTTCTCAGTCTCAGCTGAGACTGAGGATGACATCACCATAGAACTATTGCAGCTGCATGAGCCACATTGGAATCTGCAGAAGGAGTTAGATTAGAATGTTGGAGTTTTGAATAGTCAGTCAGTAGTCTGCAGTTGGAGACTGGTGTGAGAGGGCACAGCAGTTCTGTGCTATGCTCTTGAGCCTCAGCTCTGAAATAGAGCTACATTTAGGGAAAGGTGTGTGTTTCCACCTCAAAGGGACACAGTAAGCTGTTCTTTAAAGTGGTGGAGACCACTGATATGAGTCTCTGTGCCCCATCCCTCAGGGGATGGGGCAGGAAGGTACCTGCTATTCCAGTGGCAAACCCCTGGTTACTGCTAGAGAAGAAGCTCATTTTTCCATGTGTGTGGGCAAGAAGATTTCAAGATTCGCCTGTGGTGCACCTGCAACTGAAGGGTGAGTTCTACTCTTTCTAAAGGGCCCATGTTTCATCCTGAACTGTGTTAAAGTGGGGATTGACTCATTGAAGTAATGGGAGGACTCGAGTAATAGGCTTAGCCAAAAGTGAAAGTATGTTCAAGTCCAGCACAAAGGAAAGTCAAGACATGTACAGAAGATGTGACATACGCCTACCCAGTAATCTACATTGCCAAGCTTTCAAAAAGAGTAGTTTAGTGTCTAGAGAAATGGCCAGGTATGGATTGTGGGAGCTGGGTGGGGACCCCCATCTTTAGTAACCAGGTCCACCTCTACGGATTTGCTCTGTGGTTTCTACTTTGTCTCATGCACTTGGCCAGTGATGAGGAAGTACTAGACATGGCATTGGAAGGAAAATTTCCCTTAAGAAGTCGAAGGCTCTAAGGTGGTTTGGGAGCCACCAACAGGAAAACTGGTTCATTCCCATATGGACCCGCGATCAAGTGGCGGTGGGGAGCCAGGCCATGGGGAAAGCAAGTAGTGTACAAGTTGGGCTGTGTACCCAAAGCTGCGTGCAAGTCCGGGCTGTGTGCCAGGTGGGTTCAGAGCCAGAGGGCTGAATAGTGAAGAAGTGTTCTGTATCTCTAATCTGCATTACCTGGAATGTAGCCCCATGGGGTCCATCTATGCTTTGTTTGTTCAGTTTGGATGTGAATAAAAGCCACACTGTAGAATCCCATTCCTGGTTTTGGACATTACAGTTATTGCTTCCTGTGTTCGGATTTACTTGGGTGCCCTGTGCAGAGTAGCAAACCTAAGCCCCTGTGCCGAGTAACCTAGTCCTCCCCAAACCCAGTCCCCACTAGGTACTGCTGTCAGCTTCAACAGCATATTACCTGTTGTTTGCAAAAAGGCAGGGGTGAGGGCATTACAAAATGGAGGCACCGCTTTGGATTTTAATTTTGGGAGGAAGGTGCTCAAGAAAGGGCTAGCATTTTGGCTATCTGCGCAGTGGTAGCCCAAAAGCTGAAGCAACTTAACTAGTGTGTTGTGGTGTGCTGTGGATCTGATGCTGCTGTTAAAATGCCAACTGTTTACCAAGGAGCAGTTAAGCTAAAAGAGTGTGCCTTGTCCTGCATCAAATGTTTACAAGCATTTTGCCAGTTTTAAAAAGAACTGAGTGTGATAAAGAAAAGTGTGGAAGACTAGGGTAGCAACAGTAAAATTGTGCCCTGGATGTTGGAAATGCTTTTTAAAGAACTGTGTGTGATAAAGAAAAGTGTGGAAGACTAGGGTAGCAACAGGAAAATTGTGCCCTGGACGTTGGAAATGCTTTGAGTGAACTGAGAAACTTGCTGTCTGAATGGCCATGCTAAATGGCTGAAATGGCTCCGCTGTGGAGTCAGTTGAAGAAAAAAAAGAAAAGGTGGTTTCTGCAGTTTAAATTTGCCTGCTCGACGATCGCTGTGAGAGAAAGAGCACTCGCGAAGAAGAGGCTCATTTGCATGGCGTCGTGTGATTGGCGAGGCTGCAATCAGTCCTGCCCCCAGCCAGCTATACAGTGACTGCCCAGCATTCGAGAGGAGTGTGAGGAGTGTGTGTTCTGGCTTGGTGGAGGGCGTGCGGTGATTAAAAGCGCTATAAAACTTCTAAAAATAGTCTTTGCTGTTTAAATCGGACTCAACCCACATCTTGATCGACTGAATTGCAAGTGTGGTGATCGGGAGACGATCGGCAGGACTGCTCAACCGTTTTCTTTCTGAGGCCTCCAAGACTGGCTGCAGGCCATTTTTCCATCGCAGCAAACAGCTACTGATAACAGTGAGTACCAACAGTAAAGTTGCTCAAACAGTGATTTTCTGCCAAAGCCAGCTGAATATGTGTGCAACAGTGTAATCACTTTGCAAATAAAGACTGTGTCAAGTTCTACCAGCATGTGCAAGTCTGTTAAGCCATTGACTGTGAGCATAGTTATGGATTCAGCATCAGTTTAAAGTTTCAAAGCCAGAGAGAGACTGTGAGTTGTAGCCAAATGTGCAGCACTAGTTTACAGGCAATCCTGTGCTTGAAATCCTGAGGCTTTAAGGGACTGTGAACTAAAGAAATGTTTTCAGCAAGTGAAGAGTCCGTGGCAAATCATGTAAATGTGTTAGAAAAGAACAGTGCAAGTTTGTGCAGTTTGAAGAGAGTTATCAGTATTGTGAGTAAATCAGATGCGAGTGGCTTGACCCAATTTCTGAATGTTGATGCACAGGAGTGCTGCCACCGCCATTACAGGGTGGGGTAGTAAAGTAAACACAGCAGCAGGAGCCATTTTAAAAGTAAAGAGAGTGTTCAGTGAAGTGGGACTTTCAGTAACAGTGAGCATTTGTTTGTATTCCCTGCAGTTATGGCCTCAGGACCAGCTCGCTACCGAATCATGCCCAGGCTGCAGTAACAGCAGCAGTAAATAGGTTAAGGGACATTGAAAAGTGCTATTATGGAGGACAACTGCCTTCTCATGTGGCGATTCCTGGATATCCAGTGCAAGTGTGTCAAATATGCTTAAATGCTGGAAGGGACGTCTTCATGGTACCTCACTGTTCTGGGTGCCTAGAAAATATGGCTTATATAAAGTATCCCAGATTTGTTTGGCTCCACATGGACAAAGGTTCAGGAATCTGTAGTTGGCAGCACAGCACCAGGCGAGCCTGTTGAAGAAGACCCCTGGGAAGTGTGGCACAAAGCTAGAGGGTGCATATTTAGAGACAGAACCAGATGTTGAAGTTTCAGATGCTGGATCTCAGAAGGAAAGTTCAGATAAAGCATCAGTAGACCCCTGGGGGCTACAAGTCTCATAGGAGAAGATGAGATGGAGGCCTTTGAATGGGAGGTGTCGACCTCTGCGCCTAGTGATGAGTGGATAGTCTCAGGAGTGAGGGCGACTGCTCACTCCTGGGTTCAGATCCTCAGTGAGGAAGAAGATGAGGGGAACCTATGTGGCCTTGTGAAAAGGAATGGGTACACAGCCTCAAGCTCTTGCCTCGGAAGAATGCATGGAAGAGAGTGGTATGCCACTGCCCTGGCTATGCAAGAAGAAGTCAGGGATCTGTTTTAATCTCATTGAGGATGCGTAGCTGGCAGAACCAGGACTGGCCGCCCCAAGCCAGGCCAGCGGTCTCAGATTGACCAAAGCTAGTAAAGAGGAGAACTGGTTCGTGAGGAAGGCGAATGAAATCTATGGAATGTCCTTTCCTACCTTTCCCTGAAAGTCTGGGAGGAGATTGAGAACAGCAGGAAATCCTGGATCTGGGCCAAGCAATGAAATGCGTGCATCCTGGTGCAAACAAGCATGTCAGAAACAGACTGTTTCATAGAAATATACCCGGTGGAAGAGAGGCAGGACACTGTTTAAGGACAGAGTGCGAACAGTGGGCTGAGAAAGGATGTGAAACCTTCCACTGTGTGAATTATGTGCACACAAGGCAGGGTAATAATTCAAGCTCCTGACCCCGGTACTATTGGCCTCAATGCAAGGACCTCCTAGCAAATGTGCCCGTGCCTACTAGATGGAAAGCCGAGCAGTGGTAGTCAATACTGCCACACCAGACTTTGCAGTGCCTTTACTGATCCGCCAGTATGGACATCCAGGACTCAGGTGCCCCACATTCATCAGTTCTACAGTGTACTGGCCTTTCCAGAATCCATTGACTGGCCCACCAGATGACTTCAGATCCAGAGAGAACACCAGCCCAGCTGTATCCTGCTTCATTGCCTGGTAATCGGATGACGCCAGACCAGCTGTTTTCCTTTTTTGTTCCTGTTCTAAGGTTCCATCTCCAGAGATGACATCAACCCAGCAGTTCCCAGATGTGCCCTGTTGTAGTTCCCTGAAGATGTCCGCCCAGCTGTATCGGAAGAAATGTTGCCAGGAGAGTCTTCGGCTGAGGAGCAGGTCAGTGTATCTTAATCTTTCTACAAGAGGCTGGTAAGTCCGAACTTTTCTATTCTTATGACATTGCAGTATACACCCTACACTAGCAGACTCCAGAATGTGAACTGTTCTCAAAGACTCTCCCCTTTGGGACTTTGGCCTGCTAGAACTGTACTTCACGGAGCTCCGTCCCAGGAGAGACTCTGTAATGGACTAGCCGGGCACTGTAGTCACTAGACGGACTTTAGGGCACTCCATCCCCCAAATGTGTATTGTATATAATGTCATTGTTTTTCTACTGTTTTCTAGTGTATATACTGTTTTCTACCTTTTCTAAAAAATTATTTTAGGATTAGCCAGTGTTTTGATGGTAGGGGTTTAGATAGACTGTGTATGCAGATTAGGAGTGTGTGTTGTCTTTCTTTTCTTGCAGGTGTTCCTGAAGAAGATAGAGAAGACAAGAAGGGGAGGAGGGGCTCATTGGAATTCCTCATTAGTACTTTAGTGTGTAGTACTTTAAGTACTGTGGTTGTTATTGTTACTGTAGTAACCTTTCCTTCCAGAGGTGTGGTTGTGGGGTAGGGAGGCAGTAATGTAATGTAATAGATGGTATTAGTTTCTTGGTGTGTGGTTGCAGGGTGCCCAAGGTCGGGAGGTCCCCAGGTTGTTTTGGGGTATTAAGTTAGAGGCAGATAGGTTTCCAGGGCTGGGGGATAGACAGGCTGTGGCCCTGACCTGCAGTAGGGGTTGCAGTGCTGATCTATTAGGGCTATGCCTGGACAGTTCAACCAGAGCCACTAGGTGTCCATAGTAAGTGGGTAGAGTAGAGGCTGATATGTCAGCTAAAGGCCTCTAGGCCCTTAGTGTTGCCTGCTTGTGCTCGCATAGTAGGAGGGGCCTGATCACCCCTCTGCAGGTAGCACATAGGGTGGGATAGCCTAAGCCGGTAAACAATGACTGGGACAGTCATTTTCCTGGTCAAGGGCGAGTATAACCTCCTGTTACCGGGGTTACTAGAATCCCAGTAAGACCTAGTGGTAGGCAGGGAGAGGCAGCTTGAAACTCAGTTAAATGGATTTCACACTGTCTCACTTGTTCTCAGTCTCAGCTGAGACTGAGGGATGACATCACCATAGAACTACACGTAGCTGCACGAGCCACATTGGAATCTGCAGAAGGGAGTTAGATTAGAATGTTGGGAGTTTTGAATAGTCAGTCAGTAGTCTGCAGTTGGAGATTGGTGTGAGAGGAGCACAGCAGTTCTGTGCATAGGCTTTTGGAGCCTCAGCTCTGAAATAGAGCTACATTTAGGGAAAGGTGTGTGTTTCCACCTGAAGAGGGACACAGTAAGCTGTTCTTTAAAGTGGTGGAGACCGCTGATATGGTCTCGTTGCCCCATCCCTCAGGGATGGGGGCAGGAAGGTTTACCTGCTATTCCAGGGCAACCCCTGGTTACTGCTAGAGAAGAAGCTGCCTTATTTTTCCATGTGTGTGGGGTACAAGAAGATTTCAAGATTCTCGTGGGGCACCTGCAAACCGAAGGGTGAGTTCTGCTCTTTCTAAAGGGCCCATGTTTCATCCTGAACTGTGTTAAAGTGGGGATTGGACTACTGAAGTAGTGGGAGGCCTAGAGTAATAGGCTTAGCCAAAAGTGAAAGTATGTTCAAGTCCAGCACAAAGGGAAAGTCAAGACATGTACAGGAGATGTGACGTACGCTTCACCCAGTAATCTACATTGCCAAGCTTTCAAAAGAGTTTAGTGTCCAGAGGAATGGCCGGTATGGATTGTGGGAGCTGGAGGTGGGAGACCCCCATCTTTAGTAACCAGGTCCACCTCTATGGATTTGCTCTGTGGATTTCTACTTTGCCTCATGCACTTGGCCAGTGATGAGGGAAGTACCCAGAAGTGGGATTGGAAGGAAAATTTCCTTAAGGAGTCGAAGGCTCTAAGGTGGTTTGGGAGCCACCAACAGGAAAACTGGTTCATTCCCATATGGACCCGCGATCAAGTGGCCGGTGGGGAGCTGGCCATGGGGAAACCCTAAGTAGTGTACAAGTCGGGCTGTGTACCCAAAGCTGCGTGCAAGTCCGGGCTGTGTGCCTAGTGGGTTCAGAGCCTGATGGCTGGAATAGTGAAGAAGTGTTCTGTATCTCTAATCTGCATTACTAGGAATGTAGCCCTGTGGGGTCCATCTATGCTTTGCTTGTTCAGTTTGGATGTGAATAAAAGCCACACTGTAGAATCCCATTCCTAGTTTTGGACATTACAGTTATTGCTTCCTGTGTTCGGATTTAGTTGAGTGCCCATGTGCAGAGTAGCCAAACCTAGGCCCCTGTGCCGAGTAACCTAGTCCTCCCTGAACCCAGTCCCCACCAGGTACTGCTGTCAGCTTCAACAGCATACCACCTGTCGTTTTGCAAAAGGCAGGGGTGAGGCATTACAGATCCCTCAAGTGTCATCTGAAACTCCTCCCGCCACCTACCTGCACCTGTTTCTCAAGGAGATCCTCATAGTGATTTTGGTATTTTAAGTTTTGATTCCCTCAACACGACTGTTCCCTAATGCACTGTTTTTCCATATTGCTTTGGGACTGCTGGGCAGGGTTTAGTCCCATCCCCACCTCCCTGCACCCCATTCAACTCAGGACCCTCCCCATGGTGGAGTCAGGAAGGAAAGAGACATCCACCCACCTGGATCATTAGTCAGTAGCGGATCGGCTATTTCGGGAGATGGCACGGATCTGGGCTGAGTGGGAGGGACATCATGGAGCCCAGCTTACTCATTCTTTTCTGTGTTTTTGGTGCCCCCATCCCTGGCCGTGGCAACACCTTGGCATGTGTGGAGATGCGTGCATGTCACGGAACCAAGGCCCCTCCCTATTTCAGCTGCTCAGACACTACACTGTCCTCCAGGCCTTTACCTGGGGCAGCCAAAGGCCGAGAGGCCAGTTCTCCCTCCCTCCTGAGGAGAGCAGTCCTCTGGATGCTCAATCCTCTCTCTCCCTGGCCAACTGATAGCTCATTCCAGAACTTGGGTCATCACCAATGTGGCATTTAAGATACAAAGCACCTCTTCCCTCCAGGCCACTGGTCCAGCTTCTAGTGCATTGTTTTGACTGCCTTGATGCCAGTCTGTTTTCCATTTGCACTTTGCTTGCACAACATATTTGCACTTTACCCTGTTCCACGTTTGCACCAGTTAAGTATTCTTACTATAGGGTCTGCACTTTATCTGCTTCATGTACTATATTACTTTTCACTGTTCCTCCTGTAATCCATGGGGGTCGAGCTGATACGATCCTCGGCTCAGTGTGCCTTTTCCAGTTACATATTTTTAAATACATATGTTTTAATTGCCTTTTAGTGATAGCTCACTATAGTTTTTTTATTGTGTGGTCTTTTGCCTTCATTTGCCAGATGTCATACATTGTACAACGAAAAATAAGTGCCCACGTTAATTACAGGACACTGTCTCAAACAAGGAAAGTGTAACCCCTTGTTACCGGGGTTACTAGAATCCCAGTAAGACCTAGTGGTAGGCAGGGAAGGCAGCTTGTGAAACTCCAGTTAAATGGGTTTCACACTGTCTCACTCTGTTCTCAGTCACAGCTGAGACTTGAGAGATGACATCACCATAGAACTGTCGAGCTGCATAAGCCACATTGGAATCTGCAGCAGAGGGAGTGAGTTAGAACTTTGGGAGTTTTCAAAGTCAGTCTTCTGTTTGTCTTAAAGCAAGAAGGAAGTCTACTGTTTTGTTTACAAGTAGAAGGAAGTGTTTTCCAGTTTAAAGTGGTGGAGACCGCTGTCCAGGTCTCAGTGCCCCCCTCCCTCCAGAGGGGTGGAAAAAGTCCCTCTGTGGATTCAGGGCAATCCCTATTTCCACTATAGAAGAAAGCTGCCTGTTTACAGTTTCTGTTCTGGTATAACAGTGAAAGAAGTGGTACTTCACCTGTGGGGCACCTGCAACGAAGGGTGAGTGTTTTGCTCTATTTGAAGGGGCGAACAAATTGTTTCACCAGTTTGGAAATATAAAGAAAGCCAGGATGTGGACTGCTATTTGGGAGGACTATTTTACTAGGACAAACAAATGGAACAGTCAAAAATCTAAAGTTTTAATGGATTTCAAGTAATGCTGTAGAGGGGTGCTTCAGGTCATCCACTGTTTAATCTACATTTTCAAAGTTTAAGTTTCTGTTTGTCCAGAGAAATGGCGGGTATGGGCTGTGGGAGCTGGAGGTGGGAACACCCTCCATCTTTAGTAACCAGGTCCACCTCTACGGATTTCTTCTGTGATTTGCTACTTGCCTCATGCGCCTGGCCAGTGATGAGGTAGGTCCAGAAGTGGTACTAACTGGAAAATCTCTCTGGGAGTCGCAGACTCTAAGTGGTGTGGGGAGCCACAGTTTGGAAAATATACTCCTTGTTTGATGGGAGTCCAAGGAAGTAAGAAAACAAATCTCTCTAGGAGTCGCAGACTCTAAGTGGTGTGGGGAGCCACAGTTTGGGAAATATACTCTTTGTTTGATGGGAGTCTCTCCAAGTAAAGTTTAGGTTCATTCTTCAAATGGACCGTCAGTCAAGTGGCGGCAGAGGCCAGGCCAGTCGGGCTGTGTATCCAAAGCTGGAGTGTAGCCAGAAGTTTCCATTTTGTACACAATCTCCAGCAGTTACACCCCATTAAAAATGTACACATCCTTTTCAAATGGCACCCCTTCCAAACAAGTCAGATTGTTGTCAGATGATTCCTCAACTCTTTAAAGAGGCTATACATGTATCTGTCTCCTAAACAACAGACGTTTTAAACACAGACACTCTTCAGTGGCTTACACTAACCCAAATACTACAGATTAGAATGAAAATGTTATCAGAAAGACATATGGTTTATGACAGGCACTCAACAAAACTGTACACAAATGTGTACAGTGAGTATGCCTGTCTACACCCTTGCTAAAGCGCATGCAAGTCCGGGCTGAGTGCCTGGTGGGTCCAGAGCCAGACAATAGTAAAATGGGTTCATTCTTCAAGTGGACCGCCTTGTAGTCTCTAACTGCATATACAGTGAACGTAGCCTTGGGGGACCATCAATGCTTTGTCATGTTTCAGCTAGTTTTGAATAAAGCCACACTGAAAATCCCAATCCTGGTTCTGGACATTACAGTTATTGCTTCCTGTAGTTGGATTTACTTGGGTGCCCCTGAGCAGAGTAGCCAAACCTAGGTCCCTTGTGCCAGGTAACCTCACCCTCCCTGAACCCAGGTCCCACCAGGTATTGCTGCCAACGCCATGCCACCTGTCGTTTTAGTAAAAGGCAGGGTGAGGGGTTACAAAGGATAACAGGTGAGCGGACCATTATTTTTATTACAGGCAACCCAAAAGCACATCTGGAAAAACTCTGCTGAACAAAGAGCAGATTACTATCCGTATTCTCGCATTTTCGTTCCGTGACAAACGGGCACTACCGGAACGCTCTTACAGTTACTCCCAAGACAAGGCAATTGGTTCGGGGACAGTTTCCTGCCGAGACAGTTTTATAGGAAGCTCGTTAATGGTGGAGATCTGCGTCTATAAAGAAAACCATGGTTGTCCGTGCCATGCAGTGATGGATACCGGTAGCTGTGTTGTAACAGAAGAGATTGTAAGCGCGCCCGCAACTGTTACTGATTTTACTGAACCTCAGAATGAGTGTTTCGAGGGAGAGCTCAGGCGTCTGCGCCACCGGAAGTGCCATTGTGTGCAGAGTCGCATCTGTAAGTGTGGAGTAGCGAAGCGACGGGGAGCTGTATTACATCCCTGAGGTAGGTTTGTTGTTTGTTTGAATACATGCTTGTGGTAGTGTGATAGGGAGGGAGTCTGGTCTGTTTCGGGATTCTAGGGGAGGCAGACCGGACCCAGAGGTTTCCAACTTCCAGTATCCGTTGTCTGCAGGAGCTTGCCAAGGGGTCTCAGTGCCCTGGAAGTGAGCTTGTTGTTTACATCATCAGAGAAGGGGGTAGGTTGGGGGTCTGAGAGGAACACCGGCCTGAGAGGATCTCAGGGGAGGCGGTACTGTAGCTGGCCTGCTGGTGTGTGAGGAGGAGGAATGTCAGGGTCCCAGACCTCTGGGAGGCGATCTCACCTGTTCACACATTTATATTAATGAGTATTGGGGACAATGCTGAGTGATTCAATCTGTCCGCTATTTGTCCCACGGAAAGCGTATATGTGGAGCATGAGTGGAATTACTAGTCAGTATACTAGTGACCATTGGGTTGGTGTGTATATTTTCATGTTTGAATAAGGAGCAGAGGGTAGACAGAGAGTCTGGTGGACTAGCTCTTAGGGGTAAGCGGGAAAAGAGGGTGAAAGTTATGGATCTGTTTGTGAGCAGAAGGAAATGCTGGCATACCACAGTTCCAGAATTCCTTTAGGTTTGCTTATTTTGTGTATTTATTGGTGATTAACATACAGAGTGGGAGGAAAGGACCAGGAGGTCCTGTGGGAATTAGAATGACAGTAGTGGTGTGGTGTGTGTGTTTGAGGAGGAGTGGAATTGTAAGGCCCTAGAATTGCTGGAGTAAGGTTTGATATTTAATGCATTATTATTGTTAGTGAGTAACAAACTCAAGGAAAACATGAGCTGACAGTGGCAGAGGGGTGTAATTGTAAAGAGAGAGAGCAGGTTGGATACAGCAGACCACAGCAGGAGTGCAGTAGGGGCTACCATGTGGCAAGTCAGAGCAGCACTTTCCCCCACAGAAGAGCTGATACAGTCAGGCTATGCTAGACGTCTTTACTCACTTCACATCACAAAATGCACTCACACGCACTCTCAAAATGGTACAAAATACGGTGGCCACTTTCTGCTCCCACCTAAGAATCCTCGACTTATGTCATATGCTGCAGTGTTTGGTGCCTAATGCGCCTTGTACATGCAACAAATTGTGGCAGGAGGCACTACCATTTTTAGATAGGAATTGAAAGTAGGCATTATTGGTACATTTGTATTGCTTAAAATTATTTTTTTGTTTGGGAGGTTAAGTGAATAAAGTTTTCAGCACAGCATGCAACATTTATGTGGAGGACAGGCTGCTTCAACTTGTCGGCTAGTCCTGCCTAGTGAGTTACTTTCTCAGGTTGGATACACCTTTAAATGCATTTCATTTCGATTGTACAAAAGAATTCTTGTTGTTAAATTGGTACCTGGAAAAATTTTAGGGTTACCACCTTTTAAGAAGCCAGTGGGACATTTCTTACTGAGACATGATTTTAGCAGGACAGTACATAACCCGACCAATACAGCAGACTTGTTTTTCTATATAATCAGAATTAAGGCTAAGTATTGTAGTTTCTTAGTTGCTTCTATTGTTTCTTATCATTGTAAGGTATTTTAGTTAAGGTATTGTAGTTCTCCAACATTTAGTGGAAAGTTAGAAAATATTTTTCTATTATAAAATCAGGACATGTAGTATTTTTCTATGTTTTTGCAGGACACAGCTGCCCAAATCAAGACTGTCCCAAGAAATCAGGACAGAGTGGTAACCCTAAAACTTTTGGTCATTATAGACACTTTGCTGAGTTAGGTATAGTATTTCTTTTAAGGGTCTTCATTAATTTTATTTTTTGTTTACTTGGTAGGTGCACTAGACAGTATAATGCCTATTTTCTGACCCGCCGGAGAATACAATTAAGGACACACTGAAGATCAAATAGTATACAATGAATACAGTACATGAAATAATAGCAGCACAATACAGGACATTAAATAGTATGAATAAAGTACAGCATGTACAAATATATGTATTTTTAAAGCTGGGGTGAAAGGTTGTAAACCGATATATAAAATAAATAAATAAAATAAAAATACTGTGCATCACTTACTGTCTCTGATGCTGTCTCTTTCTCATTATGCCCTATTCCTAGGCCACCTGGAAATGAGCTGCTTGCAGCTCAGCATATCCTTCTGAACAAATGTTTTATAGTTAAAGAATGCTTTGACCCTTTGCTTCTTTGAGCAAATTTTAAGCAAAAGCAAGGGGTCTTTGTGTCTTCTTACTAGATGATTAAAAGAAGCTCTGTTATACATAGATGTAGTACTCAAGCTTTGAGGGCCACACAGATCCTTTAGAGAATAACAAAGGATGGATGTTGCCCCCGCTCCCAAAAGAGCCCTGATTCTGAAAGAGGCTAACTAATAAAATTATTGATACTACTGTTTAGAATTGTGTGTGTGTGTGTGTGTGTGTGTGTGTGTGTGGAGGGGGGTCTGAGTCCCAGAAGAGAACTGTGAGCCTGCTGTTTCAGCAATTCTGTACTATACTGTAATAGGGAGGTGGAAGAATTGGAAGGTACAAAACTTTATTGTTTGAGCCAATGGATCTTTATAATCTGTTGCACCAAAACACACACACACACACACACACACACACACATAGTGTGTGTGTGTGTGTCTGTAATATGATTTTTCCCATAGGAACCATCATATAGTCCCCATATCTGATAGTAATTAGTACAACTGTATTCATGCAATCCGCCTGGCTAAATCTGATTATTACAAAACTGTGCTTACTGACACATAGGTTAACAGTAGGAATTATTGGGAGAACATCAAGGAACTGAATGGCAAGCCCAACAAAACTCCACCTCACTTATCAACATCAATGGGGTTTACACCCAGGATACATTACACATTTCTGACATCTTTAATAATGCCTTCTCAGACCTAGTGGAGTCCTTCCTCCTGACTTCTTCTCTAATGCCCCTCTAGACCTGGAACCCCTAACAGCTCCCATAGAGTTATGACCACTCCTCCCCAATCTGCTTTAGGATAGTGTCACCCAAAGAGACAAAAAGTACCTTCTTCGGTCCTTAACAGATCGCACTACAGCAGTGAATCCTTTGATCTAAAACTTCTCTGTCTTGCCCTAGATGCTGGACTGCTACCCTTCACAAAGATTTCCAGTCTGTCCTTCTGCCTAGGTCAGTTCCTTCTCTTGTGGAAGGCAACCATAGTTACCCCTGTCTACAAGAGTGGAGACAAGACCTTTGTTGTTGTTGGTTGTTTAACCAGGACTTTGGTGCACTCTAACTATCATCCCATCTCTATACTCCCCCAAAAAAACAAGTGCTTGAACATATCATTTCTGATTACCTGTCCAAATACAGCACTCAATGTCCGCAGCAACATGGGTTTAGGAAAAAATCATAGCACCGCTACTGTACTTCTTGAATATAGTACATTTATTCACAGAGCACTTGGCTGTGACCACCTAGTTGAGTCCATCTTCACTCTCCTAATTAAAGTATTCGACATGGTCAACCATTCCTACTTATTGAGTCTCTCCTTATCCTTGTTTTTTTTACATGCAGTTACCTCCTGGTTTCAGAACTACGTCTTCTGGCACAACGCAGGTGAAAATTAGGTACTCTCTCCACCTCCAGTCCTGTGCTCTCCTGTACTGCAAGGTTCCATTCTTGGCCCCCTTCTTTAGTCTCTTCCTCAGTTCCCTCCCAAGGCCTGCCCCAGTCAACTCCTCCTGTATGTGAATGGACTGTCTTATTCACGATCCAGCCAGATCCCTCCTCCTCCTTAGTAGAAAGTTGCAGCACAGCTTTGCCCTGGTTGAGTTCAGGCTTACAGAACACAAGTTAATCCAGAACTATAAAAGACCAAGGTGATGTTATTTGCAAATTCTCTAAATAAGCATAAGTCAGCTCAACTCACCATCTTTAACAGCTGTTGTTATCCTTTGGAGTAAGTGCACAACTTCAAGTACCTAGGCATTACACTTGACAGCACCTTATCCTTTAATGACCATATAAACATCATTTCTAAAGCTGGTAATACTTGAATAGGGCTCCTGTACAGACACAGCCTTACTCCTGATGCACTCCATCTTGTGTCAACAGCTCTGTCCTCTCTCTTGTAGACTATGGGCTAGTCATTTATGGAGCAACTACTGACACTTAACCGTATTAAGGTTGCCCTCAGTAAGGCCTGCCGATTAGATTCTGGGGCTCACAGGCACACCCATACCTGCGATCTGTATACCCAAACCTACTGGCTGAATCTTAGTGGAAGGATCATGTGCCAGACCTGCCTACTAGGTAAGAAGATCTGTCTGGTCTAACCCCTCCAACAACACAACACCTCCTTAACCTAGTAACCAATCCTTGTAGGATGAGAAGCACAACTAGACCCTATCTGTCAGGCACCATTCTGTCTGACTAATCAAGCATAGTGCGCCTTTCTGTACAGAGCTCCCACCTGGATATCTGATGTCCCTCTTGATGTACAAACTGCCTCCACGTTGGGGCAGTTTAAATGCAACCTCAGACAGTACCTTCTTTCTCTCAACCGCTGCGACTGCCCAACTTACACTACTTCACCCTCATGTATCCTCGTTTCCTGGCTAAACAACTGCCACGCTCCCACCCCTCCTCCCCACACCTCCTTATAGATAGGTACCTTCTCTTGACATGTTTCCTCTCTACTTCACCTCACTCTGTATCTCCTGAACCATGGTTTCACATATTTCTCCTCTTTCCCTTTTTTTCACTGCTCCTTTTATTTGTCTTGGCTGACTCATGTTAACCTGTTGACTTCGACAAAGTTATTCTTGACTGCCTATTATCACATACTGATACATTGTTTGTACTTTATCTTAGCTTTTACCTGTATCTATTTTTGATTGTTGCCGACTTTGACAAAGTCTGATATAATGATGGCTCTGATTGTTCTTTTGTTATATCCATGTCATGTTTTACATTGTTGTATTTAGCTAATTGTTATGATTTCTTTTGGACGTGGAACCTTTGTAAATGAGTCTCTGACTCAAAGGTATGTCATATTCGAGACAAACAAATAAAATACTCTAATGAAAGTACACTAGCTTATTATAATGCTATAAACAACTTTTTACAAATTTTTATAATATAGACACATATGCACCTTATTACAACACTGTTAACATGTCTAACAACCAGCTTATTACACTATTAGCATGCCCAAAAAATTGATTAGCATTTTTACATTTGAACATGCTATTGAACTGTAAAAATGCATTGAACTTGGCACAGAATGGTTAGCAAAATTAAAAATATATATAATTAGTTTTGTCTACTGTGCCATAGATTCACTGGAAAAAATGGTTAGCAGTCTACTGCTATGCATTTTATGTTTCCTTGTGCAAAAACATTATGTGGCAGCCTAGGAGAGAAGCGGGTTGTGGAGGTGCGGCAGTGTGGCAGTCACACGGAGGCATTGCATTTGGGGCTTGGCACTGGTGACCAGTGGAGGCACAGTGTGCTGATGACACTGGCTTCCAAAAGTGCCACCAAGTTGTAACTTTTCACCGCAGCAATCGGGGCTGCCTCGTCATTGCAGCATCAGCCATTCCGCTGCAATGAGGGAGCGACCTGTCATTGCAGGGTGGAATGCTTCGCGTTCTGTAATATTGTTTGCGAGCGCAGTGGCAAGCTGCCACCATGTTCACAAAGAATGTTACAGAGCCCCCACTGCCAAAGGTGCCCAATCCCCTCGGCATCATGCCCCCTCAAAAAACAGTGTTTGTTTGCCGACAGGGGCCCAATCTCTGTCTGCTTCAGTCCCCCTTCCCAGTTTAATTTGCCAATGGGTGAGCCTTCTCCCGTCTGCATAATGTCCCCCAAAAAGCGTTGGTTTGTGCCCCAGGGGTGCCCAATCCTTGGCTCTTGCTTCCGTATATGCTAATGGGGGTGCCCAATCCTCTGTTGGCTACAGCTCCTCCCCAATAAAAACACTTGGGTGGCACGCTGGGAGCCCACCCCAGTGTGTCAAATGTCCCTGTTAAGAAAAAAATGTCCCATAATGTTTTTTTTTCTCCCTGTAAATCAGAAAGCAGTCCCTCATTGAGTCCGGTGGCCCACCCCAACCTACGCCACCCTGCCTCCCCACTCCCTCACCCCATACTTACCTCTGGTGCCCCTCACGATGAACTTTGGTGGACCAGGAACATGTCTGCACTCTTCAAAGCTGACCACGAACTGAAGAAATGTCGGTAAGCTGTATAATGGCTTAAATAGGGTTTTTTCAACTGTGGTGCATATCTCGGCATTTTGGGAATTTTGGCACCAAATTTTCAATATGGGTTCTTGGGACCCTCCTCATGAATTCAGCCACTGTCATGGTGTTATTTGGTCCCGAAAGGTGATTTAGGTGGTCACTCGTAGAATCACCTTTCTGGACTGATTAATGAAACAACAGTGCCAGTGCTCATGAGGTGGGCTCTCAAAGTATGTGTTGAAATTTGGTAGAATAAAACCAAGAAATGACTGTTTTATGAGCTGCGTTGTGTAGTTGCTACGCATGTGCGTAACTCGCGAATTTGCAATATTTTCACTCCAGGTTTTCAACATTACCATTTTCCGCACCTCCTACGAACACTACAGCAGTCATTTTTCACATCCTGGCCGAATGTGTTTTCGCATCAAAAGTGAGAATGCAGTTGCTGGGAAAATCGGTACTCAAGACACATTAAGAAAATCACAGTGACACTGTTCATGAGCAGAGGTCCTAAAATGCCAATGCTGGAAATTTTTTGACTAAAGTCCATAAATGACTGTGTACGAGCGCAGAGTTATGTAGTTCTGCACACGCCAAATATCCAATTGTGTAATATTTTCACTCTAGATTATCAACATTGCCATTTTTCCACACCTCCTTATGAACAGCACAACTGTCATTCTTCACATCCTGGCTGAAATGTGTTTTGCACTTCCGCACAGAATAGCGTGGTCACTGTGGGAAATCAGTGTTCGGGACACATTAAGAAAATCACAGTGACAGTGTTCAAGAGCAGAGGACCTAAAATGCCTGTGTTGAAACTTTGGTGACGAAGTCCATCAAATGGCTGTTTAGCGCACATGCGTTGTGCAGTTTCAGGTATGCTCAGAAGTGCGAGCATTTTAATATTCTCACTACTGATTTTCAGCACTGCCATCTCTTCACACCTCCCTATGGATGGTACAGCTGTCTTTCTTCACATCCTGCCCGATCTGTGTTTTTGTACATGTGGTGCAGAATAGCACGGTTGCTGTTGGAACCTCGAGTTCAGGACACATTGACAAAATCACACTGCCACTCTTCATGGGAAGAGGTCTCAAATGCTTTCATGAAGCGGGGTCACAAAAGGCCATGTTGAAAATTTATAGTGCAAATAACAAACGCCTGGGTGTTAGGGTTTTAACCATAACGTCCCCACCCTGTACAGACTGACAGGCATTGGGGTGTGCCTTTGGGTTGCCGACTGTACTTCTCATGCCACCCCCCACCTTCCAGCCACTGATGGGCATCGGGGTGTACCTTGGACTCTTCGCCCCCAGACTTCACCCATTCTCCTATGCTGCACCCATTTCAGCGTAGGCCCTTATGGATTGGGGTGACTGTAAAGCCAACACCCCAAGGCACACCTCAACATGTCTGCAGGATAGGGTGAGGTGACATGGCATGGCTGTCATGGACAATGACCCAAACACTTACCTCAGTGCCTGTCCGTCTCTACAGGGTGGAGGTGGGTTGGCGTGAAGTTCAATACTTCACTGACATGCCTATTCTGCATCTGTCTCACTCCTGCATTTCCAATGTCTAATACCAGCAAGCAGACATTTGACACTGAAAATGATGGTTGGAAATGGTTAGCATTACCTCCTGTTTTGCGTAGCATTTGCTATGCCATACCAGCTATTTAAAACCCTGTCTGTTGTGAAATAGTACCATCTTAGGACCCAACAAGCTCATAAAGGCCACCTGACCAGCCCTCTGGGCTTGTCACTTTCTGAGCTCATTAAGCCCCTGAGATGGTAGTAGTGCCTTGTTCATGACAATTTGCTGTCATGTATTCTTTCACTATATATATATATATATATATATATATATATATATATATATATGTGTGTGTATGTATGTATGTGTGTGTGTGTGTGTGTGTATATATATATATATATATATATATATATATATATATATATATACACACATACATACATTAATTACGTATGTAATGTGCTTAGCTTGAAACTTGAAAGTTTAAAACATTTGGTTTCTTAATTCTGTTGTTGTAGTGATAACACACTTCAGTGAGTTTGTATATAAACCATAGAGTTATCATGACATTTTATTTTATATTCAAGACACTTCAACTTTCTTTATTCTTTTATTTCACCTGATTTTTCTTTGTAGTTATGCTTTGCAAAATGTTGCTATCCTGTGAGTGAGAGTTGTCATTGGTATTCAGAAGCATGGCAGCATTTGTCACTGGGGTATAAACATGTTCTTAATTAACAGTCAAGTAACTTTTTACAGTTGTCCTGGCACCAAGCACAGTTTGGGATTTGATTAACCCTGTATTTAAGTCAACTAGTTACACAGTCACCTTCTACCTGAATATTTTTTTCTTATTGTATCTGTATAACTTTTGATCTTTTTGATACTATGTTGAACAGTGTTAACCTTGTTTCCTAAACTCTGGTTCTTTGACTGATAATCATTTTATTCATAAAAATAGATATATCATTGAGTCAGGGACTTATTTACAGTGGTTTACATTCGCATCAGGCTCTGGTTACAGCTTGGAGAAGGTACATTTACACATTATAGTTTGTCTACAAACATAGATTTTCTGCACTGTTATGACAGTATTTAACGTTTCAATTATTCATCCCAAGTGATGAGGCACTTAGTTACCCAGCTGTTACACTGCAACAGATTACAGTTGCCTCCCATGTATGGATAAAAACCCCATCATGTTAAGTATATATCTCCACCACCTTTCCACCTTCTGATCAAATAAGCTGTTTTTCGGACTGGGGTGACCCACTTGGCAGTATAGTGGCTCAGCTCCTATTTATTCAATAGACAGCAATCAATCTTATTTGGAAATGCCCTCCCCACCCATCCTAGCCGTGTTCCCAAGACTCCGTACTAGAGCCCATTCTGTTTTTGTATTCATAAATGATCTTCCCTCCCACTGTTCTTCCTCCCACATGCAGATGACACTGTGATCTATTCCTCTGGCCCTTCCTCATTTGAGTACCCCCGCCCCATAGCAAGACTTTTTCAATGTTCAGCTTTGGTTTCAGGATAACCAACTAAAACTCGGCACAGAGAAAACCGTGTCTATGGTACTCGGCTCCAGACAAAGGCTGGCTCGTCCCAAGCTCTCCCCTTCATTCTTCACACTGGACAGTTTCTCCCTCGAGGTGGTCAACACCTTTAAATACCTTGGCATCTGGCTAGACAGCCATCTAGATTTTTCCTCTCACATAGATGCCTTATGCACTAAACTGTGACCTAAGCTTGGCATCCTTTACCAGAATAGAGACTGCCTCCCTTTAACTCTCCCGACACCTGGTCACTAAAATGAGTCTACCTGTAGTTACTACACCAATGTTGTCTACGCCTCTGATCCTGCATCCTCCCTCTCTAGGCTTGATACACTCCTAAACTCATTCTATCGCTATACCTCCTCCGCCCCTTACTCACCACTGTCTCCTCTCCTCCCTCTCCATCAACCCTCTGTCCCACAGAAGGATGCTCCACAGTCTCTCCCTCATTGCCAAGTACTGGTTCAGGACCCCCCCACCTTATCACCTGCCTACCCCTCCACCTAATCCCTCTGCTCCAGGGACTTGCGCTCTTCTTCCTCCCCCACCCTCACTGTCGCCTCCTCATCTCTGGAACCAACTCCCTTAGCCACTCACCACTTTTCCTCTCACCTCCTAAAAGTCCAACCTTGGTCTCCTTCCCAGCTCCAACTGCTGCTGCCTCTTCCTCCCATCCCTCCCACCTAGTTTACCTACCCCATCTCAATACAATGTGCTTCCCTCCCTGCTACCTTGCCACCTTTTACTCTTACCCCCTTTTTATTTTGGCACTCAATTCTTGTTTGCAAAGCATGGATCTTGTAAATCGTTGTATTGTCCTGATATTACTTCTGCTGTATAAAACAGATTGTTAATGCAGCCCTACACTCCTAGGCATTGTACTCCCATATGTTGCAATGCAATTACAATCTGCCCAGACTTTACGTCTGATTGTATATGTATCCTGTATTGTTTGTGCAGCTCTACACTTCCAAGGCGTTGTACTCACCCTTTGATGTAATCCTTGCAATGTCCTGAGTTTAATTTCCTGATTGTATATTTAACTCTGTAACTCCTACCTGAATTAACCCCATGATTCGCACACCAGGAAACGAGCCCCAGCTCAATTGCACTTTTCCGTCACAAACCTTTAAATAAATAAATAAAATATAGGTCTGCATGGGGTGTAGTCAACTATAACATGGTGTCTCTGAGCGGGCTTAGGTACAGCAGGCGCAGACTGTGAACATTGCAGAATTTTCTGTCCTCATATTGGGCCAAACCTGGTGGGGGTGGCCTGCCAAAACACATAGAAACATAGACTTTGGCGGCAGATAGGACCACTTGGCCCACCAGTCTGCCCTGCTTTCCTACCTATTGGATAAGCTGCAGATTCTAGTTAACCAACAGCCTACTCCTCCTACCTCACTATAATTGCCTTATGTCTGTCCCATGCATTCTTGAATTCCCAATGTTTTTGACCCCACGACCCCTCAGGAAGGTGGTTTCATGTGTCCACCGCCCTCTGTGTGAACAAATACTTCCTCATTGCCCTGAGCCATCCCCCTCTATCTTCAAATTGTGCCTTGTTCTTGCACATCTCTTTTTCTGAAAGTTGCTCCTCTGTTGGACTGTGTTGATTCCCTTGAGGTGCGAAGTTTCTATCATGTCCCACCTCTCCCTCTTTTCCTCAAGGGTATACATATTAACTCTCTTAGTCTCTCTTAGCATGGCTTCTGTTGCAAACCCTGCACCATTTTAGTTTGAAAATTCTGCTGGACTGCCTCCATCCTGTCTATGTCCTTGTGAAATGCAGTCTCCAGAACTGCATGCAGTACTCAGATGGGGTCTCACCAACTGTCTGTACAGAGGATAACAACTTCCTGTTTTCTACTGGTGATGCCTTTTCCTATGCATCCCAGTATCCCCAACCCTCCTTACTGCCTTCTCACATTGCTGGCCCACCTTTAGGTCATCTGCTATGACTACCCCAGGTCCCTTTCCATTTTATTGTTGTTACTACCAATTGTGTACTCTTTCCTGGGTTTTGTTTCTCAGGTGCATTACTTTGCACTTCTTTGCATTGAATCTAGCTGCCGTACCTTTGGCCATTCCTCTAACCTTACAATCCCTTCTCATCCTTTTCAGCCTCCCTTGTGTATCAACCCTGTTGCAGATCTTTATGTTGTCTGCAAAGAGGCATACTTTTCCTTCAGTCCCACCACAATGTCTCCTATAAAGACATTAAGAGACTGGTCCCAGTCTGAACCTTGCGGTACCCCACTAGTGACCATCCTTTCTTCAGAGTGTACGCTATTTACTATTACCTCTGCATCCTGTTGTCCAGCCAATTTGTTACCCAGGCTACCACCCTGGGACACACTATCAGGCTGCCTAACTTGTTTATTAATCTTTGTGTATGGCTGTGTCAAATGCCTTGCTAAAAGTCTAGGTAGGCCATGTCCCAGCCCCTCCCTGGTCTACTGTTTTGGTCACTCAGTCAAAGAAATCTATTAGATTTCGTCTGACATGACCTTCCCTGGTGAATCCATGCTGCCTTGGGTCCTGTGCCCTTGCTAGCCTCTAGGCACTCAACAGTTCTTTCTTTCAGAAGTGATTCCATCATTTTCCCTACCACTGAGGTCAAACCAACAGGTCTGTAGTTTCCTGCCTCTGTCTTGCTCCCACTTTTGTGAAGGGAATCACATCCGGCCTCCTGCAGTCCTCAAGTACCACACCATCCTCCCACGATTTGTTAGAAAGGGTAGTCAGTGGTGTCACTAGTTCTTCCTTAGTGCTTTCAGAATTCTGGTTGAATCCCATCAGGCCCCATTGCTTTGTCCACCTTGAATGTTAGCGTTCTTTCATGATCCTTTCTTCTGTGAATGGACTGGTATCAAGTCACCTGTCCAGAGTGCTCGATTGTTTGGTTTAGGTACCTTCCCCCTCTTCTTCGTTTGTGAATACTGAGAAAAATTATTAGTTCATTATCTCTGCCTTTTCACTGTCACTCTCTGCCCACCTCCCCATCCCTTTATTAAACCTCACTATCCCTTCCTTGGTCTTCCCTTCGGCTCCTGATGTACCTATAAAGGTTTTATCCCCTTCTTAACCGGAGTTGGCTAGCTTTTCCTCGGTTTGGGCCTTCACTATTCTGACTGCCTTCCCCTTCCTTCTGCTTTAACTGATACAGTTCTTTGTCCTGCTCCTTCTGTTATTCCTTATACTTCCTGAATGCTATCTTTTCTTTCCTAAGCTGGTCTCCGGGCTTCCATACTGATAGGCTGTACCTCCTGATGCCATCATGCAGGCAGGACAAAACTCTGCAGCCAGGATATCCTCCCCTCCACTTCCTATGCACACCAGTTAACAACCTACCTTCCAAAAGTAGCAGGCTGTATCTCCTCATGGCAGGGGCTGAAGACATCAGACTGTAAATCTCATTTTATTTTTCTTTGAATATCCTCAACATTGGACAAGAGCAGCATTGCAAAAACGATTTTTCTGTTTGGTTCCAGTCTCAGCCTTGCACATTACAGACTAGCCCACATTCCTAGTGGAGTTTTTCCTGTGATTTGGGGCTCAGCCGTGCTGCTGCACAGCCAGACTTGAAATTCCTTCAGCTCTAAAAAGCCGTCGATCGACATCACAGCCTCAGAAACAGGAATATATATATGTGTGTGTGTGTGTGTGTCTATATATATATATATATATGTATGTGTGTGTATAGTGTATATATATAGTTAGGAGAATACTCCCGTTGATGGTAGTATATTGAGTTAAGGAGAATACACCCATCGGCGACAGTAACTGGCGTCTCATCAGTGGCTGGAGCGTTCATACAGCCACTCGATGCTAACAGGCCCTTAGCACTTCTGGAATCGTCGACAGTGCTCCCCATCGACAGCGCCATAACACCCTCCCGAGCAGCAATTGAGCTAGCAATCAACTCTTTTCTTCCAAGACTTGCATAGCTATAACATTTCACAGGATCAATTATGAGCAGTATTTAAGGAGCTAGCAAGCAGCGTTTCTTCCAAGCACAGCAATAAGCGTGGAGAAGCCTCTCAGGGGGGGCCCAAAGGATAACTCGGAAGGCCTCTAACTCTTGATCACAGTGTGGGGCCTAACGGCCACTGAGCCCCAGTTCTTAGTATGCAGGTGGTCATCAAGAGCATTGGAATCAAGACACAAAATTCTTCCTTTGGGCACCTTTACAGGCTTTCACATTGGGGATCACTCCCAGAGGCTCACAGGAGGGACCCCATTCTCGGGACATTGAGATTAGGTCACACTGTGTTGGTGGACAAGCCTCCCAAGGGTAGGAGATGCCAAGAAAATGCATATCCCTCCTTTTTGACCACATTTGCAGGCTACCTCTGTTTTGAGGTGCGAGAAGGGCGACCTCAGGCGGAGGACCTTGTGGAGTCCCCACCTCATCTGCTCATTCATGTATCAGTGGCAGGCCACTTGCACTGAGGTGCAGCGTTCTCACACTGGAGGGCCAAAACTGGCCACGCCTTGTTGGCCCCAGATCTAATAGAATCACTGAACAGAGCATTGCCCTGGGCCCGCCATGCTCCGAATTGCAGCCTCCAAGCCCCAGGAGCAGAGGGTCCACAGGACAGCGACTTGAAAGACAACCAAGTTCCCATTCTCTGATGAGGAGGAGCACCTCTAAGCATTTAGCCAAGACAAAGAAAAACATTCATCCAGTAGAGGGAGAGGCCACTCTGAGACCCAGTGGTCAGGAAAGTGGATGCATCTTAAAAGGCCTTCTAAGCTTCAGTAACTTAGGGCAGTGACAGCTAATCCTTTCCTAGCCAGAGCTCCTCTTTCATGGGCCAAGGTCCTGGTTTCCAGCTGACAGAAGATTCTGAGAAAACAAAGCGGCACTGCAACAGCTCCCGCTCTTTGGGTTAGCCTCTGTTTATTCAACAGATGTGTCTGAGGCAGCAGCCAGATGCGCTGCTAGAATCATCTTCTATTAAACTTCAGTGCGGCATAACCTCTGGCTTTAAGCTTGGCAAGCAGATGCTTCTCCAGGATTCCTTTGGTCAGTGCTGCCTACAAGGTTATCTTACTATTCAGCTCCACTCTCAAGAAAGTGGTGTATAATCAGGAAACCACTATGGAGTGTAGGCTGCAAACAAAGACCAGAGAGAAGTCCTGGTCAGCAGGCCTCCGCAGCATTAAGGTTATCTTCTGTCCTGCTCCACTTTCAAAGAAGCGGAAAGAATCGGAAACTGCTATGGTTTGCTTGCTGCAGTCTTAAGACCAGAGAAAAGTCTTGAGTTAGCAGGTCACCGGCAGAATCTTTCATGCCAAAATTACATCAAAGGGCAAAACAGAACTTCTTGGGCAAGCCATGAGGTTCTTCTCCCGGAACCAGCGTAACCGGAGGAGGAAGTGTTGCCCGACAGGCGCGGGAGCAACATCATCAATGAAACACTTCAAATACATCCTCAAGTAGGGCTCATCGCTGCGGGCTCCAGGCTCAGCCTTGTATGTGCACAGCCTGGCCCCATTCTTGGTACAGAGTCAGGCTTTCCAATTTTCGTGAGAATGTGTCCATACCATAACAGACAGATGGGTTTAGACATCATGCATAAAGGAATATCTAATTGAGTTCAACTCGGAGCCACCATTACCTTATGTGGTACCGTGCCGCCCATTTTGGACAACTTCGGCATAAATATGCTGCTGTTCCAAGCACTGTAAACCCTTTGCCACCAGGGACTGTCAACATTTTCACCACTGCAGTATTCAACTGGGGCCTCTTCTCGCTTTCTTCAATGTTCCCTGACACACAGGGGATTCAGAGTAGTCTGGGACCTGAGCTTTTAAACCGCTTTAGCGCAATATATCCTTCATATGGAAACTATGCCATCCATTATCAGGGAGCTCCATCAAGTCGACTGTTTGGTATCTATTGACTTGCAGGATGCCAGTTTACACATTCTTATCCAAGAGGCACACAGGCAGTCTCTCAGATTCAAAGTGGGGGACATCTCTTCCCATTCAAGGCTCTTCCATTTGGGCGCTCATCTGCCACAAGAGTCTTCTCCAAGGTCTTAGTGACAGTCATAGCTTGACTTCAGAGCTAATGGTTATAGCTTTTCCTTATCTGCACACTATTCTCATCAGAACACAGCATTTTGGCAGGTGGTACAAGCAGTGGCCAAGGTTGTATGGTGCATCTTGGCAGTCAAGTTGGTCACAGCCGGAGGAAGAGCTTCTTAATTCCAGCGCTGACCTTGAACCATCTGGGGGCAGATTGCAAGACACAATGAACAGGGTGTTTCCGTGGAAACAAAATTTGAGGACCTGCAGAAGCTGATCAGCAGATTTCAGGCGGCCCGCCAGCTGCCGGCTCATGACTTCATGCAGCTCATGGGACTGTGTTTTTCTGGCCAGTACAGTCCCCTGGGCACTAATTCACATGCGACGATTCAGGCAAACCTTCTCAGACTGTGGTCCCAGTCCAGACACAACCAAGACCAAAAGGTCCCAATTTCTCACCAGATGAGGACCTCCATTTATTGAAGGACTGAGTACTAATATCCTGAGAGGTCTCAAATTGGGGCTTCATGCTAAATGAGAATCAGTGACATGTATCACTCATCAGGACGGCACAGGAAGCTCATGGATGCTCAGGGAATCTCTTCTGCTGTTTCAGTGGACCGAGCGTCACCTTGCAAGCCTGAGAACAGTGTACATTCCAGGTCAGGAGAACAGCACGGCAGACTGGCTCAGTTGCAAGGAGGTCCTATGGGGATGAGCTGAAGGACAGCACCTTCCAAGTCCTCGCAAAATGTTGTAGTTTGTCCTCGGGTAGATCTTTTCGCCTGCTGGCAAAACCCTGGTCAAGAAATTCTGCTGCCTAGCCAAGGCTGAACTAGCAGTGGTTCAGGACACCTTTTCCTTAAACTGGGGTCAGTACAATCTTCTGGATGCCTTTCCCCATACTGCTCTGATCCAGTGTTCTCCACAAAGTAGTGCTCGATTGGGCAGAGCTGATACTAGTCTGCCCTTTTCAGCCCGTTGTCCGTGGTTCCCCTTCTGATTCACCTGTTAAGGCACCTCTAATTTTGAATCATCCTGGACCTTCTTCATCAAGGCCCTGTGCTACATCCCAATCTGTGCAACGGTCCCTCTCGGCCTGGAAGATTGGTGGGAAACTCTCAGAGGATAGGATATACAGCTCCTGTGATTGAGACGATGGTTCACCACATCGCACATCTTCCTCCAAAGTGTACTAACGTTGCACATCTTCTTCCAAAGTGTACTACAGGATTTGCTGAGATTCTTTTCGGGCTTAATCCCAACAAACACTAAACCAGCCAATATCATTACCTATTCTGCTCCAGTTCCTTCAAGAAGGATCTGGCCAAAGGGCTGCAACCGCCACCTTGTGAGTTCAGGTTTCTGCACTGGGGAGGTCTTGTTAATAGATTCAGGGAGTCTCTGGATTCTCATCCCCATGTTAGAAGGTTCCTGTGGGCAGCAACTCTAAAACATCCACCATTAAACCAAGGTACTCCCTTGGAGACTCAGTTTGGTCCTCAAAGTACTAACCAAGGCTCCCATTGAACCTCTGAGGAGGCATCCCTTATACATCTCATGAGGAAAGTCACCTTTTCATAGCCATTATTTCAGCCAGAAGAATCCACGAGCTGGGAGCTCTGTTGACTAAAGAACCTTATACTGGGTTTCATCCGGACTCTGTAGGCCTCTGAACAGATCAAGGTTTTTTGCCTAAGCTACTGTCTCCATTTCATTGCAACCAGGAGTTGATTCTGCTTTCCTTCTGTCCTCACCCAACAAAATGACAAGGAGGGAATTTCTCTCTGGAGCTCAGATGAGCGGTAAAGCTTTACATTAAAAGATCAGAGTCAATGCACAAACCTTCTAGTTTGTTCATTCTCACTGCAGGTCAGAATATGGGCAAAAAGCGTCTAAAGACTCTATAGCCAGATGGATCCATTCAAACATCACTACTGCAAACAATCAGGTTGGAGTGCCTTGCCTGGGCCAGTGAAAGCCCACGCAACCCAGCGTGATGGCCATCTCGTGGGTGGATTTCAGAGAAGCGTCTCCAGCAGACTTATGCAGGGCTACTTCCTGGTTGTCTATTCGCACATTCACCACATTTTACAAACTGAATGTGGTGGCCTTGGCTGAGGTGTCTTTTGGCCACCGAGTTCTCTAGGTGGTGGTGGACCCTTAAGGGCAGTTACATTCTTCCTGCCGAGATGTCAGGGGATGACTGGGTGACCAAAGTAATAGACCAGGAGGGGCTGTGGATATGGCCTACCTAGACTTTAGCAAGGCATTTGACACAGTCCCGCACAAAGATTAATAATCAAGTTAGCCAGCCTGGGTAGCAAACTGGCTGCACAACAGGACACAGAAGGTAATAGTGAATGGAACACATTCCAGAAGGGGTTACTAGTGGAGTACCTCAGGGCTCAGTACTGGGTCCAGTCCTCTTTAACATATTTATAGGTGACATTGCAGAGGGTCTGGAGGAAAGGTATGCCTCTTTGCAGATGACACAAAGATCTGTAACAGAGTTGATACACAAGAGGGGTAGAAAAGATGAGAAGGGACTTGGCAAGGTTGGAGGAATGGTCAGACATTTGGCAACTTGGTTCAATGCAAAGAAGTGCAAAGTAATGCACCTGAAACAAAAACCCATGAGAAGAGTACACAATAGCAGGGGAGGTACTAACAACAACAAAATGGAAAGGGACCTGGGGGGTCATCATCAGATGACCCAAAGATGGGTAAGCAATGTGAAAAGTCTGTAAGGAGAGCTAGGGGATACTGGGATGCATAGGAAGGGCATCACAAGTAGAAAAAGGGAAGTGGTTATCCTCTATACAGACAGTTGGTGAGACCCCATCTGGAGTACTGTGTGCAGTTTTGGAGCCCTCATCTACATAAGGAGATAGACAGGATGGAAGCACTCCAGAGGAGGACAACTAAAATGGTGCAGGGTCTGCAGCAGAAACCATATGAAGAGAGACTGAGAGAGCTTAATATGTATACTCTTGATGAAAGGAGGGACAGGGGGACATGATAGAAACATTCAAGTACCTCAAGAGATCAACAAAGTCCAGGAGGTAGCATCTTTCAGAAAAGAGATGTGTAAGAATAAGGGGCACAATTTAAAGATAGAGGGGGCGGCTCAGGGGTAATGTGAGGAAATTTTTTCACGGAGAGGTGGTGGATACATGGAACAGCCTTTCTGAGGAGGTCGTTGGGTCTAAAACAGTGGGAATTCAAGCGTGCATGGGACAGACACAGGAGGCAATTATAGTGGGGGGTTGCAGGAAGTAGGCTGTTGGTTAACTAGAATCTGCAGCTTATCCAGTAGGGTAGGGAAATGGGCAGACTGGGTGGGCCAATTGGTCCTTATCTGCCGTCAAAGTCTATGTTTCTATGTACTGCTTTAGTATATTCCATCAGTATGGAAACCTGGAGACCAGCTTAGGAGAGAAAGAAAACTAAATTTAAATACCTGTAAATTTTCTTTCTCCGGCTGGTTTCGGCTTCTTCCTCCCAGAATGTACAAATGTGACCAGTTGGCCAAAAGTTTGGGTAGTATTTCTCATTTTGTTTCAAGTTTATATAGTACAACCAGATTTGGACTGCTTTAGGAAGAACTGGTGTGCAAAAAGTGGAGGGTAGGATATCTAGGCTGCAGAGTTTTGGTTCCTGCTTTCATGATAGCATCAGGAGATGCAGCCCATCAGTATGGCAGCCCTGAGACCAGCCATTGGAGAAAGAATACTTACAGGTATTTCAATTTTGTTTTCTCCTAACCTTCCCGCCACCTCTTTTGAGAACCATAGTGGTTTTACTTCATTTGTTTATTTGCTTCACATAAAGGCTTGTTGCCTCTCACGATGGCAGTTTTGTTTTTCCCATTGTTCTTCCACCCTGCTTCCTGCCCATTTGCTACTGCATTCCTTAGGCACTCACCCATTTTGCCAAAGTCAGCCCTCCTAAAGTACAATACCTCGCTTTTGTGTTGCTTATAATGGTCAAGGGTAGTGATAACCATCTGTTGGTTACTGCACATGAGTTTCTTCTGGGACCTAAAAACATTATTTGGGTTTCTACGCTTTTTACCAGATTATACTAATTTAGGGTTGTAGTGTCTGCTGAACCAGTATAACTGGCAAGCATAGGCTACATTTGTTTGTTTTAACCGCCTTCAGTATGGGTTATTGTTTTTTGCAACATTATATAATTTTGATCTAATTACCTTTTCATACGTGTACTTCTCATTACATTCTTATGCAAATGATACATAATTTGTTTGACATGACTTTTTACTGTGTCCTACCAAGCTGTTGTACAGCCGTATGACACTGTTTTAATCTTCTCAAGAGGCGAGGGCAGGCAGCTATTTTTCATTTTTGTGAAGTACTCTGGTAGCCTATATTATGCCTTGGTGTTTATAACCACAATGTTCCATTTAGCCCTAGTGACTGGTGCGGAGTTCCTGAGGGAGACCCAGTACCATTTAATAAATTTTATTATGGATTTACCTAATCCATCACATTTTTTATACCATCAGATCTCAGCTCCATATAGGATTTGTTTGCCACTTTTGAATTAACCACTATTATGATTGTCTCTATATCTGTTTCCCCATATAGGTGACTGTGTCTTCTTACACCCAGTACTGTCTGTCTGAGTTTACTATTATTATCCTTAAAGTTTTACTGTTTCTGAAGTTACATTATTCAAGCTGCCAACAAGGTTTGTAGAATATCTGCAAAAATCATTATTCCGTATTTATCAGTGTCTGCTTCCAGTTTTAGTTCCACAAATTACTTTTGTAGTATTGTAAGTTGTTATTATAATACCTTTAGTGTAACGTAAAATAGCACCAGATTGAGCGCATTAGTTGACGTCCCAGTTTTGGTCCCATAATTTGTGGCAGTAAACCCTTTCACTGTTTATATCTCTTTATCATTTTATCAACATAGAGGTCGAATAGTGTTGGTGCTACATGTGGTAGTTTGAAAACCCTTATTTGTACACAATGGTTTGGTTAATGATCCACCTGTATTTTATCCAGTAGTGCTCCGTTAAGTACAGCTGTTGTATAATGGTAGTTGATTACTATTTATATCTGTTTTTTTCATAATTTCTCATGATTTAATTTTGGAAAGTTTATCAAATGCTGCTCATGAGTTGATGCGTGCAACAGAAAGTATCTTGTTTCTGACACTCACATACTTCTAAAAGAGGTGGACAAAGGCAAAACATTGGTCAGTTGTGGCTCTGTTATTTCTGAAACCTCCCTGAAATTCAGTTATATATATATATAATTTATTTATTTTTAGGTCCACAGTAATAGTTTGCTTAAGATGCTTTTTGAAAATATTTTTGACCTGGTATCCAGTAGAGATCAGTGATACGCTTGGGTTTGCCCTTCCTTCCTTTTTATTTGTTGTAGATGGGTACAGTGATGTTTTCTCCAGTTATTCGAAGTACTTCAGTGTTTCTCAGATAAATTTTGAAAGGAAGGGGATTTGTCAAGAAGCACAAGTGTGTTTCATAGTCCCCTTCTGGGATCTTATCTTTTTTCTTCCTATTTCTTTCAGTCATTTAACGTTTCATTTTCCTTCGCATGTTTCTTATAGCTCTAGATCATTTTTATGTTGGCTCGTGGCTTGCACTGCCAACATATTGCATTAGTAGCAGATTTGGAGATGCGGTCACTGTGGGCGAATGCAGGGCACACATCAGTAGGTGCATCCCTCATTCCCAGTAAGGCAGCTGCAGGCACTGACACCAGCAACACGAACTGGCCACCAGATGAAAGAAAGGTCCACTACAATGAGTGTCAAGCTTCTCACGCAGCGGCGTGCCTTTCCTGGTGAACCAGTTTATAAAACATGGTGGCATACCACCGCAGAGTGCCCCTCCACTCATTTCATTTGCCGACGGGAGCCCACTCCCTGTCCGGCATAATGCAACCCCATTTAAGTGTATGTCAAGGGGTGCCCAAAACCCCTCGCATCATGTCCCTCCTTCCCAGTTTAATTTGCCGATGGGGCCCACTCCTGTCGGCATAATGCCGCCCCATTGTTGTGTGCGGCAGGTGCCCATCCTAATAAACAGAACCCCAAAAAAATAAATTCCAAGGTGGCACGTTGGAGCCCACCACAGTGCAAATGCCCCTGTAAAAGAAAAAGTGTCTTGCCTTTTTTTTTTTAAACCTGCAAAGCAGAACACATTCCCTCATCGACTCCAGTGGCTCCCACCCCAACCTGCCGCCCTCACCCCATCCTTGCCTCCGGAGTATGGTGTACGATCTTCGTGGACCGGGAATATGTCTGCACCTCAAAGTCAACTGCAAACTGAAGAAATGCCGGTAAGCTGTATATTGGCATAAACAGGGTTTTTCAACTTTGGTACATCTCAGGCATTTTGGGAATTTTGGCACCAAATTTTCAACATGGGGTTATTGGATCTCTCCTCATGAATTCAGTCACTGTCATGGAGTTTATTCGGTCCCGAAGCTGATTTTGCAGTCACTGCGCGGAATCACCTTTTGGGACCAAGTAACCTAAATGAGAATGCCACTGTTCATGAGGAGGGCTCTCAAAACCCATCTTGCAAATTGGTTAAAAATTGAAAAATGGCTATTTTACGAGTGTGCGTTATGCGGGTTCCACGCACTGTCGAATTCGTGAATTTGTAATATTTTCACTCCAGATTTTCAAAATTGACATTTTTCCACACCTCCTTATGAACAGTACAGCTGTCATTTTAATAATATGCTGGCTGAAATGTGTGTTTACACGTCCGCGCAGAATAGCGCAGTCACTATGCAAAATCAGTTTTCAGGACAGTTTGAGAAAAATGACGGTGACACTGTTCGTGAGCAGAGGTCCTAAAATGCCTATATTGAAAATTTGGTGAGGAAAGTCCATGAAATGACTGTGTTACAAGCATGCGTTATGCAGTTTCCACGCACCTTTGTAACTCCATAGAATTTGATATTTTCATGCCAGATTTTCAACACTGGCATTTTTCACATCTCTTTATGAACAGTACAGCTGTCATTTTCACATCCTGCTCAAAATGTGTTTTTGCACCTGTGGCGCATAATGACTTGGTCGCTGTTGGAAATCAACTTTTGGGACAGATTAACAAAATCACAGTGCCACTGTTCATGAGAGGAGGTTCCCAAATGCCTTTCTTGAAAATGGTTAAAAAATCCTCAAAATAATTGGGTTTCGGATGTGTGTTGTGCAGTTCCTATGCCTGCTCGTGACTTCACCAATTTTTCTTATTTTCACTCCAGATTTCCAGCGTTGCCATTTTTTTTACACTCCTCATGAACAATACAGTTGTCATTTTTCACATCGTGCCCAAAATGTGTTTTCATGCCTGTGTCGCCAAATGGCATGGTCGCTGTGCAAAACCACCTTTACTAACAAACTGATAGTGCTGCTTTTCATGAGCTGGGGTCATAAAAATCCCATGTTGAAAATCTGGAGTGAAAATACCAACAAGCGCCTATGGCATTAGGGCTTCAACATCAACATCCCACTCTGTAGAGACTGACAGGTGTCAGGGGTGTGACTTGGGATCATTGGCTATAATGCTCATGCTATTCTACCTCCACCCCCACTCTGCAGCCACTGACAGGCATTGAGATGTGCCTTGGAGTGTTCGGCCCTAAAGTTCACCCCATTCTTCTATACTGCACCCATCTCAGTGTATTTTCTTATGGAATGGGGTAAGTATAAGGCCAAAACACACCACGACACTTGTCAGTGTGTCAACATGGTAGGGTGAGTAAAATGGCATGAGCGTTATAGCTGATGCCCCAAAGGCACGCCCACCCACCTGTCAGTCTCTGCAGGGTGGGGTGGGGTTACGCCAATTCAATACTTCACTGCCATTCCTATTATGCATCTCTATCTCCTGCACTACTAATGCCAGCAAGACAACATTCGGCATTGACAAATGCTTGTTCTGTTACTGTTTTCCTCTGTGAGTGAGTCCAAATGGTATTACTGTATCAGTATTGAGACTGGAGCTATTCTTTAAACATGGGGGAAGCGTTGGGTGTTGCAAAAGATGGGGGCTTGAAATGAAAAGTTGGTGCACCTCATGCATAAATGCTTTAGGAAATCTCTGTGTTATAGTAATACGTTTGATATAGATGATTCTAAATATCTCTGCCCACCAACTTTGTAATTTATGTACTTCCACTGGAATCTTGTCCATTCCAGGAGCCCTGTTTCTTTAAAGTAGTGCAGCGAAGAGTATTTTACAGAAAGCTAGTTTCAGTTACAGTTAATAAAAATATTAGCGTATTTGTCAGATCTACTTTTCTATGTACCTCCTATACTTGCATATCATGAATTTTTTTTTTTTCCAACTTTCGATCCTAACTTTGCCAGGTATACAATGCTATTTATAAGCCAAATGTGGTGGCCATCTTTTTTCTTGAGGAAAAAATTTAAACATTTATGAATACTCAAATTTTGGTGGAAGTAGAACATGTAACCACCAAATAAAAGTGAAAGATGCCATGGAATCTTTTATAGTGACAAAAGGTAGTGTACATTTTTTTTGTCCAATTTTCTGCACTGCTGCTTTAAATGACTCTCTGGCCCAGACTGTTTTCTCCTTACTTCAATTTTGTTACATTACATTCTCATCCTGTTCAAAATTGTGGGTTGTAATGTGTGTGTGTGTGTGTGTGTGTGTGTGTGTGTTGGGGGGCAAAAAGGAGATTATTACTGATATAATTTTTAAACCACCAGAGACCAGAAATTATTTTACTGGTATCTCAACATCTGATTACATCAGTAGTCTTTTTCCCCTAAGGTTTGTCCTATGATTATGCTTTTTGTCCTTTACAAAAGCCTTATAACAGTTTTTTTCATTATTTAAATGTATTCTTGCTTTTAGATTCAGATATTTCCTTACTTTCCCTAATAAATCTGTGATGCATTTTTTTTTATAACAAATACGTTCTGAGTCAAACCAAGCACATTTTTTCTTTCCCACTTATTCTTTTGTATAGGTACAGCATTAATTTTCTAAAAACAATTCAAGGAGATGGAATATGGTTCTTGTGGATGACTCTTGACCAGCATCTCTGCATTAACACTACTCTCTCTGTTATAAAAATAAATGAATAATGCTAATTTAAACTGTATGTTCATACTAACATACTAAAAAGCCAGCTGATTAGGCCTAAAGGTCTGTCAGGTCTGCCCGGGGATCAGTGCTTGTCCAGGGCACCGTCATAGAACTTCCCCCATAACCTCGTGCGAGGCTCTGGGATGCACCCTCCCCTATACCTATCTCAGCTTCCCTTGAACCCCTCCACAGTTGTAACAGCCACCAGCTCTGTGGGCAGCGATTCCAGGCTTCACTACCCTCCCAGTGAAGCAACATCTCCTTGTTTTCCCCTTAGTCTCCCACCGCCAGCCTCACTGAGTGCCCTCTGGTGGCCCCTACCTCCTCAGCTGCAGTACCCCATCAAGGTTGACCCTGTTTATTACCTTGAGATACCTGAAGACCTCAATCATATCCCCTGTCCCTCCTGTCCCTCCACCAGCGAGTACAGGTTGAGCTCTCTAGTCACTCCCCATAGGGCATTTCCCTAGACCCCTGTATCATCCTGGTCGCCCTCCTCTGAGCCCTTTCAGCAGAGCAATATCACTTTTCAAGTAAGGATGCCAAAACTGCGCGTAGTATTCAAGGTGTGGCCTAACCAGGCAATTATACAGCGACAGGAGCACCTCTCTGCTCCTTGAGGTTATTCCCTGGCTATGCACCCCAGCATTTTATTTCCGCTTGGGCCACCCTTCTACACTGCTCAGAGTTATTCATTTTGACATCCACCACCACCCCGAGGTCCTTCTCCCCCAGAAACTTCCAGTGTCTCCTCCCAGGGTGTACTCGTGAGCCAGGTGTTTGGTCCCCAGGTGAAGAACCCTGCATTTCCCAGTGTTAAACTTTAGTTTCCAGGTGCGTGACCACCTCCCCAGAGTCTCAGGTCCTCCTGGAGAGCCAGTTTCCATCCTCCCAATCTACTACACCGCCCACAGCTTCGAGTTGTCGGCAAGGAGGCTCATCCTGCTCCTGATACCACTTCTGATGTCCATGATATAGGCATTAAACAGGAGTGGCTCAGCACTGAACCCTGTGGGGACCCTCGCTTAATGACTCTCCTGGGAGATGAGACCTCCCTCTACCATCACCTTCTGTACACGCCCCGCTAGCCAATTTCCCATCCACCTGACCATCTACCCCCCACCCCATATCCCCCAGCTTCCCTAACAACCCGGGATGTGGTACTGAGTCAAAAGCCCTGCTAAAGTCTAGAAAGGGGACATCCACTGGCCTACCCTGGTCCAGCGCTCTGCATCCCCACCTGCTTAGAACTTGGCTAGGTTGGTCTGACACGATTTGCCCTTAACAAAGCCATGTTGGTGATCATCCGGGAGGCCCCATGCCTTCAGAAACCCTTCAGCCTCTCTTTCAAGGTAACTTCCATCACTTTGCCCACTACCCACGCCAGGCTAACTGGCTCTATAATTACCTGGCCTCTCGAGCCACACTTGTGTATAGGAACGTTATGGGCCATCCTCCAGTCTTGAGGTACCCTCCTGGACTGAAGGGAGGAGTTAAATGGGCCTGCCAGGGTGCAGCCAGGATGTCAGCCAGTTCCTTAAGTCCATTTGGGAGTATCCTGTCAGGGCCCCGTGCCTTGTCGGCTCTTGGGTCCTGAGGGCTTCCCACATCCTCCAAGCGGGGATTTTTACCTCCAGTGCCCCTACTTCCTCCTCTACTCTGTCCCCTCCCTTTGCAGGTCCCACTCCCATCCTCCTTGGTGAAAATTGAGGCAAAAAGTAATTTAGTACCTCCTGCCTGCCCCTGCTTCCTCCACCCACCCTCCAGACCTCAGCCTGCTAATCTGCCCCTTCCCTTTCTTCTTTCTCTGATATATACCTGAAGAACCCTTTATCTCCCTTCTAATCCCTATGCCAATTTCAGCTCCTCCCCACCTTTGGCTGACCTCCCACCTGACCCTCCTGGCTGCCAAATCATATACTCCCTTAAGTTAAAGCCCCGTGGCGTTTTATAGCTGGCTATAAGTGGCTTTTTCCCCCCACCACTGCATCTGGACCTCCCTTGTCCACCAACTCAGCTTCTTAGCTCACCACACTTCGTCTCTCCTTCCTTGCAAGCCCTGAGTGGCGTCCAGTAGCCTTTTTAATAACTTCTCACTAGGCCCTCAGTGCCCATACCTGGCCTGATCTCCTCAAGGTAGCCCCTGAGGACCTGCTCCATCTCCAAGTATGCCCTCTAAAATCAACCACTGATGTTTTATGTGATCTATTTCCCCAGGTCCAAGTTAAATCAGACCATGGCGTGTTCACTTCCGCCAATGGTCCCCAACAGCTAAGTCCCTGATGAGCTCACTGTCTGACAGGACCACATCCAGGACGCTGACCTCCTTCTGCTGGGTCCATCACCAGCTGGGCAAGAAACTCATCCTGGAAGATGTCTAGCAGGTGCTGCTCCTCCCTGCCCGATGAAGATGCCGTAGTACTCCATTCCGCCCCAGGCATATTCACATCCCCAGCACCACAGTTCTTCCATCTCCCTACTACAGTGGTCTCTAAGGTTCGCCACCAGGCCTTCCTCTGTTCTTTCCCCTGCCATTGTGGTCTATACCACCCCCAACTTCCACCCGTTTCCCCCGAGCCTGCAGGGTGACCCATAAAAGCCTCCACCTGATCCCCACTTCCTCAACCCTCTTGTCCCTAAGCCATCCCTAATGATAAAAGCTACCCTACCCCCCATTCTTTCTCCTTCTGCACGTGGTGTATCCTGTAGGTTTAGGTCCCAGTCATGTCTGGAAGTGGTCAAGTCTCAGTGACAGCTGCCACATCCACCCCACCCTCCCAAAACAGCACCTGAAGCCCAGCATCTTGTTTCCATGCTCTGACATTTATTAGAACCACCCTCCAACATGCCTCCCCCACCCACTCCCACCCTGAGGGCTCTGGGACCCTGCTTGTGTGGTCCCTCATGCACTATCAGGTACTCCTGATCTGTCCCTCCCCTGAGGAAGAAGGCTAGGACCTTCTAGACTTGGTCTGCCAGGAGCCCCTCCCCTCTCACAAGTTTAAACCCCCACCTGGGTGTATGAACCTGTCCGTCTAAGGTTCAGGATCTTTTTTTCCCCTCTGAGCTAAGATGGAGCCTGTCCCTCGCGCAGTTCCTTGTCTGCCCAGGTTGTACCCCAGTCCCCACCCATACCCCCTGGCCTCCACACCATTCACTAAGCCATACATTTACATCCACTTATTTTTTGCTTATTACCACACTGGCCCTAGGCACTGGTAGGATCTCTGAGAAGGAGACAGGCACCCCACGTCCTGACAGACCCTGGCTAGCTCTCAGAACCTAGCCTGCATCTCTAGCTCACTATTCCTCTCAATATCATTTGTTCCCAGGTGCACTAATATGTCAGGGGTCCCACCACACTCCTTCACCAGAGCATAGACCAGATGGGTTGGCCTTGTGCACTGTCAGTCCTGTATACTCTTGGTCTTATACCACAGGAGGCCTCGACCCCCCTTCCCCACTGCCTGATCCCCCTAATCATGGAGTTCCTCAAGAGAAGCACTCTTACTGCTCCTTCTCCCTGGGTCTACTCACTATCCCAGTCGCCTCCCTCCTCCTACCTCGTACCCAGTTCTCTCTCCTCCCTACCCCATCTTGCCAATTTCCACCCCGTCCCTTCTGCTCCAGCCCTTATTCCTCACTGGCCTGTCCTTCCTGGCCACTTCCCTTCCTGCAATGGTATGTTGGTCCATTCCTTCTTTCCCCAGTAGCAGGGCCCCTCCTGTCGCCAGCTCTTTCTCCTCACAGCCCTGTCCACTCGTCCCCTTCCCTACTCATCTTTCACTAGAGTCCATCCCCAAACTCCCGAGACAAGGACCCTCCAACTCCTCCATGTCCAACCTCCACGACTGCCTTCCTCTTCCATTGCACCCTGTTTTGTCACCGAGTTACCCCCCAGGGACAAGGGACCCCCTCCCCCTGTAATTTCACTGGGCCCCACCCACCCCTCCCTCCATCCTTCCATCTCTCCATCTTAACCCCTCTTTTTCTACCTCCCTGTATTTCCCATCCTTCGTAATTTACCCTCGTCCCCTACTAGATCCTCCTCCTCCATCCCTTCCTGGGCCTCCTAATCCAAGCTCCTCCTTCCTTACCATCCCTTCCATCCCCATGGCATCCTGCCTTCTATCCTCCCTCCTCATGCCGGTGCATGCGTATCCTCCATAACCTGCTCCCCTGAGACCCTATGCGGAGTCGCCTCCTCTGCCCCATTTGCTGAGCCTGTTGCCATCCCCTGCCTACCTGCCCCGCAGGAGCCCCTTCAGTTCCAGACTCCTCCCTCCCTTGTCTGTGCCAGGTGTGAATGTGTTGCTAAGCTGTAAGCCAGTTGTCCTGACTCCCTGCTTGCTCACTGCCCCTATAAAATCTCTCTTGCCCATACCCAGGCCCATTTCTCCCAACCTCGTGTCTGGCACCCTGGTTCTTATTTCTCCTAACCTCATGCCAGGCCCCTGATCCCTTTTCCGCTCGGGCCCACCCCATCCCATACATCCTGGTGGTCCCTCTCCCTGGGGTCCACTCCATCACCTCCCCTTTTATGATAGCACTGCTCCATGTGCCCGGTGACATCCTTCCCCGTGTGTGCTGCCTCCCATAGTGTGTGCTTCCCAGAGCCTACCATCCATATTACATTCTTCCTCCCACTGCCCTCCCTCCAACTCACATCCTTCCTGAGAGCCACCTTCCTTGTCACCCCCCTTACCTAACCCCAAACTTTTCCTTTTGATCGCCACCTCGAGATTTGCCAACCTGTGGCACACCATACAATCCCCATCCTCCATGCCAGGCCAGCACCTTGGCCGACCCGCACCTAGGCACCCCACTACCCTTCCAAAGATGCCAGCCCTCATGATCTGTGGTCTCTGCCCATTTCCCTCCATGACCTATGCCTCATCTTTTAATTGCCCTAACGGGTGCTGAGCGCCCAGGGCCCTCCGATGCACCGCTGGGCCCATCACCCAATAAAGACTGCCCTTGCAGAGTGTGATAGAAACCAACAGTAAAACATAAATACAGGTCCCTATCACAAGCAACCTTCAACTCTACTGCACCAAGGCTTGCTGCTCCACCCCAGAGCACACTCCTCCCAAAGTAGCCACAACCCCTGTTTGCTAGCTCCTCCCTCTAGGGTACTTAATAGAGTTCAGGGACGGAGAGGGTGGGTGGGACACAGATCCCAGTCCCTGCTCTCTCTCCTTGCAGTCCAGTCACCACAGCTTCTCCATGCCTCTTTGTAAAATCCTGCCCTGAGCCCTCCTGGCAGTCCAGTCACCACAGCTCCTCCAGGCCTGGTTTAAAATTCCCACCACGCGAGCCCAGTGTGCCCTGCACCTCCGTTGGCCCTGGCCTTTCCCTTGCGGCTGGGAAAGATGTGCGCTACCACTGCTCTCGCCAGCCCTGGCCTGCACCCTTGCGGCCGGGACGATCCGCTGGAAAGCCTGATTCTCTGTTGCCCAGGCCCGCTTCCTAGCAGCCGGAATGTCTTTCTTGTGGCCTTGCTCGCCACTGCTTGATCATCCTCCTCCTCTGTAGGCTTGGTTTCAGTTTGATTAATTTCTTATTGTATTACTCAGTCAGCAGCATTGGTTCTTTAGTAGTTGCAGAAGTGTCTCCGTTCCTAAATCTAACAATCTGAATGGGGAGATAGTTTATGAAATAATTCTAGAATCTTCATCGGAGTCCAGGGACAAGACTGGCACTATTGCAAAGTCCATCAGGGAGGCCAAATTTGGGTTATATATGTGGAGTCACTCCTGTTGTCCTTTCTGTAAGAACATAAAAATGCATCGGCAGAAGGGGACCGTATGAACCATCTAGTCTGCCCAGATTGCTCTACCCCATTCTGTTCTTTTCTTCTGAGACTACCGTAGTACTTGTCCCACTGTAGCTTAAAAGCAGTGACTGTTTTGGCCTCCACAACTCTGGTGGTAAGCTATTCCAAGGGTCCACCACTTCTGTGAAGTATAACTTACTTAATGTTGGTTTTAAATTTACCTCTATTAGTCTCAAACTCTGCCCCTTGTTTGTGTGGTCTTGTTTCTGAGAAAGAGGTTTTCAGCTTGTACCTTAATTATGCCATTTATGTATTTGAAGGTTTCCATCATATTCCTCCCTGTTTCTCCTTTGCTCAAGGAGTACATTTGCAGTTGCTGTAGTCTAGATTGATATTGCTCCTGGTGCAGTTCCTGTACTATTTTAGTAACTCTCCTCTGTACAGCCTCCGAGCGGTTCATGTCCTTTTTAGGTGTGGCCTCCAGAACTCTATGCAGTACTTGAGATGTGGCCTCACCAAAGACCTGTAAGAGGGAGTATGACCTTCGCTTTACTTGTAATGCCCCTGTCAGTACATCCAATGATGCTAGAAGCTTTCATGCCGCCTTTTCACATTGTCTACCCAACTTTAAATCATTGAAATAAGCACCCGAGGTCCTGTTCGAGTTTTTTCTGTTAATCTTTCACCATTGAGTGTGTATGTTTTCCTTGGGTTTCCTTTACCTTGGTGCATGACCTAGCATTTTGTGGCATGGAATTTCAACTGCCAGTCCCTAGACCATGCTTCTAGGCTCTTCAGATCTGCTTCCATTGCTGCTGTTCCTTCAGTTGTATCTACCCTGTTGCAGAGCTTTGTGTCATCTGCGAACAGGCATACCCTTACCCTGCAGGCCATCAGCAATGTTGCTGATGAATATATTGAAGAGGACTGGGCCAAGGACAGATCCTTGAGGTACACCACTGATCACCCTTCCTTCACTAGACAGTGCTCCATTGACTGTGACCCTCTGTGTTCTATTGTGGAGCCAGTTTTGAACCCACTTCACTATTTTGTGCCCTAACTCGGAGTGTTCTAGCTTATTGACCAATCGTCTGTTGGGGACAGAGTCAAAACCTTGCTGAAATCTAGATAGACTATGTCTGCTGCCCCTCCCTGGTCCACTATTTTGTAGACCCAGTCAAAAAATTCAATCATATTCATTTGACATGACTGTCCTGTTGAAAATCCATGCTGCCCTATTTCCATAAGGAACTTCAGTATTCTTTCCTTAAGTAGGGACTCCATAAGCTTCCCACTACTGAGGGCTAGCTCACTGGCTGGTAATTTCCGGCCTCCTCCCTGCAGCTTCCATTTAATGCAGTAAGTATCTTTATTTAATATAGTAAGTTTTTTCATAAACTTCCCTAGTTTTTGGTTGACTGCCCTAAAATGATAGCCAAATTGTTCAGTGACTTCTTTGGAGATCTTGAGAGGTTCTGGGATAATTCAGGTTGTTCCATTCCCTGGGCCAATCAAGATGCTTGACCCACAGAAAAAATATTCTAAGTTCTATTTTTGTACTGTTTCCCCAGTACACGCATAGATTACTTGATGTACTACAATCCTCATCATAATAATGGTCCGATAATTGGACTACAGAATACTAGAACTGGCTATTGCTGACATCCCAAACCCTGGCTTCCATATCTGACTACTCACTTTGCCACGGGTGTTTCCCAAGCAGTGGAAACTGGCTACCATTAGGTCCATTCACAAGACTGGAGGTACAGAAATGTCTCTTAACTACTGCTGTATCTCTCCTCGCCCTGGCCTCACTTGTGTAAATCGGTGTTCCCATCTCACGATAGATGTATGTGAATCATGAAAAATCTAATTTCACGCTCATCTATGTGAGCATGGGGTACATTGCATGTAAAGAGCCTGACCCGAGTTTTCAGAATGCAGGCATGCAAGTACCTTTTACGCATGGCTGTGCCATTGGCAAAGCTGCTTATTTTTCTTCCTCAACAGCTGGGGATGATTGGTCCAGTGCAGTTCTAAAGTTTTTCTTTTATTTTCTGAAGCTATGGTATAACTGTGATTGATGCACACTGCACAGTTCGGAAATCTACCCTATTCCAATGCACCAGTTCTAGTGGTGGGCGTGCACCTATCAAGTCTTAGGTGCGAGGGAACCATGGGCTTCACATGAAGAGATTGTGGAGAGAGGAGAGACGGGAGGAGTATCTAGATTCTAGAGCCTACACAACGATCGACCACCAGACTGGACCAACAGAGATACCGTGGCCTTGGCCACCTGATGTTCGAGTCCAGAGAGAAACTGTCCCAGAGTGCTGAAAAGACAGAAGAAACCAGCTACCAGTACTGCATGAAACATAGAAACATAGAATTTGGACGGCAGATAAGGACCGCTTGGCCCACCCAGTCTGCCCATTTCCCTACCTAATGGATAAGCTGCAGATCCTAGTTAACCAGCAGCCTACTTCTTCCTACCCCACCCCTAGAACTGCCTTATGACTGTCCCATGCATGCTTGAATTCCACCACTGTTTTGACTCCACAACCTGCTCCGAAGGCGCTCCATGCATCCACAGCCCTCTCTGAAAAAATACTTCAACTCTCTAGTCAGATTGTTATGTTTTCCTCTCCCTGGCCTGCTTGTCCTGATGTCCCTGGCCTAGGCCCTCCTGACACCCTTGCTCTCCATTCTCTGTCTCCCAATATCTCACTGACCCAATCCAGGGACTGGAGTGGTCCTCCCTCCTGTATGCCTGAGAGTGCCTGCCATGCCACTTGCAGGTGGGAGGTGGTGCTGATGAGGTAAATCATGTACACCTGACTCGTCCTGCTCATGTCCCTCTGCTCCTAATACCTGTTGGGTTTCCTGGACTCAGGGAGTGTGGGACTGGGGGTTGGAGGGGGGGCTCAGTCTCACCTTACCACACTGGGTCACTGTGAGATGGATGGACAGGAGGGCAGGACTTGACTCTGAGTTAGAGACTGCTGGCAGTGGCAGTGCTCTCACGTTGATGACCACCAGACACCCGACTGTGTTCTGGAGTGAGACTGGAGGGCAGCCCTGAGGACCCATTGAACCAGGCCACGCCTGGCCTGCATATCCATTCCTGTAGTGTGCAGTGATGTAGTCAGTGTTTCTGAACTTGATTGCTCTGTTAGTTTTTTTTTTTTTAATTACATTTTATCCTCCTCCCTGTCTCTCCAGCCCCTGCACCTTCAGGAGCCCCAATGGAGTATGCCCCACTTCAGCCACTTACCTTAGCTGTCCCGGAGTCCCCCATGGAGTTGCAGTTCTGCCCCTGGGCGGGACAAGGTGGCTACATCCTGAACGCTTCTTTGTCTCGTCCTGGATCCAGGACCGGCTAGGCAGGTGGGAGCCATGAGGGGTCTGCTCGGGAGCTCCATCTTCCGGGCCTGGAGAGTGTTTTCCCTGTTCTGATGGGCGCGTGAATGCCCTGACATCATGGCGTATAGCACAGGACGTCCAGATGTCCTCCCACTGTATCTGTCTCAGTGCTTGCTTGCCCCAGGCCTTCCGCCTGGGGCCAGTCAAGTGCCGAAAACGCCCTCCCTCTCGGGAGAAGATGAGCTGTCCCTAGGATGCCCAAGCTTCCTTCCTGACTGGCCCTCCAGCTCCCCAGGCTTGTTCCTGAACCCGGGTCGCTGGCGCTTGCAAACGGAAATCCACCGCCATGCCTGACAGGCCGGCCTCTGTGCTATTTTTTACGTGATTCCTCCTTCCATCCTAATTCCAGAGTCCTGTTCATCCTCCGCCCTGTCCTAAGTTTGACCCTGATGACCCCACTACACTGGGCAGCACCCTCGCCCCTGACTGAGGCCATTCAGAGTACAATTAATGCATATTGTATATGCTGCATTCTTGTCTTGTGATTGGTAGCCCATTTGCTCCGCTATCCCTTCCTCCTTATTACACACACTCTTTACTCTGTTGGAGATGAGTCCAGAACAGTGAGAGTCTGTCAGTGAGAGTCTGTGCGTGTGTTTTGTGTGTGTGTGTGTGTGTGTGTGTGTGTGTGTGTGTGTGTGTGTGTGTACTACTGGAGAGAGTTACTGAAGTGGAAGTACATTAACCCACCCTGCATTTCTATAAGAGAACATCAGTGTGTCACACTGCTGGTCATTGTGTGAAAGTAAATTTTGCCCGCCTTTCATGCCTTAATATTGTTGTGTTGTTTGGTTAATTATTTATGCTGTGATCTACCATGTGGATCATGACTGTGTTACTAATTTAATTTGCATAACAATTATGTACTTACTATCTTATGTCCATGTCAGTGAGTGAGTGGTGTACTAACAGTTTAGTAAAGCTGACTGAGAGCAGACTAGTGCAGCTGCAGAATAATGCTGCTTGCACAGTATAGATTGTGTAATGCATTGCAGAATATGCAGATTGCATGTGGTGTATGAAGTCAGAGTAAAGTAGAAATTAATAGTTTTGCTGCCTTACTGTTGAGATGAGTTGAAGTTTAGTCGTGTCACATTCGGTCTGAATTTAAACTCTCACAGTCTGTCTCTCACTGTGTGTGACCTGTCTTGATTTGAGTTTTGATTCTGCAGCTGCTGTGCTGTATATTTTCCAGTCCAGTTTTTCTTTTGTCATGAATCATGATCCATCAGTCAGTCACTGTCACACAATGTGAAATTAATTGATATTGAGAACATATTAAAATGAATAAAATAAAAAAATAAAATAAAAAGAAACAATGTGCACCTCCATGATTTTCTGCAAGAGATGTGGCTACCCTCAAAGCACGCATTTGTACACCTGAAACATCTGGAAGAGGGTATGCTGTAACCCTGTTATGTGGCTCTGGTGGGAACACTGGTGTAAATATTCAAAAGAATTGTCTTTGACCAGGTGTCTTGAATAGTATGAAGTGTTAACTGACTCACAACATGGCTTCCGAATGTCACATAACACTGAGACAGCCTTGGTGAGGTTCACGAACATGCACAGTGCCATCGAAGAAGGCACTGTGCCCCAGCGATATTTGTGGACCTCACTAAGGTTTTTGATCTCGATCTCTTATACACACACACACACACACACACTGGATTATTTGATAGAAAAATATTTCTTCCGATGTTATCAGTTAATTTTCCAATTATCTGGCCGAGAAGCACGCAGGACATTGTTATTAGGTTGTCTGTCAGAATCTGATGCTATTCATTGTGGGGTTGCCAGGTTTCAATCAATCAATCAGTCTTTACTTAACCAGGTGAAACACCATTGAGACAAGCTCATTTGCAAAGTGGACCTGGAAGGAACCAGGTTTTAAACCTGACCTCATTATTTTCTCTGTTTTAAACTCAGTCCTCCTATATTGTAAGCTCTGGAAATTATTTTTACGCAGATTATGTGATTATTTTCCACACTGGTCCTGTATTGACAGATGTTGTTCAATCAATCAATCAATCAAATCTTTATTCAACCAGGCAGAACACCGTTGAGACACTCATTTTCAAGGTGAACCTAGGATAGGTACACAAAAGTCAATATGATGCATACAAATAGCTTCCTTGACTGGTAGCATACAGGTACATACAACGGATACAGAACATAAAGGATATGCCTGACAGTACACAAATTTATGTATTAAACAGGCAGGTGACTTACTATATAGTTAGTTACAATAAACAGAAATTACAAAAAGCATGCACAGTATTATGCAGGATCTACACTGCATGTAGAAGGTAATAAGTAGGCAGGAGGAGGAGAGAGAGGGCTAGAAGAAGGATAGGAACATTAGTTTGCAGGGAGGTTAATTACAACAAGGAAAGGGACTGGGGCTTATGGTAAAGATAAAAGAAAGCCGGAAGAAAGCTGGGTCAGGGAATGAGGATCATTTGCATAAGCAGTTGCATGACTTTTAAAGGACCGCAATAATAAGTTTTAGGACAGCGACATTGGAGTAGCGAGCTGAAGAGTTTTTGTGTGTTACTTCAGAGAACAGGGAGGGCATGACTTATTGCTGTTCTGCTGAAGCCTGTTCTAGCTTTAGAGATCGAGAGGGAAAGGAGGAGAGGCTTCTTAAGAGATAGGTCCCAGGATTGCAAGCAGGCAGTCCATGATGTATTATGGCAGTTTATTGCTAATGGCTCTATAAGTCCAGAGCAGTGCATTCTGTTTTCTCCTGAGGCTAAGTGAATTCCATCCCACAGAAGAATATAGGGTGCAGTAGGAGTGGACTAGAAGGTGTCGGAAATAAATCTAAGTGCCGGTGATAAAAGCAGGGCGTTGCAGGATTTTTCATAAAGAGGTTCTTTTTATGCAGTCACCTTTAAAAAAAAGCTGGGCCTTAGGGCCTTGGGACCCCAAGCCATGTGGTAGAATTTAGGGCTTATTTTGAAGCTAAAGAAGTCATATTTGAGACCTTCTACACCCCTTGCTCTAAGCAAAATTATCTGGCTGGCTGCAGGGTGAATACATATATGTATTCAGTACCAGAGGGCAGCAAGATGCCGCTACTGTAATGTACCTGAGGCATTGTCTCAGATATAGTATGTCACCCAGAAACTATGGGCTATGGTATGCTCTGTGGTGCACTTTGGTGGCTTATTTTAAGCCTATATAACTCATATCTGAGCTCCCTCTACCCCTTGCTGTAACCCCTAACTCAATATACCATTTAAGCAATAGAGTCAGTGCAACATGGCCTATAGCAAGGCTAGCAGGATGCAGGGATGTATCGGTAGGAGTATTGATAGCAGAAAAAGGAGATAATGCTTCCCCTACAGATCCCTGGTGTGGTCTCACCTAGAGTACTGTGCCCAGTTCTGGAGTCCTCACCTCAGAAAGAATAAGGATAAATTGGAGACAGTGCAGCACAGAGTAACTAAAATGATTCAGGGACAGCAGGGCAGATCTTATGAGGAGCGCCTCAAGGCACTAAATATGTACTGTTGGAGACAAGAAGGGAGAGGGAGATGTGATAGGGACCTTCAAGTTCCTTAAACAAATTAACAAAGTGAACTGCAGGGTACTATTTAGCCTGAGTACCAATTCATGGTCACATGGACACTAATGGAAATTAACAGAAGGTAGGTTCTGGAGAGATGTGAGGAAGTACTGCTTTACGGTAAGGATGGTGGAACTTTGGAAGAGTCTGTCAGCTGAATTGGTGGGTGCAAAACAGAGGATTCAAGCAGGGCTGGGACATAATGAAGGGAATAATGGTTACCGGGGCAACAGGAAGAAGGAGGAGAGACTAGAGAGAGGATGGGGAGGGTTAGTACCCTGGAGAAATGGTAGGTTCCAGGGATTATAGGGACTTGGGCAGACTGGATGGAACTCTGTCTTTTCTGCCATCATTGTCTGTGTTTCTATACCAAGCACCCTGCTTGAAAAAATATCTGTAACATAATTCTTAGTTCAGTATTGGGTACTACACTTGTTGCCCCACTTCATTCTCCAATGTGGTAGGCATGACAATGGGAGTGAGAGGAAAGGTAATTTGACAGTGGCAGGGATTCCCAGTGCAAAGTTACCATCTCCTAAATGCCCACCCACCACCCCACCATACTTCCAAAAGTATAGTGGGTATTATCATAACACTGAACTGTAGCAACAAATGTCATTCTCTTGACACATGAGATCATCTGGAGAAAATGCTTATCACAACGTATTTGTTTTAACCGCGTCTGGCACAGATAGCACAGACAAAAGTGGAACTGAATGTCAATAAAAATGGGACCACAGTGAAGACCTCTCTGAACAGCAAATCAGTGAGGTGGCAGTGTAGATCCCAGCCAGGCCCTTTGAAACGCTTGCATTGCCTTTCCACTGTGTACCTTTTTTTTTTTTTTTTTTGGGGTATTATTTCTCTCCTCCAGAGCTCCAGCTACGATCCCGCCCCTCCGTTGTTCCCCAGCGCCATCCCCAGACATCAGACCCCCTCCCTTGTGCACCTCGCGACTTACCTTCGCGGCCGGGTGGTGGAGAGCACTCGACCCACCCCAACGGATCCATGCCAGGGAGGCGCCTTTCCAGGAATGGCGCGGCTGGGAACAACCGTGCTGCCGGGCTCGCCGCTGTTTTCTTCCCCAAGTGGTCATGGCGCAATGACGCTTACGATTGCGATGTACGCCTCCTGCAAGGCTCCCCAATCAAGCCGCCTGCCATGACCCACCCCCCCAAGCTTGCAGCTACGTGCTGTCGACCCCCAGCCTCCGCTAGGGGTCAGGCAAGCCCAGGTCCGCCTAAATCCCCCGGAGATGGAGAGCAGTCCCTGGATGCTCAGTCCATCTCTCCCCGCCGACCCACGGCAACCCATGCCCGCTCTCGAACACGGGACGCCGTGTGGCGCGAGGTGTGGCGACCAGCGCCAACCTCAGCGCCACCGGCCGGCTCTGTGTACCTCTTTGCTTAATTTATGAAAAGTTAACAGGCATATGAAACATGACAACTTTGAATTTTGTATAGAGGAGGATTTAAGTAATCTATTTCTAAATCTTCAGCCCACCCACCTGAAAAGCTCCTTTGCCCAGTTCTGCACAGCCTATCCCTTGACATACAGTTAATAAGAGATACATCTTTGGCAATTATGGCCAGCAAAATGTATCTGCCAGTGACTGGTAATATTATAAGTCTAGGTCCTCTACTTTTTTTTTTTTTTTGGTGCTCCTGGAGGAGATGTCTCTGAGCCTGCTACCATGCTCCATTTTCCTTGAGAGCCAGCTGACAGTGTGAATTGTGGGCAGCAGCCATGCCGTATTCTGGTCACATTCATAATGCTGACATGAGCTGCAGTTGGCCAGCCAGCCATAGGGGACAGTGCTGAGAAAGACTCAAAAAGCTGCTCCAGTCATCTTACTGGCACTGAGGAAACTGATTAACAGCAGATGAGGAGGGGGACGATGCAGAAAGAAAGTGCTGGGGTTCATCATGTGCATAAGCACTCTGTGGCAGTTACAAAATAAACAGAAATATTGAAAAAATGTTACAAATAATGAAAAAAGGGGATTTCAAAGGGGGTTCTTTCGAACCATAAGAACCCCCTAGCAGCGGCTATGTAAAGGGAATCAAACTGAGAGGGCCATGCTAGCCATGCCCATACAAAAGTCGGCGAATCTTGAAGGGCATGAATGTAGATTGTACTAACCTCTTTTTCTCCTCCTGGGTTAAAAAATGCTTAATCCTAAAGCAAATCCTAAGTCTGTGTTTTACTCTTTTGAAATTTCTTCTATATGGACCTTGAATGACAGTTTAAAGTCTATCCAGACACCTAAGTATTTGATGGAGTCCACGTAATCCAGAGGCTCTCCTAACAGAGTGTCAATTTGAGGGCCACACCAAGGGTGTGGGTTTGGAGATATTTACTGATGGGACGAAAAGCATAGCCTTCGCTTTTTAGCATTTAGCAGGAGCTTTGAGTACAGAAGGCTCCTTTGTAGCATATTGAACTCAGTTTGAGGTTTACATACAAGCTGTAGGTTAGGCCTGGCTAGGTATACCACCGTATTATCTGCAAATAAGTGTATGTTTGCTGACTTGATTCGTCATTTAGGTTATTTATATAAATGGCAAATAGAAGTGGGCCAATGATAGACCCTTGGGGTACACCTCTTGATAAGGTTTGTATGTGGAGAGGTCACCTCCAACCTTGATCTGCTGAAATGGTCAGTGAGGTAGTTTGAAAACCATTTTGGTGCTAGATTATTAACACCAATATTCCTAGAGTGGCTAGGAGCAGGACGTGACCCACTGTATCAAAGGCCTTGCTGATGTCGAGAAACAGGACACATATAATTTCTACAGTATCCAGGATGCTCAATCGCTTGTGACCTTGGCAAGCAACAAGATAGTGCTGTGGTGGTTGAAAGCCAGACTGGGCTGGGTTTAGCAGGTCGGAGTCCTCTAAATACTGCCTAGTTGGGAATTTACCACCTTTTCAAGAAGCTTGGAAAGAATAGGGAGCAGGGGTATGGAAGGTAGTTGTTTAAATCGCTTGTGTTGCCTGATTTAAAAAGTGGAATAACTGCTGTTTTCCATATGGTAGGGAGGGAGCCCTCAGCAGAGGACATGTTAAAAGGTGAGCAATGGGGGGACAATACATAGTAGCTGATTTTAAGGTAGTATGGCTCGATTAGGTCTGCGCCTGCACTCTTCCTCGTGTCCAGATTAAGTATGAGATCTTCTACCTGCTTCACAGAGACTGGGCTAAATGAGAAGGCGTCACCTTAGGAAGATGAGGCTGAGTCTGGGCAATCTGGGCTTAGGTTACACAGTTGCACCCGGAGACTATTGGCCGATGAGGTGTCAAAGCTGGACCTGCTGTAGCAAAGTGGTCGTTAAAGAGATCAAGAACTTCCTGCTTGTCAGTAGTAGACGAGGCAGCAGATGAGATTTTAGGAGGACACGGCCATCTGAGTTGTGTCCTTGACTTGCTTTAGAGTTTCCAGAATGGAGATTTGCAAGTGGATGAGGATTCAAGTTTGAACGGTAATAGTTTGCTTTCTCAGCCCTAATTACCCTGGTATACCAGTTTCTGGCAGCTCTGAATGTGGCTCAGTCTGCCGGTGTTTGTTTTTTCTTGCCCTTTTCCACAGTGAGTCCCTGTGCAACAGCTTTGCCTTCAGACTAGTAGTGAACCATGGGCAAGATTTCTAGTGCGGGTTTTGACTAGTGGCGCATGTTTATTAATGGTGCCAAGGATGATATTATGGAAGGCTCATGACTTCAGCTGCTGAAGGGCCAGATAGGAATCCTGCCAGCTTGCATATTGAGGTCAGATAGAAGGCGTTCAGGCCAAGTTCCATCAGATTCACTTAAAAGTATATTTAGAGGAGGAAATGGTCTTTGGGGTGGTCCAAGACGGGCTGGTGACACGGAGATCACTGAAGTAGTTAAAGTATACGCCTGAGTGTGAATAAAGATGGGGTTTGTTGACCAAGAGGATGTCTGGTAAGGTAATATGGGAAGGATTGTGGAGTTGCTACAGCATGGTTATGTGGAGCGGCAGACCCATATGAAGGTCACACCGTCCTCCAAATGTAGGCAACCTGCAGCTACATACAGAGAGAAGTGGTGACAACAGCTATTGCATGCCAAAGGCATGTTCCATAGAAACATAGACATTGTTGGTAGATAAGTACCTCTTGGCCCACCTAGTCTGCCCAGTATTCCCTGCCTACTATGCCACCACAGACCCTACTTCAATCTCTGGTCGCTTCTCCCCATGTTTACTATCAAGGTCCCTTGTATCTCTCCCATGCATGCTTGAATCCTGTCACCATTTTGGCACCCACCACTTCCACTGGAAGGCTATTCCAGGTGTCCGCTCACCCTCTCCGTGATGAAGTACTTCCTCACATTTCCTCTGAGCCCCCACCCCAGCTTCATAACGTGACCCCTTGGTCTCGCGCTTTTTTATGGAAAATGCTACCTTCTTGTATCTTATAATGTATAGGTATTTGAATGTTTCTATCATATCCCTCTTTCCTCCTCGCCTCCAGAGAGTACATATTCAGTTCCTTGAGTCTCTCCTGGTAGGGCTTTTGATGCATGTCCTGCACCATTTTGTAGCCTCTCTTTGTACCGCCTCACCTTATCAGTGTCCTTGAGGGGAGCCTCAGAACTGTACACAGTACTCAGGTGGGTTTGCCAGTGATCTGTACAGGGTAATATTACCTCGCTCATCCTACTGGTGAATTATCTTCCTATGTACTCGAGCATCCTGCTAGCCTTCCCCACTGCCTTATTACACTGCTTGGATACCTTCAGGTCATCAGAAATGATTACCCTGGTCCCTTTCCTGTTTGGTGATTGCCAGTACTTCCTCTCAGTTGGTACATAGTCGCCAGGTAAGTGCATACTTTTGCACTTTTTTTGCATTGAAACATAGCTGCCAAACCCTTAACCATTCTTCCAGCTTTTTTCAAATCATCCTCATCTCCTCCCCGGTGTGTCGACTCTGTTGTAGATTTTGTGTCATCTGTGAACAGGCATACTTTCCTTCTGCAATGTTGCTGACAATGACATTGAAGAGGACTGGGCCTAGTACTGACCTCTGAGGCACCCGCTAGTCACCTTGCTTTCTCCAGAATGGACACCGCTTACCACCCCTCTGACTCCTGTAGCTTAACCAACTTCTTACCCAGTTTATAACTTTTGACCCACTCCCAAACAGGCCAGCCTGTTCACCAGTCTTCTTTCTTTTTTTTACTTTTATTTATTACAATTTTAAAAGACATCAGGTCAGTTACAGGTTCCAGTATTCTGGTATACAATTGAAATGCATCACAAGACATTTTGCTACAACATATAGTCAGGAATAATTTAAATTATATAAATTACTTAAACTGTGCTATTAAGCGGTTTGAGACCAGCAGAGAACTGTCAGTTAAATGTTCCCTGCCAATCAAGTCATGTGTTGTGAGATGCAGGGGAGGCTCTGAGTTCAATAATAGGGCCAAAATTTTAATCTTGGTTCTGGGAAAATCATATTCTTGATTTGTTTCAGTACCTATCGAGGAGTTTTAGGACTAAGGAGGAATTCTGGTAGAGTCCTGAATTTAATCTGCTGTTGACAAAGGATATGAAAAAGGGAATATAAGCTCTTCTCCTGTGCATTGTTGTAGGTGCATGATTGTTCTCTAGAAAATCCTTTCTGTGCCATAAGTCACCCTTCCCATAGACCGTGCCTTTTTAAATACGAGTTCTTTAGTGCTGTATCTCAAAAATGAATTATAATTGAGCGAGGCCTAGCATTTGATTGAAGGGGCTTTGGGCTGAGCGCCTATGTGTACGCTCTATTTCCAAGTCCAGCTGCGGATCCAGAGAGAGATGCAGAGATCACCCACTATGAATATCTGTAGATTTTGCCCTTTGCTATTCTTAGGTTTGCCATAGACCCAAAGATTTCGGCCGACGATGTTGATTCTCGGCATTCTCCTGCCTTTCCATGGTAAGATGGCAGAGGGTGGTGATCTGCTGTAACGTGGTGTGTAAATGAGTGACCGCTTTGCACTGCTCTTGCATAGTTTGTTCAAGCTCAGAAACTGTGGAAGTAGTTTCAGTAATTTCTTTTTCATAGTTTCTTGATTTTGTTTGAAAGATGAAAAGTCAGATTTCAGATCCATGATTTCGGCCAATATCTTATCTAGTTTCTGTCCATGCTTGCAGCCTTTTTATTTTTTTGAACGAGGATTTGTTTTGTATGTGAGGTTTCTGGCCTGTGTGTGGTCTCCTTCTGAAACTTCCCATCAGAGGGCTCGAATTCTGGTGTATTTGAAATATGTTGTTACCCTCTTGATCTGTTGCTTGCCATCAAGATTCTGCTTACTCCTTATGCGTTTTGTTGCGTTCTGTAGGCTAGATGAGGAGTTGTAGCTGGGGGAGTGAGGAGCTGGTCTGAAGCGCCATTAACTCGGGCTGCACGGAAGTCTGCTCACCAGTCTTCTGTGTGAAATGGTGACAAAGGCCTTACTGAAATCCAGGTAGGCCACATGTACCACTTCTCTCTGATCCACTACCCTGACACCCAGTCGAATAACTCGATCAGGTTTGTCTAGCAAGATCTCCCCTGTGAAACCATATTGCCTTGGATCCTGTAATCCACTGGTTACAAGGTGTTCCGCTATCCTTTCTTTCAGTAGTGTTTCCATGACTTTGCCCACTACTGAAATCAGGCTAACAGGACTGTAATTTCTGCCTCTCTCTGTTCCCACTTTTGTGAAGTGGGACCACACCTGCTCGCCTCTGGTCCCTCGGAACCTCCCTGTTTCTAATGATAAGTTGTTAGAGGTGCAGCCAGCACCCCTTTGAGCTCTGTCTGTATCCTGGGGTGCACCCATCAGCTCCCATTGCCTTGTCTACTTTTAATTGAGCTAGTACTTTGGGGACTTACCTCTATGAAAGGACTGGTGTCCACCTCCTCCCTACCATTTATGCCCTTATCCCTTATCTTTGGCCCGGCCACTCACTCTATCTTTCTGTAAATACTGAACAAAAGTATTTATTCAGTATGCTTGCCTTCTTTGTGTCTCCTTCTCGCAAACCCTTTCTTCCCCTTTTATCCTTAGTTCTCGATTTTCCCCCCAAGATCCTCTATCTTTGCCAGCACGCCCTGAGGCATTCTCCCATTTTCCACAAATCAGCCCTCCTGAAGTCCAGGACCTTTGTCTTAGTGCAGCTCGGTTCTGGCCAGACCTTATATTGAACCACACTCTCGGTGATCGCTGAACCTCAGGTTTTAACCCACCGTGATGTCAGCAACACTGTCTGTGTCTGTCAGTACCAGGTCCAGATTGTGCCCCTCCTCACGCATGAGCTTCCTAAATAGTTGCCTGAGGAACGCCTTGCAGGAGTTGTATACCATCTAAACCACAAATATATAACAGCGAATTCATTACAGCAATAATTTACAGAATTTGATATTGTCGCTTAACAGACCTGACTTAAATTTTGCTGTTTCACCAATATCTCCGAGTCAACTCAGACTCGAGATATTTATATATAAAAAAAAAAAAGGATGGGGTAGGGTGGGCATGCTGATAGCTGCAGGGCATCACCCCTGCAAAAAAACAGAAAAAAATTTCTTACAGGCAAAATTTCGGCTGTCGACATGGGGATGTCACTATGCCACATGTCGACAACACAGTTGTTGACATGGCTTGGTGGAACTGCTAGTCCAGGATATCCCTGCTTCTGACTGTTACTGCAGCTGGTAGGCTCCAGTCCACTTCTGGTAGATTAAAAGTCCCCACCAGCAGCACTCCTCCTTGTGTGCCATCTTTTGGATGGCTTCATCATTTCCTTATCCACCTCTACCACCTGTGCCGGAGGTCTGTAGATCATTCCTGAGTGGCCCTCTTACGTGTTTCAGGGGCTACCCACAGTACCTCAGCTCAGCCCTGTTTTCCTGTATTTCCGTGGCTTTTATTTTGTCCCCAACATAAAGAGCCACTCCTCCCTTTTTACCTACCCTGTCTTTTCTGAACAGAATGTACCCTGGTACGGCCACATCCCAATCCTGGTTGTCATTGCACCAGGACTTGATAATTGCAAACTTATCCACGCCTGCTTCTGCCATGGTGGCCTCTAGGTCTGCAATCTTGTTGCCTAAACTTTGAGCATTTACACATGGCTCTCCAGATTGTGTTGCCACCCCCCTTGTTTCCCATTTGCTTCCCCTTTGTTTCCGCCACCATCTATTTCATTATCGCTTCTTCCTTCTATCCCTGTATTCCTTTGTAATATGGTTCTTTTGGGGTTTCATCCTCAAGATTCTCTTGCTGACCTCATTTGCCTGTGGGAGGGCAGTTTGTCTCCTTCGCCTTTCTGCCTCACTCCTTGGCTAGTTTAAACAATAATAATCTTTATTTGTATCAAGCATGATTCAACATGTACCAAAGCTTTTTACAGAATTTAAAGCCTTAAAACTATAAATATTTAAAATCCAACATAAACAGCAGACTTCCTAAATTGTCAGGAAAGGCAAGCGAGAATAAGTATATTTTGAGTGCTGATTTAAGGCTCTCCACAGTCAGGCATCCCCTACCCGATGAGGTAGAGAATTCCACAGGATAGGAGTTGCAATGCAAAAGCTTGAGCTCCAGAGGTCTTCAGATGGACCTGGGAATCTCCAGCAGTCCATCAGTAGAGTGGAGCAGTGAGGGGGGGGCAATAGGGGTGCAGAAGCTCTTGCAGGTAACTCCAGTCCCTGTCCATGTAGGGCTTTCTAGGGTTAGCAAGCCAACCTTGAAGGTGATCCACCACTGAACTGGCAGCCAGTGCAGCACAGGTGTGACATGGCTAGAGCGAGAAAGCTTGGCTGAACAACCTGGTCACAAGCGTTTCCGCACCAGCTGCAAGTGGCTGATATCAATCCCCCAGTAGCCCTAGGTACAGGGCATTGCAGTAATCAAGGCGGAGGTCACCAAGGCGTGGATCATTGTCGGAAGGTCACCGGCAGAACTGGGGCTTAATCCGCTGGATATTCCTCAGATGGTAAATGAGGTCTTGACAACGGATGACACCTGAGATTTCAGAGTTAAACCCTCGCTGTACCAACACCCAGACTCCACACCTCGCTCAGAGGTCATCAGTTGGCTACCGCCAAGCAGAATCCCAGTGGCCTGCCCAGCTGAAACCTCTCTGACAACCCGGTCCACCACCAGAACTTCAGTTTTGTCAGGATTCAGCTTCAGCCAGTCAGTACTCATCCAGTCCTGGATCTCGGAGAGGTAGTTTTACACAGAGACCACATCATCCTGGTCAGGTACAAAGGACATGTATAGCTGAGTATCATCTTGAGAGGTTAGGTACTAAATCCCAACATTGGTAAATCCGACATCCATAATCCCGCCACCATTTGCCCGATATTCCTTTGCTCGACAGTGAAATTGCCCGACTTAAAAATCCTGACACACGCACCACATTTTCTTAGAGGCAGCTTACTGACACACTATAATCAGGGCTGTCCAACACGTGGCTCACTAGCAACATGTGGTTCAATGAGCCCATTTTGCGGTCGGAATGCATCACAAATTGTAGCCCCGCTGTAACTCTTAAGTCAGTGTTCATACCTAAATAAGTGATGATGGTTGTTGCCACTTCTTCATAAAAGCTGAATTAACTGCTGCCCGATATGTTTGTATAATGCCCCATTTTCCTCGCACTCGCTGAAGTGCAAACTACTAGTGACTGCCTGGTGACAAAACGCGATATTCCCCCCAAACCCTCGTCTTGCACCACAGTAGCTCTGTAGCCAGCTCCATAGTCCCAACCCCACCCTCCCACCCACGGAGCTCCACTTCCCCACAGCACCTCAAACCAGCAAAGAACTACGGACTCTTCGAGCAGCAATTGGGAACTTATCAAGTAAGTGTCACAGTACTGACATGAACCAAAATCTGTCTGGGAGGAATTTGTCTTCAGAAGGGCATTAAACAGAGAAGTAACATAGGCAGGGAGGAATTTGCTTCAAACCTTGAATTAATGCATTATAAAAAAAAAAAATGTTTTTGTGGCACCGAGTGAAGGGCTCGCTCGGCATGCTGGTGACCCGGGTTTGCTCCCTGAGTCTGGGTGTCAGGAGTAGAGTTCGCAGGGAGGGGTTCCATAGGCGTCCATTGGACTCCTTCCTCCGGGAGGTGGGCTCAGCCTGGAGAGACCTGCGGCGGATTGGTGAGTGTGCTTGGGGAGACATGCTGCCTCAACAATCCCCTGCATGTCCTCGCCCAGGACCCTCCACACTCTTGCAAGGCTGAGAACTGCAGTGGGCGGAGGCACAAGAACCAGGAAAATATCTCCACTGGCTCAGATGACGAGGCTTTAGGGCCTGTACCACCCAAAGCCCTGAGCTAGCCTGGATCCAGCCCCCGTGGCGCCTGAAAAGCTGTCTCGGCTGCAAGGTAATTTCCTCCGGAGAAGAGGGACCCACCGGTACAGGGATATGCTGGGACCACTGTCAGGTAGGCTGCTATAGGAGCTGGTGGAAGGTGGTAGGTGGTAGGGTGGTGGACAGGCACTGGCGCTCTGAAGGAGTGGCAGGTCGGGAGTGCAAAAAAAATGTTTTGCAAGTGACTGCCGCTTTTAATAATTACTGCTGCTAAATAAAAGTTCCTGTTGCCTTTGCTGATTACAGAGAACGAGGAACATGTCAGGATTTTAACTGTCTGGCAGTTTTAAAATTGGGCATTTGTACTTTTGGGGTTTCGTGACGGAATTATGAATGTTGGGATTATGTGTGTCGGGATTTCAGACGGATCCCCTGTGAGCAGTGAAAACTCAGACCGCATTACCTTCCAGTGTCTCCCAATGGCAGCATATACACTGCAAATAACTTAGGCAAAATCACAGAGCCCTGGGAACCCACGTGGCAGGGAGAGTGTGTCGGAGGAATAAATTCCCAACACTGCTCTCTGAAACCTACCAGTAAGGAAAGAATGAAACCTTCTGAGGACTGTCCACAGATTACCTGCAGGTGCTCTAGCAATACACCATGATTCACGGTGTCAGATGCCGTGGAGCGATCAAGGAGGATTAAGATGTTGGCTGTCACTTACCCACTCATAAGGGTCAGGTCCACTGAGCTCACATGCCCACCTCTAAGTGCAATCTGCAGACAGGAGGGGGAAAACAGGGATACCCTTTCTCGTCCTCTAGAATGCTCACCGAGGTCATGACTGACACCCACCACAAGGCCCCAGGGCTCCCTCTTTACTCTAGATAAGGGTATAATACCAGTCTCGAGTCTTGTAGCCAAATGAGAACTGTTTCTTGGTTGTCACACAAGGGCAGAAGATCCAGGTGTTATTGTAACACTGATTTTGTCTTCTTCCACGGGCATGCGGTAACCTGGTTCAAATCTCCACAAACTCTTCATTGAGTCTTTCATATTCTCCCTATCTTTACCCAGATTTCCCGGTACAGACCTTTGTTCGATTAGTAGCTTATGGTAACACCCTCAGCAATAACAGTTTAGTCCCAGATTATTACTAAATGTCTCACAACCACACACACCATGAAAAATCTCACCAGGCAGGTTTCTAAAAGCAAATGTTTTTACTAAAATAATTAATGATCGACAGATATAACTAACATACTAAATAGTCAGAAGATTAGGCCCTATGGTCTGTTGAGTCTGCTCGGATTCAGTGCCTACTCAGGGCGCTGTTATAGCCCACCCACCTCCCTACAAGATCCCTTACTCCAACCCCCAGCAGGACTCTAGAATGTACTGTCCCCCTGTACCTATCCCAACCCTTCTTGAACCACTCCACAGTTGTAACAGCCACCAGGTCCTTGGGCAGAGCATTCCAGGGCTCCACCACCTCTCAATGAAGTAGCTTCCTTGTTTCCACCCTTAGCCTCCCCCAACCAGCCTCAATGACTGTAGAAACATAGAAATATAGAATTTGACAGCAGATAAGGACCGCTTGGCCCACCCAGTCTGCCCATTTCCTACCTAATGGATCAGCTGCAGATCCTGGTGGTTCTTTCCTCCCTCAGCTGAAGCACCTCCCTAGGTTTACCCTATTTGTTCCCTTGAGATATTTGAAGACCTCGATCATATCCCTCTGTTCCTCCTCTCCTCCAACAAGTACAGGTTGAGCTCCTCCAGTCTCTCCCAATAGGCCTTTTCCCCTAGACCCAATATCATCCTGGTCACTCTCCTCTGTACTCTCCAGAAGAGCAATATCCCTCTTTAAGTAAGGATGCCAAAACTGCACCCAGTATTCAACGTGCGGTCTAACCAGGTAATTATACAGCGGAAGGAGCACCTCTGTGCTCCTTGAGGGTATCCCCTGACTATGCACCCCAGCATTGTATTTGCTTGGGTTGCAGCCCTTTGCGCTGCTCAGAGTTATTCATTTTGGCATCTACTACCACCCCAAGGTCCTTCTCCGCCCCCAAGCCTGCAATGCCCCCCAAGGTGTATACATGAGCTGGGTTTGTGGTGTCCAGGTGAAACACCCTGCATTTCCCAGTGTTGAACTTAGTTTCCGGCACGTGACCACCTCCCCAGAGTCTCCAGATCTTCCTGGAGAGCCTACTTTCCTCCTTCCCATCCACCACTGCCCACAGCTTCAAGTCATCTGCAAAGAGGTTCATCCCGCTCCTGATATCGCTCTGATGGCCGAGATATAGAGTTAAACAGGAGGGCCCTGCACCAATCCTTGTGGAACCCACTAATGACTCTCCTGGAGGATGACACCCCAACCATCTTCTCTCTGTACACGCCCCGCTAGCCAGTTTCCTATCACGTGACAATCTGTTCCCCGCCCCTATGTCCAACTTCTATAGCAGCCGGGATGTGGCACCGGAGTCAAACACCCTGCTGAAGTCTAAGCAGACATCCATTGTTCTGCCCTGATCCAGCTCTCATCACCCCCTTCATAGGACTCCACCAGGTTGGTCTGACACGATCTGCCCTTAACAAAGCCGTGTTGGTGGTAATCTAGATGGCCCTTGCTTCAGAACCCTCTCAGCCTCTCTTTCAAAATGACCTCCATCACCTTGCCCACTACTGATGTCAAGCTAACTGGCCTATGGTTTCCTGGCTCCTATCGGCAGCCATCCTTGTGTATTGGCATGATATGGGCCATCCTCCAGTCTTGAGGCACTCACCCTGTCTGAAGGAGGAGTTAAAGGTCCTCCAAGGTTGCGGCCAGGGTATCAGCCAGTTTCTTAAGCACCCTGGGATGGATCCTGTCTGGGCCCGCTTATTCTGCTCATAGGGCCTTGGTTTCCCACCCTCCCAATAGGGAACACATCCATTGTCCTCCCTTCATCTGCCGGTCCCCATCCTCCCTTGCCGTGTCACCCCCCATCCTTCTTGGTGAAGACTGAGGCAAAAAGTAATTTAGTACCTCTGCCTGCTCCCTGCCTCCTCCATCCACCCACCCCTGTCCACAATCTACTAATCTGCCCCTTCTCTTTTATTCTTTCTCTGATATACCTGAAAAAACATTCCCCCCCTTCTAATTCCTGTGTAGTCTCAAGCTTCGCCCCTTGGCGACCTCAGCACCCTGGTGAACCTCCTGGCTATCATATCATACTCCTCTTGGATATAGCCCCCAAGACTATTTGTATCTGCTGTAAGCAGCCTTTTTCCCTCACTGCATCCTGCACCTCCCTTGTCCACCAGCTCAGCCTCTTAGCTTTTCTCCACTTGCATCTCTTCCTCATGCAGGCCTTAGTAGCCTCCAGGAGTCCCTTTAGTAATTTCCCACCAGAGCCTCAGTGCCCATACCTGGTCTGATCTCATCTAGGTAGCCCCTAAGGATCCACTCCATCCCCTGAAGTCAGCACTTCTAAAATCAACCCCTGACATTTTTATGTGATCTTAACCCCACCAGGTCAAGGGAGAACCAGACCGTGCGTGCTGACTTCCTGCCAGTGGGTCCCCAACAGCTAGGTCCCTGATGAGCTCACCGCCTGACAGGACAACATCCAGGACGCGCCTCCTCATTGATCCGTCACCAGCTGGGCAAGAAATGCATCCTGAAGACGCCCAGCAGGCACTTCTCCCTGCCCCATGAGGATGCCTTAGTTCCCCAATCTGCGCCTGGCATATTAAGGTCCCCAGCACCACAGTTCTGCCCTATCCCCACCACAGTGATCCCTAAGGTTTGCCACCAGAACTTCCTCCTGTACCTCCTCCCCCAGTCCTGGTGGTCTATATACTACCCCATTTTCACCTGCTTACCCTCTGTAGCCCGTGGATGACCCATAAAGCTTCCACCTGATCCCCTGCTTCCTCAACCTTGCTTATCCCTATGCCTTCCTGATGATAAATATTAACCCCCTCCTTCCTTCTACCCTATCCCTCTGCACGTGTGTATCCTGGTAGATTTAGGTCCCAGTCATGTCTGAAAGTGGCCCAAGTCTCAGTGACAGCCGCCACATCCACCTCACCTCCACTCACAGTGCCTGAAGCTCCGCATCTTGTTCCCATGATCCTGGTGTTAATCAGACTGTGACCGCAGCTCCTGGCACTTTGAGGACTGACCTTTCTTAAATCTGTTGCAACAGTTCTTCTGTTTCTAAACCTAATCTATCCTTTACTATTTCTAGTCCATAAGGTTGGCCACCTGTGGGCACCCCTTCTCCCTCTCAACTATGCTATAGTGTCCTCTTTAATTTTCCTTTTCCTCTCAGGTCCTCGTTACAGGAGGTTATTGTGGTGGTTTCCAGTATATTTAAAAAGGTTGCTTTTATTATTGTTGGATTTAGTATGTAATAGCACTATGTTATAAAAATACCTTAACGATATACCTTATGTTTATGAAACCTGTAAATGTTTAAAATACCACGGCACTAGGTGTTTTTGATAATGGTAAAAAGTATTAGGTGACTATTATAGAAATTAAGCTAGTTGTGCTATTTAAAATGCATGTCAATTGTTGCAAACTTAAGCCAGAAATGTCATGCTGATTTGCATATATCCCATGATGCACTGCATTATGGAAGTATGTATGATGTTGTATTTCTTTTAAACTTCATTTGTTGCCAATGCCGCTTGGGTAACCCTTCTTTCAGTGATTCTGCATTGAGGTTCTTTGTTTATAGCTTGTTTTTCTTTTGAGCCCCCAGTACATTGCAAATGGTGCTTGCATAGGGGTGGTCGCTACATCTCAACTAGTGAATTGGATCAGAGATCAATGTCAGTAGGTGCTGGCTAATGCAGAGAAAAGACATTCATAGTCTGTTGCTGCAAACTGATGTACTGAAGAAGAAATATGCCATTGCAGAAGATTATTTCTTGTATGTTGAATAAACATCACACAGAGATTGTGTGTTGAACCTGAAGTTGGTGTCTGGTCCATCTGTTATCCCACAACCTCCACAAGGACCACCTCCAACGTGCCCACCTAACCCCTTCCCTGCCCTGGGCTCCTGGTCTCTACCCAAGGACTCCCTCCCCTGCTGGTGGGAGAAGGCCATGTCCATCCTGGCTTGTTCTGCCACGGAGTCCCTCCTTCCCGCCTCACAAGTTTAAACCCCACCTGGAGTGGATGAATTCTGCCAGTCTAAACTGCAAGACCTCTCTGCCATCTGAGCTAAGGTGGAGCCTGTCCTTCGTGCAGTTCCTTGTCCTCCCAGGTTGCACCCCAGTCCCCCATCCACCCATACCCCTGGTCTCGCACCATTCACCAAGCCATACATTTACTTCCCTAATTTTTGCTTATTCTCCACACTATCCCTAGGCACTGGTAGTATCTCAAAAGGAGACCGGAGCACCCCACGCCCTGACAGACCCTGGCTAGCTTCCTAAACCTAGCCTGAATTTCCAGCACATTGTTCCCTCATATCGCTTGTACCTAGATGCACTAATATATCAGGGGTCCCACCGCTGCACTTCGCCAGAGCATAGACCAGATGTTTGGCCTGGTGCACCTTCAAGGTAGATATACTCTTGGTCCTAACACCACAGGAAGTCTCCTCTCTCCCTCTCCCCGCCCTCCCACTTGACCTCCAATCATGGAGTCACCCAAGAGAAGCACTTTTACTGCCTCCTTTTCCTAGGCCTGCTAGCCATCCCATTTGTCCCCATCCCTCTATGTTACCTTGTACGTCCCCCCATGTCAGTTTCCGTCCTGTCCCTTCTGCTCCAGCCCTTATTCCTCGCTCTGCGTTACTCCCCGGCCTCTTTCCTTCCTGCTACGGCATGCTGGTCCATCCTCGCATTTCCCCTGGGAACCCGGGCCCCACTGTCTAGAGCTCTTTCTCCTCACAGACCTGTGCACCTCAACCACTTTCCTTCCCCCCACTGTACCCATGTCCATCCCCAGATCTCCCCAGGACAAGGCCCCCCCCAGTTCTTCCTCCTCACAGCCCTATCCACCTCGACCACTTTCTCTTCCCATTCTGTACCCGGTCCATCCCATATCCCTCCTGGGGTAAGGGCCCCCTCTGCCCCCAGCTGCTCTTCCTTGTCATACCTGTCCTCCACAACCCCTTCCCTTCCCCTGCTGCACCCAGACCTATCTCTGTATTCTACCCAGGGACAAGGGACCCTCTGCCCTACCAGCAAATGCATTTGCTCCCCCCTCCTCCGTATTTCTCTTCCCATTCTTGATACAAACTTAACCCTTGTATTTACTCACGCCCCTTACTAGGTCCCTCACTCCCCAGGGCCACCCCACCCAAGCTTCCCATTCCTTACCATCCCTCCCTTCCCTCAGTATCCTGCTTCCCATCCTTCCTGCTGGTACTTGTACATCCTCCATATCCCCCAAGACTCTATGTCGGGAGTATCTCCTCTTCCTCCCATGTTTGCTGAGCCTACTGCCTCCCTCCCACTTACCTGCCTCCAGAGGAGCCTCCTCCATCCCAGATTCCTCCCCATCGCTTGACTTCACCAGGGTGGAATCTGTTGCTGTGCTCTGTGCCCACTGTCCTGGCTCCCCTGCTGTCTCACACGTCCTCTCAGTTCTCTTGTGCTCATACACTGGCCCTCTTCTCCCAGCCTCTGCCAGGCCCTAATCTGCTCCTTATTTCTCCTAACCTCATGTCAGACCCCTGATCTTTTTTTGTTTGTTTAGGGCCAACCCAACCCATGCCCCTAGTAATCCTCTCCTCCCTAGGGTCCACTCCAACACCTCCCTTTATGGTAGCGGGTCCCATGCTCGTGTCATCCTTCTCCAGTCTGTTCCCTCCCATTTTGGGTGCCTCACCTGGACCCACTACTATACTACCATTTTCCCCAACCTACCCCCACCACAGAGCCACTTTCCATTTCACCCTCCTCCCTACCCAGCAACTATCTTAGCCACTTGACCTCCTCCTTGAGATGTGCCAATCTGGCACACCATACAACCCCCCATACTTTAGGCCAGGGCTAGCACCATGGCTGACCCACACCCTGCACATCCCCACTACCCTTCCAAAGATCCTGCCCTTGTGTTCTGTGAACCCTGCCCCACATCCCTCCAGGTCTACTGCCCTCCCCATTTGTCCTAGCTGTGCCAGAGCATGTTGGACCCTTGCACCAGTGCATGTAAGGCCAGTTACCACATAAAGACTACCCTTTTAGACATGTTAGAAAAACAGCAAAGCACAGATACAGGACCTAAAATAAAATAACTACCCCTACATGACTGCACCAGTCTTGCAGCCCAACCTCAGAGTTCACTCCCCAATTCTTAGCCACAACCCCTTTTAGCTAGTTCCTCCTCTACAAGCATTTAATAGAGGTCGGGGCGGGAGGAAGGGTGGACACAAACACCAATCACTATAGCTCCTCCTGGAAGTTCTCCTTGCCAGTATGCCAAAAAGCCAGTACCAGTGCTCGATTTCTCTTGCTCTGCCAGAAAAGATGCTCTGCTCTTGCTGGCCCTGGCCCGTTCCCTTTGCGGCTGGAAGGATCCTCTGACTTGCAACCCTGGCCCGCTTCTAGCGGCTGGGAAGGTAATTTTGCAGCTCCTAGAGCTGCCACTGATCCCTGACTTGCAGTCCTGATCTGCTTCCTAATGGCCAGGAGACTCCTTTTCTGCCCGAGCCGCGCTGATCACCCAACTTGCTGACCGGCGCTTTTAAAGCCTGAGCGCATTTAAGCTATGCGCCTGGCCCTGATTGAATGCCAGTCCTCACCGCTGATTGCTCACCATAGCACCCTTTCCTGCGATATTATTGGTCACCTTCAACCCCGGCGGACAAACACCAGTCACTACAGCTCCTTTTGGAAGTTCTCCTTGCCGGTATGCCAAAAAGCCAGCTCTGGTGTTTGATTTCTCCTGCTCCACCGGAAAAGATGCTCCTGCTCTTGCCGGCTCTGGCCTGCTCCCTTGTGGCTAGTAAGGATCCTCCGACTTGCAGCCCTGGCCCGCTTCCTAGTGGCCAGAAGGTCACCTTTGTGTCCCTGAGAGCTGCCGCTGATCCCCAACTTGCAGCCCTTACCCGCTTCCTAGCGCTGAGTGGGTCTCCTTTTCTGCCTGAGAGCAGTCGCTGATCGCCTGACTTGGTGACCATTGGCTAGCTGACTGGAAGATAACTAAAAGATTTAGAAAATTTTGGTCACAGAATAACAAAAAATAAAAGTGGAAAATATACATGAAAAATGCACTATAACTGTTATCTGAAGTTCTACCTTGTGTTTGTAGTAAATTGTAGTCTGGAAGAATAAGTGAAGTCTGAAAATCCTTTCTTCCTTTTCAGCCACTGGCAGTCGTGTCTGTGTCTTGTCAGGAAAGTGTCCAAAGTGCATTGCAATGAACTTCTGTTTACAGGGGTAATTATAGTCCCTCTGGCAGTCTGTAAAAGTGCTGGTCTGGTCCTAACTTTTAGGCCAGTAGATGTCACTCTGCTCTTTCCAGATTTTAAGGAATTATCATTTATTTCCTTATTTGGGTCCTCATATCATCACTTCCTGGCACTACTAACAAAATGTAATTGGACTATAGTAACCTTGCTGACACCGCCTTTCTAAAACCATTTCTCCTTTTGATTTTAAAGGTTTACATCAGGGGAGATAGCTTTTCTCATCCTTAGACTTTATCATACCAATTAGCTAACCAGGGACTTCCATCCCTTTGAAAATATAATTTTCAGCTTCCTTGCTAGTAGCTGTTTTCTGGGTCACATGGATATGTCGATATTTTGCATGACCTTTTCTCATTTCCTGTGATCTTTCAGTAAAATGGTGTAATCCTTAAAAAAAAAAACACACATGAGCATCTTTTGTGGCATTTAACATACACAAAATCACATAAAAATATAACAGAAATATATCTGCAAATTATTACTGAAGTTGGCTAGCTTGCAGCATTTCCTCCCTCCTTAGACTGAATTTGTGGGAACACACCCCTACTGTATGGTAAGTTTTCACAAATTTGTTACTGTTCTAAGTGGTGAGATAGGCTATCTGCCTTGGCCTTGGTCGATCCAGCCTTGTGGGTGATTGTCATGTCATAGGCCTGTAGGCCAATACTCCACCTTATGAGACGCACCATATGTTTTACCTATCTGATTTAGCCACACCAGGGGTTATGATCGGTCTGTACCTTGAAGTGCCTCCAATACAGATACGGGCTCTAATTTCTTCAGGGCCTATACCAGTGCAAGGCACTCTTTTCCACCATGGAGTATGCCTGCTCCTGGGGAAGTAACATTTGCTCAGTTATACAATTGGGTGGTCTTTTCCTGATAATATGTCTGACTGAAGACTGCTCCAATCCCACATCTGAGGCATCTGTCTGGACTACAGATTGCTTAGAGTAATCTGACTGGTCAACACAGGGTACTGCACAGTGCCTCCTTTAGCTGTGCGAACGCTGCTCACAGTCTGGCTTCCGGTCTACCTTTTGGGGTCTCTCTCTTCAGCAGGTCAGATAGGGAGCTGCTATGGTACTGTAATTTGGAACAAACTTTCAGTAGTACCCTCTCTGGTCTCTAGGAAGCTCTAACCTGCTTCTGTGTTTCAGGCATAGGCCATGCCTCTATTGCCTCAGTCTGCTTGATTAGGAGAAGCTGCCACGCCCACCCATGGCCCAGGTATGCCACCTCCTCCTTAGCCACCCAGCACTTTTCAGTCTTTACAGTGAGCCCTGCCCCTTTATCCTGCCCAACACTTCCTTCAGGTAGGAGAGTGTTCCTTCCAGCTGGCACTGAAGGTGGCAGTATCATCCAGATAAGCCACTGAGTACTCTTCAGTACCATGTATAGGGGTGTCACTGTAATAAAATGTTGAGGATGTAATTACCTTGATGAGATTATCACCATAATTTTCCCACTTGTGCAGCAATGTTAGAAACAATATTTAAATTAAAATGTATTTACAGTACATAATTCACATATTTGAGACTTTTTCAAGCAATGCTATGTATTTATGCACAATTATATTGTAATCTTGGGCCCGGATATTCAAAGGTTGCACCAGCGAACTCTCGCTATGCGCCAGGTGAATTGAAAGGCTGCCAGGCGCCAGCAACCTGATGTACTGGGGCGTAATGTAGTAGTATGCGGCGCAGATGCAGGAGGCGGCCCATGCATATGCTGCAGTGCGGCACATCCAGTATTCAGCCTGGGATATGTGAAGAAGATATGGTGGCTAGCCCTGCAGTGCGCCATAGGAGGGCTCAAAGTTGAGCTGTGGAAGAGTGGGAACAAGTCCCGCCACCCATAGGCGGACTGCTATATTGCAGGTGAACACAGTAGTTACTAGTTGTGGTTGGCCACCTGGCCACCCAGAACACCATCCACAAGTGCACATACCCTGGTAGTTTAGTGGCAGCCCACCAGTCCCCGATTCCCCAATGAATATAATACATGTCCACCCCTGGTGGTCCAGTGGACCCACTCCCACCTGGGGCCCCAATTCTCGATATATGTATGTATGACCATCCCTGGTAATCTAGTGGAAACCCCCGCCGTCTGCCATGATCGCGGTAAATCTCCATAGATCAATACCTGGTGATCCAGTGTACACTCCCACCCTGCCACCCACACACAACCCCATGCCCACCCTGTTCCTCTCGCATCGGGCGGGTGGCAGCATCCTGCCCGTGATACTGCCTGGCCACCCGCCAAATGACACGTACAGTGGGACTAGAAGCCCATTGGTCCCCAGTGTGGACCAATGGGCTTGCAGGAATACTGTACTAGACAGTCCCAAATATGTGAATAAGAATTGATAGAGTGCCAACAATGCTCCAGATAATGTTGGCAGGTAGGAGTAATTGACTCACCAGTTTTAAAATATAGTGAGTAAAACAAAATTGGGATGCATAGGAATGCTGTAAATCTGGAAGAACTGCTCCTTTTAAATCACCAGTTATGTTACTTGAGCACTATTCTTGGAGTGTATATATTTAAAAATGCTGGGTGAGTACTGGTACTCATTAAAACATTTTCTGAAGAGTATTTCTTAAAATCAGGTGAGTAAAACAGGTCAGTACTCCTTATCTGGGCCCTGTACACAGCACATGTGCTATACACACAGGCCGAGATATTCAGACTGCAGCAGGCTGGGGTGCAAACCTGGGCACAGTGCAACTGGGATGCGCCAGGGAGTGACCTGAGGCGAGTATTCAGTGGTGCTGTGCCATGGCTCAGCATCGTTGAATATGGCACGGTGGCTGCCCGCATTGTGCAGTGACACCAAGGCGCCATGCAAGGGTAAGCTTAGGAGCAGGGGATACAACACGCAAGCGCGGATGCGCTTAGATGCAGGAACCGTGATATTCAATAGTGGGTATGCAAATGGGACAATTATGCATGCAAGCAAATGATGCCATTTGCATGTCATTATGGCTCCAATCTGATGTAGGTGCCATCCCTCGGCGATTTGAACCTGGCACCCTGCCAGGCTGCAGCCGCCGGGACCAACGCCCCTGCCCTCGATGCCCCCAATGCCCGATGGCGGGCTTTGTACATCTTCATAATATCCCAGGTATGGTGGTCCAGTGGACTGCCTCCAGCCTGATCGCGGGCTTAGTCGAGATAAATCTTCCTGGTGTTCCAGTGGACCGATCCCAGCCCGATCGCTGGCTTAGCTGAATAAATCTCCTGGTGGTCCAGCGGTCCCCCTCCCCTTCCCACTTGCCCTCCAGACCCACTACTCGCTCCCCGGTCAGTGGCGGCGGCAGCTCCCACCTGCAAGCCACCTGCTGCCCGCACGACTGACAGCATAGTACGGCTGTCGCCCATTGGTCCACGCGTGGCCAGTGGGCAGACGATCGGATACACAGTCCCGATATGTGAATGGATTCCAGACTGCAGCAGGCTGGGGTGCAAACCTGGGCACAGTGCAACTGGGATGCGCCAGAGAGTGACTCTGGCGATATTCAGTGGTGCTGTGCTATGGCTCAGCACCATTGAATATGGCACTGTAGATTCCATTCACATATCGGACTGTGTAGTACGGTCCGGTGTTCAGACGCCTATTGGCTCACGCCAGGACCATCGGCGACAGCCGCATTGCACGCCTGTCAGTCGGGCGGCGCGGCGGCGGTAGAGTGCCACCCGACACTGACGTGGGGGGCCTGAGTGTGCGGGTGGGAGGGGGTAGCCGCTGGACCACGAGGGAGATTTATTTCAACTAAGCCCGCGATTGGCTTGGATCGGGTCACTGGACCACCAGGGATTAATTTTAGTACAAAGCCGCAATCGGCCTGGACTTGGTCCACTGGATCATCAGGGAATGGAACTATATCATAAAGCCCGCGATCAGGCGTGGAGGGAGGGCCGACACCCCTGCCGACTCAAGAGGTCGGGCGGCTACTCATAGCAGGCGCTGCCGCTTGCACCCAGCAAACGGCGCCAGCCTGAGGATGTCCCCACTTGTTCCTCCTTTTCGGGCACAACTTTGCACCCCCTGTGCGTGTAAGGCGGCTTGTGCCTGCACATGTGCCTGCACATGCGCCCGCACATCCCGGCTGAATATCGGATATGCTGCATATGCATGGGCATGTCCCCTGCACTTGCGCTGAGCATTACTGGTGCACCTCGCGATCAGGATTTGCGTGGCACACTTTCCTTTTGAATATCATGCTAGGACATCAGTGGTTGCGATATGGCGAACCCCTATAAATATCCCAGCCACAGAGTACAATACATTTAAATGTAAGTGAGCAAATATTTACTTGCTTGTTTAAAGAGCACCTTCCCAGATTTTTCTCCTTGCCTGCAAAATCATCAGGAGACTCTTTACCTGACTGGGAGTTCCTCTGTAGTAGTTGAAAATGTTCTCTTTAGCCCCTAAGGAAGGGAAGGATTGAATTTGCCCCAGAGGGGATTATTCACTCGATCCCTTCCACTTCCTGATCGCTGACACCATCCCCGCTCTTCCTTGTTTTTGTGAGGTCATTATATGCCTAGTGCAGGATGTGTTCCATGCAACTCTATGGGTAGCATTTTAAAACTTATTTTTATGATTTTAACCCAACTTGTAGAACAAACGAGTCCGTATTCAAGTAACACGAGCCTTGTTACTTTTGTTAGATCAGGGGTGGAACCTTGGATGTAGCCTGCCTAGATTCAGTGAGGCCTCCAACATCATTCCACATAGGAGACTCATAAACAAGCTGGGCAGCCTGGGAGGGGTCCAAAGTAGTAAACTGGGTAAGAAGTTGCTTGGGGATAGAGGACAGGAGTGGTGGTAAACATGCTCACCCGGAGGAAGAGAGGGTAACCAGTGGGTGTCATAAGGATCAGTACTAGGACTGGTCCTCTTTTAATGTCTTTATTAGCAGCATTGCAGAGGGGCTAGAAGAGAAGGTCAGCCTTTTGCAGATGACATAAAGATCTGCAGTAGGGGTAGACACCCAGGGAGGTGTGTGTGTGTGTGTGTGTGTGTGTGTGTGTGAAAAATGAACAGAGATTGAAGAAAGCTTGAGGAGTGGTTAGAAGTGTGGCAACTAAGATTATATGCTAAAAGTGCAAAATCATACACTTGGGGCAAAGAACCCAGGGCGGAGTACAAGATAGGGGGTGGTACTGATGACCACCAAGCAAGAAAGAGCCCTGGGTAATCGATCTGACAACCTAAAGGTGGTCAAACAGTGACAAGGCAGTGGGGAGAGCTAGTGGGATACTAGGGTAGGAGGGGTATCACCAGCAGAAGGAGGGAGGTGGTGATACCACAGTATAAATCATTAGTGAGAACTTTTCTAGACTTCAGCAAGGCATTTGACTCTGTTCCTCACAAGGGCATGTTGGATAAGCTGGGAGAAATGGGGTGGGAAACCAGATGATCAGATGGATAGACAGTTGTCTCCAGGATCGGTCCCAGAGGGTCGAAGTTGGCGGGATAGTCTCATCCCCAAGGAGGGTCATTAGTGGGTCCCACAGGATCAGTCCTGGGCCCTCCTGTTCAACTCCTACATCTCTGACATAAGGACAGGTATCAGGAGTGAGATGAGTCTCTTGCAGATGACTCAAAACTGGGGAGGTGGCGGATGGGGAGGGGGGGGGTGGCCTACAGGGGACCTGGAGGCTCTGGAAAGATGGTCTAGAAAGTGAAGCTGAGGTTCAATGCAGGGAATGCAAGGTACTCCACCTGGGGCTAGGAACCTGGGCCAAGTATACACCCTGGGGGATGCTACAAGTCTGGATGGCTGAGAGGGACCTGGGGTGGTGGTGATGTCAAGATGAACAACTCGGAGACTTGCAGGAGGGCAGCAGCCAAGGCCAGCAGGATGCTGGGATGCATCGCTAGGGATCACCTCAGAGGGAGGAGTGATACTCCCTTTGTATAACTGCTTGGTGAGGCCACACCTCCAGTACTGCATGCAGTTTTGGAGGCCACACTTAAAGAGGGACATTAAACTCCTGGAGAGGGTCCAGAGGAGGCAACCAAATGATTTGGGGCTTGGGGACAGGACCTATGGGAGAGGCTCAAGAGCTAAATATGTACACGTTGGAAGAGAGAAGGGACCGGGGACATGATAGAGGTCTCAGGTACATGAAGGGGGTAAATGGGGAGGAGCAGTCAGGGTGCTTCAAGGAAGGAGGAGGGGCAACTAGAGGGCATGGGTGGAAGCTGGAGGGGAAGATTCAGGGAGAAAGGAGGAGGTGCTAATTCACTGAGAGGGTGGTGGAGCCATGGAATGCGCTGCCCAGGGGCTGGTGGAGGCAGAGACGGTGGAGGGGTTCAAGAGGGTGGGACAGGTACTGGGAAGGGTTCTGGAAGCAAAATCCAGTGCAGCGAGAATATCCGGAACTAGGAAGGGAGAAGCCAGAGAAGGCTAGATAAGGTCAGCTCCCAGGGTGGGGCTTAATCAAACGAGCAGACACATAAAGACCATTAGGCCTATTCTAGAGGACTGTGTCCAGTTCTGGAGACCACTTCTCCAGAAGGACATAGACAGAGTAGAGGCAGTCCAGAGGAGGGTAACTAAAATGGTGCAGGGCCTACCTCAAAAGCCCTAAGTGAGGAGAGGCTAAAGGACCTCAATTCTGTACACCCTGGAGAAAGGGAGGGGAGAGAGACTTTAGGCACCTCACAGATATAAATAGGTACAAGAGGGAAGCATTTTCAGAAAAAATATGCTCAAGAAAAGGGGTCATGCTGTGATGCTGGAGGTGGGTAGATTTAGGGAAAATGTGAGGAAGTACTTCTTCACAGAAAGAGTGGTAGGTACCTGGAAAAGTCTCCCAGTGGAGGTGGTTGGGGCAAAACTGCAACTGGATTCAAGAACACATAGGAGAGGCATATGGGACCTTATTGGTTAGAAAAGGTAGGGTAAAGCTGGAGGCCAAGTAGGGACTGTGGTATTACAGTAGGTAGGATATGGGCAGACTGGATGGCTAAGTGGTCCTGATCTCCATCATTTTCTGTGTTTCTGTATAAGTAATTTGATGCACATACCCCTCCCCCATTTCTTTTTCCCATCCTTGGGCTGGCACACTGTGAGTGTGTGACATAAAGATATTGCCCATACTGGCCCCTCAGAAGACTGTTATTGCTGCATCATCCAGCCTCTGCTAGATGGCAATCAAGCAGCGGCTTGCGCTGTTCCTCCTCCTTCTTCTCAAAGAAGGAGAGCCATCAATGGATGCTCAGTCCTCCTTCATGCAGTCAGCCCTCCAGCGACCCAGGCCTATTACTAACATACTAAAATGCCAGCAGAATAGGCCTAACAGTCTTTCGTGTCTGCTCATTTGGTCAGCCCCACCCTGGGTGCTGACCTTGCTGCCTCGCCTTCTCTGGCTTCTCCTTTCCCGGTTCCGGATTTTCTTGCTGCATTGGATTTGCTTCCGAACCCTTCCCTGTACCTATCCCACCCCTCTTGAACCCCTCCACCGCCTCTGCCTCCACTAGCCCCCTAGGCAGCGATTCCATGGCTCCACCACCCTCTCAGTGAAGTAGCACCTCCTCCTTCTCCCCTGAATCTTCCCCTCCAGCTTCCACCCATGCCCCTAGTGGCCCCTCCTCCTTCCTTCAAGCACCCTGACTGTTCCTCCCTATTTACCCTTTTCATGTACCTGAAGACCCTATCATGTCCCCCGTCCCTCTCTCTTCCAATGTGTACGTATTTAGCTCTTCGAGCCTCCTCTATTCCTGAACCTGGTTTACCAGCATGGTGACGGGTGAGGTGCCCAGGCCTCAAAACTCCACACCACATGGCCAGCACAGCATTTCTTATTTTAAGGAAACGTACTAAAAATCTGATAGGATGGTGGTGGGAATGAGGAATCATAGTTGCACCTGGAAAGGGATGCGCTGCTGGAAAAAGTGCTGAGGTGCTTTATCACTATATATCGTGGTATATTGTGCTGCATGATGATCATGATACTGTTTTTTTATAACAATAAATTATTGTCTGTAGTATATCGTGATATATTGTCATTTCGTGTTATTGTGGCATCCCTAACTATGTAACACCTGGTTGACCAACCTTTGAAGGTGACAGGGCGTTCTTCATTCCAAAAAGGCATTACCCGAATTTGAATAATCCTGTTGGAGTGATGGAGGTCGGCCGCTCTCTAGCTCTGGTAGTTAACTCCACCTGCCAGTACCCTTTCATCAAGTCAGTAGTGGTAAGGTATGGTATCCTCCTAACTTGTCCTGTGGCATTGGGTGGGCGTCAGAATTTGTGACTCGCTGAGTCCATGATAGTTCACACAAAAGTGAGTAGAACCATTCTGCTTGGGAACAAGGATTACGGGTGAGGCCCATGGACTCTGGGATTTCTGGATTACTCCTATATCTAGCATTTCCTCTCCATCCTCCTAATGTCCTTTAGGTTGGCCTCGGACACCAGTAGGCATTCATCTACTGTATGGGCGCTTGTGTCACTGTGTCTACATCGTGTGTGTTGCTAAAGGGGTCCTCTAAGCTTGGCCAAAACAAAGGGCAAAGGCCCTGAAACCTCCTTCACTTCCTGGGACTCTTCTTCCGAGGTCATCTGGGGCTACAGTTTGATTGTCTCCACACAGGACTCCTGCTTACTTTCCTTTAGGAAGTCCAGTAAAGCCCCCACCCCACCCCGGACCACACTGCAAATACCATGTCAGCCCTATTTGCATATGGCTTCATCATGTTGACATGGTACATCCTATGGGTATGTCTCCTGTTAGTCAGTTCAGCAATATAATTTATGTCATTGACCTGTTGGACTACCTTACATGGTCCTGCTCACTCGGCCTGCAGCTTGTCCTTCTGGACTGGAATTAGAGCCATTACTTCCTGACCTGTGTTGTACATGTGAGCTCTGGCCCCGATCGTACAGCCTTTTGTTTCTGCTAGGCAGCTGAAAGGTTGCTTTGGCCACCTCCATAAGCTCCGCCAGCTTCTCCCTAAACTTCAGGACATGCTCCACTATCGGAGTTCCCTGGTAGAGTGTTTTCCTCCCAGTCTTCCTGGATCAAGTGTAGGCCAATGCACCCACATCCATATAGGAGTTCAAGGAAAGAACCCTGTCGACTCTTGGGGCTCCTCTCTGTATCGCGAATAACAGGTAGGAAAGTTATTTCTCCCAGTCCTTTGCATGGTGTTCAGCACAGCGCTTGGAGCATCGATTTTTGGGTACCATTAAACCTTTCCACAAGCTCATTGGCTTGTGGGTGATAAAGTGTTGTGTGTATTTGCACCACCCAACACTTCTCCTGCAAACACTGCATCAGATCTGATATAAAGGTACCCCTTGATCAGTGATAACCTCCTCAGAAACCCAACATGGGAGAAAATCCTTAACAAGGCGTCTGCCACTTTGTTTTAAGTGAGGAGAGGTGACTGCTTCTAGCTATCTGTAGCGTAATCATCCACCGCAAGATAATGTTTTCCCAGAGGAGCTTGGGGTATTTAAAGGTCCCACAATATTCATTCCTACCCTCTGGAATAGCTCCTCCACAATGGGCGTGGGAATTAGGGCAGCTTTGGTTTTACTACCCACCTTCTCTATCTGTTGGCACCGGTGACACGACCTGCAGTATTCCTTCACCTGCTGGGTGAAGTTGGGCCAATAGAAATTCTGGGCCAGTCACTCTGTGGTGCATCGATGCCCAGATGTCTGGACATGGGGATATACTGACATACTAAAAAGCCAGCAGAATAGGCCAAATGGTCTGTCTTGTCTGCTCGGAAGCCAGCAACCTAATGGCTGCCCGCCTCACCACCACCTCACCCCTCAAGAGTGGCTTCTAGATTCAGTTTCCTTGTACCTGTCCCACTCCTTCTTGAAGTCCTCCACTGTACCCTTCTCCACCAACCTCCCTGGAAGTGCATTCCACGGCTGTATCACCCTCTCAGTGAAAAATGCTCCCACGCTCCCCTTGTAATTTTCCCCTCCAACTTCCATTCATGTCCCCTGGTCACTCCCCTTCTTTAGCCTAAACAACTCCCTGGTTCCACTCCAAATTATTCCCTTTACATACTTGAAAACCTCTATCATGTCTCCCCTATCCTCCTCTCCTCCAGTGAGTAAAGTGCGATCTCTTCCAGTCTCTCCTCGTAAGGCCTCCCTCCATAACCTGAATCATCCTGGTCGCCTCCTCTGACCCTTTCCAGCAGCGCATGTCCTTCTTCAGATGAGGTCTCCAGAACTGCACACAGTACTGCAGCTGCAGCCTGACCAAGGCATTATAGAGGGAGGATCACCTCTCTGCTTCTGGACGTAATTCCCCAGGCTATGCAACCCAATATCCTGTTTGCCTTGGCTATAATTCTTCTATAATTTTCAGAGTTATTCATTTTAACATCTACCACCACCCCTAATCTCTTTCTCCCAATGTGGCATCTAGTGTGACCCTCCCAGGGTATATACATGGCCCGGTTTTGACCCCAAATGAAGAACCTTACATTTCCGCATTAAATTTCAGTCTCCAATTCCTTGTCCACCCCTCCAGGGTATCCAGAGCTCCCTGGACTATCTCCTCGCTTCCTCACTATCCACCAGTGCTCCCAATTGGAATCATCCTCAAAAGATTCAGCCTATTTCTAATCCCTCCTCTATCCAAGATGTAGGCATTGAACAAGAGTGGCCTCAATACTGAACCTTGAGGGACTCCACTGATTACCTTCCTAGGGAGGATAATATCCCAACCACCATTACCCTCTGCAAACGCCCCAAAAGCCAATTTAGCTCCTGTCCTCCCACCCCACCCCATTTTTGCTGTCAGTCCACTATGAAGTACTGAACCAAACGCTTTGTTGAAATCTAGATATAGGATATCCACTGCCTATGTCTTTCCAGGCCTCTGTCACCCAATCATAAAACGCTACGAGGTTGGTCTGACACGATCTCCCTGAGACAAAGCCATACTGTTTATTATCCTGTGTCCTAACCTTTCCAACTGCCTCCCAAGCCTGTCCTTGATAAAGCCCTCTATTACTTTGCCCACTGCAGATGTCAGACTGACCGCCTATAATTCCCCATCTCCTCCCTACAGCCCTCTTTATGTATAGGTACCACATAAGCCACCCTGCAGTCCTGTGGCAGCGATCCCGTCTGCAGAGAAATGTTAAAGAGTGCAGCCAGGGCCAATGGATATCATAAGCCATCTTGAGCAACCACTATAGTGTACCCTGGGAATGACAAGCTGCCTGCCCAGCACCCTTCTTCTGTCCTCCTGTCCTGTGTTTACAACAGTCCAGTGTCCCAAAATAGCCTATGTCTTATGTCACCTCCCTGTGTGCCTTCAGATTCTGCACAAAACCTCAGCCTTTCCAAACTAAGATCAGTCCTCTGAGCAGCTGCAAAATCTTTACATTTTCTCAAGGCATGGAACATGTCCCATTCAATTCCTAAACTTGGATCCGTAGCTCTACCATCAGGACACCCTCCTTCCCATCAAAAGTGGTAACTTTCTCCAATCTCTCAACCTTAGTATGGATGCCTTCACTCATAATCTTGACCGAGTTGACTAGTCTCCTCTACTACTCTGATGACATAAATTTCGCTGCAGGATATTTCCAACTTTGCCCTACTCTCACTGCAAAACAAACACATCTCGTCACCACGCAGGGTAAAAGGAAGGTTACTAAATGGCTCACGATCCCCTGCTCCAATCTTCTGAAACTTAGGGATAAACTGTGGTCTGTATGAAAGGCCTCCCTATCTACTTACAGACTTTGAAGCCTATAGAGCCTCACGGAACACCTGCAGAAAGGAGATACACCTGACAAAAGTTCTTGTTACAGGAATCTCCTAATGTCCTCTGCCTCCAACCTTAAATGGTATTGGTCCCAAATGAAGGAAATACTTGAAACAACAAGCCTCAGACACCTACAGATATGTATATAAAAGAAACCCACTGTAACCATTCGCTACCATTGCCAATGCTTTTAACTCCTCTTTTCTTCACTACCTTCCTTCACCCTCTGGGCTCCAAAAGCCTGGCCTGTTGCTTCTTCCATAACCCCACCCTCTACCCTGGAGCTGGCCCCGGTCGATACCATGAAGTTTTAAAGCTACTCAAAACTATTCCTACTAATGGCAGCCCAGGCCCTGATGGTATTCAACCTGGGATTCTTAGTCAGTTTGCTGCCTGGCTTGCTGCACCCTTTACTAGGCTTTTCAACCTCTCTATCAGCACTGCCTCTGTCCCCTGGTCTGGAAAAGCAGCTAGAACAATTCCCATTTATAAGAAGGAGATGATAAACAACTGTCCTACTTCACCCCATCTCACTTCTCCCCACTCTCAGCAAGCTGCTAGAGAAACTAGTCTATCGACAGGTCACTGAGTACCTTAGCAAGTTCAAACTTCAATCCCTTTTCAACATGGCTTTAGGGCTGGGCACAGTACCACCACTGCCCTGATCCAACTTACCAGTGATGTCAAGGTAGTATGGACAGGGCCTACTCACAGGTGTGGTTTTCATCGACCTTTCTAAAGCATTTGATATGGTCCACCACCCACTTATGCTGGACGGTTACAAACTCTAAGAGCCTTAGACTCTACTCCTATCCTGGTTCGGCAGTTACCTTGATAACCGCCTCAGGCTGTTGCTTTCATAAGGCTTTCTCCTTCCCCATTCCTATCACCCATGGTGTACCGCAGGGCTCCATACTTGGTCCTCTCTCTTTCCTATTCCTTAATGATATTCCTAGTCCTTCTCTTTACAGTAGCATGCTCAGGCACGCTGATGACCTGGTGCTTTATTTCTCATCTAAATCCATTGATGACATTAACCACAATCTTTCTCATGACTTTGAATCCCTTCAGTCTTGACTCTTGGATAACCATCAAATCCTAAACATAGGTAAACACAGGCCATGCTGTTTGATCCTCAAAAAGTGCCCTCTGAGGCCCCTAAGCTCCTTGTCCACTGCAGTGATGGAACCACGGTCACTAACACGCCTACTTTCAAATACCTCGGTTGCACTTGACCCTGCTCTTGATTTCTCGCTCATGTCAATGAGGTTTATCGACTGCCAGTGCAAAAATAGGCACTGCCTATTGTGTGCGCCACTCACTCACTCCGCTGGCCAGACTATCAGCAGCTAGAGGAGTACTTCTCCTCAACCCTTTATGCCTTCCTGTTCTTTACCCTTCCAATGCTAGTGAGCTCTTTAAATGGGACACTTCCTCACGACAGTATCTGTAGGTTTGCCTTGTCAGCCCCTCGCCTAACTCATCACTGCCTACTTTACTCTGGCTAACTGGCTGTCACCTAAAGACCTCCGGCTTATTTCCTTGGGTGTCTTATTGACTCCTTACTAGATCACCTTTCTGGCCTCTCTGGCTGACTTGCTTATTCCGGTCTACCAATCCACCCCTCAGGTCCTCTTCTGTCCAATGCGACCCTGTGCTACAAAATGGGTGAACAGGCGTTCTCCAGTTTTGCTCCTGAGGTGTGGAGCTCACTCCCCTGCAGATTAAAACTCCACCTCCCACCTTGTTTTAAGCGCCACTGATCTTACTGAGTGGGAGCTCTTGCAGCAGGCTATTACATCCAGGACTATGCCTCAGGCACTAGGACCTTCCGTGGAAAACTTCTGCCAGCAATACCAGCGGGACTGGCCTGGCCCGCCCGACGTCGGTCAGGGTACAAGAGGGGCGGACCCAGCTCCACCTCAGTTCTTTCCTCACGGTACCTGCATCGTGAAGCCTGCTTCTGTCTGCGATCTCAGCGAAAGAGAAGAACTTCAGCAAGATTTCTGCTATTTTCGACGGTTTTACGATTACCAACACCGACGCCAGTTCGCTGCCATCGTCTCTTCATTTTTCCCGCTTGAGCGCTGTTTTTCCCTCATCTTTGCCGCCCAGTACCGGACGCCAGCCCTCTTCCTACCTGGCCGGGTTCGATGTCTTCCGGCTTCGCATCACCCGAACACTTAAATAAGTGCGACTGTGTGGCAGATTCCCGCCAAGATGGACATCAGCAGCGTTCTCTGCCTGGGTCCCACCACGACACCGCCAACTGTGCTGACTGCCAGGCCTTCACCAGTCGGACCCGATCCGCGCCTGAAGGCCCTAAGGCTCACTTTAGAACAGAAGATGGATCTGCACTCCTTGGAGGGCAAGAGGAAGGAGAAGAAGTGCCACAGCAAGGACCGTAGTCGGTCCCGTCACGGTCGCGTCTCGGTCAGATTGCATTCGTGCCTTCTCCTAAAAGGCCCGTCCTTCAGGGTCTGGAGAACCACCAAGACTCCACAGGCTAAGGCCGGCCCGTCAGGGGAGAAGCGCCAGGCCGGGGTGACTCCACTGAGGGTCATCGCCAAGTCCTAGAGGTACCTGCTTCGTCCCACCTGCTACGGCACTGACGCTGCCTGCTAGGTGTGCCTCCGGAGACTGACTCTCCGGCACCCCTGGCGTCACCCCGTCGTCGGTCCCTACCTGCTTGCTTGATCGAAGGCGAAGGACACGGGGTCGGTGTTGGAGATACCGGCGTCCCGTTGCCCAAGTCCTCCTCCCCTGGGCCCTCAGGAGGCTCTCCTTTGTGTCCCGGCGTTCCCGGAGACTTCATTTCCAAGTGAGCGGCTGAGATTTTTCCAAGGACGAGCTCAAGGAGCTTTTTCCTCCTCTGGTGGGGGCAGGTCCACAAGCAGGCCTCCCGCCACCGCCCAGACACTAATACCAGACCCTGGGAGAACCACAGCCGGGGGTGAGACTTCTGTGGAAGTCACCGAGCGCCAGCCTTCATCCATCTCCAGGGCTCGTTCCTGCTCTAGGTCCAGGACCACCGGACGTCATTTAGGGTTTCTAGTGACCGACGCCGGTCTAGGTCTTGTTCCAGGAGCCCTTCTCAGACTAGGTGGGAACACTCCGACGCCGGTCAACAGCCTGTCACGTCCAGGGACCGAGATGGTCTTCGGACCGACGCCGGTCCCCTAGTTACCGATGTCGGCGAAGGCATGGTCACAGGGTAGGATCAGACTATTCCAATCGGATAGTCGGTCCTCCTCTTCATCGCCGACCTCTTCATCCTCTCCCAGCCTCAAGCGCCTCCCAGGAGAAAAGGACCAGCCTCGCTTGCCTCCAGATGATCATACTTTTATGGACGCATGAGGCACGTCCAGGCTTCAATGAATGGGACACGGAAGACCTGGATCCGGAACGCTGAGATTGGCTAAATACCTGAGGCAGAAGGAGCCAAAGCCCTTGGTTATTCCTCCTTTGGTGGATACCTTCCAGGATCTTACTAGGACCACCTGGATGCATCCAGCCTCGATCCCGCAGTTCCTAAGAAGTCGGATAGGCTGTTTAAGGCCCCAAGGGCGGAACCCTTCCTGGCAGAACACCCTCAGGCCGACTCATCGGTGATCACGGCTGCCCATGATAAATCTCGCAACCAAAGCACCTCAGCTCACAGCCCCTGACCCGAGTCCCGATACCTGACCAGGTGGGCAAAAGTTTACGCGCCTCCACCTGTTCCATCCATTCCCTGAATTTCCTAACACATATGGTACAGTATCAGAATGTGCTATCAGAAAGGGGTCTTGAGCTGACACAGGCCATGCCAGACTCTGACAAGAAGACAGAGCTCCTGGCTCTCTTGCAGTCATGCTCAGACGAGGCTCCCATGTACTGAGAGCCTCAGATGACACTGCAGACACGGCAGCCAGGGCTGCCGCCTCTGAGGTGTGCCTCTGCGCCATGCCTGGTTGAGAGTCTCGGCTCTCACCAGGATCTGCAGTCTGGTATCCCGGATTTGCCCTTCCAAGGTACCATGTTGTTTGGGCAGGAGATGGAGGCTCTGATCTCCGCCTCCAGGAGTCTGGCAAGTCTATCTGGTCGGTCCGCCAGATGTACCATGGTGACCAGTGACGCCAGCACTGTAGGCGCCCTTCACAAGCCCTCAGGCATCCAAGGTTCAGCCTGTGGCAACCAGCAGGGCAGAAAGATGGCTTCCGAGGAGATCCGAAACCAGCTGTCTGGTGGACCTCCTGCTCATGGGCCCAAGTCCTCCCAGGCCTCTCTCCCAACTCCCAGCTCTGCCCAATGACTCCTTCCGCCCCTTCTGACAGAAGTTCTAGGGGAGCCGGTTGGGGCTGCTTCTCCTTCATCTCAAGGGTGGAAGTCCATTACCGAGACCAGTGGGTCTTAGATATTGTTCGAGAGGACATACTCTAGAGTTCACAGAGTTTCCTCCCATTCTTCACCAAAGCTCTCCGTTATCCTCCTTCTCACATCCCACTAATAGAAGGAGAAATACAGACTCTCCTGCAGAAGAGAGCAATAGAGAGGGTCCCTGGGCACAGCGGGGTCTGGGGTTCTACTCCCACTTTTTTCTGGTCCCAAAGACTGGGGACCTTCGTCCCATTCTAGATCTCAGTCCTCTAAACCTCTTTATCGAATACAAAAGGTTCAGAATGGTGACCCTTCAAGGACTTCTCCCCTGCTGTGCCAAGGGGACTGGCTCTGTTCTCTCGACATGCAGGATGCATACATGCATATAGGGTCTATCCTCCCCACAGGAAGTTTTGAGGTTCCACTTCCAGGGAGCATTTTCAGTTTCGGTGCTTCCGTTGCCTCTCTTCCACTCATGAGTCTTCACAAAGTGCCTAGCTGCGGCTCTGAGGCGGATGGGACACGATGTGTTTCCCTACCTAGATGATTGGCTTCTTACGGCCCTGTCAAGGGACAGCTCTTACACGCCTCGGAGACACCTGTACTCTATTCCGAGAGCTGAGGATCACCCTGAACTTGCAAAAGTCATCCCGAGCCCAGCCAAAGCTCGCCTTCATAGGAGCGATCCTGGATTCCGCCCAGGGCATGGCTTTTCTCCCATAAGACAGGGGGTTCGCCAGAGAGCTGGCAGAACGGATCTCCATAGCACCCGAGTTCTGGCTCAGATCTTCCCAGTTTACTGGGGCATATGGCTGCGCATTCCAGTCCACCTTTGGCCCACCTCCACATGAGAGTCCCACAGTGGATGCTCAGGGTGCAGTGGGACCAAAGCTACAATGACCTAGACTCTCTGGTCAGGATCTCGAGCCAGTCAGGAGAACATTGCTTTGTGGATGGACCCTAGCAATCTGGAGAAAGGGGTCAGCTGTCCGAGCCACCAGGTCAGACTCTGACAACAGATGCATCGGACCTGGGATGGGGGCACACCTGGGTGTACATCGAACTAATAGGTTTGGTCACCCGAGGAACAGTCCCTCCACATCAATGTGCTGGAAATGCGGCGGTCCTCTCGCTCTTCAGGCTTTCGAGAGGATCTGGTACCAGGCTCTCTTCTAATTCAGACAGACAACATGGCGGTCGCCTTTACATCAACAAGCAAGGAGGCACTCATTCGCACCTCTTTGCAGGGAGGCGATGAGAGTCTGGTACTGGGCACTGGAATGGGGCATTCTACTGTCTGCAATGCACGTTCCAGATGTCCTAAACGATCTGGCCGACAGCCTCCAGCGGTCGCGGGCCAGAGCACACAAGTGGGAGTTGCTACAATCAGTAGCGGACCAGCTCTTCGACAAGTGGGGTCTTCCCGAGCTGGACCTCTTTGCGTCACCACGTAATGCCAAACTGCCAATGTTTTGCTCACGAGAGCACGCACCTGGAGTTTTTGCCAGACGCTATCCCTTTGCTGGGCAGGAGGTTTCTTTATGCCTTTCCGCCTTCCCTCTCATTCAGAGGGTACTGCTCAAGTTACAGGCAGAAGGGCCTGGATGATCCTAGTGGCCCCAGATGGCCTCGACAGATTTGGTTCCACTCTGCAGTGGTTATCCAGGGAACCTCCAGTTCCGCTGCCCATATGCTCGCAGTTGCTGTCCCAGGATCAGGGGTCTCTGGTCCATCCGGATCTCTGATCCCTGCACCTACATGTTTGGCTCCTTCAGACGTAGCTCAAAGCGGATACGGGCTTTCCCCAGACGTGGCGGCGGTCTTAGCGTCAGCTAGAAGCCCTCCACTGGCTCCACCTATGCTGTGAAATGGAAGCTTTGTCTTTGGGTGTTGCCGCAGCATTTGGATCCCGTCACCTGCCCTGTGAACTTAACTTACAGTACCTCCTCTCCTTGTACGAGAAAGGCCTGAGTTACTCCTCTATCAAAGTGCACATGTGGGCAATCTCTGCCTACCATGCTCTCTGGGAGAGAGAGCATTGGCACAATTGAGGTCGCCTCATTTTTTAGAGGCATTCTTCACTTGAGACCTCCCATTCGGCACCCTGTCCCACCCTGGGACCTCCTTTTGTGTTGAGAAACTCACCTCCTCCTTTGAGCCTGCAGCGGATTGTGAGCAGTGTAACTTTCTTGGAAGGTTTGTTTTTGGTTGCTGTTACTTCAGCTCAAGGGTTTCCAGCTTCAGGCTCTGACGGTAAAGAGCTCTATTTGCTTTCCACAGGAAAGGGTTTCCTAAGAACAAATCCTAAGTTTCTTCCAAAGGTGGTCTCAGAATTGACCTCAACCAGTCGGTTGATCTTCCAGTTTATTTTCCTTCCCTTCCAATGGAGGGAGGCTTTCTCCACACATTGGATGTCCTCAGGACTCTGAGGTATTACTTCAAGAGGACGGTTCAGCACCGTAAATCGGAGCAGCTCTTTGTGGCTTTTGCACCACATTGCTTGGGTCAACGGTGTCCAAGCAAACTATCTCTAAATGGATAGTCCGCTGTGTCTCGTTTTGCTTCGAGCATCACAGATAAACCCCTGCTGGGCCCGGTTAGGGGTCACTCCACCAGGAGTGTCAGCTTCTTTGTCGTCAGCAAATGTCACTAGTCAGGACATTTGTGTGGCCGCGACTTTGAACTCGTGTACTTTTATCAAGCATTACAGCTGGATATCATCTCCAGACGCCTGTGCTGGCTTCGCCTAGCAGTTTTACAAGGGCTTTTGTCCTAGGGCCTCTGGAGTCGGTATATATTCCTCCTCCTGGGTCAGCTACCTCCTTGCTATGGGACTCAGTCCTGATGAATAGCCTGCTGCAAGATCTCCCACTGAAGTAAGATAGTACAGTTACCTAAGAACTTACTGTAACAGTAGATCTTCGTAGAGGAGCTTTGCAGCAGGCGCTGCTTTCCTCCCCTTCCCCTCAAGGTATGCAGATCCATTTTTTCTTCTCTAACTTTATTCATGGTAGGTTTCACCTCCTTCTCTTGTCAGGCCTTCTGCTGGGTTCTGGCGGGAGAACTGAGGTGGAGCTGGTCCGCCCCTCTTGTACCCTGACTGACGTCGGGGCGGGGGCGGCGTGGGCGGTCCGCTGGTATTGCTGGCAGAAGTTTTCACCGGAAGGTCCTAGTGCCTCCGGCATAGTCCTGAATGTAATAGCCTGTTGCAAGAGCTCCTCTCAAGATCTACTGTTATGGTGTTCTTACGTAATCTGTACTTTCTCTCACCTCTGCACCTCGAAACTACAAATGCATGTAGATGAAACTGCCACCAAGTCTCCTTGTGGTACAGGTCTATGTATAATGTACCTCACGGTATATTATTTATTGTGTTTTAATTTGTATACATGACCTATCCAAAGATGTATCTCAACCTGTATTATATTGTTTGTACTACGTTATTATTTGTGAATTTGTACAGTTGTGCATATCTGTATTCTGTCTTGTGCTCTCCTGGGTCGTGCCTGAAAATAGGCAGGATTGTTGCTCAGCGCACTTACCGTTGGGCCAGAAGCTAATAAATAAATAAATTCAGAGTCACTGCCATCCTTAACCTTCTGACCATTTGTTACCCTCCCTCCTCAGAGTAACCATCTACAGTATAACTGTTTTGTGAATGGCTACTTGTGGAAGTCCTGCCTGCCTTTCACCACTCTCCTTGTCAGGAGACACAGGCTGGGAACCAGCATCCTATTCTTTTCCACAGGGGTTTATATGGGGTTCAGGAACTCATGTTGCTTTTGTCACTCGACCTATAAACTGCACATACCACCCCTTCTGGAGATTGTTCCTATAATCACATCCAGGGTGAGATTGTCTGCCACTGCCACTTTTGCACCATCTCTCCTGTTTCACCCTAGTCCAAGAGAACACTAGCAAGTGGCAGAGTTTTCCTCCCTAGTGAACCTTCACAGTTAAAACTGACGGTATAATAGTCAGGCTCAACCAAATCCCTCACCCATGGGTCTGCACCAATTTACAGTAACAGGGTTTTAAATAATTGATGAGCACTTTTTCTTGGGACAATACTAACTGTATAGAAAGCATTTACATAGGTTTTCTAGAAGTGTTATGTTTGTTAAACACAATAAGGCAAGTGCTATGCATTTTCACAATGTTTTAGAACTTTATGAGCAAAACGCTAATCAAGTTTTTAGAGTTAAATAAAACCCTGCAGTAACTGGGTGTATGTGCTCACCATGTTTACAGGCATGCTTTAGGGATACATAGTGCACCCAACTCTGTTCGAGCACCACTTTGTCCACTCTGTGCCTTTTAGGACACTGTCTAGCAAGATGCCCTGGCTGTTTACAGAACCAACATTCATCATTTATTTTATCCAAGAAATCCCTTTAGTAACCTTGGCTTCCCTTTCTGCAGAAGCTATGAGGGTTTTAGTTGCCCTAAGGTGCACCTTTTTCTTTTGGCCCTGCCACAGCTGTCTTGAGAGCTCAGCAGCTTGTTGTGCTGTTTTTGGATCTTGGTCCTCTAGCCAAGTTTTCAACTGTGCTGGGCAAACCCAGAAGAACTGCCCTAAAAGTACAACCTCTTCAATTTTCCCCACAGAGTTTGCTTCCACCCCTCCCACCAGTGTTTTAAAACTGACATTGCTTTGTGGCAATTTCTTCAAAGCTCATGTCAGGGCTTTTCTGAGTTTACAGAGTTTAACCCTGTAGGCCTCGGAGTTGGTTCATACTTTTTAAGCAAGCAGCTTTAAGTTTCTCACAATTGCTACTGTCCTGCTTGTCCATTTGGCTAGCACCTTCGCTCTTTACCAGTAAGCAGCAGGGATAGCTGGAAGCTCTAGGTCCCCTGGGTATCATGGCCTGGATATAGACCTTTTCAAATTAATTAAAAATGCATTCATTTCCTCCCTCTTTAATTTCAGCTATTAATTTTGAATTTAACTTATACCCCAGCCCTGGAGTTTCAGGTTTACCACTGCCACTTACGTCCTCTGGCTGGTGGGTTGGTGCTTAGCTTCTCCAGCTCAAACTCCCTCTGTTGCTGTTTTCTTCCCACTTAGCCTGAGCTCTCTGAAGCTGCCTTTCTTTTCCTGCATCTCCAGTTCAAACCTCTTCCTGTTCTCTTTCTTGCTGGGCTTCAAACATGCTCTGCTTCAGCTCCAGTTTCCTCAGCTCAAATTGTAGCCTGATCCCTTCTAGCTGTGGCTCTGTGGTGACCTCTCCTGCTGCTGTGGCTCTGGGTTCCCTCTGGTGTTACTGCCCTCCTCCCTGGGACTGGACTCTCAGATGGATCTTGCACCTTCACTCCCAGGTCTGGTCCCTTTCAGTCACTTGCTGTGACTTGAGGTTTGGGACAACTGCTTGCTCTTCGGCTGCCACAAGGGCCTCCAAGAGCTTCTTTTGGTTTGACCTCGTACTGGACCCTCTTTCCTGACACATCTGCCTTAGGTAGTCTGCAGTGTATTCACTGTGTTGGAAGCCATCTTCTTCCCTAACTACTGCTACATTAGCTGACAACACAAAAAAAAAAAAAGAAAACAGTTATGAAACTTTGTACTGTAACCAAATATCTTTTTCAAATGTCTGCCTTGATTGTGTGTGGATTGTTTTCAGTGTATCAATCTGATACACTGGCCTCAGATCCAACTGTTATGCCTGTGCCACCAATATCTCTCGAATCACAGCACTATGCTGCCAGATTTCTCAAATCCCACCGCCATGCATCAGATGTTTAAGATCCCACCACTGATCACAGAATCTGTCACAAACCCACTCCTGAGGGCCAGGTCCACTGAGCTCACATTGCCTACCCCAAGTGCAATTGCGTGATAGGGAGGGAAATGGAGATACCCTCCTGTGTCCTTCTAGAATGCTCACGAGGTCATGATGAACACCACGCCCCAAGGCCACAGGTCTCTCACTTTACTCTGGATAAGGGTACAATACCAGTCTTGAGTCTTGTAGCCAAATTCCCTTTCTTGGTTGTTACACAAGGAAGCGGAAGATCCAGGCGTTACATTCTCTTTGGGGTAGCCTTTGTAACCCTGATTTTGTTTTCTCCCATGGGCATGCAATAACCAGATTTTAAATCCCACAAACTCTTCCTTGAGACTTTCATATTCTCCCTATCTTTACCCAGATTTCCCTGTACAGACTCTTGTTCGATTGGTAGCTTATTGTAACACCCCTTAGCAATAACAGTTTAGTCACAGATTATTATTAAACGCCTCACAATCACACACAACATGAAAAATCTCACTCAGGCAGGTTTCTTAAAACAAATGTTTTTACTAAAATAATGATCATATAATTACAACTAAAATATTTAGAAAATTTTGATCACAGAATAACACAAATAAAAGTGGAAATATACATGAAAAACACTATATAACTGTTATCTAAAGTTCTGCTTTAAGGTCGTAGTAAATTGTAGTCCAGAAGAATAAGTAAAGTCTGAAATATCCTTTCTTCCTTTCAGCCACTGGCAGGTTGTTCTGTGTCTTGTCAGGAGAATGTGCAAAGTGCATTGTGATAAGCTTCTGTTTACAGGGGTATTTATAGTCCCACTGGTAGTCTGTAAAAGTCCTGGTCTGGTCCTACCTTTTAGGCCCGTAGATGTCACTCTTGCTCTTTCCAGATTTTAAGGGATTATTTATATCCTTATTTGAGTCTTCATATTGTCACTTCCTGGCACTACTGAAAGAAATGTAATCAGACTGTGGTACTCTTGCTGACACCTCCTGTCTAAAACCATTTCTCCTTTTCATCTTAAAGTTTTATGACATGGGAAGTAGTTTCTATCCTGAGACTTTATTACATCAATTATCTAACCAGGAACTTCCGCTCTCTTTAAAAATGTGATTTTTCAGCTTCCTGGCTAGTAGCTGATTTCCTGGTCACATACTAATGTCACATATTTTGCAAGACCTTTCCTCATTTCCTGTGATCTTTCAGTAAAACTGCATATTCCTTTAAAAACATATGGGCATCTTTATGGCACTTAAGATACACAAAATCACATAAAGAAAATATGTAACAGAAATATATCTGCAAATTATGACTGGAAGTTGGCTGGCTCGCCACACTGGCCAATGTAGCATTTAAACCATTTACCAAGGACCATAGTTCTCCTCCTGGATGGATGCAGGCTGTTGCCGTTGTCCTGGGCCCTTATCCCTCTAGGTGGTGCCCCAGTCCCCAATGAAGCTGAAACCTCCTCTCTGCACCATTCCTTCAACCATGCATTGAAGTTCCTGTGCGGAGAATCCTGTCCTCCTCCGCTGTCATTCACAGACAGGTAGCACTTCAAGAGTTCATAGATTGTGCTTCCTGCCTAAGACCCTCCCCAGTTTCCAGAACTACTCCTGAACTATTGCTGGCTCATCCCAAGCCAGGTCATTAGTCCCCAGATGGACAATAACATCTAGCTCTCCTCCCTTCCTGCTGTGCCAGTGATCCTTTGTATCTGCTTCCATCCCTGCGAGGCTGTGGTGCTATGAAGGCACCGAACCTCCCTCTCCTCATCCTTAACTGTCCCCAGCTCTGGTCCCTTCACTATAGAGTCCTCAGTAGGATTTACTTCCTCCTCCTCTGGGGTCCTCTGCCATCCTTCTTGGGGTCTGCACTGTGGGGATTCCCACATCCACCCCGGTCACTACTTTGGGTGCCTCTGTGATGCCCCACTCTGCCAGTGCAGCATAGGAGTTTGAAGTGGAACCTGGTGTGGATTTGCCTATGCTTCACCACACTAACCCTCCCAAGCTCACTGTTGTTCGCGCCCTCCTTCTGGGCAACATCGGAGGTAGCAGCTATAGACTAGGTGGTCCCTGGGTGGGAGAAGGTCCTGAACCCAAGCCAACTCAGCCTTGAGTCTGGCAACCCTCCCTCAGCCCAAAGAGGTACACATAAATAGGGCAGCAACATAGCTCTTCAGAAAGTCTTCCTGAAGACTGCCGCCACAGCCACAGCCACTGCAATACTCCTATCATCCTATCCTACTTGCTTTCTTTTTATTTTACCCTTTAAATTCCCTTTATTACCTTATCCTATATAGGGAGTTTCAACAACCCCTAGGTTTTGTAAGTTTTGGACCTCTAGTGTAGCTTAGCCCTGCATAGGGTGCTACACCTTTTTTCGTACCTGATGCCTTTTGGCAGTAGACTTCTGTTTACCCTTTTATCTACTAAGCTTTGAACTATAGATGGACAGCTTTTTATTAAGATGTAAAGATTTGTAGTGGGTTTAATTGCCCATCCAGTTTAATTCTTTTGGCTTGATTGTGGGATTGAGTTTCACTTGGGTAGCTTCATTTGCTTTTGTGATTCCATAAATAATAATACTGGCAATACTGATAGTTCAAATAACTGCTAGAGGTCGTTCTTGACTTTTAAAGAGTGTTCGAACAAAGATAAATGCTTTTGCTTCGGTTTACCCTAAAGTTTGAAAGAAATGTTTACATATTAGTGGGTGCATCTGGTGTTTCAAAGTAGTCGCTGCTCACACCTTTATTAATCCTATTTAGACAGTGAGATGGCTTGCCACATTATTTAACACCATCCTTTATTTAAAATCCCCAAATTGTGGGGTGATACTTCCTTGAACCTTGTCTCCACCATAGATTAATATAAGTTTTTCATTTAACTCATTTACTGGTTTATGGATATAGGGGATTTCAAAGGAGATTTTTCCTCACAGCAAGTCACCCTTGAACTGTTCCAATACATTCATGTGTTGTATCTAATTGTTTGTTTCAGCAGTTTGATTCCGACCTTCCTGTTCAATTCTTACTTACAGTTCTTTGCCCATTAAATAGGGTCTCATTTTTAAAGGATGTTGGTCCTACTTATCTGGTTTAAGGATATTAACTTAATCCTGTTGAGGAGATTATAGTCTGCTCTACTGACATACCAAACACACAATACCCATTAAATGGGGATTATTAGTGGGACTGTTGCTTTCCACCTCAGAGCCTATGATGGTCTGCTGTGGAATTGTGGAACTCATCCTCCATGCATTATGTACTAGCTAATATCCGTTAGATAGGATAGTTTTTAATCTCTTAGAATGAATGAGCTGTTATCGCCCGCTAGATAGGGCTATTGATAACAGCTGAGATCCACATATACATTCATTCTCATTTGGCATGTTGGGGATTAACTTTCAGTTTACCTGTGGCAGATGTCTCTTAGGACCAACTTTATAATATTTTGCTTTTTTCAGAGGGTCAATAGCGAGTTGCCATTTACTACAGGGTGACAACATTTGAGTAACACCTCCATGCGCTTTAAGATGTCCTAATTTGAACTCCCTTTAATATCCTAGTTCAATATATTTACTGCATAATTACAGTCATAATAACTGGTCAGCAGTTTCTCTCAATGTACTGACCAGGTTGATATTTTCCATAACAACCGGCTGGTTTTATGACATTCATAGAGCCATGCCGGTCAAACTATGCTGCTGCCTCATTGGCCAACATTCTGTGTGTGTGGTGGGCCAAACAGTCTCACAACTGCTGGAGAAAATTGCTGGCCTGTTATTATAAAAATAAAAGATGTGGAGGTGTAATACATGACTTATCGCAACATTCTCATTGTGGATAAGCTAAGAAACTCGGCTTTGCCTCGGGTTTATGTAGCATCCCACAACTGTGTGCATTAAATTCTCATATCAAACCCTTCCCCATCCGTTATTCTCTATTTTCTTTTACACTCTTGCTGTGGTGGAGAAATAACTTTTTGGTTGGGAGGTTTACCAGCAATTACTTGGGACATATTCCGATGGATATCATAGGAGTTTATCTTAAGGATATGAGAGAACTGTGTTTTAGGATTTTTTCCACATACCAGGGCGCTGGCTTCTCCTCTTTGTTACATGTGTTATCATACATAAGTAATAACAGTCGTGTTATGATTTACTGCATTCTTCTTTAATGATGGGTTTTATATCACTCTCAAAATCCCATCTATCAGTAGACTAGAATTGACTATCTGGTTTGAACTGCATTAGGACCAAACTTCTAGCAAGCTAATGTGTGCTCGTTCATTATGTTTTAGAGTGCTAGCACTCTTTATTTTAATTTCATATAGTATTTTATAATGGACTAACTTTTCTCTGTCATAGATGTACTCTCTCCTATAAAATTAGGGGTTTTGTTATATTTTAAGGTTAAACTGTTGATTTTGATATTATGTGTATAAGTTTGGGAAGGGGGGCAGGATACATCACTGCGCTACAGAATTTTTGCAGGTCATTCTGTGGGACCGGGATGAGGAGAAACTGTTATATCATCTTCAACCATACTGTCAATTATAATTTTCTACTTAGTTTATTGGGACTTAGATTTGCTTGGGGATTCTGGGGATGTGAGGGGTTTGGTAAGAAGATAGTGAGGGAAGCAATTTACCATAGAAGAAAATGTTTCATGAATTTTGTGCTACCTTTGGGTTATTATAAACTTGTGTGGTAATATCTTACAATGTCTGTAATATTAAAATAGCTTCATGGAATGTACAAGGCATGATCCAAAAACAAAGGATGCAAATTTTAAACTTTAGTAATACTGGAGGATTTTACCTAGTGTTTTTCAGGAAACACATTTACCTACAGGTCGAATGTCTTAAAAAAATTAACTTTAATTTGGTATTTGAAGCTGGTAAATATTTTACTAAATCATCCTAATTGATGCTTGGGTGATTTCCACCTTCTAAAATTATCGATCAGGAAGGTAGTTATGTACTAGCAGTAGGAGAAATTGGCCAAGCTAAATATGTACTGTGCTCCATCTATGGTCCAAACTCCAGATCCACAGCCTTTTATAGGAATATAATTTCTGTTTTAGCACCTTTCTCTAATTACAGTATTATTTTAGGAGGGATTGGAATTTACCTCTTGATTCTTAATTAGAATAAATCAAACCCTCCCAATAATTCAGTTACAATAGATAATAACGCCTAATTGATGTAATATATATGATCTTTTGGATCATTGGAGAACTTTTCTCTCTCCTTAGCTGGTCTCCGGGCTTCCTTACACATTGGCTGTACCTCCTGATGCAGATAGGAAGGCAGGAACTTGATTTCTGCAGCTGGGGTTATCCAGCCCTCCACTTCATTTTCCCTCTGTTTACATCCTGCTTTCAGACCGGCAGGTACTTTGAAGCAGAGCTCTGTCATCATGTGGCAGAGCTGAAGACAGAAGACTGCAAGTCAAACAGTTCTTATTCATTTGGATTTCTGAGGAATCTTAGCTGTGTTACAGTGCTCTGTGTGGGTTCCAGTCTCAGCCTTGCAAGCTGCACAGACTGGCCCCACTTCACTGTGGTGTTTTTTTCCCACGCGATTTTGGGCTCAACCCAGCAACCCTGGAACTCTCACGAGTGCCGTTTTTGTTGATCAGGGAATAAAACAGCACAGGAGTGTTTAATCTGGATCTATCCCCTCGCTGACAGCAGTTCCGCTTTATTTTCCGTTGATGGCTGGTGCATTCTGATCGCCCAGCCGCTGCCGATGGTGGGCCTGCAGTGCTAGTATAGAAGCTCGTTGATGTTCAGTGAACTTCATCGATGAGCACTGCAGTGCATGAGGCAGCTAATCCGGACCAGTGGAGCTTCTATTCAGCATTGTGCAGGCTCCCCCAACCAGTAATAAGGCACACACAGGGGATTCCTAGATAGACTTTAAAGAACTCCCTCCGTCCTCTCTAATCTGCCAACGAGGGATTACTAGAGATTCCCAGGGTTTGTTTAAAGACATCGGGGCCCAATCTTTCTTTTGCTTTTGCGGCCCTGACCCTGTGGAATTCTCTACCTCATCAGATAAGAGATTGCCTGACCGTCCAGAGTTTTGAGACTGCACTAAAAACATATTTATTTACACTAGCATATCCAGATTTGCCTTTAAATTGAATACTTAGACTGCATACTCAGACTTTACTGAAGCTAATATTTATAGTGCTGTTTTTTTTTTATTATAATATTCTGATTGTAATGTGTGTTTTAAATCGTTCTTTTGTTTGGTTTATGTACAGCGCCTTGGTTTTAGAAAGGCACTTTATAAATAAAGATTTCTTTCATTTTATTCAACTTAATAAAATTACTGAGTACAGAACAGAAAAAGGGGGCAGCTTAGTATTTTGCCCTTAAAGGGCCTGCAGTTCATCGCGGCTTCAACAGCATAGCATCAGGAAACCTCCGGGAGGGTACTGAATCAAAGGGAGTAGGGCCATGTGGTGTCATGGTCTCAGATAAACCTTCCAGGGGCAGAAAATACCAGCACTGCAAGTCCCTGACACTAATTACCTTCACTGGGTCACTTTGCCTAAAATGTGAGAAGGCAGTGTCTGTGAATGGCGAGGAGTCAGAGCAGGCAGCCCTTTCTGCTCAGACTGATACATAGAAACATAGAAACATAGAAGTTGATGGCAGATAAGGACCACAAGGCCCATCCAGTCTGCCCATTTCTTTTCTACCTTATAAATGTGCCATTGGCCTTTGCTCTGTCAGTGGCCTATCTATTCATACTCATTTGTATTGCTCCCTTATGCCTATCCCATGCCTGTTTGAAGCCCTCCTGTATTCATAGCCACCACTTCTTGAGGTAGGCCATTCCATGCATCCACCACCCTTTCTGTGAAAAAGAATTTCCTCATTCCCCTTAATCGCCCCCTAATCTCATGCTGTGTCCTCTTGTCCTGCTATTTTTCTTATATCTAAACATGTTAGACTCTTTCACCTTGTTAATGCCCTTAAGGTGTTTGAATGCCTCGATCATATCACCTCCTCTCCCTCCTTTGCTCAAGGGATACATATTGAGCTCTGTTAATCTGTCCTCCTATGTCTTCTGATGCAGTCCCTGCACCATTTTGGTTGCCCTTCTCTGGACTGCCTCAATTTGGTTAATGTCCTTGTGAAGGTGTGGCCTCCAATACTGCATGCAGTACTCAGATGGGGCTAACTAGTGTCTTATAAAGAGGGATTATTACCTCCTCTTCACGACTTGTGATACCCTACTATTACACCCTAACACCCCACTAGCCTTACCTACTGCTTTAGAGGCTGCTTGATGATTTCAGGTCATCAGTGATGATGATGCCCCAGTCTCTTTCTTCCTTTGTGACTGCTAGCAACTCCCTCCCAGACTATAGGTGGCTTCAGGGTTTCTCTTCCCTATGTGCATGATCTTGCACTTCTTTTGCATTAAATCCCAGTTGCCACTCTTCTGACCATTTTGCTAGTTTATCCAGATCTCTTCTCATTCTGCCCACCCCATCTGGATCATCTACTCTGTTGCAGATCTTGGTGTCATCTGCAAACAGACAAGCCTTACCCTCTAGTCCATCTGCAGGGTCACTAATGAAGATGTTGAAGAGGACTTGCCCCAGGACTGATCCTGAGGTACCCCACTTGTGACTTGCATCTCTTCTGACTGTATACCATTTACCACCACTCTCTGTCCTGCCCACAACCAGTTTGCCACCCAGTTGACCAACTTCTGACCCATCCCAAGCCTACCCAGCTTATTTATCAATCTTCTATGTGGAGCAGTGTCAGAAGCTTTGCTGAAGTCAAGGTAGGCGACATCAACTGCTCCCCCTTGGTCCACCACTCTGGTTACCCAGTCAAAGAAATCTATGAGATTAGTTTGACAGGACCTTCCTTTTGTAAACCCATGCTGTCTTGGATCCTGTGCCCCTATGGATTCCAGGTGTTGCACTATCCTTTCCTTAAGGATTGCCTCCATAATCTTGCCCACTACTGAGGTAAGACTGACTGGTCTGTAGTTCCCCACCTCCTCCCTGCTACCACTCTTGTGGAGCGGGATCACATGAGCCCTTCTCCAGTCTTCTGGGACCTCTCCTGTGCTCAGAGACTCACTAAACAGTTCTGCTAATGGCTCTGCTAGTTCCACCTTTAGCTCCTTAAGTACCCTGGGATGTATGCCATCAGGTCCCATTGCCTTGTCCACCCTGAGCTTAGCAAGCTCTTGTAGGACCCTTTCTTTTGTGAAGGGAGTAGTGCTCACCTCCCTCCCCTGTGTCCATTGTGCTGAGCTGTGGGCCCTGCCCTACCTTCTCTCTCAGTAAATACTGAGCAAAAGTATCTATTTAGGATAGATGCTTTTACATCAGTCCTCCTCCTCACATGCTCCCTTTTCTCCATTAAGCTTAGCAATACCCCTCTGGACTTTCTCCATTCACTAATGCATCTATAGAAAGTCTTGTCACCTTCTTTTACTGTTCGTGCTAGTGTTTCCTCAGTTTGGGACTTTGCCTGCCTTACTGCCTTCCTGCTTCCCTTAATGCAGTTTGGTATGCCTCCCTATCTTCATCCGCTGTGTTCCTTACATTTCCTGAAGGCCAGCCTTTTGGCTCTGACCTTTTCTGCTACTGTATTTGAGAACCAAAGTGGTTTCCTTCTTTTGCACTTCCTTTTCTGTCTAACACAATGGGATGTTGCTTCAAGTATTGCATCCTTAATGCTTGCCCACTTTGCCTGTACCCCTCACCTGTGTTTTTTTTTTTGCCAGGACTAGCTTAACTCTGTTGGCCATCTTATCAAAGTCAGCCCTCTGAAGTCGCATATTTTTGCCTTGGAATGTGATGATTTAGATGTAGTAGCCAAATTGAACCATACCACGTGCTGGTCACTGGGTCCCAGGTGACCTTCTACCTGGAGATCTGTGATCCTTCCTGTTTAGTCAGTACTAGATCTAGGATAGCCCTGTCTCGTGGGGGTTGTTGTACCAGTTGTTTGAGGCCCTCCTGCAGGGAATCCACTATGTGTCTAGTTCTGACAGATGTTCCTGCTGGTATTGACCAATCCTGTAATCCGTCATGTTGAAGTCTCTCATCATGAACCTCCCTTTAGCTGTCATGTTTTGTATATCTTCTAACAGTAATGTGTCTATGTCCTCCCCTGGTCTGGGGGCCTGTAGACAACCCCAGTTCTTATGGCTGTCCCATTTCCTGTTTCCAGGGTGACCCACAGTTCTTCTGGCTCCTTATGTGTATTCTGAATTTCTGTAGCTTGATATTTTCATTGACATAGGCCCTCCTCCCCACTTTTTGCACCTCGTCTCTTCTGAACAATACATAGCCAGATACTGAAGTCTCCCAGTGTGGTTACTGGTAAACCACGCCTCACTAATTGCTACTATATCCAGTTTAGCCTCTGACATTATTGCCTGCAGGTCTGGGATCTTATTTCCCAGGCTGTGAGCATTTATGTACATGATTTTCCATTGGCCAGATTTCGTGTGTTAGTTGTTGGGTGAGGTTTGGCATTACCTCCAATAAGTCGGTATGGGGAGACAAACCTTTTTCTTACCTGGTGATGCAAATGAACTGCAAACATGTTGAATCCCTGTTTGACCACTAGCTGAGGGGAGGGTGTTCTTCCATTCGAGATGGGGTGCTGCAACCTCTCCCATTTGCTAGTTTAAATATTCTGCAAAGACGCCAAACTTTTGCCCCAATGCACTGACTCCTCCTTAGTCAGATGCAGTCCATCAAATTTAAAGAACTTGCGCTTCCCAGAACTGTTGCCAGTTCCCTCACAAATCTGTGTCCTTTTTCCTGGCACCAGCCCTTGAGCCACATGTTTAGCTCCCCTATCTCCCTTCTCCTGACCTTCCGTCCATCTGCTCCTCTCCCAGACTGGCAGGATCTCAGAGAAGGAGATGCTGGACGAAATAGATGATAGTTTGTCACCCAACCAACAGACAGACAGGTCTGAGCGAACAGCAGCCACCTGGTCTGAGAGAGCAGTGACTACTAGGAGACCCAACATTCAGCAGCCCCTCTCTGGCCCCAGACCTCATAGACAAGTTAAATAGGGCTTTTCCTCTGGACCCTGCATGCTTCGACTTGCAACCTCCATGGTCACCAGATGTGAGACCTCTCAAAAGGCAAAAAAAAGAGGACCCCATCCCTGTGCTCATCCAAAGAGGGGCAGTTGTCCTCACATCACTATGATAAAAGAAAAATCCTGACACAGGAACAGATCCTCGGATGAGGAGGATCAGCATTCCTCATGCCACAGTAGAAACAAAAGATCTCATTCTCAAAGTAGATCTAAGGGCACTCATAAGGGAAAGCATTGCAGGAGCGTTCTCTGGACTCCTGAGACTGCAGTTCTTTCTTCTCCTGAAGAGGGAGAGCTAGTGGGCTCATCTTCAGACTCGGACTACTCCCCATCCTGAAACTTTGACCTGGAGGACCTAGACTTTTCATAAAAAGGTCATAGTCGAGATTCACCTCGATCTTCCGGCAGCTCCCACCCAGCTGAAACATGCTTTTGCCTGGCACCTGCTCTCTAAAAGGGCCACTGCTTTCCTATTCTTCCTGCCATAGAGGACTTGCTAAAGGAGGAATGGTGAGGCCCAGAACGCATATATCCAGTGCCCCAACGGATCTCTGAGTTTCTCAAGTTTGACAAGAAGCAGTCTGAAAAGTGGTTAGACTGCCCCAGAATCACCCTCTGATTTCAAACCTAACCAAGAAGATGGTCATCCCAGTCAAAGAGGGGCATCACTTGGAGACCCGTGTACAGGAAGGTGGATGCCTCACTCAAGAAGGCCTTCCAAGCATCAACAACGTCTCTCAAGGTGGTAACCGCCAATCATTTTTGGGCCAGAGCTGCCCTGTCCTGGGCTTCGATTTAGCCTTTCAATTTGCTGAGGACCCAGAGATGAACACACCAATTATTCGTCAGCTGCAGTTTATTGAGTTTAGCTTTGGCTTACGCAGCAGACATGTCGGAAGAGGCTGTCGCAGACACTGCTCAGACCATTTTTATTAAACCTCGGCTGGGGACCTCTGGCTTTGGGCCTGGCAAGCAGATGCCTCTTCAAAGACCCATTTGGTAAACACACCCTTTGAAGGTAATCTCCTGTTTGGTTCAGCCCTGAAGGAGACAGTGAAGGAATCTGGGGAGATGGCTAATGTACATGCCCCAGTCAAGAGGCAGGGGCAAATCATGGTCCTCAGGTCCCAGACGCAGTTTTCGGGACCGAGGTTACTACAAGGGTCAAAACTTCCGGGAAAGAACATGGTTCTCCTCACGTAACCAACGTAACTTCAGAGGGCAGATCCGTGCCGTGGTGGCACCAGAGACACCGGGAACAGCAACAAGAAGTCACAATGAAGCTATCCGGGCCCATCCTTGAGTAGGGGGTAGACTTTCAAATTTTCTCGAGGAATGGGTCCAAACCTTGTTGGACAGATGGGTCCTAGACATCATCAGCAAGGGTTACCTAATAGAATTCGGATCCAAGTCCCCACTACCTCATGTGGTGCCTTCCCTATCTCAGGCAACCCATCCAAAAGACAGGATGTTACAGGCCATTACAGACCTTCTGCAAGCGGGGCTATTGAGCAAGTTCTCCCACAGAGATCAGTCAGGGGTTACTCCTATTCTTCATCATGCCAAAATTAACAGGGGATTCAGGCCAGTCCTAGACCTCATCTTCCTGAATTGTTTTGTCCGCAGCAGTCCCTTCAAGATGGAAACCTTGTTATCAGTCATCAGGAATTTTCTAACAAGGGATTTTCTGGCATCCATCGATCTGTAAGATGCCTATTTGCATATTCCCATTCAGGGACTACACAGGCAGTATCTCAGGTTCAAGGTGAGGGAGCAGCACTTCCAATTCAAAACTCTGCCATTCAGGCTTTCTTCAGCCCCAGGAACATTCTCAGATGTACTAGTAGTGGTTGGTCATAGCTAACCTTTGGAACCGAGGATACAACTTTTCCTTATTTGGACGATATTCTCATCAAGGTCCTGCAGTTCGACCAAATAGTACAAGCAGTGGTGGAGGTAGTCCGGTGCCTGATGGCACACGGATTTGTCATCAACTGGAGAAAGAGTTCCTTGACTCCAGGCCAGACCTTGAACCACCTGGGGGCAGACTTGATGACACAAGCCAACAAGGTCTTTTCCTGGAAACAAAATGCAGGGACATACTGAAGTTCATCAAGAAGTTTCACACAGCTTCTCAGCTGCCAGCTCAATCCTTCATTCAGCTAATTGGAACTCTAGTATCACTGGCAGTTTCAATCCTTGGGCTCTGGTCACATGCAGCCCATTCAAGCACATTTGCTCAGACTGTGGTCCCAGTCCAGATACAGCCTGCACCAACTCATCCCAATTTCTCAGCTGATAAAGCCTCCCTCCAGTGGTGGACTTGGAGGACAAATGTCATGAGAGGTCGCAAGCAAGGTCATCCATACCAAACCAATCACGACCAATGCAAGCCTCAAGGGCTGGGGGCTCACCTGCATCAGCTGTTAGAAACAAGATACAGCATAAACGTTCTCAAGACGAGGTATTATGCCTTGCTCTGATGCACTTCAAATAGCAAGTCCTCAATCAGGACATACTGATTCTAACAGACAGTTGGACAACGATGGCACACATCAACCATCAGGGCAGCACAAGAAGCTCAAAATGCTACAGGAGTCCCTTCTTCTTTTAGTGGCTGAGCACCACCTGGCAAGCGTAAGAGCGGTGTATATTCCTGGACAGGAAATGTCACAGCAGACTGACTCAGTCGAAGGACGTTCTACCAAGGTAATGGAGCTGATGGACAGTGCCTCCACATCCTAACAGAGCAGTGGGGCAATCCTCAGATAGATATTTTCACCTGCCGTGAAACTGCAAAGTAAAGTAGGTACTTTTATTTTCTCTGTTAAACAACTGAGTATACCTGTTGCCTAATACTTTATAGTACATTGTATCTTTTTACAGTTTCTGATTTTTCTTCTTTATCCAATGTTTTAGAACTGTTTAGTTATTGTGGTAGAGGTGTGGTACTGTGTTCTTTCTTGTCGTTCAGGGTGCTTTTGGGACTGCTGATTTCTACTGGTTTAAAAGATTACATTTTTTCTATTTTAAAAAGCTACATCAACTTGGTATGTTGTCACCTGTTTGTTGCTAAGTAGCAGATGTTTTGCATTGTGCTCTGGTTCTGTGATAGAATCTGTATTAGTAGAAGATAGATTATTGTGATTGTAGTTACCTTTTGATGGTAAGGGTAAAGAGCTGAGATAGAAATGTATGTATTTTTGAATGTTATAGAAGCCAGAAGGGAAGGAAGCATATTCAATTCAGTGCTTTACAGTAACTGTTAATTGCTAATTTTCTTTAAACTTAGATTGTGGGCTTTTAGTGACACTGTACTTTCTTTGTTGTCTTTACTTAGAATTGTGTTTGGGCGGTTGAAAATTTGTAACGTGGTGGTGAATTTCTTTGCTGTCTTTAATTGCTGCAATTTTGCCCCTTCTCCCCCAACTCTTAATTATATGCCCTGTTAAATCTGATTGACAGAAGCTAAACACAGGGTATAATAAGGGGTCTGGAGTAGGAGGGGCATATACGAGAAGCTCACCCTCAGCACGACAAGTGTTTTGATTCATTTATTTATTGGTTTATTTTCTTTTTTAAAAAGGAAAGTATCTGAGGATCAGTGGCAGGATTTTAGGACAGTAAATTAATTAATAAAAGGAACTAGAAGAGCTTCAGTAGCAGACAAGTAATGGAATAGCAGTATAATTGCTGTATAATGTGGAGTGGTGCAGTGCAGTGGCTGTGGGACAGCCATATTCAGGCAGACCTTCTGGACACTGAGGTGCTGCCTTATCTGCATGCATCTCTGGACTGTGGGATGAGGTAGCCAGACTCAGAGCGGAAGTAAACTGGGTCAGGAGTACCATCACCCCATCCAGAGACCACCCAGTCCAATGCAACTGCCTCAAAGGATGCCGAGAACAAGGAGCTCTTGGATGACAGTGGGCTCAGGGAGGGTTAGAGCGGTCAGGAAGAGGCACATCCCAGATCCTATTCCACCTCAAGAACTCATATGCCACACTGGCAAATGGGAAAACCAAATGGAGGTACCCAGAGAAGTGGAAGGAAAGGATGTTGAGGTTAGCCAAGGAGGTGACCTCCAGGGAAAGCAGTGGACCCCAGAGGAGGACGGCGTATCCTAGTTGGGGACTCATCATAAGAGGGATCCAGCTAGGAACACAGGAGGGGAGAATAGGAGGTGAGGTGCCACCAGGTGCTACTGCATGGAGGAATGGAAGAAGATCCTGGGGATCACTGGGAAGGCAAGATGGGAGGGTGAGCTGGATGTCATTATCCACCTAGGTACTAATGACCTGGCAAATGGGGAGCCAAAGGAAGTTCAGGAAGAGTTTGGGAAATTGGGGAGGGGTCTCAAGCAAGTAGCTACTTCTGTCACTTTCTCGAAGTACTACCTGTGAGAGGCAAGGAGGCGAGGGTGCATGCACCAGGAACTTTAATTCATGGTTGAAGAACTGGTGCTGTGAGGAAGGGTTTGGATTCATTGGTGACTGGGGACCCACCTGGAAGGATGGAGGTTTGTTCAAGCCTGATGGCCTGCATCCAGTCTGGAGGGAATCCAAGACTCAGTGATAAGTTTAAATGCTACATTGACAAGCATTTAAACTAGCAAAGGGGGTGGCAGGCCAGCAAGGAGGGTACCTACTTGCTCACCCCCACAGCTAGCAGTGGAACCAGTGAACCAGAGGAGTTGCTGTCTCTACAGCAGTGTACAAAAGATGGAGATTAGCCCAAGGAGGTGGATAGGCAGAAAGGGCAAAATTCAGCAGAAGGGCAGGCAGCAAGGAGAACCAGGGATAAAGGACAACCAAGGAAGGGTCTGGAGTAGAACAGCAAAACAGTCTAGGAGGTCAAATCATGGAAAGCCATGTGTGCAAATGCCAGGAGCCTTATCAACAGGATGGAAGATCTGTAGGTTGTCATGGTGCAGTCAGACCTGGACATTGTGGCCATCACTGAAACCTGGTGTAATGATAACCACGATGGGAGATGGCCATGCCTGGCTACAACATATTCAGAAGAGACAGAGCAGGCAGGAAGGGAGGAGGAGTGGCACTGTATATGAAAAATGACATAGGCCACAGAGATCCAGGAGGAACAAAATGGGGAGAGATACTGTGGTTAAGCTGGAAAGGAAAATGGGGCCAGCCATCTGCACAGGTGTGGTCTATAGACCACCAGCCCAGGAGGAAGAAACAGATAGAGAGTTGATGCTAGCCATCCAAAGGATGGCAGACAAAGGGTGAGTGAGTACTGGTTGGAGACTTCAATATTCTAGATGTGGACTGGAGCATCCCAGCAGCAGCATCAACTAGGAGCAGATTTATCCTGGACTCCTTCAGGGTGCCTTCCTCAAGCAACTGGTCATGGAACCAACTCGGCAGAAGGCAATACTGGACCTTGTGCTCACAAACAGGGACAGTGTGATGGGGGTAACAGTGGGGGGCACCTGGGAACAGTGACCACCAGTCACTGTGGTTTGAAATCACAGAAAGAGCAGAACCAAACCACACAAAACATGTATCCTGGATTTTAAGGGGCAGACTTTGGAAAATGGGAGATACTTGAAAGAGAGATTAAGGGGAATGGGCAGGAGTCAGGGTTGAGGAACAGTGGGCAGTATTTAAAATGGGGATTACAAGAGCAACAGAATTATGTATTAAGCAGGTTAGCAAGAGGAAAAGGAAGAGGAGACCATTATGGTTTTCCAAAGAGGTAGCAAAGAAAGTGAAAGCCAGAAAGATTGCATTCAGGCAATACAAAAAGACACAGGCAGAAGGGGATAGGGAGAAGTACCCAGGAGAAGCAAAGGGAGGCAGGGAGGTCAGTAAGGGAAGCCAAAGCTCAGACAGAAGAACACATTGCAAAATCAGTGGGTAGAGGGACAAAACCTTTTACAGGTACATAAGTGAAAAAGAAAGGCAAGGGAGGATAGTGAGACTGAAGGGAGGATGGGGCCTGTGTGGAGGATGACAACAGTAAAGCTGACATATTGAACAGGTATTTCTGCTCAGTCTCTACGAGAGGAAGAGGAGGTAATGGGTCTGAAGGAGTACAAGGGGTGAGAATGGTGCAGAAATGGACACAAGTCCCTTTACACGAGAAAGGGTCCTGAAGGATCTGGAAGTAATAAGAGTTGATAAAGCTATGGGGCCAGATGGGTGCTACGGTCCTTAAGAACTAAGAGAGGTGGTGGCTGAACTCTGGCTATCCTGTTTAGCGATCACTGGAAACAGGGAGGTACCCAAAGACTGGAGGATAGCAGATGTAGTCCCTTTATACAAAAGTGGGAACAAAGAGGAAGGGGAACTACAGACCAGTCAGCCCTCACCTCGGTAGTGGGGAAGATCATGGAAGCACTACTGAAGAGAGATTGATGGAACATCTGGTTGTCAATGGACTACAGGACCCAAGGCAGCATGGTTTCACCAGGGGAGGTCATGTCAGACCAACCTCATTGAATTTTTGACTGGGTGACTAGGGAGGTGGATCAGGGGAGGAGTGGACATGGCCTATCTGGACTTCAGCAAGGCCTTTGACACTGTGCCACATAGAAGACTATTGCACAAACTGGGGAATAGGGTGTGAGCAGGACAGTAGTGTTGTGGGTAGGGTAACTGGCTGGGCGGCAGGACACAGAGGGTGGTGGTAAATAGCTGTCACTCCACAGAGGAAGAGTGACCAGTGGGGTACCACAGGGATGAGTGCTGGGACCGGTCCTATTCAATTATCTTCATCAGCATGGCATGCAGGACCTGGAAGGCAGAATTTCACTGTTCGCTGATGAAACAAAGCTCTGTAATAGAGTAGACACACCAGAGGGTGTAGACAGAATGAGAAGGGACCTGCAGAAACTTGAAGAATGGTCAGGGGTTTGGCAGTTGAAATTCAATGCAAGGAAGTGCAAAATAATGCATATGGGGCACAAAACCCTGGCACAATGTATCAGTTGGGGTGAGGATATAGCATGCACCAAGCAGGAAAGGGATCTTGGGGTTGTTATCTCTGATGACCTCAAGGCAGGGAAACAGTGTGACAAGGCAGCAGGTAAAGCAAATAGGATGCTGGGATGCACAGGCAGGGGCATCACCAGCAGGAAAAGGAGGTCATAATTCCACTATACAAGACACTAGTGAGGCCCCACCTGGAGTACACTGTACAGTTCTGGAAACCTTACCTACGTAAGGACATAGACAGGGAGGAGAAGGTTCAGAGGAGGGCAACAAAGATGGTGCATGGATTGCATCACAAGTCCTATGAGGACAGGTTGAAGGAACTGAACATGTACTCCGTGGAGGAGAGGAGGAGAGAGGGGATATGATAGAGACATACAAGTATCTTACAGGAGGAACAGGTGCAGGAAGACACTATTTTAAGCGAAAAAGATGTTCCAGAACTAGAGGGCATGGGATGAAGTTGGGCGGGAGGACTATTCAGAGGAAACGTGAGGAAGAATTGCTTCACAGAACGGGTGGTGGACAAGTGGAACACCCTGCCAGAGGAAGTGGTGGGGCTGAAACAATCACAGGATTTAAGAATGCATGGGATAGACATAAAGGAATTCTGGAGGTCAGGGTAAGGTGCAACAGATTTCTTGGAAAACATAAACTGAACTACAAACTCAAATGGGCAGACTGGGGCTATAGGCCCTTATCTGCCACACTGTCTATGTATGTATCTGTGCTCCCTGGCCAAGGATGAACTAGCGGTGGCTCAGGATGCCTTTTCCCTAGACTGAGATCAGTTCGGTCTCCTGTATACCTTTCCTCCAATACCGCTTCTATCCAGAGTCCTCCACAAAATGGCTCTGGACAGGGCAGAAATGAATTTTAGTCTGTCCCGATGGCCTTTGTCGCCCATAGTTCCTGCTTCTCATTCATCTGTCATGGCGACCACCTCTAACCTTCCAGATCAGCCCAACCTTTCTCCATCAGGGTCCGGTTCTGCATCCCAATTTGAACAACCTGTCCCTCTTGGCTTGGAGATTGAGCAGGAAACTTTCAAAGAGCTAGGCTATATAGCCCCTGTTATTGAAATGATGGTGAACTCATGTTGCCCTTTCCTCTAAAGTGTATTATAGAACCTGGAGGAAATTCTTGTTCTGGCTTCAATCCAAACACATACAGAACCATCCAATATCATTGCCTGTACTATTGCAGTTTCTTCAAGAGGGTTTGACAAAGGACTGCAGCCAGCCACCTTACGAGTTCAGGTTTCTGCACTGGGTGCACTCTTGTTGGTGGAGTCAGGGGAATCCGCTCACATCCCCATATCAGGAGGTTTCTAAGGCGCAGCATTAAAACGCCTCCAGTCAAGCCAACGGGCCACTTTGGAGACTTAATCTGGTTCTCAAGGCTTTGACCAAGGCTCCTTTTGAGCCTCTCAAGGAGACATCCTCATGCATCCTCACAATGAGGTTGCTTTTGATAGCTATTACTTCAGCCAGGAGAAGCAGTGAGCTAGGAGCATTGTCCACCAAAGAGCCAGACACTGTTTTTCATCAGGACTCTGTGGTGCTCAGAACAGATCCAGGTGTTTTGCCAAAAGTTATGTCTCGTTTCCATTGTAACTCAAGAGCTGATTCTGTCTTCTTTCTACCCACACCCAAAAAATGAAAAGGAAAGGGAATTTTGTACGCTAGATCCAAGAAGAGTGGTGAAAGTGTATATTAAAAGAACGGATTCTATTCACAAAACTTCAAGTTTGTTCATTCTAACTACAGGTGGAAATGTGGGTAAAAAGCATCGAAAGACTCTATGGCCAAGTAGATCCGTTCTGTCATCACCACGGCTTATGATGAAACTGGAGTAACTTTACATGGCCAATGAGAGCCCATTCCACCAGTGCTATGGCTACTGGTAGGTGGACTTCAGAGAAGCATCTCCAGCAGACCTATTCAGGGTGGCCACATGGTCATCCAGTCACACATTTGCAAAATTTTACAAACTGGATGTGATGTCCTCGGTGGAGACGTCCCTTGGCCGCCAGTACTTCAAGCAGTGGTGGACCCTTTGGGGCACTTGACATTCTTCCCACCCAGGATATCTGGGGATGCACTATTTTTGTATATCCATGATAGTATAAAGCCTGGAGACTACTTAGAGAGAGAAATCAAAATTTAAATACCTGTAAATTTTCTTTCTCCAACGGCTGATCTCCAGGCTTGCTTCCCTCCCAGAGTGTACATAGTTGCCTGGTTATTTGGCCATGTATGCCTTAATTTTCTTGTTTTGTTTCCAAGTTCATGTAGTATTGCCACATTTGGACTGCTTTGAAGAACTGAGGGAAACAGGAAGTGGAGGGCTGGATATGCCCAGCTGCAGAAATCGAGTTCCTGCCTTCCTGTCTGCATCAGGAGGTACAGCCCATGTATGAAGCCTGGAGACCAGCTGTTGGGGGAATTTAAAGGTATTTAAATTTTGATTTTCCCAACACAGAAATCCTTTACCTTTACTTTGAAGTTCATAATTCCTTACTGTAGAACAGATTATTTTCTTATTTCTGAATCCCTTGTCCCTTCAGCCCATGACCCTCAGATTTCCCAACCATTCCCTAATTCAGGTTACTTTAAAGCTAGATACTCCTCATGTTAAACAATTTCTGTGGAGGCTAAATTCAAGTTTATTAAGACAAGCATATATAATTAAACATATTAGTAAATCTATTGAGGTTTTCTGGGAACAAAACTCTCTTTCAATAGATAAAATAGATATAATGTGGTGGTCTTGTAAATGCTCTAAGGGGATTTATCAGGTTGGAGCTCAAAACAAAAAGCAAAAAAAAAAAAATAGAATGGTTAAAAGAAATTACCAATAAGTCGTGGTGACTTGGAACTTAAAATCAATGTATTCTCTCCTTAAAAGATAAACAGGAGATCCAAATACTAAAGGAAGAATTCCACCTTATTTAAAAACAGGCTGACTTTCTTATTATCAGATCAAAAGCCTCTTATGTAGATCTTGGGGTGACCTAGTAAACCACTGGCCCATGGAATTAAAAAGATGGAACAGTCCAGACACACAAAATCTATTATTCCTGATAATAACAATATGGTGTTAACAGACCATAAAGATATTTCAAAAGAATTTTTCAAGTATTATTCAAATTTACATGCCCTAATCCCAATCCCCTCTTTAGCAAGCGTCTCGTGCCCTTATATTACAGAATTAGACACTTCCAAACTAACCTACCTATCACTTTAAAAGAAATTGGGGAGGTTGTTGATAATTTCATCTTAAATAAAGCCTCTGGGTCGAGGGCTTACTGCAAACTTTTATAAAAGTTTCAAAATCCCCTTTACCTATTCTAAAATAATTTTATGACTATATTCTATCTGATAGTTTTTGGATAAAACTTTACTGGAGGCAAGAATAATTTTACTCTCAAAGCCCAATAAATCAAAACAAAATGTTTCTAACTATTGTCCTATTTCATTAGTTATGATATTAAGATCTTAACATTTATTTTAGCCCAGAGAATAGAAACGATATGGCAAAGGTTGATATGTAATGATCAAGCAGGTTTCATGGCTTCCAGGCAAGCTTCAGACCACTTTAGAAAAATTTCACACGTCCTTTCTGCATCCAGGGAGACTAAACATTCTTTGGTTTTGTCTCTCTCTGGATACGGAAAAGCATTCAGCAGAGTTCACCATATTTACTACTTTGCTTAAATTTGGTTTTCCGTGGTTTTTATTGATTGATTAAAAATACTATATTCTGTGGCAACTGCTAGAATTAGCTGTAATAACTTAATGTTACCCCTTTACTTTGTTTCAAGGTCCTAGACAGGGCTGCCCTCTTTCTCCCATTTTGTTTAATTTTTATTTAGAACACCTATTTTACTTTTTTAACTCCAACATAAATATTAAGGGAATAACTATTGCTAAACTTCAGTTAAAACTATTGCCTTTGCAGATGACATATTGTTACATGTATCGGACCCCTTAAACCTCGGTTAAATCTGCCCTAAAGTTTATTGAAGACTTTAGTGTGGAGCTCTAGCTATAAACTTAATAAGGAAAAATGGGAGGTTATGCCCTTAACAATTTGTTTTATAGAGAGTACATCAGTAAATTAGGATTATTGTGGAACCCTTCAGGTGTTAAATACCTGGGAATCTACATTTTTAAAGAAGAGTCTCAATAAAGAAAAACTAGATGAAACTCTACAACAAATTTCACAGGCTCTTAAAGATGGTCATATTTACCTATTACTTTTAACAATAGGATAAGTATTATAAAATGAATATTTTACTAGAATATTTTTCCCAGTTAACATGTTAAATGTCTTTTACTCCTTAGTTGGTTTAAGAGGCTAAACGCAGTTATAAACTGCTTCCTATGGCTAAATGTTACTTCCAAGAATAGCCCTTCATAAACTTTCATTGCCTAAAAACTTATGAGGTCAGGAGGTACCAATTTACTATTCTGCTGTTTTTATTTCATATTAATAAATGTATAAAATGGTTATCTCAGGATAACCAATCATTTGTTTATGTTCCTTCCTGGTGATATTGGAAGTACAGATGCTCAGAAGACATAATACATGCCCAGAAGCCATCCTTTATTCCTCCTTTAAAAGCAGTCCTAAAGATCTTAAAATCACTGTGGTTGGCAGGTCATTAAAATTCATAATCAGTTTTGTAATAGCTTTATTTTTATACTGGCTCTGTGTTAGGGTGCGAAATTTTATACCTTAGGTGCCCCAGGGCAGGCACTTTTATACTAGGACACCTACTGCTCTTCAGTGCCTGCCCTGTGGGGCACCTAAGGTATTCCTACTGCATTCTGTTTTTCCCGATGTGCTGTGGCTTTAAATGAGTGGGCAGCTTGAGCTGGGATGCGAGGCACAGACAGCCAACACCGGACACGATCACAAGGTACACCCTAACTGCTCATCCCAGTGTCAGCTGATTGCTAAGTTGCAAGTGCTGGAGGGGGGGTGACGTTTCTTGGCGCATGACCTAGCCAGCGATGCAGCAGAGTGGTTTGATCAGGCGAATCGCGCACTGTCTCTTGACTGCTTGCCCGCCCCTTCAGTGCATTTCAGACAGGCCTGTCAGAAAGCGTGGCATTCGGGCGCTATAGTGTGGAACTGTTAGGAGTCGGACGCTCCTGCTGTGAGAGTGAGTGACCAGAAATAGCAATCGTGATTGCAGATTGCAATTAAACTTATAGAAAAATAACAAAAGTTCTTTTAAGAGCTACTGTGCTGCACTGCTGCCTAGTGCCTACATTACTCCACTGTGAGGTGGGGGGTCCGGGGACTCTGATTTAGGCGGAGAGGCAGGTAATGCAAACAAAAATTACCTTTAAAATTTAAAGCTCTTTAAGAGCTACTGCCCAAATTACTCCACTGTGAAGTGAACTGGGGAGACTTTGAGGCGGGTGAGGGTGAAACTGTACTGAACTCGTGGTGATTCTGCAACCCTCGACCAGACAGAGCATATATAAAACAAATTACAATTTACCCTTACCAGTTACCATTACCAACTATGTACCATATGGTGTTTTCTTTTATTTCTGGGGTGAAAATAGTAAACTAAGAAGGAACAACAACTCCGGAGGGAAGGGCTGCAATCTGCAGTGGAGACAGGGAGGGAGGGACTGTCAGTCAGACTGTCACTCCGCTAACTAAAACAGCTATAAATTTAGCTGATCTAAAGTGCAGCTAGATAATCACAGTTTGTGGTCTGAATCTGGACTGTAGTGCAAGGCAACAGGCAGACTACTGAAAATAAGACGCTACTAGACTAGATAGTTTTGGTGTTGCTGCCTGGCTGCCATACATATACTTTTCAGGCTGCAGTAGCAGTCTATTTTTCCCTCAGTTGCTGCTACCTGACAGTTTCTTGGGAACTTTACCACTAAAACCTATCTCTCCTTCTTAGACATTCCTCTTTCTATCAGTAAAACAAAAGCTGAGAGTGAGACTGAGGCAAGGGTTAGGCATCACATAAAAAAATAAGTAAAGTGATATTGAGGGAGCAGAAAGCAGAGGCTGAGATTGTATTTTAGAAAGGCGAGTGGGAGCTCACTCAGCTAGTAGAGCTATTGCCCTCCTGGCCCTAAGTTGTAAAAAGTACATAACCTAAATAGATAAAGGTTGAGAGGGAGTGTTGCTGCCAATCTATAAAGTTGAATTAATGCTCCTCTAACCTCTGTTCCCTATAAATAAAGGGATCTGAAATAAAGCATGTTACTTAAAGTTTAAAGCCGCTTTAAAGCTACTCAGACTACCTAAAATCTGAATACTGTTAACAAAAATCTTTTAAGCTTTTTACAAGCTGCTCTATCTAAAATCTGAATACTAGTCTGTTGTAAAAAATATATATTGTTAGCTTTTTACAAGTACGCTAACGCTGAGTGGACTAATACTGAATACTGTTATAAAAAATCTGTTACCTTTGACAAGCTACGCTTATGTGTGTGTGTGGACTATGTAAAATCTGAATACAGTTATAAAAATCTTAGCTTTTACAGGCTACACTATCCGTGGACTATCTAAAATCTGAATACCTGTTATAACAAATCAGACAACACACAGTTAGGATTTCTTGTTAAGTTTATTATAAAAAAAAGACAAGACACACTTTTTCCTTGTTGCATTTATTAATACTGAGTAACACAAATAAAACATTCTTAAAATCAGTTTTCACAAGTTCATCTCCGAACAGCCAGGCAGACACCATGAGTCTTTTAAATTTGTATTTAAGAGAAAGCTTTGATGAGATCATGGAGCTGACTCGATTCCCTAACACCAAGTACTAGTACTACTACAGGCACAGCTATAACCCCACCATCTCCTTGCCCAGAGAGTGAAACTGTTGTGACCACTGAAGTTTCCTCAAGTGCTACTGCTTGTACTGAAAGCTGATTAAGGCCCTGAAAGTTAGAAAATTTCAGGAATCCTGGAAAAAGGTCCGAAGTGGCTTACGATGACACAGATAAATGTGCCATGTTCTGTACATGGTGTCAGAGTTATGATAAAAGCCAAAGCAAAAATAATTTCAGAACTGGATGCAGTACTTTGAGTACACATTATCTCAGCACATGAAGTGTCTGTAGCACACAGAAATGCTGAGATGGCATGTATTGCAAATAAAACAAAAGTTGGAGAAAGACCAATAGAGAAATCCATACAATTTATGGAACAAAAGAAATGGATCAAATTTGTAAATTGTTCTGTACTGCATATTACGCTGTTAGGACCGAAAGGCCTTTCAGGGATTTTCCTGGGTTGATAGATTTACAAAGAAGAAATCATGGGGATGATGCTGTGAGTCACAGTTACAATAGTGACAAGCAATGCCGTGTCTTCATTTACCATATTGCCCAAGATGTTCAAAGCACTACTTCTAGTCTACTATAAGACAATGACTTCTTTTCTTTTCTTGTTGATTCCTGCACAGATAAAAGTGTGACTGAGGAGGAGGCATTTATGTACGTGTTTTTGAAAATGGCCTACCTGTAATAAGATTTCTTGCACTGAAACCAGTCAGTGTTCCTAATTCAGAAAGCATTTTAAATACTGTGATTAATGCTTTAGAGTGTGAAGGTGGTTTAAAGGATGGTGGTTGGAAACATAAGCTGATAAGTGCGGCATCTGATGGTGCTGCTGTAATGTTGGGGAGCACTTCAGGTGTCCTTAGTCGTAATAAAGCAAGATTTCCAGTGTCCACACCTCATTGACATACACTGCTGTGCACATCATTTAGAGCTTGCTGTAAAGGATTCATTCAGAGACTGTCCCTTTTACAAATCATTAGAACAACTTTGCTGAACGCTTACTCGCTTTACCACAGGTCACCAAAAAGTTGGAAAGGCCTACAGGAAACGGGATCCCTTTTAAATATTAATGTGGTCAAACCAATTAACACTGGTGGCACTAGGTGGCTTGCACACAGAGAACAGGCAATTTCTGCTCTTGAAAGGAACTGGGCTGCATTAGAGCCTCACCTCTAACATGTGTCACTGACAAACAAGCAGGATCATGGCCAAAAGCACTAGAAATACTTAAAGTGCTTAAGACTTTAAAATGTGTTATATACATGAACTTTCTGAAAGTGTTTTTGGTTACTTATCTGTTTTAGTCTGTGCTTTCAGCAAGAGGATGCCACTGTTGAAAAGTTCACAGCAGAGTAGAAAGCACAATTCAAAAACTAAATGGTCTCTAATCAAGAAACTCTTCACCGCATAACACTTACATCTGTAAATGAGAACCTAACTCAGTACAACAGTGTTGACTTAACTAATGAAACTAGCAGGCACAGATCAGGTCCTCTTCAGACATTGTAGAAGCCACAATTTTAGAGATAAAAAATTCTTTAGAAAACGCCACAGCACATTGAATCTCGCTTCAGTCCTTCACGGCCAATAAAGTGCTACTAACTGCAAGAGCTTTAAATTTTCAGTCCTGGCCAACATCCACAGAGGCACTTGAAACATATGGAGATGAAGCAATTCAAACAATTGTTGATCACTATAAAGTGGTCCTAGAGTCTCGTGGAGTTGATGTTACTTTGGTACTGCTGGAGTGGCTAGACTTAAAAAGCACGCATCTACTTGCTGTCTGTTGAAAGTTGTAAGTCTCTGAAATTGTGGCAGAAAGTGATTCTCGTGTGCAGGATCAACAGTTTCAAATGTGCTGGCCATTGTCAGAATCATTCTCCTGATTCCTGTTCACACTGCTGCTGCAGAACGAGGCTTCTCTGATGGGAAGAATAAAAAATGACTGGAGGGTTGATTACGCCCAGACACCCTACATGACCTAATGTCTATATCTCTGAATGGACCCCAGCTTAGTGACTATAACCTTGAAGGTGCCATATCACTGTGGTGGAAAATGGCAAAGAAGGCCCACTACCAAAGCTTATGGCTCCAGAAAACTGTCACTGCATGCTGCTTCTGCCAGCCCTAGTGGTGGTGATGAAAACGAAAGTGCTTGGTCCAGTGAAGACGACGCCTAAAATTATGTAAACTAAGGGCTGCATGTAAATAGTTTGTTGGGCATGTATATTTCTTCTTACATGCCCAAATGGGCATGTACTCTTTTCACAAATTTCATACCCTGTCTGTGTTTAAATCAACCCATTTTATACAACCCAAACTTTCGCTCCATGGAAGAAAACTCTTTCAATTTTTAGCATGTTCCTCAATTTAATGGTGAAATCTATAGTTGATGATGGAGATTTTCATTCATTCTCTGAACTTGCTAAGAAATTTAACTGGCCTAAGAAATGCCTGTTAAATGTTAATATTTTAAAACTGATTTTGGCATCGTATTTTGAGCATTCTTCTACACAAATATAGAATGTAATTATATCTCAGATTTCATTTCTGCTGCAACAAACCCCACCTTGCTTTGAATATCTATAGTTTTCTTTTAAATCTTAAATTTTTGGATCAACCCTTTTCTAATTCATTTAGGGATAACTATTCTCCATCTCATGTCTTGAATTGGGCAAATATGTGAAGTAAAATTTACAAGCTAATTCCTTTAGACAATCTTTGATTAATTTGTTACAGAATATTGCATAATACCTACCTGACTCCTTCTAGACTTTACAAAATGGGTCTTAAACCTTCTGATTTATGCCATAAATGTAATAAGGACAAAGGGTCCTTGGACCATATGCTCTGGTCTTGGCCTCCTATCTATAACTTATGGCATGAAATTAAACCAAAATTATAGACAGCATTGTACAATCTTAAGATTTCATTTTAGGTAATTTGTCTGTGGATATGTCCATTATAGACAGATCCATTTTATCTTTAATTGAGAGTCAACTTAAGTGATTCTAAGCACTGGTGGACCAGTCCACACCGCCCTTTAAGGAACTGATTCTCAGATTAGACAAAAATTTAACATTGATCCGTATTATTTCTTATTTCCATAATAACCAACCCTTCTATTTGAAATGCTGGAAGAAACTAGCAGACTCAGTATCAACTATGATTTAAGGAAATGATCATTTGTAGTTACATTTGGAGCTCATGCCATAAGAGTTTTAATAGTTTTTATACTACAGTTTCAGTGGCTAGCTAGTTATTTAAAACTGTACGATCTATAGTTATTAGTTGACAGAAACCCTAGCAGTATAAAGGTAGCTTCTCTTTTTCCTTCACTGGATAGATTACATTAAATGTTGCATGACGTTACTTAATTATCGAGTTAAATTTAAGATTAGGATGGCTAAACTGTTTCCCATTTTGGGGGTGGGGGTAGATGGGGAGTTGTACTGTTAATGTTTTGTATAGGTATTTAAGATTCTTCTACCTACCTGGAATTGTCACCTCAATCTGTTACTTTTTTGTTTGTTTGTGGTTTTCTTGTTTGGTTGTTTCTATTGAAAATCTTAATAAAGAAAAGAAAAATATGGCTACTGCGGCTGGTCTCGATTTACCCTACAGACAGTAATAAAGATACTTTTCAACATGTTCTCACAGCTTACCCCACTTGTATGTTATCTCAAAAGCCTCTTAAGTTTCTGTCTGAGCAAAACACATAGGGCTGGATATTCAAAGGTGTCTGGCGCCCATGCGCACAGGCTGGGCGCCCGCGCAGTCCCAAAATTGCGCCCATTCTGGCCATATTCAGTGCAGGAGGCAGTTGCGCCCCCAAGTCATGCTTGAGCAGCAGCAGCGGATGCTAATGAAGGCATGCTCAACCGGAGGGAGGAACCATGCATAAACTGTACAGCCCGATATTCAGCCGGGCTGTGTAGAGCTGTGCAGGCGCAACCCTCAACTTGCGCCTGCAGAACTTTTGAGCAAAAAAAAAAAGAGAGTCGAGGGCCACCCACAGGTGAGCTGCCGCATTGCAGGGCACAACACAGCAGCTGCCACCTGTGGGTGGCCCTCCACTTCTCCCGTGCCCCCCTGCAGCCCAATCGTGGGCATAATAGTAACCCCCTCCCTCCGACTGGCCCGATTGCGCCAAAACGTAGTAATCCCCCCTCCCCGACTGGCCCGGTCGCGGGCACACCGGTAGTAATCCCCTCCCCCGACTGGCCGATGCGGGCACCCGTAATCCCCCTCCCCCGACTGGCCCGATCGCGGGCACACCGTAGTAATCCCCCTCCCCCTGGCTGGCCCGATCGCGGGCAAAACCTAGTAACCCCCCTCCCCCAACTGGCGATCGCGGGCAAATCCTAATAACCCCTCCCCCACTAACCCGATCGCGGGCAGAACAGTTCAACCCCCCAAGAACAATATCCCTGGTGGTCCAGTGGACTCGCGAAGCCCGATCGCTGGCCGTAGAGTCCACCCTCCTGCGTGGTGGCTGCACCCCACCTGCCTGCAGCCTCGCCGCTTCTTCGACGACTGAGCGCAGTACGCCTGTACAGCAGAGCAGCCACGGGCGGCAGCCCATAAGTCAGACAGCAGTAGTCCAGATATGTGAATGAATCTAATTCATTATCTGGACCGCCTTAGAGGAGAGCAGCTGCACGCCATTGGCTCTGCTCTGAACCATCGGGCGGCAGCCCCACCGAGCAGTCGTCGAGCAGCGGGCGGCAGGGCGGCAGGGTGTGCCGCCTGCCGGCTGAGGTGGGGAGCGGGTGGTGGGGCCCATGGGTGGGTGGGGTGGGGGCCACTAGATCACCAGGGTACGTGGACCTTGGGAGGTGGACTCTACTGGCCACGATCGGGCTTCGGTCCACTGGACCACCAGGGATATTGTTCTTTGGGGTTGAACTTTCGTTCTGCCCGCGATCGGGCTAGTGGGGAGGGGGGTTACTAGGTTTTCCTGCGATCGGGCCCAGTCGGGGAGAGGGGGATTACTACGGGTGTGCCTGTGATCGGGCCAGTCGGGGAGGGATTACTATGGGTGTGCCTGCGATCGGGCCAGTCGGGGAGGGGGATTACTACAGTTATGGCGCGATTGGGCTGCAGGGCGTGGGTCCCGGACGGCTGCTGCGTGGCAGGGCGCCAGGCGCAAGTGCGCCTGGGATCGGGCGCACCTGCATGCATCGGCATGCAAATGGCCATAAGTAGATGCAAATGGCCCCCTGTGCCTTGCATGAATTATGGCTCCATTTGCATGTCACCTTTTGAATATCGATTAGATGGCTAATGGAACTTGGCGCCACCGCATCTCTGAATGCTCCACTTGAGCATTTGGCGGTGGTGCAAGTTCCACTGCGCCTATGCACAGTGGCTGTGGCCAGGAGGTGATATTCAAAGGAGTTGCCCAATAGCGCAGTTCGCTGAATATCGCCCGCCACACCCCAGCGCAACTATTTTGAGCATCGCAGGGCTTGCGCCACAGAATGGTGCAGTTTGAATATCCAGCCCATAGACTCTACTTTAAGGCAGTAACCTGCAGGAGTGAGTCTTTATATAGCAACCCAAAACCAACCTGCAATCAGAAATGTTATGAGGATAGTAAGTTGTCCTAAGCTGTCCACCAAAAGTGGCATATACGTCCCATGGGCTGAAATAAGGATTTGCAATGAGGAGTTATGAATAGCTCCTGGTCATCAACATTTCATGGCTGACCAGGAGCTACTCATGCCAACCAGGAGCCTAATACCTAAAAAATAAAGAAAAAGTTCTGAAAAATAATAAACAACACATGTTTATGTCTTTTTTCTTTTTGTTTTGCATTGACAGGGGAAAACAGCATACCTGAAGAGTAGGCAAGGATGATTAGAGTGCCAGGAAGACAGATGCAGTGACAGCTCAAGCCCAGAAAGACTCAGGCCAGGCAGACATAGAACACATTGTGCAGAAGGCCAACAAGCACGGCAATAAGTTACTGGGACTGCAGTTCAGTAATTTTGGGAAGAACAAATTCAGGACTTACCAGACAGATGCAGTTTCATGAAAGAAAGTGGTGGTGGTTGTCAGGTTGATGCAGATGCCATGCATGCAGGAAAAGTTGCAAAATAAAACAATATCACAAGCAGCGCAGAAAGACTCGGCAAGACAGAAGAACACAGTGAACAGTAGAAGGCCAGCAAGAACAGCTGGAAGTTACTGGGATTGCAGTTCAGTTTACGTTTAGGAAGAACCGAATTCAGGAGTTTACCAGACAGACTCAGTTTCATGTAACAGCATTGTAGTGTCAAGTTGATGCAGATGTTATGCAATCATGGGGAAAATTGCAAAATAAATTAAACGGTATCACAAGCAGCAAAATGCCCCTAAAATATCCAGAGTCTTATTCTTCATCTGAATCTGTTTCCAGATGAGGATGGAGCTTGAACCTGCTCATTCTCACTTTCACTGGATGTGATTTGAATTTTCTCCACTGACTTGTTTACTTTGGCCTGTTACTGAGGAGCTGTGAGGTTTTCTCCCAACCTACACTTTGATTTTAGGAACCAGTCCTTTACTGCTGGTATGCGCAAAATCTTGTGGTTGCAGACCCTCCATAGAGATTAAAAACAAGTCCTTGGCCAGCTTGTCCCATCGGGTTGTAGTGCTACCGCCACGATGTCAGTGACCGGGTTTGGTAGCGAGCCCTGGATCAAGCCGGGGCTGGCATGGGGGAGGATTGAGTATCCCATCGGATGCCATCCTCCAGGGAGAGGGATTGCTGCCCCCGCTATACCGTTGCCTAGGTGCACACAGTGGTGGCAGTGCAGATTAGTGACACCAGGGAGGGACAAACATCCGCCGGGTCCAGCAGCAGCACCATGCCTATGCGGAGCACGCCTTTGGACCCCGCTTGCATGCTGATGTCCAGGGGAGAAAATGTACAAAATGGCCTCTGCACTCATAGATGATGAAGTGCCCGCACTGTCCTGGATCTTCCTCTGCCTGTTCTTTGTCGACGGCTTCAAAAGAAGTGACTAAGTTAGCTGAGGGGCAGATGTAGCTGTAGGTCTGCGCTACCATGTCTTCACCTGGGAAAACCAAGGCTCCATCACGAAGGCCCGAGCACTGGACCTGAGGTAAGGGGAAACAAGGTCTCGATTAGATTCCTTGGTGACTCGAAGGAATTGCATGTAGGTGGCTGAGGGATAAAATTTGCAGAAACAAACAAACAAAAAAAAAAAGGCAAGTCCTCAGTGTTGCTGGTCTACAGGTTAGCTCTGCAGTCAGAAAAAAGTTATTTTCATAGCTGAAAAGGCTCTTTTAGTGTAGCATTTAATATTGGATACACAAGTACAATAGCTATGACATGAAGAATATTCCTGAAATACTGTGACTTTCTCTGGATGACTACGCGCCATACTTCAAGGAATGAGAGCTGCTTGTGATACTTGTTAATGTTTTGTTTCAACAGTTCCCATTCTGTCTGCACAATGCACATCATAGCCAATCTGTAGCAAGACAGGAGAGAAGTGGTTGATAAAACTGGATCTCCTCATTTCCAAATTCGAAAACTCATGATCAGTTGTTGGCCAGTTTGTTAGGTCAATGACATGACAATGCCATTTAGTAAGAGTGGATCTTCTGCAGAGCCCAAGAAATGCTGGTTGAGACAATCTGTTATACTGTTTACAATCACTTGCTGTTCTTTTGAAAGGTCTGAAACGGTATCCCTTATTTGCCCTGGGAGCTCAGTTCCTTTAAAACTGCCATCCCTTCTTCATTAATAATCACTGTTCTCCTGAACTGGGCTAGTGTAGATCCATCTACATCTGTGAAATGTTCTGTTTCAACTGAACTGACAGTGTCCATTGCCATGGGAAGGGACAGATGGTCATCCTGAAATGCTTGTGAAACTGTCGGAGCCTGTTATTAAGTCGAGATAGAAGTGAGAGAATATCAAAATTTGACATTGATAATATGTTTTCTCCATCCCTTAATTTTCACTTGTCTGCTGGAGGGTATCCCATTTGGTGTTGCACACAAGTTCATCCCAGTTACCCAAGATGGTGCAGTAATTATGAAGAAGTGCAAGTAGAGAGTCTTCCTTATGTGTGAGCCATCTCGCTCCTGTGATTTTAAGACTTGATGTCTGTGGTCTGATGAACTTCAGCTACTTTTTTAATTCACTGTTACATTTCTGGGCTTTCTTGTAAAACAAAATATGGAAATTAAAATGCTTTCAATGGTCTAGAAAATGGGTATTCTTGAATGCATCTTTGCTAGTTCAAGCCTTTCAGAAGCACAACGAATGACAATAAGCCATGGGCAATCTTTAATAATGTCATCGCCCCTTTATTATGACCTAAGTTGATGGATGCACCATCTGTTCCTGCACCAGTGTAGAATAATTGTTTGAGGTCAGTTGTGTCCAGATCCAGAACTTGCGAGTATGCAGAAATCATTGCAGACTTGACATCAATTAGTGCTGTGAATGTCTTGGTTGCCCATCATCAATAGTTTTCATGTAAACTACCTCCTTCTCAGTGGTGGTCCTGTCAGTTGTCCCATTCAGAAAGACAGAGTGATATTTGTAAGTTGTTGTTTCTTCTGTAAAATGACTCACAATTGGTGTTCTCACATGGCCTGCAATAAATGAGATGAATGTAGCACAAGCATTCTTATTGGCAAGTTCAACGCCATGTCTTTTCTTGAGTGCTATGAGTCTCTCAAATTTCTGAAAGGTGTTCTCTTCCTTGGCAAGATAGATGATATCAAAACATTTCTCTAATTTATGTAGAGATTTTTTATTCATTTTAAAATGCATTTTCTATTTCACCACCAGATGGTCTAACATCAGCTAAGGCAGCAGCCATTGATTGTTTACACCCTTCTGATACTGCTTGTCTCTTACAGTTAGTTTTCTTGACATTGTTAGTGCCAGTGATATAATAATCCACATTACTTATTTTCCCAGCTTTAGTAGCACACTTCTTGAAGATACCAGATTCTCTCTACAAAATTTGCACCAAATTTTGGTCACAGTGCCATCTTGTGATTCAGATTGTAACCACAACAGCTCTGGATTAGCCTTCTGCACTGCCATGATTGCACTGTGGATGTGTGACAAGAATGGGACTGCTTTTCTTTTCCTTTTTTGTAATTGCTTTTTTATCCGCCTCTACAGCCTGCCGACCCTGACCCTTCAGGGCATCCAAGGAGTCATCCTCCTGCCACCCCCAGACCTACCTCTTGGTCTCCATGCTGTTGTGGCTTGCCTCCCGAGCGGGGACGAGGTGGGGTCTCTTTACCCCATAATCCTTCATTTTGTCAGCCTGAGAGGTGGCTGGGTGAGCGGGGGCACATCGGAGGCATGCTTCAGGAAGCTCATCATCCCGGAGCTGGCAGGCATTTTTCCCCATTTTTCCTCCCCAACGCAGTGAAATCCCCTGGACGCCAGGTGCAGCGTGCGCGACGTCCACTGCGTATCTTGGCTGCCCATCCTTCCAAATGGGGCTTGTGGTCCCTGTGCCTCTGCCCGAGGTCACACAAGTGTGTAGTGGGCAATGGCCCCCTACCCTCTCCCTGAGACGGTGAGCTGTCGTGGGACACTCAGCCGCTCTCCCCGCCCAGCCCTCCAGCGACCTGAGTCCGCATCCTAACCCGGTTGCCAGTGTAGCGAGAAATCCAACTGCTGCACCATCTTTCTTTTCCTTTTGGTGTACTACTAGTAGTATCTGGTGGTGTGGTGGTCAGGGATGAAGAAGAGGATGGCTGTTCTGTTGGATCAGGGTCTGGCTGCTTTCATTTTTTTGAAGTGCTGAGTCCAGGACTTAGAAGTGACTTGATGGAGGGCCAACCACAACGAGAAGGAGATAGTTTTAAGAAGGGCCTTGACTACGTTATTTATGTAGAAATGTTATACACAACTATAGCTCAAAGGATGATAATTATAATAAAACTTTATTAAACGCCTTCGAGCACCAAGGCACTGTACAAGGAATAATAAAATCGCAGAAATAAATACAAATATAAAATCATAATTATATGAACATCAACCCATAAAAGCTTGTGTCCACAGATGGGTCTTAAGTTCCAGTTTAAAACCTTACACGGGTCGGCATTCCCGAAGCTGATCGGGCAGAGAATTCCAGAGGGTTGGGGCTATAAACATAAAAGCCCGGGCCTCAGAAGATTTTAAAATAACCTCGGAACCTCCAGCAACCCCATGTCAGCTGAATGGAACTGTCGACAGGGCTGTAGGAATCAGAAGCTCTTTCAAGTACTCTGGGCCAAGTCCATGCAGGGCTTTGTAGGTCAAAAGATCTACTTTAAAGGTGATCCGCCACTGTATCAGCATCCAGTGCAGATCACGAGTACAGGGTACTGTGTGTCCTCCTTGACGCCTGTCAACAACCTAGCAGCAGCGTTTTGCACTAGCTGCAAGCGGCTGATATCAACCCTAGGAAGCCCCAGGTACAGGAGTTGCAGTAGTCAAGGCGAGAGGTCACAAAGGCATGGACAAACACAGGTAAATCGCTAGATGGAACAAGGGTTTCACCCTGGCAGTGTTCCTGAGATGGTAAAGTGCATACTACGACTGCTGACACCTGATATTGAAGGGTCAGCCCATCGTCGATGTACCACTCCCAGGTTACGCACTCTTTTGAGGTAAGGATCTGATCACCCAGAAATAAACCAGAGGGCTGATCAGTCCTTCAACCCCTCTATCCTGTGACCGGGTCCACCACCATAACCTCTCTTACCTGCGTTCAACTTTAACCAGCTTGAATTCATCCAATCATGGATCTTGGCGAGGCAGCTATTAAATACTGAGAAAGCACTAGCCTGGGTCAGGAGCAAAGACTGGTAGAGCTGGGTATCATCAGCATAGCATTGAAACCTCAGCCATACCATCTTACAATGTCTCCAAGGGCAACATATACACTGCAAACAACATGGGGAAGCACCGAGCTCTGAGGAACCCACAGGGCAGAGAAAGGGTCAGAGGAAAAATCCTGACACAACTCTCTGCATTCTTCCAGATAGGAAAGGTGTAAACCATCTGAGTACTGTACCAGACAGTCCACAGATGGACCTCAGGCACTCGAGCAAAACCCCATGGTCTGCAGTGTCAAAGGCTGAAGAGAGATCAAGGAGAACCAGGATAGAATGGTTTCTCCAGTCTCTCGCCATCAAGAGATCATGAGCACCCGAACCAGAGCAGTCTCAGTACTATGCCTCTTACGAAAAAGAGACTGGTGAGGTTCAGAGATATTATGGATGGTCAAATGGTCGCCCAGCTGGTTTGCCACTACCTTCTCAATAACCTTCCCAATAAAGGGAAGGTTAGAGATAGGTCTGTAGTTAGCTTTTCTGGACCCAGATATTTTTGCTTTCTTCAAAGGGAGTCACCACCGCCTCCTTCAGGGAGCTTGGGAACTTGCCCAGTTTTAAGGAGCACCAGATTATTTGAGCCAGAAACAGGCCCACGATCTCAACATGGCCCAAAATCAGGAGATTGGACCCGGATCTAAACTACAGCACGTAGGTGCATCCCTGGACAATCCGCATAACATCCTCAAACTTGCAGGTCAAAGGAACTGCAGGAGACTCTGGCACCATGATCAACACTGACTAACAGAACCCCATAGAGCGAGTCAGGCAGATCTCCGATTTGATGTCAGCTACCTTATTCGTAATGAATTGAGCGATCTCATCACACTACTTTTGTGAAAAAGCACGATGGAGTTGTAGACAAGTTGGGTTGCACAACCTGTCCACAGTTCTGAAAAGCTAAGCTTGTCGATTCTGAGCAACAGCGATCTCCTGGACATGAACTCTGCCTTCTTAACGGGAGATCTCTGATTGGTAGAGCTGATAATGCCCCTCCAAACTAAGGCAGTTGACTTCTAGAGCAGATTTCTGCCAACGCGCTCTATCCGTCGTCCCACACGCTGTAACTCCTCAATGACCTGTTGAACCAAGGCCGGGGCGGAGGAGGGAGAGATGAACACAGACAAGTGCAATTGAGTCTGGAGCCGAGGAAATGGCCTGATTATAAGCCAGAACCATCGACTCCGGACTCATGGTGGCAACAGGAACTCTGAGGGGTTCATCATCATCAGGTCTTCAGGCACATCCCATAAAGGGCGGTGATGAACCATCTGCACGGGGCAGACCCATAAGGGGAGCACAAAAGTTGAAGCCCACGGTGTAATGATCAGACCAACTGACCAGTTCCACCACCAAATCAGAGGTCTCAATCCCCAGGAGGAAAACCAAGTCCAAAGAGTGATCATGATTATGAGTAGCTGAAGAAACAGTCTGTGTAAAGCCCAGCAATATCATCAGCTGGAGGAAGAGTTGACCAAAAGACGAGAGTTCATTGTCAACCCAAGCATTGACGTCGCCCAGAACCATCAATCTGGGCGACTTCAGTGCCATATTGGCGATGAAGTTTGCCACTTCCTGCAGGAATCGCTTCTGTCCCTGGTGGACGGAAGATGAGGACTATGCTGCAACCCATACCAGCTACTACAGTACACTCAAAGGATTTGGCTTCCTCAACTGGTACACCTGTGAGCCCCAACCCGGTCTTGAAAACAGACCACTACTCCTCATGATCCAGTCTCGGGCGGTGAATCACCAGTACCCGCTGGAACTGCTGCTCCAGAATGCGGCCAGCATTTTCATCCAGCCAGGTCTCGGTGATGCAGGCCAGATCAGCTGTTCCAACAAAGTCAGTGATAACAGCAGACTTGTTTTTAACAGATCTGGCATTGCACAACACCACCCGAGTTGGACAGGGTCCTGAGCTATCCTGAATTCTTACCCATCAAAAGATACTGCCCTTGGGTATGGGGACTAGACATGGAGCACCACGCTCCAGGCTCCATTTCTCCCCAGGGCATCTTCTGGACCTAACCAGCCCTATATGGAGGTCCATTCATTGCCCTCCAGTGTCCGCGCCCCGCCATTGCCACCCCGATCCCGCCTGCATAGAATACCAAGCGCCCAGACAGTGCTGGTAGATGGAAATGGAGGGGAAAGGATGGAGGGCACTGAGATCGGAGGACTAATAACGCATGATCTGGGGGCTAACCAACACATACCACAAGCAGGCTACAAACTAAGGACCAAACACCTCAATAAGATCCTAATTACCTCATAAGTAAATGACCCTAGATTACAAATAAACTAAAACCCACCCACAATTACACCTTTCTCAAAACACAACTCTAAAACCCAATCCAAAACAAACAAAACAAACAGAATAAAATTCCCGCCCCAGGACCCTCTCACAGCTCTGAGGAGGAAAAATCAAGACAAAGCAAAAATTAAAAATAAAATAGTACAATTGAAAATAATATATAAAACAAAATAATAATTTGAGTCCCAATGGTCCTGTCACTACCAATAGGACTAAAACACTCAAAACAAAAATATAAATGATCCATTTTTCCAATTTAGGCACTCTCACTGCCAACGATGATTAGATTTGCACAGAATCCAAGTACATAGGAGTAATGAGGCCCTCTCACTGCACACACTTTCCTCGTAAGATGAACAAAAGATCCGGCAAAAGGTCAGATGGCACACCAGTAACCAAAATCAGAGCAGTCCGAACTACCCCAGCTTGTACATCCAAAAGATAACGACATATAGTCTCGTGCAAGTCCATTGGAGGAAGCAGAGCGGTCCCAAATAAAGGTCAAAATATACACAGGCCAAGCCACAGGGAGTGAAGACCCCCACACCTCCGAGTGCCTAATCAGGCTCTGTTGCCACCCAAGACTCGCAGCTTCAGATATCCTGAGATCAAGACTAACAAGGCTGACCCGGAGTAACTTAGGAGCTCCCCAACCCCTAGCTCCCTAGGGAGAAAATGAAGCTGCTCCTGCTCAGTCCCAGGCAGCGTGACCCAAGATCACTCAGGCACGGGGTAGGGAGCCTCCTCAACCTGGACATCATATAACCTTTGCTTTCCCAGACAGTACTGAAAGCTCAAAGTTGATGAAGAAAACGGTTTGAGAAAAAATAAATCCCAAGGGAGAAGGACACTGATCAATAAATCGGGTCCCACCATTCACGGTACTTTGAAACAACACTAGCTGTTCTTTCGCGGTGTTCTTGTGGTGCTCTTGCAGCAAAACTCCAAGCTATTCCCAGACGACATTGTCAGATCCTCCAAAAATGCAACTCCACAGAAGTCGAGTTTGCAGGAACTAAGCACCAGGCAACGACAACCAAGAGATCCAAGAGTCAAAATGCAAGCCGGTATCCAACTAACCAGGCACAAACCAGGGAAACGAGCCACCGAACTCCCTCGCTCAGCACTCAGCCAGGTCAGTATACAGCTCCTGGAGAAACGACTCACCCACTGTACTGAGGGAAACGGCCGAGACAACGGAGGACAGCAAGCGGTAAATGACCGCTAAGAAACACAAGGCAGCACAGTAGACAATGGCAGCTGATAAAAACGCAACATTTAAAAACAGAAAAAAACCTCAATAAAATCTGGGCAAATTCAAAACAAAACTCATATAGTAACAGAGGCTGGTCCAGTGTGACCGCCATCTTGGAAATATACTTATACTTGTAGGTGATGGAAGCATACTGCTTGGATATAGTGAAAGAAAAGAAAATATTTGCATTCTGTTTTTTTTTTTGTCTTAACTTAGAACACTCAGAGTCTGTGAGAAACCAGGGGTGGCCTCTAAATGTACTCAGGTTAGCTTGAAAACAAGGATGGTCTGGGACTGGACTGTTTAAAAAAAAAAAAAAAGACAGGGATTTACCTTTGTCACGAAGCCACCATGGCGGCCAGGTACACTGAGCTCACAGTGCTCACCCCTAAGTGCAATCCTCCATGGCTGGGGGACAGGAATACCCTCCATGTGTCATCCTAGAGTGCTCACTGAGTTACAACTGAGCACTCACCATGAGGTCCCAGGGCTTCCTCTAATCTGATTAAGGGTAAAATAAAGTCTTAGGTCTTGGAGCCAGGTGAGAATCCTCCTTGGTTGCTGTACTGGGGAAGACCCAGGGGTTACTGAGCTCTTTGGGGTTTGCCCTTGTCCCTGATTGTGTCTTCTCCCACGGGGCAGTGACTAAGTTCCCCTTACAGACCCCTCCCGAGAACTATGTATTTCCTTCTTTAGGCACCCAGATTCCCTTTCCAGGATTCTAGTCTTTGGTAGTGATGCTGGCACCTTGCATTAAACCAGGCTGGTCTCAGATTTAAAATAAACCTTCCCACAATTTACACACACACACACTCACAATCTCTTCCAGGCAGTGTTTAATAACAAGTGTATTTGCTAATACTTAAAATAATAATTATACAAGACTTACAATCAGAAGATTCAAAAGTCTGGTTACTGAATAACAAAGCAAAGTTGGATAAAATATAAATACAAAACACACTGTGAAATTTAACTGTCTAGTATCTACATTGTTTATGAGGAATCAGAAGTCCAGAAAATAAATGAAGTTTTCAAAGTCCCAGTTCTTATTGCAGTCTGGCTGTCTTGTGTTGTGTCAGAAGAGTGTCTCATGAAAGAGTGTGCTAAAATGCAATGCTGTAAGCTCCTGTTTTGAGCTTCCTTATATACCCTTATCTTTTAGGCCAGTAGGAGTCTCTCTTGCTCTTTGCCAGTTTAAGTGAACCATAAAAGGAAACACTATTTTGTTTTCCCACATCCCCAGCTTCCTGCCACTTATTAAAAATGTAAATAGACTGGTGGTAACCTTTCTGACACCTCCTGCTTAAAACCAATTTTCTTTTGATTTTAAAGGTTTATGCCTGAATAGTTTCTCCCATATTCTTCACAGTTTATGTCCCTGTTTCCCTTTGATTAGTTTACTAGGAAATTCCAATCTTCTTTGAAATGTTACTTTAGGTTTCCTGTAAAGTAAGCCTTTCGAGACTATGGAATGCACATCCCATATAACTTTTTTTATCTTTTACAAAAACATTGTGCATCTTTCTGTCACCTCATGTGAAGGCTTGTTTGGGAATTTAATTATAAACAGAATCACAGAAAATATAACAAAAACACATCTGAAATAGGACAGCAGTGGACAACTTGCCACATCCCTCCTTCCTTAGATTGAATTTATGGAACATGCCCCTATTGAATGGTAGGGATCCCACAATTCTGTTACTATTCTAATTGGTAGATAGGCCGTCTGTGTTTACATTGGCCGACCCGGCTCTGTGCGTATTGTCATGTCATAGGCCTGCAAGGCAGTACTCCATCTGAGGGAGCCGTCCATATGTTTTGCCCATCTGATTCAGCCACACCAGGAGGTTGTTATTGGTCTGTACCTCGAGGTGCCTTCCAGAGAGGTATGGCTCTAATTTCTTCAGGGCCAATATCAGCACAAGACATTCCTTTTCAGCAGTGGCGTATGCCTGCTCCTGGGGAAGTACCTTTTTGCTCAGGTACACTATTGGGTGGTTTTTTCCCTGACTAAATGTCTGGCTGAGGACTGCTCCAATCCCCACATCTGAAGCACCCGTCTGTACTACCGACTGCCTAGTGTAATCTGGACTGGTCAACACAGGGGCACTGCACAGTCCTGCTTTTGCATACAAGGCTCGTTCACAGGCTGGCTCCCAGTTCACCTTTTGGGCTGTCTTTTCTTTAGAAAGCCAGATAGGGGAGCTGCCAGGGTACTGTAATTGGGCACAAACTTTTGGTAGTACCCTACCGTCCCTAGGAGCTCTAACCTGCTTCTGAGTTTCAGGTGTGGGCCAAGCCTCTGTTGCCTCAATCTTTGCTTTTAGGACAAAGCTGCCACCGCCCACTATATAGCCTAGGTATGCCGTCGCCTATAGCCACCTGGCACTTTTAAGCCTCTACAGTGAGCCCTGCCCTCTGTATCCTGCTTAATGCTTTATTTAGTTATTTATAGCATTTTGGTAATCGGTTAAACCCACTGAGACCAGAGGTCCCTTTTTCAGGGTGGCCTGGAAGTAGTTACATACAGCATATATAGTACTGTAGTTTACAACAAATCAAGAACAGAGGAACACATATGATTGATGGCACAGAGATGAACACATATTTACAAAATAATCACAATTATAATTAGTCACAAAGCAGGGTCCGAGATATCGGACAGACTCTTAAGTAGACAGGCGTGATATAGACAATAGACATATTAAGGATAAATAGTCAACATATTTGTAGGGTCATTTCACTTAACTTGAAGCACATTCTGTTTAAGATCCAGAGCACAGACAGCGTTCCTCCAGGGCAGAGTAGTAGTTCAGCGGTAACCACTGCAGTGGCAGCCTTCCAACATATACTTTTAGCCCAGCCTTGAATCCTTCCAGGGTTGTGCAAGTGAGTTTTTCAGGGAGCGAGCACCAGTAGTAGGACGCGAGAACCTGAACAGTCTTTTACCAAAATTGGTGTTTACCTGGGGAGTTTCAAGTAAGTTGCTGTATGAGGCGAATGCTTCATTGGAAAGCCTTTGGATTAAACAGGCCTACAAGGTCGGGGGTGTAGACATTGGAGAGTTTGTAGGTGAGACACAATAGGGGATAGGAAAGTTTAAATTCAAGGAAGGCCAGTTTAAGTCAGCAAGAACCTAACAGTGGTGTCTCGAGGAGAGAGTGGGTTGGAAAATGACTTATCGTGTTATATAATACAGTCAGTTTAGGTTTTCATTTTCTCTAAGGAAGTGTAGTAGCTGGGTGCCATAAAGAGAGGTGGGAAGCATGGTGCTCTTAGCTATTGCAATCTTTGAGTCATCAGTTAAGGAGTTGCTGAGTCTGTAGAGAAGGCCAGGTTTTTGGTGTATGGCCTTAGCTATGTGCTTTACTTGTGACCTGAAGGTCATGGCTTGGTCTGGATAAATGCCAAGGTGTTTGACCTTATCGACTACTTCTATCTGTGACCCTGATGCAGTGTAGAGCAGAAGCAGGTGTTGCCTTATGCTTGCCTAGATGACTGGTCTCAAAAAGGACAGTCTTGGTCTTTTGTCATTCATTAGAAGCAAATTGGATCCAAACCAGTTCTCTAGGGAGTTCAAACTGGCAGCTAAGCTTACAGCAATAGTGCTAGGCTTGGGATCGCTCCAGTACACCACTGTGTCATCCGATACAGGATTAGGTTTCCTGTGCCACAGTGTAGACCAATGTCATTGATGAAGAGGGTAAATAGTAACCAGCCTAAAATAGAGCCCTGGGATATGCCAAGCGGTTACCAGATGGCAACCTGTGTGCACCCCTCTTCACTTTACCTTCTATTTTCTGTTCAACAGATATCTTGTGAACCAGGTGCTTGGAGTGCGTCTAAACCTAGGAGCTGGAGCTTGCCAAGGAGCAGCCATGACTGACCAGGTCAGATGCTTTTGACAAGTCGATGAATATTGCCTGGGGATCCATTATCCATAGCACTCAGTGTATTGGTTGTAAACTTAATCAGAATAATAGAGTTGCCATGGCACTTCTTGAAGCCATGATGATTGTCAGCTAGAAGGCGGTGGTGCTCTAGGTAATCCTGTAACTGGTTGTAAACCATCTCTCCTGCACCTTTGCTAGAGGGCAGAGAATAGAAATTAGCCTGTAGTTCTGTATATTTCCACATGGCCCTGTCTTGTTGACAGGGACAGCCATAACCACCTTCCATTTGTCGGCACACACCCTTCCATGAGGAACCTGTTAATTAGCATAGTGACAGGTGGGACAGTTGCTGGGGTAGTAGTTTTAAGTAGTCGTGATTCAAGTTGGTAAAAGCCAGTTGAAGAGTCGGGCTTTGTATGCCTCAGCAGAGGCAGCACTTCTGATATTTTGAAAACTTAAGATGAAATTGGGGCAGAGGGAGTGGGAGTAAGAGTTTTGGGTTTATATTTGTTTTCCTTCAGATGAGACAGCTTTTCTTTCCAGCTGGTACTGAAGATGGCAGTTTCATCCAGATAAGCCACTGTGTGTGTACTCTTCAGTACCATGTAACACCTGGTTGCAGGCCTTTGGAATGTGGCAGGGTGTTCTTCATTCAAAAGCATTGCCCAGAATTGAATAATCCTTTTGGAGTGATTACAGCTGACGTTCTCTAGCTCTGGCAGTTAACTCCACCTGCTAGTACCTTTTCGTCAAGTCATCTGGCTTTGAGCTGAGGACTGTGGGATTTCTGGATTACCCCTAAATCCAGCATTTCCTCTGCCTCCCTCCTAATGTCTTTTAGAATGGCCTCAGACCACCCGTAGGCTGTCCGCCGTGTGGGCGCTTAGGTCCCTTGTCCATGTCATGTGTCGCTAAGGGGTTCGTCCAGGCTTGGCCATAAACAAAGGGCAAAGCCCTCAAAACCTCCCTCACTTCCTGGGTCTGGTCTGGGGTCAACTGCGCAGCAGCAGTTACTTCCACAGGTAACTCCCACTTATTTTCCTCTAGGAAGTCCTGGAGGGGGTCTTCCTAGTTCGTTCTGTTCCCAGGACTACACACTGCAAATACCATGTTGACCCTGTTTGCCTGTGGCTTCCTCATATTGACATGGTCCATCCTATAGGTATGTCTCCTGTCAGGCAGTCCCATGATATAGTTTACGTCATTGACCTGTCAGATTACCTTATATGGTCCGCCCACTCGACCTGCGGCTTGCCCTTCTGAACTGGAATTAGGACCATTCCTTCCTGACTTGCACTGTATGAGTGAGCTCTGGCGCCATGGTCATACCAGACCTTTTGTTCTGTTGAGCAGCGGAGAGGTTGCTGTGTGCTCCTTCCGCTTCTCCAAATTTTAAAACATACTCCACTATGGGTGTTCCCTAGGTGGTGGCGTGCTTGCCTTCCCAGTTTTCCTGGATCAAGTCTGGGGCTCACGCACTCCGTCTGTATAAGAGTTTGAAGAGGGAGAACCCTGTCGACTCTTTGAGGCACTCTCCTGTATGCTAACAGCAGGTGGGGAGTATTTCTCCCAGTCCCTCCCACGCTGTTCAGCAAATGCTTGGAGCATTATTTTTTAGGGTACCATTAAATCTTTCCATGAGCCCACTGGCTTGTGGGTGATAGTGTCGGCACCTCTGAACCACCCCACACTTTTCCCCACAAACACTTCATCAGGTCTGACATGAAGATACCCCTTGATCAGAGATAACCTCCTGAGGAAACCCGATATGGGAGAAAATCCCTAACAAGGCATCTTCCACTTTGTCTGCCCTGAGGAGAGGCGACGATCTCTAGATATCAGATGGCATAATCGACCACCATCAGGATAAACATTTTCCCGGAGAGCTTGGGGTATTCAAGGGTCCCACAATATCCATTCCTACCCTCTCGAATGGTTCCTCCACAATGGGCAAAATAATTAGGGCAGCTTGTTTTACTGCCTGCCTTCCCTAGCTGTTGGCACTGTTGACTAGACCTTTAATATTCCTTCATCTGCTGGGTGAACATAAGTGGGGCCAATAGAAATTTTGTGCCAATCGCTGCGTGGTGTGTGCGATGCCCAGATATCTGGCCGTGGGGATGTTAGCGATTTCAAGCAGCTCTTACAATACCCCTGAAGAACAACAAGCTGCCTGCCCATCACCCCTCCTCTGTCCTGGCGTCCTGTGTGTACAAAAGTCCTTGGTCCCAAAATACCCTATGTCTCATGTCAGCTTCCTCGTCCTATCAGATACTGCAGACACGCCAGTCTCTCCAAACTAGGGTCAGTCCTCTGAGCGCTGCAGAATCTTCACATTTTCCCAAAACATGGGATATGTCCCCTCAGTTCCTGAACTGGGGTCCATTGCTCTAGTGTCAGGGCATTCGGGTCACTGCCATCCCTAACCTTCTGACCATTAGATACCGTCCCTCCTCAGAGTAACTGTCTGTTGAATGGCTACTTGGGAATTCCTCTCCTTTCACTATTATCCATGTCAGGAGACACAGGCTGGGGAACCAACCTCCTGTTCTTTTCCACAGGGCCTCTATGGGGTTCAGAGAACTACAAGCAGCCTTAGCTGTCCGTCTGCAGGTAACCATACACAACCCCTCTGCTGTAGATTATTCCCATAGTCACATCCAGGGCGAGGTTGTCTGCCACTACCACTTTTGCACCCACTCTTCTGTCTCGCCCAATCCAGGAGAACACTAGCTAGGGCAGGGTTTTCTCTCGCCAGTGAATCCCTCATAGTTACAAACTGATTAGGTATAAGCTGTTCAGGACAAACCAAATCCCTTTTACCAGGGTGAGAGACTCCCGTGTCCCTTAACCCATGGGTCTGCACCCAATGTACAGTACCGGGTTTATGTGCCTCCTCATGTTTATAGGCATGCTTTCAGGGATACACAGTGCACCTACCCTGTTCTACAAACACTTTGTCCACTCTGTGCCTTTTAGGACACTGTCTAGCAAGAGTCCCTGGCCGTTTATAAAACCAGCATTCATAATTTCTTTTTCTAAGAAACTTTTTGGTAACTTAGGGCTTCCCTCTTCTGCAGAAGCAGTGAGGGTTTTAGCTGCCCTGAAGACGCGCTTTTCCCTTTCTGCCCTGCCACTCCTGCTGCCCCACTTCCTTTTGTCTAGCCAGGTTTTCAGCTCCACTGGGCAAGCCCAAAAGAACTGCTCTAGTAACACAACCTTCTCAGTTTTCCCACAGAGTTTGCTTTAACCCCACCCACCAACAATTTAAAACTGACGTTGCTTTGTGGCGAGTTCCTCAAAGCTCATCTCAGGGCTTTTTCTGAGTTTACAGAATTTAACTGTGTAGACCTCAGGAGTTAGTTCATACTTTTAAGTAAAACAGCTTTAAGTTTCTCATAATTTTGACTGTCCTCATTGTCCATTTGACCTAGTGTCTCATGCCCTTTTCCAGTAAGCACTGGGGATAGCTGAAAGCTTCAGGCCTCCTGGGTATCTTGGCCTTGATGCAGACCTTTTCAAATTAATTAAAAATGCATCCATATCCTTCCCTCTTTAAATTCAGCTATTAATTTGGAATTTAACTTATACCCCAGCCCTGGAGTTTCAGGTTCACCTGCCACTTACCTCCTCTGGCGCTGGTCATTGGAGTCATAGATTCTCCAGTTCAGACTCCTCTTGCGCTGCTGTTCCTTGGCCTCTCTCTGGTGCTGCTTTTTCTCAGTCTCTGGCACTGCTTTTCTGGCATCTCCAGTTTGAACTTTCTCTGTTTGAATTCCCTCTGCTGCTGGGCTTTGAACTTTTCTGCTCCAGCTCCAATTTCCTTAGTTCAAATTGTAGCTGGATCCCTTCTAGCTTTGTGGTGACCTTCCCTGGCTGCTGTGGCTCTGGGTTCCCTTTGGTCTCACTGTACTTCTCCTGGTACTGGACACTGTGATGTCCTGGCACCCCATGCCCAAGGTCTGGTCTCTTTCAGTCACTGCCATGACTCGAGGTTCTGGAAACAGCTTGCTCATTGACTGCCACGAGAGCCTCCATAAGGTTCTTTTTGGTTCACCCTCGTAATGAACACCTCTTTTTCGGCACAACTGCCTTAACTGGTCATAGAATCTTGACAGCAGAAAAGACCTCGGCCTATCTAGTCTGCCTCTTTCTCTCTCTTTATTTATTCTGCACACTTCCGATGGCCCACTTCCCATTCCCACATAGCCCCTTATGTCTGTCCCATGCAATCTTGAACTCTGACACTGTTCCTTCCCCACCACAGCTTCTGGAAGCCTGTTCCATGCCTCCACCACCCTCTTCATGAAGAACTGTCCTCACATTGCCTCTAAATCTCTCCCTCCTAGTCTCAAATTATGCCCTCATTACCACACCATCCTTCCTTAGGACTTGACTCCTGCTTTCACCTTGTTGATCCTCTTGATGTATTTAAAAGTTTGTCATGTCCCTCTTTCCTTCTAGTTTCCAGTGAGTACTGCCCCAATTTACTGCGTCTTTGCTTGTATGGTTTCACCTGCATACCCTGCACCATCTTAGTCGCCCTTCTCTGAACCCCTCTAACTTGTCTATGTCCTTACGCAGATGTGGCCTCCAGAACTGGACTCGTGACTCAGGTGTGGCCTCACCTGGCTTTGTAGAGGGGCATCAGTACCTCTCTTTGTCTGCTAGTGATGCCCTGCCAAGATACACCAATATCCCATTTGCTTTCCTCACTGCCCTGCTGCATTGGTTTTCCACCTTGAGGTTACTAGATACTATTACTCCCAAATCCTTCTCCTGCTCCATGACTCTGATATCCTCCCCTAGAATTTATCCTGCTTTTGGGTTGTTGTGCCCCAGGTGCATCACGGCACACTTTTGACATTGAATTTTAGCTGACAAGTCTCCTCTCATCCTTCTAAAGTCCCTGCTGTTGTCTCGTCTTCCACCTTCCTTGTGGTTTCCCACCGTGATGGAGATCTTTGTATTGTCTGCAAAAATGCCCACCTGTCCTCTCGTTCCCTCTGCTAAGTCACTATTGTAGATGTTGAAAGGAGGGGACCCAGTACTGACCCTGGGGTACTCCACTCATCACCTGCCCCATTTCAGAGTAAACCCCATTAACCAGCACTCTCTGGCTTCTGTCTGCCAACCAGTGTTCTACCCACCTGGTTATTTTATCACCCACCCCTACACTTTGCAGTTTGCTCATTAGCCTCCTGTTGGGAACAGTGTCCAAGGCCTTGCTTAATCCAGATAGGCCACATCCACTGCCCCTTCCCGGTCGATTACCTGTGTCACGCTGTCAAAGAATTAAATTAGATTTGTCTGGCATGACCTCCCTTTCATAAAGCCATGCTGTCTATCATCTAGTAGCCCATTATCCTCTAGGGTAGCCTATCTCACGAGTGAGATCTGTCACTTAACCCATCCCTGGGGCCAGGTCCACTGAGCTCCCAGTGCCCACCTCTAAGTGCAGGGGAACAGGAATACCCTGCACATGTCCTCCTAGAGGTGCTCAGTGAGTTCACAACTGAACACTTGCCATGAGGTCACAGGGATTCCCCTCTAATCTGGGTAAGGGTAAAATACAGTCTCAAGTCTGTAGCATAGTGAAAGCCCTCCTCGGTTTGCTGTACTGGGGGAGACCAGGTGTTATGAGCTCTTTGGGGCTTGCCTTGTAATCCCTGATTGTGTCTTCTCCCACAGGTGGTGCAGCGACCCTAGTTCCCCTTACAGACCCCTCCTGAGACATATGTATTTCCCTACTTTAGGCACCCAGATTCCCTTTCCAGGATCCTAGTCTTTGGTGGTGATGGTGGCACCTGGCATTAAACCAGGCTGGTCTCAGATTTAAAATAAACATTCTCACAATTTACACACACAAAATCTATTCCAGGCAGTGTTTTAAAAGCAAGTGCTTTTACTAATAATTATCATACAAGAGTTACAAACAAAAGATTCAGAAATCTGGTTACTGAATAACAAAACAAAGTTGAAAAAATATAAATACAAAACACACTGTTACATTTAACTGTCTAGTTTCTGCCTTGTTTGAGGGGAATCAGAAGTCCAGAAAATAAATCAAGTTTCTGGGTCTGTTCATGAGAAAGGGTTACCAAAGTGTGACACAGCGGTAATTTTTCAAGCCCACAGTACAATAATTTTGATAAGCTTTTCTGAACACTCTGACCCAAAGTTGAAAAAGTAACCATGTAGTGAGATAGCTAAATCAATTAATCAAAATCTTTATTTGACCAGGTGGACACCGTTGAGCAATGCTCATTTTGAAGTTGGACCTGGGGTGTACAAGCATAGGAAGAAAATGTTTAAAACCAACAGTTACAATACACTGGCATGAGCAATAAAAGGCATAGTCAATACAGATATTAATATATGCAGGTTAAATTACAACAATATTATACAATCAAGCAATTTGTACAAGACAAACAGTGTTGCAGATATGTACAAAACAACTGTGGTGTGGATAAGGGACAATAACACGGGTGATCCACATAGATCCCAGGGGATCAAGGTCAGGAAGATAAACTAAGCGTGGGAGAGGGAGAGAAATAGGAAGGGAAAGGAGGATGGAAATGGAAAGGGATAGCTGATAGGGCTCGAGGGGCCGCAAATGCAAGGTTATATGGTATAATCTATTAAGAGGAACAGTACAGCGGAGGCAGGGAGTAGGGATGGTGGGTAAAAACCAGGTCCAGGTTTTAGGGGTAGAAATAGTGAGAAGGGTGCAATGAAATTTTGGAAAGGGGAATGGGGCCAGGCAGTAAATGAGAACTAAGACCAGGAGGAGGCAGAAGCAGGAGATATTTAGAGCGCTTCATAGAGATAGGGACCCTAGAGTCAGGGGTAGCAAACACAGGATTCCTTATTATGACGCTTACTTTATCTTCATCCTCCACCTCTAAAGGTTATACCTTCTCTATAAGGCTCACTAATCACTAGGTCTTGCTGGGAAGTAAGATCTTCTACAAACCTCAGGACAATACCTTTTTGTCTAAAAAAGATAAAATAAGAGAGGTTTAATCTGGAAAATGTCCTATCTCAATACCCTAATACAGACCTGTACCCTCACCTACAGTATTAACATGTGTTACAGTCTCAAGTATCACAGTTTTAAGTCAACTAGTGCACCAGCGCACCATGGGTTTAGGCCCAGTAATGTGGATGTCGATCTGTTCTTCTGCTTGTCACTGCTTACACTATGCTCCATACATTCAAATTGCCTTCACAGAAATCTCCCAGGGAGTCATGGGGCCCCTTCAACATGTTGGACTGCACTGATATTTTGAACCTTGTTGAATACCTCATATGCAACACTGATTTCCCTCCCCCTCCTACGCTTGGATACATACTCGACTTGGCATTCCGGTACCCTAGCTGAGCTGACATCAAAGGACACAAACCTAACATACTAAAATGCCAGCAGACTAGGGCCTAATGGTCTCCGAGTCTGCTGCGCTTCAGCACCTGTACTGGGGCCGATTTTGTGTCCCCTCCCCTTGGGTTGTACTGTCCCCAGTCCCAGATGTTCCACCTGTATTGGGCCTGGTCAGATTTACCTTCCCCTGTACCTGTCCCATCCCTCTTAAACCCGTCCCACAGTCTCCACCTCTGCCAGCTCCCTCGGCAGTACATTCTATGGCTCCACCACCCTTTCAGTGAAATAACATCTCCTCCTCTCCCTCTGAGCCTGACCCCTTCCAGCTTACACCCGTGACCTCTCGCTGCCCCACCCTCCTTCCTTTGGAGCACCCTGACTGGGCCTCCTTTATTGATCCCTTTCATGTACTTAAAGACCACTATCATGTCCCGCTGGCCCTCCTCTCCTCCAGGGTATACATTTTGAGCTCCTTGAGCCTCTCCCAGACAGGTCCTCTCCCTCAGGCCCCAGATCATTTTGGTTGCCCTCCTTTGGACCCTCTCTAGGAGTGTAATGTCCCTCTTTAAATGTGGTCTCCAAACTGTACACAGTAATCGAGGTGTGGACTAACCAAGCAGTTGTACAGTGGAAGGATCTCATCTGCCTTTCTGGAGGTAATCCTCTGGCAGTGCATTCCAGCATCTTATTTGCCCTTGCTGCAGCCTCCTACAGGTCTCTGAGTTGTTCATTTTGACATCTACCACTACCCCCAGGTCCCTCTCATCCTCTGTGACTTGAATCATGTCTCCTCCCAGGGTATACCCCTGGCCTGGATTTCCGACTCTCAGGTTCAGAACCTTGCACTTCCCCGCATTGAATTTTTGTTTCCATTTTCCTGACCACCTTTCCAGAGCCTCCAGGTCCTCCTGCAAGGCCACCCTCACCTCCTCCTCCTCATCCACCACTGCACCCAGCTTTGAGTCATCTGCAAAGAGACTCATCTCCATTTCTTGCCGCTGTTCTTGTCAGTCTCTGGCAAGGTTGGAGACTTGAGATAAAGCCACTCAGTGTATGCCAGGCAACAGAGGACACCAAACAGTGTGGCACATGCAACAGTGGACACCAAACAGTGTGGTGCTGCAACACTGAACACCAAAAGAGTGTGGATTGTGGAACAGTGTACACCAAAACAGTGTACTTCAGCATCTGATCATTATAATACTAAAACCATGTTATAACAAACATTGCATAACTAGCATATTTAAGTTTATGACCATTTTGAGGTGTTCCAAGATGCATTCCACCAACCCCCAAAAATCTGTTTCAATTCCAATGTTGTCATTTTGTCATTGTCTTACGTATTGCCCTGTTCCACCAAACAAACTGAGACACACATCAAGCATGGCAGAGAAATGGCTGCAGTCATGTATTTATTTGATAAAAAAAAAAAAAACTAAACATTAACAAGTCTGCGATGTGGGCAGCCAGGTAGTCCTTGATTGGTATTCTGTTTCACAACTCTGGGCTTCCATTCACCCAAGGGAAGCTGCTTAACATTTGCCAACCCACATGAGGTAACTGGTCCCCAGCCGTGCTCTCAGTAGAATTTTCATTAGGCGGTTCGCTACTTTGTTTTAAAAGGTGGGGTGCCATAGCCCAGAAGTGGAAGTCCCTGTTAAATTTCCGGGGTCCTCATCTCATTTAAATACATGTGAGCCATGGCTCTGCGTCTGCATGGTTTGTGATGTAAGATTCTATAGAGCACGGGTGTGCTCCATTGTTATCTATGGGGCCATGTTTTAATCTGTAATTTCTAATGTTAACATATGAAGTTCAAACAAATTATGGCCACCACACAACTAACAGTAGCCTTGTTAGTTGAGCGGTGGCCACTAAATACAACATACAAGTTAAGATAGGTCCACTTGCAAACATTTGCAAGCCATGTGAAAGTACAGAGATTGTTACATTGATTTTGTTACCATAAGCACAATACAGTGCTTGTTACATTTAGGTGCATTGATAGAGCAAGTAAGCGTAGATTGGGGGATGATTGTTCAGTTTAATAAGTTAATTTATGAGTACATGAGTAAGTACTTGAGAGCAGACGAGGTATAGGTAGGGTAGCAGAGGCACAGACAGGCAGACATGGAAAAGGGAGGGTTTGACAGTTAAGGAGGACACATTTAAGAGGGACAGCAGCTTGAGGAACATAGGTGGAGGGGAGGATGCAATGAGTACATAGAGAGGGGGAAGAAGGAATAGAGGAGGGAGAAACCAGGTACATGAGGGCCCTTCAGGATGCTGGGAACCCTGCAGGGGACTGAGAGGACAGGGATATGATGTGGGGTGGGGGATTGCAGGAGGGCTCAGGGCTCATAGAGGGTAGGAGTAGGATGGGGAGGAAATTCTGGGAAGATCTAGGGAGGGGTAAGGAAGGAATTTGGTGTGTTTTAGTAGGAACAGTTTGGAGAGTGGTAATTTTGAAGTGCAGCAGTAGAGTAGATTGAGAGTGGGAGAGGGAAGGGAGTGAGTGATTAGCAACAACTGATGGGGCAGAAGGTGGGTAAGAATTATGAAGAGTGCTGGAGGAAAGGAAAAAGAAATTAGAGGAGTGAATAGAGGAGGGAGTGGAAGGAAACTCAGGAAAGGGGAATGGAAGGAAATTTAGGAGGGCTGTAGCAGGAACAGTTGGGTGAGATGAAGTTATGAAGTGCAGAATTGATGGAGGAGGAGGAGTGATGAATTTGGGAGGGAGAGAATCCATAGTTTGGTAGGTGATGGGAATAGCTTGTTTGACCGCATGAGGGGACTACTAGTGCATGGTGGTCTGCAGATCTTAGGGAGGGATGAGGTAGAGGAGATATAAATGAGGAGGAGAGGTAGGAAGGAGTTCACCTAGCCAGTGCTTGGAGGTGAATTTGGCAGTGGGAAAGGCAGCTATTTGACAGAGAGGGGAAGGAAGGGCTTGATAAAGGCAGTGGTGTGCGGAGAGGGAACACTGAGGGCAAAGCGGCAGAAGGAGTTGAAGAGGGTGCCATCACTGTGGATACATCCTCATGACAGAAGAATGCCATACCCTAGCAGTATTTGTATAAATGAGGCCATGATTCCTGTCCTCATCTCATTGTCCCCGCCTAACCATTTCTTCACTTTCTTCACACCTTCCCTTTTCTCCTCTTCCTGCACACCTTCTTCACACATTCCGCTTTACTTCACACCTTCCCCAACTACTCATCCCATCTTCTTTCCATCAGCACCTGCTCCACTTAATTCCACCATATGACAACCTCCACTTGGCCACCCTGCTCTGTCTACCTTCAGCAGCCCTCCTGTCCACCAGCATTCTATAAATTCTTCCCCAACACCTGTCCACCTTCAGCAATCTCTGACCAACCAAATTGCTGTCCACTGTCAGCGTGCTCCTGTGTCCCTATGCTTCCATCCATCTACTCACCTACCGCTGTCCACTATATCTACTTGTATACCTTCCCTACCTGCCCATTCTTCCCCTATCTGCCCTCCCTCTACAGGACCATTTAGAAATGTTAAAGACAATACTTCCTTTAAAGTCTGTTAATTCCAACGTTGTTTCAGTTTTCATGTTTGTTGATGGTGGTTTACAGATCATCTGGTGATATGTTGAATTGTCCTTGTCCTTGCACTGTTATCGGTCCATAAAAAGTTGTCTTCGCTTTATGACATCAATGTCCAGATGGTGTGTACAAGAGAATTTGCCATCCCTGCTCCGTTGCAAAATGTACTTTAAAATTCTTGTTTCGCTTTCATCAAATAATGTTACTTGTCCAATGTAAAAGTGTTTGAGTAATAAACTGCATACAGTGCCTTCAGAAAGTATTCACCCCTTGTATTTTGTCACATTTGTGATGTTGCAAACTCAAATTAAAATACATTTATATTGGATTTTTTGTCCCATATCTAGACAAATTACTCTATAATGTCAAAGTGGAATGAAACTTCTAATTTTTTGTACATGTAATTTAAAATAAAACCTGAAATGTCTTGATTTGATGAGTATTCACCCCTTGCTATGACACTCCAAATTGAGCTCAGTGCATCCAATTTCCTTGTGAGATCATTCTAATACTTGAATGGAGTCCACCTGTGGTCAGTTCAAATGGTTGACATGATTTCAGAGGAAATACACCTGTCTATATAAGGTTCCACTGTTGACAGTGTGCATGTCAGAGCAGAACTCACCATGAAGACCAAGGAGCTGTCCGTAGAACTCTGTGATAGAATTGTGAGGAGGCAGAGATCTGGGAGGGTATAAAACATTTCTAGGGTGTTGAAAGTTCCAGGAGCACAGTCAAGTCCATCATTAGGAAATGGAAAGATTACGGAACCACCCAGACTCTTCCTAGAGCAGGCTGTCCTCCCAAACTGAGCAACTGGCAAGAAGGACCTTGGTCAGGGACGTGACCAAGAACCCAATGACCACCCTGAAAAGAACTACAGAGTTCCATGGCTGAGGGGAACCTGTCCAGAGGACAACAATCTCTGCAGCACTTCACAGATGTAGCCTCTATGGGAGAGTGGCTGAGCGGAAGCCACTCTGAGAAAAGGCCACATAATAGCATGCCTGGAGTTTGCAAGAAGGCATGTGGCAGACTCTGAGACCATGTGGCAAAGATTCTCTGATCTGATGAAACAAAATTGAACTCTTTGGCCTGAATGCAAAGTGCTATGCCCGGGCGCAAACCAACACAGCTCATCACCCGTAACACCATCCCTACCATGAAGCATGGTGGTGGCAGCATCATGTTATGGGTATGCTTTTCAGCTGCAGGGACTGGGGCACTTGTCAGGATAGAGGGAACAATGAATGGAGCCAAATACAGGCACATCCTTGAGGAGAACCTGCTTCAGTCTGCAATAGACTTGGACTGGGGCGAATATTTACGCTCCAACAGTACAACGACCCCAAGCATACAGCCAAAGCAACACTGGAGTGGCTTCAGAACAAGAAGGTGAATGTCCTTGAGTGGCCCAGCCAAAGCTCAGACTTGAATCCCATTGAGAATCTGTGGTAGGACTTAAAGATTGCGGTTCACCGGCGCTCCCCATCCAACTTGGCAGAGCTTGAGCAACTCTGCAAGGAAGAATGGGCGAAAATCCCCAAATCCAGATGTGCAAAGCTGATACAGACATACCAAGAAGACTCAAAGCTGTAATTGCTGCCAAAGGCGCCTACAAAGTATTGACTCAGGGGGTGAATACTTAAGTAAACAAGATATTTCAGTTTTATGTTTCATAAATTTTTGTTACACAATAAAATATTTTTGCCCCTTTAAATTGTTGAGTAAACTGTGTGAATCAAGGGGAAAAAGTCATTTCAATGCATTAAAAATTCTGGTAGTAACACAACAAAATGTGACAAAATTCAAGGGGGATGAATACTTTCTGAAGGCACTGTAAAACTGGCTTGTCTGTATGTGGTCATAGTTCTTTTGTCTTCTGGTAGATGAGCTGGCAAAAGATGATGTATTGGTTGTTGTGCTGGCTGCAGAATCTGTCCCAGCGGCATTATGTTCACTGCGGCTGGTTCACAACAGTAGGCGATACTGGTAATCACTGGAGGTGCGATATCAGAAGCGGGGTGGGTGTGCTGGTGTTGCATTGGAGACAGGAATCGGCATTGTAGAGGACCTAGGAATGTCCATATCAGAGCGGGAGTGGGTGTGAGTGATTGCACTGGAGACCGAATCTGCAATGTAGAGGGCCCAGGAGTCTGGATATCAGAAGCGGGAGAGGGTGCAAGTGATTGCACTGAGACCGAATCGGCAATGTAGAGGGCCAGAAGTTTCTTTATGCTTCACTGAAGACACGCGTAGGTGCAATCTGAATAGTCCTCTTCTTCCATCTGTCGACTTATCTTGCGTTTTTCACATGGATTTTCCTCCTTTCTGCATGGCCTGCAGAAACGATTGTAGTCTCGGACTTCAGCACCACCCGCTGCCGTCCGAACACTCTGAACCTTTCATGTGCTAGGTATTGGTTTTTTTTCCTGGTCCTGCAGTTCTTTTAATGTTTTTGTCACAGACCCAGAAAAATGTGCTAATGAGTGCAACCTTCAATGTCAGGTTCCTTTGTTAAAGTCCTCTTGCAGTACTAAAACAGGTGCTAACATTTGAAATCACAGCTAGGCTTGCATGTGACTTAATCACCGCAATCTTACCATCTGAGGGTCCTTTTCCATGCCTGGATCAAAAATGCCCATTCTATTAGGAATCAATATAGTGCTGGAGCCAATGATATGTTGTGGAAGGTCCATTTTGATTTGTATTGACTCCACACCCATCAGTAAAGTGTACATGTTTCTCAGTATTGATGCCATGGATGTTCCTGAGGTAGGAATTGGACATGTTGATGAAATAAGAATTCTAAAATCACATGCCCCCATAATGCAAAGCATCATGGGCTGCATATACAAATCACCACAGAATATTATGCTGGTTCAACTTTAAGCAGAAATGCATGCCAAAGGCTTCTCCCATGGTTGCTGGGTGGCACCTTGCAAGCTGTGTGAGGCCTTCGGCTCGCTTCCTTAATGAACAGCATAACATTCTGTGGTGATTTGCATATGCAGCCCATGATGCTTTGCTTATGGAACATCCGTGATTTTCTGTTTCCTGAAACTTGCTTTCCGGCCAATGCCCTTGGGGTAACCATTGCCTCAGTGCTTGTGTACAGAAATACAGAACTGTGTGGTGGTCATGTTTGAGGTCACAAGATGTGAAGACAAGTGACTCTGTAACTGCTTTTTATATCTTTCACACCTGTAGTATGTAACTGCAGAGTGAACAATGGCTTATTCATGGTGCCAGTGGCATGACTGAATTTCAGCCTGGTACTTGCATGAGTAGTTCTCTGCAAAATGTAGGACCACCAATACCCAGCCATCAGGAATGTTATCTTTGAGTGATTTGAATTGTTTGTGTTGCAGGATGCCACATTTATATGTTGACCCAGAAACAGGAGGTCCTCCTTCAAGACTTCAATCAGACATTGAAATGAGGCAACTTTTCACTTCATAACTTTTCTCTTTTGTTTACTTTCTGATCCATTTATGACCTTGGAAATGGTCATGTTGTCCCACTGTTGCCATTTCACCTCCTCAGTTCCATGTGTATGTAAAACTTCTTCCAGTGCTTTGTCAATGGCAAAGGTGCTACACTTTTGCAAGTTTTTTTCAATACAGGCCTTCTTAAAGAATTTATCTCCTTCCTTCTTTGTGCACATTGTCAGCTCTACTGCTTGATAAATATTTGGAATTTTGTACTCGGTCGTCGTTTCTGGTCAACAAATTGGTTTATTGCTAGCAGATTTAGTTTAGCATTGGTGCAATACTCGTATAGACACTGATCCAGTTTTTGCTCCTTTACGTAGTTTATATTATTGGAGGCGGAGACTGCTGAATTTAGTTAGTCCAATTTTTTCATCTTTGTTTTGCTCACAGAATTTTTGGTGCTGCCTTTTCAGAGTTTTGTCTAGTAATAATCTTGCTTTTCCTGTTCATTTTGAGAACGCCTTCTTGTGTGGAAGTGTGTTGCTGATATACTGACAAGATCTTGAACTTTTTCTTCATCTCGGACGATATTCTCAACTTGTGACTGGTGCTCCTTTTAATTGTTCGCTCTTCTATATTCTCATCATTCTCCTCCAACTGATCCCCAGGCACATGCTTGTTCTTCGGAGTAGGCAGTACTTTTCAGAAAAGAAACGTGCTGATGAATTCTTTTTCAATTCTTTGTCTTCCTTCTTGTTGCGTTGTTCAACTGATTTAAATTTTGTTGAAGAAGTTCCACTAATTTATTGTCCAGTTTTGTGCAACATCCAAACTTGACAGGGCATCCTGTTTTTGGTGTGGCCAAGGAGATGACTTTGTGATGGTTGCAACAAACCAGTTTGGAGACTTGGGCAGTCCTTCACATGCTCTCTGCACAGCATTTTGAATTGCATTTCCTGCCTTGGGTCCATCACTGGTGTTACACTTTCGTCCAAGGCAACCAATGTCATGATTGTCGTGGTAATGGAGGTGTTCTCATTTGTGTTTCTGTTGTGTTGAACAGGGTGCTCACTTGTGTTTCCACTGCATTTATGGTTTTAGTGGCTGTGGTAATGGAATCAGTGGTCCACGCCTTATTTACTTCATGGTATCGTTGTTGTCGTTTTTTCATTGATTCTGTGTTTTGGGAGATCTTCATCGTTGTTCTCTTTTTCTCTATCTCCAATATGCTGTTTTCTGTTCTGTTGTTTTAGTTTCTTTAATTACAGAAGGGTTTACAGTATCCAGAGTCATGTCCTCTTCTTTTCCTGAGTCCTGCATTCACTATCGACTTTTCTCTCTAGCAAATGTGTGTTGTTCTTTGGTCATTTTCTCTCTGAGCTTCAGTGCACATTCTTTTGCTTTATCTTTATACTCCTGGATGCGCTAGATCCTTTCTTAGTTATTCCGGTACCGCTGACTTCTTTCCTTTACTGTGAGCAGTGCCGAAAATTCTTCAGAGCCCCATGGAGCAAGTCGGCAGCAGACACATATGGTGTTTGACATTGTCTTGTTTCGCTTTGATCCATCTTTACAAAACTATTATAATGCAAGACAAAAAATCCATGATGCAAAAATAAAAGACAAGCAGAATATTAATAAAGTCACTCTCTGAAAGCAAAGAGGTGGCCCAGGACAAAATGGAGTAGCGCCACATGAGGTAGAGTAGAGTAGCACACGTGATGACGCCTTAGCTAGAGTATAGCAGCACACATGATGAAGCCGCATAGAGTAGAGCAGCACACATGGGTGACGCCTGCACGAGGTACAGTAGAGAAGATGAGGTAGAGCAGCATACATGGTGACGCTGCATGTGGTAGAACATCACCATGGTGATGCCGCATTTGTAGAGTAGAGCAGCACACATGGTGATGCCGACGGAGGTAGAGTAGAGCGGCACACATGGTGATGCCGAATGAGGTAGAGTATCCAGCCACTTAAGGCTAAGGGCATGGCTTATCTGTGCTCACAGGGTCCAGGGACGTACAGTAGAGGACAACTTTTGTTTTTTCCAGTTCAAACAAAGTGAGTCAGAATTGCAGTAAGAAAAAGGCAGGGATCTTCCCAGCCATTTAAGGCTAAGGAAAGGCATGATTTATCTGTGCTCGCACAGGGTCAAGGAGTACAGCAGAGGACAACTTTTCATTTTATTTTGTATAATTTAAACACAGTGAGTCAAAATGGTGTTACAAGAAGGAAAATGGCAGGGATCTTCCCAGTCATTTAGGCTAAGGCATGACTTATCTGTGCTCACAGGGTCCAGGGATGTACAGCAGAGAACAACTTTGTATTTTTATTTTAATAATTTTTAAACAGAACAAGGTGTTGCTGAAGAAAAAGCAGAGATCTTCACAAACACTGCCAAGGCTCACATGATCCACTCCAGTGATGTACAGCAGAACTTCGGGGAGTAATTTGATCAGTGGCCACACAGCAAGGTCTGCACCAGTCTTATACTTAGTATGCTTAAATTAAAATAAAGCTCAAGCCTGTTCACTTGCACAGGCAATCAGGGAATTAAAAGTATCGCCACACAGTTGGCAAGGATTTCTTTAAAGAGTAGGTTTCTACTAATGGACGCTTTCTCCCACCTTAACTGATTTGGTAGCTTGCCCTCCAATTTACGATCCTTCTGAGGGTGTAATTTTCTGAGCAGTATATTTCTTGCATTAATACCTGGAAAATAGATCCCCAGACCCGCAGACCAAGCAGCCCTGACTTCCTATACTGGAGGCAGACCCCCACTGGCACATTTCATGATGTCAGTACTGGAATTCGTGAGACGCCTCTTGAACTACAGTGGGGTTTGGTTTTATGTGCTTTTTAACATTTTATGTTGTTTTGATAAAGAGGTCACCGCTAACTAACAAGGTTCTGCTAGTTAAGCGATGACCTTCTTTATCAAAACCAGCACTTCAAAGTATTTAAAAGGTACTCAAAACCGGCCTCACAGGCGTCTATGGAGTGCGCCTCTATGACTTAAGTACTGACAACACTAAACATGCCAGTGTGGGGCTGCATTCACTATAGGAAGTCGAGGTTGGTTCATGGATCCGGGATCCGCTTTTATGAGCACTAATGCAAGAAATATACTGTTCAGAAAATTACACCTCAGAAGGATCGGTAAACCGGAGGGTATGCTGCCAAATTAGTTAAAGGGGAGGGGAGAGAGCGTCCGTAAGAAGACACTTGCTCTTAAAGTAAATGGAATCATCTTTGCCAGGTTGGACATTCAGAGGGGACGAGGCAGGGCTGCCCTGGCCACCTTTATTATTCATGATTAGCATGTAACTATTGGCACAGGCCCTAAGACAGGCATCAGATATTGTTGGGATCAGGGTTAATAGTCTGGTGAATAAGATATTGTTATACACAGATGATGCTTTAAAATATATAAATGTGTGTGTGTGTGTGTGTGTGTGTGTATATGTGTGTGTGTATATATATATATATATATATATATATATATATATATGTATGTATATGGAGAGGAGGAACAACTAAATAAGGATGTGATACAAAACAAGTGGGAGCAAGAGATGGGACGATCTCTACCACAAGCCTGTTGAGATGCTATTTGGGAGGGAATACATGCAACCATGTATTCTCGGCATGAAGAGAATTCAGATGGAAGGTTAATAGATATTTCATAGTACCTACTGTCTCTAAACATCTAGGCATGTACTGTTCTTTTTGTTCACAATTTCTGTTTATCTCCTCCTGCTTACCCTCAGTGCCTACTCCTTCAGGCCGCTCATCGCCATCTCTGCCCCTCTACTGGATCTGCCCCTAGAGTGCCTCACCTCTTACTTCCTCCTGCACAGTGGGGTCTGTCCGGAATCTGAGGTCTTGGATGGGCCGGAGTGGTCATCATCAAGGACTGCCGAGGGTATTTTCCATTTTTTGTGGTTTCCCTGTCCCAGTCCCCTGAGACGCTGGCGCAAGCACGACTAACATCCAGTGAGGAGACGCGCTGACGCACGCCCCTCCCAAGCACCTACAGATGTCCCCTCCCTGACTCTGTTAGATGGAGCGCTAACCCTTGAGAGCCCGTGTTCCCACCCGGCTCTCGGGATGTCAGGTGCGACTGCACCCTGGTATCCCACCCCAGAGGGAGGAGAGCATCTGTTGGGACGCTCAATCCTCCCTCCCCTGCCGAACCCGGGTTGCCGGCATAGCGCGAGGTGGCTGCCGCGCCAACCCTCATCACCATCTCTGCCCCTACTCGAGATCTGCCCCTATAGTGCCTCACCTCTTACTTCCTCCTGCACAGCGAGGTCTGTCCGGAATCGGAGGTCTTGATGGGCGGAGTGGTCGCCATCTAGGACCGCCGAGAGGTATTTTCCATTTTTTTGTGGTTTCCCTGTCCCAGCCCCTGAGATGTGCTGGCGCAAGCACCCATTTAACATCCAGTGAGGAGACGTGGCGACGATGTCTCTCCCAAGCACCTACAGATGTCCCTCTCCTGACTCTGTTAGATGGAGCCGCCAACCCTCGAGAGCCCGTGTTCCCACGGCTCTCGGGATGTCAGGTGCGTGCACCCTGGTATCCCACCCCAGAGGGAGGAGAGCATCTGTTGGGACGCTCAATCCTCCTCCTCTGCCGAATTCCATCGACCCAGCTCATTCCCGAATCCTGCTGCTGGCATAGCGAGATGTGGCTGCCAGCACCTCAACCCTCTGTGCCACCGGTAGGCATGTATTGTTCTGATGTTTGCTGGATGGGATGTGGGATGAGGGGCACTCACACCCGTATCTATTGGGGATGCCCACTGCTTAAGGAATTCTGGAATCTAATTCAAGAGGTTTTGATGCATATTTTTAAGCTAAATCTGACTCCACAGTTTGAGCATTTAGTACTGGGCTTGTGTCCAGTAGACATTAGGGGTAAAGATAAAGATACCTATTCTTATTTTCATTGCAGCTGCAAGAAAAAAATAACCCAAAATTGGCTTACCACTAAACCAACACTGGACCAATGGCAGCATAACTTGAATCAAATTAAATAGAGGCAATATCTGCCAAATTAAAACTAAAACTGGCAAGTTTAATATGAGGTGGCTTCCTACTTTACTTATATGGAGGAGACAACATCAAGTCCTATACTAGACCAATATCTGACATACAGTAATTAACTGTCTCATCTTATAAGTAACTTTATAGAGATGGAGCATAAAGTTTCACAAGGCTAATTATGTTATCGGTTTATGGATTGGGGAGGGGCAAATAACTAAAATAAAATTACAGTTCCCAAGACCATTGTCTTATAGACATACTAGAAGAAAGACACAATCAGCAGACACGCTTTAATTGATAGTGTTTTTTCCTTTTCTTTTTAATTTATTTTCTTTGTGAGATGAACAACAGTTAAAATGTTTATTGTAGAGACAATAATTTATAGAGAAAGTAAGGTACAAAGGCATGAATGTTTTGGCTTTATACACAAGAGGGATAATATAATATAAACTGTGGAGAGACAGAGGCAGTAACAATGGACAATAGTGGAAGTCCGGCTGGGAGGACTGCTCTCTGAAACGGAGGGACTGAACCTGTAATAATGTACAGAAAAAAGATGCATGTTAAATAGATTGTTAATTGGTATAAGATAGAGATACAGAGAACATTGCATCACCTGTTAACCATTTTAGAATGGATATCCCTGCTGTATGAATGTGAGTATTTGCTGTCTGTTCTGATATGATGTGTGTGACCTTGTTAACTAAATAAAACCACAAGTTTAAAAAACAAAAACGTAAAAACCTGCTCTTTAAGTAATTTAGCTGCACTGGAGCGTTTTACTTAGCGTGCTAAAATAAAAATAAAGCTGACTCTGTTCACTTTCACAGGCAGTCAGGTGAGAAATCGCCACGCAGCTTGGCAAGGATTTCTTTGTAATTAGCCGCACCGGAGTGTTTTAGGCCCTGTCCACACTACACCTCTGTAATATTACAGAGTGCCCAAACCATTACCGCAACGGTTTGTGTTTACATCTGTAACGTTACAGAAGTGTGTTATATAACTGTTGTTGAAACCACACATGAGGTGGTTTCAACAACGTTATGAAACCGGTCCTACCGGTAACATTACGGTGGTAACGGTCTCTGCAGGTGTTCGTGAAAGTAGCTACATTGTGTGATTGGGCGCCACGGTAACGGTCGCCTGGTCTCTTAGGTGTGGACTGGTGGTACGGTCACTGCTGCACTGTGGAACACTGTACCGCCCCCGCTGTAACGGATTCTCTGTTATGGGGTCTGAGCGTGTAGTGTGGACGGTCCTTACTAGTGTGCTAAAATAAAATAAAGCTCACTCCAGTTCACTTCACAGGCAGTCGGGGAGAATTTAAAGCATCAGGCACACAGCTGGCAATGATTACGTTAAGTAATTTAGCTGCACCTGAGTATTTTACTTAGCATGCTAGAAAAAATTAAGCTCACTTTTGTTCACTTTCACAGGCAATCAGAGGAGAAAATATCAGCCACACGGCTTTGTGAGGATTTCTAGTAATATTAAATGCACCAGTGATTTACTTGGTGTGCTAGAATAAAAATAAATCTCACCCTGCCTGTTGCACTTTCACAATCAGGAGAATAGGATATGCTGACGGCTCTAGGAAAAATATTGCCAATATTTTTCACGAATGCTGTTTGACTTTATGACATCATGAGTAGCATAGCCAAGAGTGATATCATAAGGTGCAAACAGCACACATGAAGAGTCGGCAGTATTTTCCTGGGGCCATGGCATATTACATGTATCCAGCACTTATCATGATTGACGGGTTTAATGTATTATTTTTCTTAAAATAGTTTTTTCCTGTTGCTTTTGGGGTTCCACTTGTTCCTAAGGATGGCCAAGTGGCACGAGATGCATGATGCACGCGACTCTTTTGCATGCATCCTTGCATCACTCTGCTACTTTCACTGTGCTGCCTAGGAACTAGCCAGTGTGTAGTGAGAATGGGTGACTTTTGCAATAACCATGAAGAGGAACCTGCAGTTCGTGAAGGTGTGGGTGTCCCAGTCGGCAGTGCAGAGCGGGTTAGAGCAGGAGTTGTGGGCAGCTGCAGGTAACAGAAGCATTGGTTGTTGCTGTTACGGAGGCAGAAATGACAGGGCATGAATACTTGGCATATTTTAAGTCACTGAATGTGTTTTGGTCAGATTTTTTTTTTTACTTCTTCATACGTTTCAACAAGTTGATAAAGACATTATCACCCATCCATTATGAGCCAGTGCATTAATTTTATCTTGATTCTTCCTCAAAAGATCATACGGTAAAAAGAACAAAATATAGACTGTAGGGCTACACTCCTAGGGTGTGCAGCAAGTCCAGTGACCTAGGAATGACAAGTTCAAGTGGATGATCTCCACATCCTGCTCAAGGATGCAGCAAATAATTAGAGAGTTACATGTATGACCTAGTACTAAAGTACCCTATGAAGGCCGGGTATATTACCTCGCAAGTCAGTGCATCATTCATGAATACGAGTAGTAAAACAACAAACAGTAACCAAACAGTAAAAGACCTGTGAGAGACTAATAGTTTTGTTTTCATTTATGCCCTGTACACACTACAGAACTGTTTTTGAAAACCGCTTTTAAAACCAGTTTAGCTAAACCATTTCAGTGCATCCACACTACTCAGTAACCATTTTTGAAAAAGTTTAGTGTGTCCACACGGCTAATGTTAAATCTGTTCTTGAAACTAATTTGTGTTATGTCCAACGACACAACTGCGCCTTCTCGTATACATGCTGCCTTTTAGCGCCTCTAGATATGCAGCACGCTACGTGCACATCCCTATAGCTCAAGCGCACAAGAGGTTCCCGCGCTCGAAGTTTCTCGGCCATCATCTTCAGTTCCGAGCCCTTCCATTCGGGCTGTCATTGGCACCCAGGGTCTTTACCAACGCGTGGGAGTCGTGGCAGCGCCTCTAAGGAGACAGGGCCATTATGTGTTCCCATACCTAGACGATTGGCTTCTCATGGCCGCCTCCAGAGAGGCATTGTTACGGTGATCCGAGCACCCAGGACCTGTTTCGATCTCTGGGTATCCTAATCAACCACGAGAAGTCCCTCCTGGTACCGTCGCAGAAACTGCAGTTCATAGGCGCAGTACTGGACACCGCTCAGGGAAGAGCATTTCTTCCAGACGACAGAGCGGAGCGCATCAGATCCCTCATCAGGGAACTTCGTCGAACAAGACCGCTCCAGCCAGGTCGGTCCTTCGCTTGCTCGGACACATGGCTGCGGCCATTCCTACTGTCCCTTCGCAGGCTCCCATGCGGGTGACTCAGTGGATGCTCAAGGTGCAATGGGATCAAAGGCAAGAGCACATGCAGCATCCGGTCAGAATCACACAAATACAGCGATTCGAGACTGGCAGTGGTGGCTAGACCCAGGGACACTCTCTATGGGCGTCCTGCTCATAGCGCCTCGCCCCGGAGGTAATCCTCACCACAGACGCCTCAGGTCTAGGGTGGGGAGCACACCTAGACGGGGTGAAGTCCCAGGGCACGTGGACCCTCTGGAGGCCCACCTCCATATCAACGCCCTAGAGATGAGGGCGGTCTTTATGCCCTGGAAGGCCTTTCAGTCAGAAACCTCACGAGTACTCTCCTGCTTCAGACAGACAACACGGTGGTGATGTATTACCTCAGCAAACAAGGAGGTGCACACTTACCCCTTTGCAGGGAGGCCATGGAGGGTGTGGGATTGGGTAATCCGACACGGTGTGAACCTGATCACAGTACATGTTCCCGGGTGGACAACACGATTGCAGACGGCCTGAGTCGCTCCCAGGCCAGAGTCCACGAGTGGAACTTCTCCAGGAGGTAGCAGAGGATCTGTTTCTTCGATGGGGAACTCCAGAATTGGACTTGTTCGCCTCCCCATCCAATGCAAAACTGCCCAATTTTTGCTCGCTAGATCCAGGGCCTGGTGTTTTCTGGCGAGACGCTGTTGTCCCTCTCCTGGGCAGACAGATTCTCTACGCTTTCCCTCCTTCCTGCTGATCCAGAGAGTTCTTCTCAAACTGCGCAGGAAGCATGCAACAATGATCTTGGTGGCCCCATTCTGGCCCAGGCAAATCTGGTTCCCTTTGCTAATTCAGCTGTCCCGGGAACCTCCACTCCCATTGCCATTCAGCTCCCACCTCTTGTCTCAGGAGAAGGGTTCACTGGTCCATTCGGACTTACGATCACTGAACCTGCACGCATGGCTCCTAGAGACATAGCCATCTTGCACCATGGGGTCTCGCAAGAGGTTGCGGAAGTCCTTTCTGCAGCCAGAAAGCCGGCAACGTGCGTATATATGCCATGAAATGGCGCTGCTTTTGTCTATGGTCGCAAGCACGCGGCCTTTCCCTTTAGGTTGTCCGGTGAAAGCGGTGTTGAGTACCTGCTCTCCTTTTCCGCTCGGGTCTCGCCTACTCCTCGATTAAAGTGCACCTCTGTGCCATTTCAGCTTATCACCTCCCGATGGGACAGCGCACAGTGGCACAATTAGATGCCTGTCAAGAATTCTTAAGAGGGTGTTACACCTTAGGCCGCCCATTAAGGACCCAGTGCCTCCTTGGGACTTGCTTTTTGTCCTGGAGCAACTCACGCCCCCTTTGAACCTACCGCAGATTGCGAGCTCGCGCTTTCTGTCGTGGAAAATGTTATTTTTGGTTGCTGTTACATCAGCGAGAAGAGTTTCTGAGCTTCAGGCTCTCATGCTAAAGAGCCCTATTTAATTTTCCACCGACAGAGTATCCCTGAGGACTAATCCTAAATTCTTCCTAAGGTGGTTTCACACTCACCTCAATCAGGATATTGACCTGCCGGTGTACTTTCCTAATTACTCTAACAGAGGAGGGCTCTGCTTCACACCCTGGATGTTCACCACAGCTTGAGGTACTACCTGAGCAGAACTAAGCAGCCGCACTGCGAGCAGCTTTTCGTCTCCTTTACCGAAAGGATGAAGGGCTAACCAGTATCCAAACAGTCCCTGTCTCGCTGGCTTGTCCAGTGCATCTCTTACTGTTATGATATCAAATCGTAAAGTCTCTCCCGGAGCAGTCCGGGGCCATTCCACTAGGGCGTGGCACATCTTTGCAGCACTCAAACGTCTCCACTTCTGCCATTTGTGCTGCTGCCACTTGGAGCTCTGTTCATACCTTTATCAGGCATTATAGCCTGGACATCGCTCACGGCGAAGAGCAGGCTTCGGTCTGGCAGTGCTACAGGGTCTCCTGTCCTAGATTCAGGACCTGGACGTTCTTCTTATTTCCTCCTCCCAGAGTGTTTGCAAGCACTATTGTCGGGAATCGGTCCTAATGGTGTAACCTGCTGCAGAGCTGTGTCTCGAGGAAGTAAGATAGTACAGTTACGTAAGAACTTACCATAACAGTAGATCTTCGAGAACAGCTCTTGCAGCAGTACCTTCCCGCCCACCTTCCCCTTAGAGGAGGTATGGCTTAGCCTTTGTTAACAGGGAATTTTTCCCGTTTGTCTTCTGACAGTGGATCCTCGGTCTCCCATTTCGATGTTAGCCTGCGGCGGAAGTCTGTGGCGGGAGAACTGGGGAATCTGGCGGGACGCCCCTTATGTACTCAGCCCTGGCGTTGGAGGCGGGACTGGCGTCGGAGGTCCCCGCTGAAGATAGCTAGCTAGAATTTTTCCATGGTCCTGACGCCTGCCGGCTTCAGTCCTAATGGTGTAACCTGCTGCAAGAGTTGTTCTCAAGATCTACTGTTACGGTAAGTTCTTACGTAACTGTACTTTTCTAGCATGTCCCTGCTCCCTCCTTTCCTCATGGGTATACATATTAAGTTCCTTTAGTTTCTCTTCATATGGCTTCTGGTGCAGACCGTGCACCATTTTAGTTGCCCTCCTTTGGACTGCCTCCATCCTGTCTTTTGGAAATGAGGTCTCCAGAACTGCATGCAGTACTCAGATGGGGTCTCACCAACTGTACAGAGGGATAACAACTTCCTGTTTTCTACTGGTGGCACCTCTCCCTATGCATCCCAAATCCCCCAGCTCTCCTTACTGCCTTCTCACATTGCTTGATTACCTTTAGGTCATCTGATGTGACTACCCCAAGTCCCTTTCCATTTTTGTTGTTGTTAGTACCCTCCACTTGTGTACTGTATCCCTGGATTTTTGTTTCCCAGGTGCATTACTTTGCACTTCTTTGCTCTAAGCTGCCATACTTTTGATCATTCTTCCAACCTTGCCAAGTCCCTTCTCATCCTTTCCACGCCCCCGCCTGTACCAACTCTGTTGCAGATCTTTGTCTCATCTGCAAAGAGGCATACTTCTCTTTCCAGTTCCTCTGCAGTGTCGGTTATAAAGACATTAAAAGAACCAGTCCCATTAGTGAACCCTGCAGTATTCCGTTAGTAACTCCATTTTCTTCAGAGTGGACTCCGCTTACTGTTACCTCTGCATCCTGTTGTCCAGCCACTGGCCTCTAGTTACTCAACAGTTCTTTCTTTCAGAAGTGATTCCATCATTTTCCCTGCCACTGAGGTCAAACTAACAGGTCTGTAGTTTTCTGCCTCTGCTTTGCTCCCACTTTGTGAAGGGGAATCACATCTGCCTTCCTTCAGTCCTCAGGTACCACACCAACCTCCCATGATTTGTTAAAAGGGTAGTCAGTGGTGTCACTAGTTCTCCCTATAGTTCTTTTAGAATTCTGGGGTGAATCCCATCAAGTCCCATTGCTTTGTCCACCTTCAGTTTTAGGAGTTCTTTAGAATCCTTTCTTCTGTGAATGGACTGGTATCGACCCCCTATCCAGAGTGCGTCTATTGATTGGATTAGGTACCTCCTTTCCTCTTCGTTGTGAATACTGAGCAGAAGTATTCATTCAGTATCCCTGCTTTTTCACTGTCACCCTCTGCCCACCCACCCTCCCCTTTTATTAAGCCTCACTATCCTCCCTTGGTTTTTCTTCACTCCTAATATACCTATAAAGGTTTTATACCCCTTCTTAACCGAATTGGCTGTCTTTTCCTTGGTTTGGGCCTTGCTATTCTGACTGCTTTCCCAGCTTTCTTCTGCTGAAACTGATACAGTTCTCTGTCCTGCTCCTTCTTTGTTTCCTTATACTTTCTGAATGCTGTCTTTTCTCCCTACCCTTCCCCACACCTCATTTGTGAACCATAGTGGTTTTTCCTCCTTTTGATTTAGTTATTTGCTTCACACAAGGGCTTGTTGCCTCTGTGATGGCAGTTTGATGTTTCCCATTGTTCCTCCACCCTCCATCTTGTCGGTTTGCTAGTACTTTTCTGACGCACTCTCCCATTTTGCTGAAGTCAGCCCTCCTATAATCCAGTACCCTCACATAATCCAGTGCCTTCACTTTTGTATGGCTTGACTCTATGGCTGTGTTTATCGTGAACCACACTGTTTGGTGGTCACTTGTTCCCAGATGGCTACCCACTTCTAAATCTGAGATCCTCTCTCCATTTCCGTTTGAGAGTACCAGGTCTAAGATTGCTCCCTCCTGGGTGGGGTCCAATACTAGCTGTCTGAGTCATGCCTCCTGTACACAGAAGTGTTGGACTAAAGTAAATATCTTCCACACAGAGCATGGCAAGTATTTCTTTTAGTTGTACCACTTAATTTTACTTACTGTGCTACAGATAAATATAGCTTCTGCCTGTTCATGTTCACAGACAGTCTAGTGGTGAAAAGTAAATCAGCACACACAGCTTGGCAAGGATTTAAGTAGCTGCCCAGTATGTGCTAAAAGAAAATAAATTAAGCTGACTCTTGGCAGTTCAGTTTCTCAGAATTTACTGAAATAAAAAAACAAAACTGAAATGTATCAAACAGTTTAAATTTAACATTTATGGAGTGAATTGGGACATTGGATGTGACACATTGTGGTAAACTATAATTCTGTATGTTATTTTTACCTAGTTTTTGTTTGTTTGTTTTGTTTTGTTACACCTGTGTATCTCAGGTCTTTCTTATCAGTGTTCCTGTCTGGTCACTTTCTTATTACCTGTTACAAGCTTCCTTCCAGCCTCTTTCAATATCTTTATACTCCCTATCATCCTCCCCCCAGCTTTACACCTGGTCCTTTCTTTGCCCACCAACCCCCATTTGATAAGTTCTTCTTACACATCCTATCTTAATTACTTTGAAATAATACATCACAGTGTATACAGACCTTGCACTCTGTGTATCTCAGGCCTTTGTTGTTCTGTGTTCCTATCATCTCTTCTAAGCTTAACGAGCCTCCCTATGAATAGCTTAACACCTCCTGCCTATCTACCCTTCCTGTTATTTTTTTTGTACCTGAGTATCTCAGATTTTATCTGTGTTCCCGCCTGGTCACTTTCTAATTACCTCTTCAAGCCTCCTTTCTGCCTCCTTAGGAATATCTTTGCACTTCCTATCATCCCCACAGCTTTAGACCTGTTTTTATTTACGGCCAACCTCATCTCTCCCCGGATAGTTTTTCTCACACATCCTATCTCTATTAGTTTGCAGCTATATACAGACCTTACACTCTGTGTTTGTCTTATAGGGCACATCCCTTTATTCACCTGGACAAACTGAGAAACAATGAGCTTTAGAGCAAAATGGCCACAGCCTTGTATTTATTAATTAGTTATCAGCAGGTACATTCTAACCAGTTTGAGCTGCACAGCTAGGTAGACTTGGTAGGTAAATATCAATCAATTAGATCTGATGAAAGTATTGGTGGTCAACCTTCCTTCTCCACGGGGAAGGGGCCGCCACCACCAATCACACGATCATACAGGAACACCTCCTCCAGGGCATGAGGGATGGCTCTCTTGATCGGTCTGCGGCCTAGTCCTCACCCACCAGAGGACCTGCCATGCCACGGGCAGATGCCTGAGAAGGCTGCGTTTGACTGCCCCCCTTTGAAGGGGAGGGAACTTCAGTCATCCGCCCTGTCCCCTGTCAGCCTAAGGGAGCCTGGCTGCTGAAGACTCATGATTTACTGTCCCCTCTGCACAGCTTTCCAAGACTACTAAGCTGCCATAATGTGAGCATTCCACCATGTTCAACCTCCCACAAGCACCACACACTAGTGCTTTCTCCATAGCTCTTTGCATATCTTTAAAAATGGTCTAACCCCTCTTCTAACAAATGCACCCCATCCCTATGATAAAGGTATAGTCTCTTGATTACAGTGTCGGTGTGTCTCATGACCTAACCCTACCAACATAGTCCATAAATGGTCGTAGGCATGGCAAGCAGTCAGCACACTTCTTCTGTCACCCTGGGATTTGCCGATGTCACCATTGATGTAGTTGCATGATGTCTGAGTAAATAATGTGCACTTGTGGCCACCTCTCTTTCAACCAAGTCAAGTCCATCTTTATGGTCCCCAAATTGTTTTTCCATAGGTAAATCACCAGGACCTTGGGTAGCTCCCGCCATCAGGCTTCGCTTGTAACCTTGGAAGTAGCTCATACCATCTCACTCCCATTGTCTCATCCAGTGCACCTCTGCATGCCTGGGGCCAGAGCAGGTTTGCACCCCCATGGTATCTGCTTGACCCGGACAGTTGCCCATTGTATAAAAGAGTGGCCATGTATCCAAATCTGCACTCTCCATACACCATCACCTGTTCAAGACAAAGCAAATACATTACAGCAAGTGAGGTCTACTGTAACTTTCAAATGCCTTTGACCTCCAGCAGCCTAATGCCTGAATCTGACCATCTGTCAACCCTTCTGCCCTTGCATACAATGTAGCCCCAATCCTAAAGGAGTGGGTATTAAATGGCTGTGAATTGTGCTCTAACTACTGCAGGGTCCTCTGTAGGATGTGCCTAAATTGGTACATTGGCAGCGGTTCAACCTGGAGGTGAGGAGAATGAGGTGAATCCTCTAGAGCAGCCCTTCTTATGGCTATGCCCCCAGGCCACAACCCTGGGAACACCAACCTCCTGCCCCTCTGCCCCTAGTGGGTGGCTCCTACCTAGCCTACTTGCCCATAGAGGTGTCCTTCAGCCGTGCCCTCAGACAAAGCCCTGCCTCTTGTGATGCCTTGTAGGCTCCTTCATTATGTCAGGGTCTTGGTTGTTCTGTGTTCCTTTCATCACTTCAAATCACCCATTCAGCCTCCCCTACTAATATCTTAACACTTCCTGCCAATCTGCCCTTCCTGAAATTATTTTCAGTTCTTTAAACATTGCATCACAGTGTATATAAATACTGCTTATGTTGCTCGGTTTTGCTGTTCACCTGAAGAAGGGACATGTGGGTCTCAAAGCTTGTGTATAATTCCATCTTTATACAAGACACTTGGTTCAATAAAAGGCATCAATCCTTTCAGCTGTCCTCAAAATTTAAGCAAACTCTCTTAAGGTGCAGCTCAGCTTTAATACTTTTCAATTTTATTTCAGCTTGGAGCCAAAAATAAGACTGACAGAATCTGCTCTCCCGAGCAATTTCACAAAGTCTTCCTTTTTTCTTTAACATTAAAAAAAGTAATAAGATTTTCTGATCAGGACAGGACAGAACAGAGCACTAGCTGTGTCTTTTTCAAGTTTTAAATTTCAATTTTGTCTGCTAAAATCGATGTCTGACATGTAATTTGCCAAGAAATTCTGTGAGCTCCTTCTCTGTCAATCATTCAGTTAGAACTTGCTACAAGTCTGGCTTCTTGCCTGCATATCTCCACATCTCCGCTCTCCTAACATCCCAGTTGGTTGGTAGCTAGTGTGTGACAGACAGATACAGCAGTGGTGTGCACACACTATCTTTAGGCAAAAGAATCACCACCTAGATTTGCCTGTACAGAAGGCTGATCACATGATCTGATTCTGTCTCTCTCCACCCACCCATCGCTGAAATTCTGCATGTCCAGTCACATCCTCTGCTCTTGACTTCCCACCACTTGCAGAGGTCCCACTGTCTCTCTTGTCTCCACCCCTCAGGGCTCAGTATTAATATTCCAGCTATCCTGTTGTTTCCCTGCCCTTTCCGCCTCTGCTCTTTTCCCACCCTCAGCTCATTCTTACTGCTTCCCTGCTTTTCTACATTAGTGACAGCTACAAGCATTGAGTTTCCATGCCACAAGTGGTGCCTCTGCTTCTCAGTGGCAGAGAGAAGCAGGTGCTAAATGAGTGTGCAGGAGTGCGAGTCGATGCCTGATGCCCTTATTTTGGTCCCTGCCCTGTGGAGCCTGTCATTACGCAGATGGAAGTAGTTTTTCAATGTGGGTATCATGGTTTCAGCTGGGTATCTAGAAATTGTTCAAGTGGTAGCAGGTTTTCATTTCATGCAGCTGCATATAGAAGACCATGTAGTTGTGGCTCATGCTGTCTATCGTGGTACCTAGCATTGTGTGCATGATGAGTACTTGTTTCTGCAGAGGTGCAGGCCCAGGGGGCCTTCTGTCTCTTCAGAACATGCTGAAAGACATCAAGAGGTGGCTGCATAAGCACATGTCCCCTGTGGGCCTGTGCTTATGCAGCCATGGATACAAACCTATGAAGGTAACACATCTGTTCCACTGCATTTCAGTCATCTGGAAAAGTTATTTGTTTGTCTTACGTGATGGTGGATGTCTGTGGTTGCCTGTGTGGGCTTGTCCTTTTGCAGCTTTTGGGGAGGGATGGAGTTAGGGTTGGAAACCTTAATGCCATGTTTTCCTACTTTGTTGCTGTAAAGTGAACCCTATCTGGTGCATTAACACAGTTTTTGCAATGAATTTCCTTCCTTTTTGATGGTGGAATTGTATCCTCGCTCATGACTGCAGAGGGGGGCCCTCAATGCTTGTGTGTCTATCAATACAGATGGGCCTCATGCAAGATGTGGAGCCTAAAAGTCTGGGAGTGGAAATGCAGGGCCATGTGAGCACTGTGCTTCTGCACCAAATGAGTTCATGCCATCTAGCAGCGATTCCATGTGGCTACAGATACAGACACGAGGGCCCAGAGGGCCCTGCACCAGGTGAGGAATTCATCTGGCTGCAGAAGTGCAGGACCCAGAGAGCTCTGTGCTTCTATGTGGCTATAGATGCAGAAAATTGCCAAACTTATGGGCTAGAATAGAAATATGTCAATGCATGCTCATAACTTTGTCATTTTTATATTTTGACCCCAAATTTTCAACACAGCCTTATCTCCCCATCTTATGATGCTGATAGGTGAAAATGTTCAATTCCTGCTCAGAACACCATTTCACATCACAAGTGCAAAACCATGTTTCATCCAGGGTTTGAACAAATTACAGCTGTCTCGCTTTTGAGGTGATGTGAAAATGGCTGTATTGATAATTTGGGGTACAGATATTGAAAATGACCTATTATGAGCTGCATTGAAAATTTTCAACATATACTGATAATTCTACTGTTTAAAGGGACACTGCTAACCCTTTTTTGCATTGTATTATTTCCAGTTAAAACCCCACATTTTATGATTGCTTACCGTCTCTAAAATTAATTGATGTTGCTGGTTGTTTTATCAGACTTCTTTCTTAGTAGAACTGAAATGCATGCTCTTGTATAGTTATATCCAACCTTGTCTTGTTTCAAATCCTTTATCTACTCTTATTGCCTCTACTATTATTATTTTTTATTATTCCCTCTCTTGCTGCCAGGTACCTTTTTCCGCTGTGTTTTATTTCTGAATTCTGGTTTGGTGCTCATCCTACCTTACATCCTCTTATCCTCTCCCCTGAATCCAGCTACCATCTCCTCAGTAGTAATTCTCATTCCATCTTTATTCTATCTAGAAAACTACTGCTTGTCAATCTGCTTTTTTTATCAGTTCCCTAAGCTCTGGTGCTCTCTTTCCCTATCAATTCACTCTCTGCTTCTTCTGCTGTCTCCTTAGAAAGTCTCTTCTTTGTGACTTTTTTCTCCTTCTGCAACTGTCCATGACCCTCTTACTCTAAATCGCACATTGTTCTCACTCCTGCCAGTAGTCTGCCTTGTTCCATAACACTATTATTTGCTTGAGTTGTATTACCTTGCCAATAGAACTCAATTTGTACCTTATGTGCATATCTTTTTACTGTTGGATTATGTTTCTGTTTTAGTGTGTTGTATATAGGGATACATGATGGTCTGGTGTGAGATATGGCAAATATCTGAATGAGTGAACACTGACCTTGGGATACTCATGAGTGGCAGAGTGTAGCGGAGCCACGAAAGAAGGTATCCTAGGTCAGTGCGTTCACGAGTTCAGGTATGTAGCCAGATCTCACTCTTGCCATCATGTACGCGGTTTATAACATAGGGCAAGAGTGGTTATTTGTGGGCTTTTTCTGTTGTTTTCCTTTAGAAAATGTGCCTCCTGTCCAGTGCTTTTTCCTCTGTGTGTTATCTCTGCGCGACTGTGCTACAGCTGCATGAGTAGTTTTAGTTTCAGGTTATGAATGAAGTGTTTGTGTAAAATGTGATTGGTTATTTGCTTGAATGGATTGTGATGCACAAATTTGATTAGTTTTAGAATGTGTTGTGTGATTAGTTGTGTGCGACTTGCATGTGGGCAACGTGTAGTCTGATTGGTTCTTTTTTGTTGTTGTGGCGTGGTTTTCTTTCTGGGACACTGTGCGACGTATATGGGTCGTTTGTTTATCGGCTAAGATATTTTATTTTTTGGGAGGACGGTTCTTTATTTATTTATTTATTTTGCAATGTGACTGGTTATTTGTTCGGATGTGTGTTGCTCACGGGTGCTCGGTTGCTCTGCTCTCCTTGATGTCCGCATCTGCATGAGACTCATGGAAGATCTTCCAGCTGTGGCAATTTCAGGTGAGCTGTTTTAATAATTAAGAGGGCTACAAGTAGTTCCAGCACAGATTTCAATGGAAAAGGTGCTTTAATGACATTTAGTATGGATAAATGTTGGTGAGGTAAGCACAGTATATGTAAATGCCATGTATTTTTATAGTGCATGCTTGCACCTCCGCTTATCTCACTGTGGGTGAAACACATGGTTTTAGCAGGGTGAAAAACACCTCACCCCTATTGTATAAAATGATTTTCCATGTTCCTCTTTCCCCAGGACCCATCTAGTAATTTGCTGTTATCCGCTCAGTAAGTCTTTCCTGGTAAAATTTTGAAATCAGTCACTCAGAAACTCAATAAATAATTGCATAGTTCATGAACATTAGGAACATCCCTAAACAGTGCAGTCATTCATGATGCAATAATCTCCTATACTCCCACTGCATTATGAGTGACTAGACTGTGTTAGGGTGTTCCCAAGTCCAGGAAAGATGCAGTGGAGTTGATTAAGGAATGTAAACAAACATGTTTGTGTGGTAACACCAGTATTGTGGGCAGTCTGTTTTTCACTTTTTAAAAGAAAACAAAATCCAACCAAACTTCCAGCTACATCAGCAGTCTCTTCAAAATGTGAACAATAAGAAAATGTGTTTTATGTTTGGTGCACGACATGTGAAGAAACATAGTGCCATCATCCGAGTTTTGAGTGTGGCACCCATCTTCCAATTCAGTCAGTGTGTTTGCAGGCGTGGCTGCAGTTCTCCAATGAATGCTACAGCTGTCTATGACAGCAGTTGAAAATGCAGTGTCCTACAGTTGAAAGGGAGAGCTCCGCTTCAGTGAGCAGTGCTCCCCTCCACATGCATGCATATATTGCGTGTATGCGCTCCCCATGCACACACTGTATGGCTGACCGGGTGCGAATCCCCTGTTGGCTCCACGCCCCCCAAAAAAGTTTTCTGGTGCCATGCTGGGAGCCCACCCCAGCATGGCAAAACTGCTATGGCCGATGGGGTGCCTAATCCCCATCGGCTCCAGGCCTCCCCCAAAACAGTTTTCCAGCTGCCACGCTGGAGCCCACCCCAGTGTGGCAAACATTCACAGTCTTCCAGCCAGCACACGCTGTGAGCCCACCTCAGCATGGCAAATGTCCACAGTTTTCCAGCTGCCACACTGGGAGCCCACCCCAGCATGGCAAACGCCCCTCGTTGACTTCAAAAACAAAACAAGACCTGTAAACAAAAAGTTCCTCAGCGGTCTCCCCTGCCCACCCACTGTGCACCCTGCCTACCCACACCCTCACCCCATACTTACCTCCGAGTCTGGCACTGACGATCTTCGTGAACTGGGAACACGCCTGCACTCTTCAAAGCCGATCATGCTAACTGAGGTAATGTCGGTAAGCTATATAATGGAATAAATAGGGTTTTTTCAACTTTAATGCATATCTCAGGCATTTTGTGGAATTTTGCATCAAATTTTCAACATAGTGTTTTGGGACCCCTCCTCATGCATTCTTGAACTGTCATGGCGTTAATCAGGCCTGAAGGGTGATTTGCAGTCACTGCACAAATCACCTTTGGGACTGATTAACGAAACGACAGTGCCAGTGTTCATAAGGAGGGCTCTCAAAAGCCTGTGTTGCAAATTTGGTGAAAAAATTCCTAAAAATGACTGTTTTATTTAGCGTATGCTATGAAGTTCCTACACACGCATGTAAGTTCACAAACTTTTTTTAATATTTGCACTGGATTTTCAACATTGCTATTTTACCACACTTCCTTATGAGCAGTACAGCTGTCATTTTTCACATCTCTCCAAAATGTGTTTCCGCACATGTAGCGCACAATGGTGCAGTCAGTGTGCGAAGCAATGTTTGGGACAGATTAAGAAAATAACAGTGACACTGTTCATGAGCAGAGGTCTTAAAATGGCTATGTTGAACATTTGGTAAATAAAGTCCATAAATGACTGTTACGAGTGAACATTGCGCAGTTTCCAACACCCTCGTAAGTTCATGAATTTGTAATATTTTCAGTCCAGATTTTACCAGTGGCATTTTTCCACACTTCCTTATGAACAGTACAGCTGTCATTTTCACAACATGGCCGAATGTGTTTTCACACTTGCAGTGCAGAAATGCGTGGTCGCTGTGGGAAATCATTGTATGGACAGATAAAGAAAATCACAGTGACATTGTTCATGACCGAGGTCCCAAAATGCCTGTGTTGACAATCTGCTATAAAAAATCCCCAAACTAATTATTACGGTGCGTTGTACAGTTTCTACGACTGCGGACTTCATTTTTTTTTTATATTTTCACTGCAGATTTTCAACATTGCCATTTTTACACTTCCCCATGAAAAGTACAGCTGTCATTTTCACATCCTGTTCGGAATGTGTTTTGCACCTGTGGTTTTAAATGCCATAGTCGCTGTGCAAAAGCAGCTTTCGCTAACAAACTGATATTGCCACTGTTCATGAGGTGGGGTCACAAAACCATGTTGAAAATTTGGGTGAAAATACCATTGAATGCCTGAGGCGTTAGGGTTTCTGACCATAACGCCCCACCCTGTAGAGAATGACAGGCATCAGGGGTATGACTTGGGATTCGCCTGTAATGTTTAACATTCCACACCCTGCAGCCAGTGAGAGGCATCAAGATGTGCCTTGACTCTTCGACCAAAGTTCACCCCTTCTCCTATACCACACCCATCTCACCGTATTTCCTGATGGAATGGCATGCGTGTAGGGCCAAAGACACCAGGGCACACCGTGATAATTTGTCGGTGTCTGCAGGGTAGGGTATGGTGAAATGGAGGGGTCAAGTATGCCTGATGACTCCAAAGGCACACCCCAATGCCTGTCGGTCTCTGCAGGGCGGTGATGGGGTTGGCTTCAGTTCAGTACTTCACTGATATTCCTGTTATGCAGCTCTGTAACTCCTACACTACCAGTGCCAATGCCAGCAAGCAAACATTCGGCATTGACAAATGCTTGTTTAAACTGGAAACACGTTGGAGCCTAAGGGGAATGACAGTGTCCCTTTAATATTTTTACCACAAATTTTCAACATAACCTTCAATAATCACCCCACCTCATGAACAAGGGTGGAGAAGATTTTAATCTGTCTCGAAAGGTGATTTTATGAGTAACCACAAAATAACCTTTTGGGACAGATTTAAATAATTTCAGCTACTTTTTTTTCATAAGGCTGAGTCCCAAAAATACCATGCTGAAAATCTGATGTAAAATATATATTTTTAAAATGATAGAAGTCATTAATGAAAGTTCAAGCCCCATTGAAATACATTAAACCAGACTTAGTCTCATATTGCAGTCACTGGTTCCAGCAGCAAGATGTGTCTTCAATCAGAGAGTGGATCTACATCATCGACATGTTCAGGTGAGTGTGTGTGTGTGTGGGGTCGAAGTAATATGTATCGGGGGATCAGATCACCGATGGACTGTTTTCTTTTTTTTCAGGTAAACTGTAAAGATCAACAAGGGAAAGTTTTATTTCAGGGATCTTAGCCAACACTGGGAATCGGGTTAGTTGGCAGCGCTAAGGGTGGGCATCCCATTATTACCATACATATTAGAGGAGAGGGTGGGTAACTGAGGGGAGGAGGCCCCTGGTCTGCTTAAAATAAATATTGTAAGGAAGGGGTAGCTGATCGGGAGGGGAGGGGTTGACCGGAAGCAGCCCCGGAGTAGGGACTCTGGTCCATTTATAATGTTCACTAAGTATCAGGGAAGAACAAGGAGGGACGACTGAGCTTGGAGGATAAGGAAAAATATTAATGAAAAATAAAATATAACCGATAGATAGAAGCAGGAATCAGCGACTCTCTGCTCCAACTGAAGCTGGCAGCATGACTCCAACTATGGCTTCGCAATTCAAGAAAGTCCCAGTCACAGACAGTTCTGTCGTGAAATCTTGCAAAAGAACAATGATTCTTTCATATGACCTTACGAAAGAACTGTGAAAAAAAAGAAAACTAAATTTCACTGTCTTCTTTCATGACCTGAGAGTCCTGTTTCATGATTCATGAAAGCGTAGTAGTTCAGCTCACTATAGAACTATAGAGAAAAAAGTCCCGCCTCGCCCTTAATGAGCTGACAGACTTCTTTTGTGAGATTCACGAAAGGAGATGTTCGACTCATGAAAGAAGAATTGGGACCCCTTGCTAAGCCTATAACTTGGGATTTTAGGGATGTTCCAAAACCATATTTTTGGTCTTTTTTAACACCAGAATCTAGATAGACAGGTTCTGTTTTCTTCCAGGGCATAATTTGAATGAGTTTTAATTTATTTATTTAGTTATTCTACTAAAAAATATATCTTCTGTACTAAAGAAGAATTTTTTCTCATAAAAGAAGAAATTCAGCTCACAACAGAGGAATCTTTTTGTGAGAGAAAGACTAAGTCCTAATTCTTCTTTCATATCAGACATTTAAAGTAAATACCCTACGGAGCATGCTTAGAATCGACATAGCAAATTCTTATAACTTAGGAATGGATTAATATTTTTAGCAAACCAAAACTTCCTGAACATTTCAGAACAAAATTCCAAACTGTCTGGGCTGTAGGTGAAAGCAAAAACACAACAGACAACCCCTTGATTTTTTTCACTTTTGCACTATCCTAATCTCAGAATCTGGACATCCGACCATCACAAAACTTGCCAGGTCAAGAGTCTTTGACCCCCCAAGACCATGCATGCAAAATTTCATGCAGTTTTGTTGAACAGTGGCAGAGCTATTAAGGTGCAAAGTCAGGGTTTAACATTAAACACCTTGCTCAACCCTACCTATAGGTGTGCTACCATGCACTCTGGCCAGATAAAATAGAATAACAAATGACAGTCTATTCAGTTATGGTGCTGTAAATCCATAGGGAATTCCTTGATGTTATAAACCTTGAGAGGTTTATGACATCAACAGGAACCGTGAGATGGATTTACAGCTACTGTAACTAATGCATTGTTGTTTGCTGTTTTTGTAATACATGGCCATTTATGTGCTTCACCCAGATAAGGGAAAAGTTCTATTTTATTTTTTAAATCTTTCTTCTCCCTCACCTGCCCTGAGCTGTAAAAACTGATGATCAATCCAGCCATGACCACCTGCTTTACCCGCCCACCTCAACATCTGTAAGACACTGCTGATCACTTCAGCTTGCTTCATTCAAGGAAATCACTACAACTATTGTCACTTTCAAAATGCAGTTTTGAAAGCCATGAGGAGTACAAGCTGAACTAATGATAATGGTTCACTGCAAGCATGTGAAAAGCTTGAAACCGTAATACCATCGCTTTGATGTCAGAGCAATAGTATTATGGATTCATGACGCCAGAATGATGGCATTACGAATTCCCAGCTGGTGTTGCTTTTCAGTAGGAAGATTATGAAACCATGTATTAGAAAGACATATCTCTGAACATGTAAAGATATATCTATCTTTTCTTAATGCATGTTGTGGTAGTGATATCTTTCCTGTACTGCTGTGTCATAGGTAAGCAATAAGATATGACAGGTGTGCATTAGACACATCTAACGCACGGTCAGGGGTGTAGAGTGCCTTCAGCCCCTGACTGTGCATTACATGTGTGTAACGCACACCCAGTTCAAACAACATGAAGTCTTGCTATATTATGACAATTGCAGTGTGACCACAGGTTAGAACTGCTCCGGAGGTGAAATAGTTAACTTCCATACAAGGCATGGAATCTTGAGCGTGAGTCGGTTAAAGGAAGCTCTGTCTGCTTGCTTTCAAACCCAAACGTCAGATTCTTTACTCTGCTCACTGAACAGTCGCTCCGGAGATTTCTCCTTTTGCTCGGTTCATTTTCGCGGTTTAAAACGTTAAAAGTATTAAAATTAACCGCAACCATTCGGTTCAAGCTCTGTCTGTGTGAGCGTAAGTAATAGATAGGTTTTTCTACGATTTCTGTGTGGAACTTGTAAAATGTTTATCGGTTCGGTTTGAACCGATTAGGTTGCATTTTCAATTGAATTCTGTGCTAGTCCTTTTTAGAGTGCAGTTCCGGTTCCTATCGGCTCTAAAAAACGCATTAGATTCACGCTTTTTCCATGACCTGGACAATGTTGGGAACCGATAGGAGAGTCTTGTCAAGTGATTGCCATAACGGGCAAGTTTTTGGTTAGGCTGGCATAATGTCTGAGAAACCCAAAAGAAAACCGGCCCACTGGGTTTCAGCACTGCGTTGTCTGTGGGGAAGCCTTTGCCAAGGCTGACCTCACACCACCTGTGTTTGCCTGGGGTTTGACCACCTCGATTCAGACTGCCAGATTTGCAAGAATTTCCTGCTGCCACCGTTGAAAGAGAGTTGGTAGGCTGAGGAAAGAGAGGCAAAAGTCTGCTGACCCGATGGCAGCCCGGTTCGGTGCCAACCGAACCTGAGGGAGTGCCTCTGACCAGGGCCATACTTTCTCAGGCAACGAAGAGCTGGCTCCGAGAGCCAGTTCCTGCAAAAGGACTAGAAAGACTGCTGCTGTGGAAAAGTCATTTCCCCAACAGCTGAAGAGATAGCCAAAGCAACAAATTGTCCAGTCTCTTTCCCCGGTTCCTCAACCGTCCCCATCTGGGAGACGTTCGGTTCTCCAACTTCCATCGGTTCAGGATTATGATTTTGAGGAATTTTATGAACCGTGGGGGGGAGAGTATGAAGAGAGTAATTATGGTCTGGAAGATCTGGACGCTCCTATTGAGCCAGATACTCTCCAGACAGACCTTTAGGGTTTCCCCAGGCTTTCTGAGTCCCCTGCTCATTTCATCTTTACAAGAAAGTTGTTGAACTCTTCAGCTTCCCGTTGAGGAAGCTGTAGATGATCAGGAAGAGCCTGATTATGTGGAAATGATGGATATTCCAGAATCTAAGAGACTGTCTATTCCCTTCATAAATCTTTCAAGAAACAGACAGTAAAGGTTTTAAAACTCCTCATTCTATACCTCCTGTGGATAAAAAGATGGACAGAAGGTATACTTTATCAGGTTCTGACATAGAATTTCTCACACAGCAATGCAGCCATGTGGGTGTGGTGCAGGCTGCTGCCTGTGACAAGCAAATATCCCCCAGCTTCACATCCTCCTGAAAAGGACTCCAGGAAGATTGATGCTATGGCAAATAAACAGTGTATGTCAGCTTCTTTGGGGCTCAGACAAGCAAATTACATGGCTAATGCTGCCAGATACCAGAAATCCAGATGGGATACTGTGCTGGCTCTAGTCAAACAACTCCCTGACAAGTTTGCCAGGGATCTGGAACAGGTAGCTTTAGATGGTATCGAGGCATCAAAAATGCAATTTCATGCTCGGGTGGACTCTAATGATGTATCTTCTAGAGTTATGGCTACCTCTGTGGCTCTTCGCAGAATGGCCTGGCTCAGATGCACCACATTGTCACAGGATACCCAGTCAAAAGCCATTGATTTTCCTGTGATTGGAAATTCTTTGTTTGGGCAAACAGAGAATTATATGAAGAAATGGATGAATACAGGACCACCTATCGGAGTGCACAGGCCAAGGAAAGGCAGGCCACTCCTCAGAAGCAGCCCCCAGGGGCAGAGGCAGGCTTTTTATCAGGCTCAAGCCTCTTCCTCCCATGCCCAGAGGGATTCTTTAGAGGAAGGGGCAGGAGGGGTTCAAGCAGGCCTGCTTCCACCTCAGCTCAAAACCCCTGCCAAGCAGGCATCCTGATGGGGTAGCCAGGGCCGCTTCTCCCTACCGTAGGGGGCAGGCTGGCTTGCTTTGTCCAGGACTGGAAGTCTCTCACATCAGACAAGTGGGTCCTGGAATTAGTAAGTTAGGGACTGGTCCTCAGCTTCAAAAATTTACTGAAGCTAAGGACCAGGTCTTTTCCTCCTGCATCTCCTTTGGAGGCACTCACCTTAGAGTCAGAGGTCTCCACCCTCCTCACTCTCAGAGCCATGGAAAGGGTTCCACCCTCACACCAGGGCAAAGGTTGTACTCCAGGTACTTCCTTACCCCATAAAAGACAGGAGAATGGCGGCCCATCCTGGATCTCAGATACCTAAACAAGCACCTTTAAAACCAAAGTTCAAAATGGTGACTCTGGCAATCATTTTATCTTCCCTAAGGCCAGGGACTGGCTAGCATCCCTGGACCTCAAGGACACCTACTTCCATATTCTCATCAGAAGCTCCCACGAAAGTACCTCAGGTTCCAGCTGCCTCAGGCCATTACCAGTTCAGAGCAATGCCCTTCGGACTCACTTGCTCCAAGGGTATTTACCAAGTGCCTGGCAGTAGCAGTAGCTTGCCTAAGAAGGCAAAGATTTACATCTTTCCTTATTTGGACGATTGGCTCATTGTAGGACAATCCCCAGATCAGGTCAACCTGCATCTTCAGATAACCCAACAACTGCTTAGCCACTAGGTTTCCTTCTGAATCTCTCAAAGTCAGTACTGGAGCTTGTCCAGCTCCTCACCTTCATAGGTGCAGAGTTGAATACCCAGGAAGCCAGGGCCTTCTCCTCTAGACAGGACAAACGCCTTGTCTCCCTAGCCTCTTCATTCACCCTGCAGGTCTCTCGACCAGCAAGGCATTTCCTGCAGCTCCTAGGGCACGTGGCTGCTTCCACAGCAGTAGTGCAAGGAGCAAGGTTTCAAATGAGAGACATTCAGTTCCATCTGAGGGCCTTTTGGTCTCAAAGAAAGGATCCTCTTACCAAACTGATCCCAGTTACTCGAACCCTGATCCAAGCCCTTCAGTGGTGGCAGGATCAGAGCAATCTGAGACAAGGAGTTCCTTTGTCACTCAGCCTCACTCATTAATCCTTACTACAGATGCATCCCTTTTGGGGTAGGGGCCCACATGGGCGACCTCACTACTCAGGGACTGTGGTCCCCACAGGAATCTCTGCTCCACATCAACCTGTTGGAGCTCAGAGCAGTTTTTCTAGCACTTCAAGCTTTCTCAGAATCTGTTCAGAACAAGACTGTGCAGGTCAGAACAGACAACACCACTACAATGTGGTACATAAACAAGCAGGGGGCACTCGGTCACAGCCTTGTGCACCGGGCCATGAAGTTGTGGTCTCTGCGCACTCCTGAACACATCCCTTCGCAGTTCACTTCCCAGGCAAAGACAATGTCCTGGCAGATGCTCTCAGCAGGATCTCTCAGGGCCATCGCAGTGGTCCCTGGATCCCTGGTTCTGGGAGTGGTATTTGCCGAATGGGGCACCCGCAAATAGATCTCTTTGCAGCCCCAGACAATCAACTTCTCTCTTTGCTGCAGGCCTCCAGTCTTGGGCTCAGTCCCTCTGGACGCCTTAGCCCTCAGCTGGGAAGGAAGTTCCTCTATGCCTTCCTCCTTTTCCTCTCCTGTTCAAAGTGCTAGTCAAAATCAGGGCCCAATCCTGCAGGGTCATTCTGGTTGCTCCGGATTGGGCCAGGCAACCCTGGTATCCTCTCCTCCTGTCCTTAGCAGTCCATCCTCCTGTGCCTTCCCAAGAATCACAATCTGTTAACATGCGCCCAGGAAAGGGTTTGGTACCAATCTCAAGTCTCTCAATCTCAAGGCCTGGTTCTTGAAGAGCTAGAGTTTGTTGGCCTACACCTCTCTAGGTGTAATGGATATACTCAGGGCTTCTAGGAAGCCTTCTACCAGGGCTACTTATAACTCCAAATGGAAAGATTTTCCATATGGTGCCTGGAAAGAATATCTCTCCAGACACTACTGATGTACCCACAGTCTTAGATTATATGATCCATCTAAACACTTTAGGGCTGAGACCAGCTACCCTGAAGGTACATTTGGCAGCTGTCTCTGCTTTTCTTCTGCAGGTAAACCTCTCCTCTTTCATCTCACCCTGTGTTTACCAAGTTTTTAAAGGTTTGCTTCACACTAACCCTCCATTCAGGGACCCTGCCCTGCCTGGGACCTCAGTGTTTGCATTGCTCAGCTCATGCAACCTCCTTTCAAGCCCTTGTCTTCAGCCAAGCTTAAGTTCCTGACTTGGAAAACTGTGTTTTTGGTGGCCATCACCTCTGCCAGATGCATAAGTGAATTACAAGCACTGTCAGTGGAGCCAGACTTTATCTCCTTTCACAGAGATAAGGTAGTCCTTCGGACTAATAGAAAGTTCCTGCCTAAGGTGGTTTTAGATTTCCACCTTAATCAATCTATTCTCCCTGTTTACTTCACTGATCATTCTTCCTCTTGCAGAGAAGGCTGCACAGCTTAGATGTAAAGAGGGCCCTTAGCTACTAGCATAGAGCGTACTAAGGGTCACAGGTTTGACTCCTCCAACTGTTTCTCACTTATGGTGAGGTTGGGAAGGGAAACCTGCCACTAAAAGATCCATTGCCAGGTGGATTGTCTCTTGTATCCAATTCTGTTATGAAAAATTGGGTAAGACTCCCCATCAGGCCTGAGGGCTCATTCTACCAGAGGTACAGCTGCTTCTCTGGCTGCTGCCAGAGACATCCCCATTCTAGAGCTATGTCAAGCAGCTACCTGGAAAGGTTCACAATTTTACCAAGCATTATTCCTTGGACATTCAAGCTAGGAGTGATGCTCGGTTTGCACAGCTGTCCTTCAGAGCCTATTCCTAAGTAGGTTCTGTCCCTCCTCCATTGGGGTACTGCTGTGAGTCTGCAATTGTCATATATATAGCAAGACTTCATGTTGTTTGAAGAAAAATTACTCACCTTAGTAATGTTGTTTCTTCTAATGGAGTCTTGCTATATTATGACCTCCTCCCTGCCTGCCCTCTCAGAACCTCGCTTTTGCGCTTGTGGGTGGGCATCACAGTGTTGGCACTCTGTTTTTCTTGCCACTTTGTTGTTTTTGTTTCACCATCCCTAGGATGAGTGTGTTTTAATTCATTATTGGGTCTCTTGACTTGAGTCTTTTTCGAGACCAACAAGTGTGTTTGTTAGGTAGTAGTCAGTTGGCTAGTGTAGATTTACAGCTTCCACACAGAACATTAGTGAGTTTTAGCTCAGAAAGATCTGACGGTTTGGGTTTGAAAGCAAGCAGACAGAGCTTCCTTAACCGAGCTCAGTGCTCAAGATTCCATGCCTTGCATGGAAGTTAACTATTTCACCTTTGAGCAGTTCTAACTCATGCGGTCATACTGCAATTGTCATAATATAGCAAGACTCCATTAGAAGAAACAACATTACTAAGGTGAGTAATTTTTCTGGTGTCTTATTGCACTTATGAAATGGGCCTCTATAATTAACCTGCATGTAAAAAGAAAATGTTTATGTTTATATGGAAAACAATAAAGACTACAATGTATTTTGATGTAAAATAGTTCCTCCACCTACTATAGAGTGCTACATTTTTTTTTCTCTTGGGTCTTTAGTCCTGCTACAGCCACCATAGCTGTAGTGAGTGTGTTTCATAGTGGTAGAGTGGTTGCCATCACCCTCCCAGTAATTTTACTTATTTCTTTAAAATGTTACAACTTGTTGCTGAGGATAGGCTCTCCCAAATTGGGAGTTATGATTTACGATCTCCCCTAACAGACACATCAATACTGCGACTAACGGAACCCGGAAGCATAGCGGTTCATGATTCAAACCCTGTCCTATGCACACCACTCTCAGTGTGTGTCCGTGGGGAAGTTAGAGGAGGTTTTCTTTTTTATTATTAGTTTTATGTGGCGGGGCAACAGAACTGAAAGCAAGTGATGAGAAGAGTGCCAGTTGTGGTCGTGAGCAACAGAACCCGGAAGCATAGCAGTCGATCATTCAAACCCCTCCTACGTACAAACTGCTCTCAGTGAGGTGGGTACTGTGTGATGTTCAGTGTTAGAAAAAAAATATATATGTGTCTGTGTTGTTTTATTTATGTATTTTACTGATTTGCCCTGCTGTAGTGTAAGCTCAAGAGGAGCCGTAAGAGAGTGGCCATTCGGTGCCCATTAGGCTGAAGCAAAAGTTGGGAGTGGAGCACTGCAGAGAGACAGTGAACAGTGAAGGTGGGGGCTCTAGTATGTTCACTGTAAGAAAAAAATGGAATAGATAAAAAACGGTGACTGGACAGGTTGGGATCCCTGGAAGTGCCGCAGCATGTGATCGGGTCAGGGTGAGTGGGTGTCATGGGTAGTGGCTGCTAATTTTTCTGTTTTTCCCGGTGGCGGGGACGCAGTGATGTCCCCGGCCTGATCTGCCCCACCCCTCTATGAATAACTGCGCTGGCACGTAGGGTACCTGCCTCCATCAGGGGTCCACATTGTGCTGGACACTCTACCCTCTCCCTCCCTCCCAGAGAAGGAGAGCAGTCCTGGGACTCTCAGTCCTTCTCCCCAATCGGCCCTTCCGACATCCCCAGGTCCGCTCTCAAACCCGGCCGTCCGGCATCACAGTTGGGCACCCTGCGCCGTGGGCCAGCATGTAGACAGTTAACGATGGCTAAGACCCAATCAAATTACTCAAAATTCTTAACCCATTTTATAATGCAGTCTTAAATAGTAGTAGTAGTATATCTAGGAAACCACTCCAAAACAAGTAACTGTTACTGTAAAAGAAGCCGAACTTTAGTAACATATTTAAGTCGCAGGCACTTTTTTACATTCCCAATCATGTTTAGCCCAAAGCATAGTCTGTATAAACAGAACATGACATGGTCTGACTGAAGATATCATATTTGTTTTTCATTCAAGGCCAATGATATTAAGATACCTCACTTCTGTTGTTAGCAGTCGTGAGATATCATAATATCATTAGCCCCTCATGAAGATGAATATGGCATCTTCAATCAGGGTCATGTCATATCCCCTGTACTTACAAACATCTAATTAATAATTCTAGGGACATGGATATGTTGTTCATCCACACTGTCTGGCAGGTTCCTTGCAACTTTAAATCTTGCGGAAGGTCTTCAAGCTGGCTCCTCCCACCCACCGGGTGGTAAACTCGGCTCAACCCCACGACGCCCAGATCTTCCTTACCGCTGAAGCTCAAGTTCCCTCCTTAACGCTCTGTGTGTTAGACTGGATCCTAATTCTTCGGTCTGCCAGAAACCTCGTTTTAAAATTTTCAAGACTTGGTCTTCCTTCTTTCCTAAGTGGCTGCAATGGACAAATTGACTCCCAGTTTTTGGCGGTGCCGTGCGGGCAGAAGGTGTCAGGGCGGATTAGCACTCCGTGCGTCTACTGCCTCGGCCTAGAACACGATCCGTAGGGCCTGCGAATCTTGCTGTTCGTTCTCGGCCAGCGCCTTGGAGGACCGCACTGCCTTGGCTGAAGCTCTGGCGACCCGAGAAGCGCCATCACGGTTAAGTCAAAGAGGCCCGTTGGTTGCGGTTACATGGGCGGCTGGCTCGGCAGAGCAGCTCGAGCAGATGATCACCCTCGAGGAGGAGCGGCCCAGGCTGCAAATTCCTCCTCGGTTGCGGCATTTATCCCGCTCGCCTTGGGTACCTGCGTATTCTACTTCATTAAGGGGCTTTGCCATTCCTTTCCCACGAAGGAGAGGGCCATCGGGACATTCCTCTGGTCCAGAAGAAGGATCCCAAGGTAAGTCCCATCGTCGGCGTTAGGAGCGGGAGAGGTCCCTTCCCGGACAGCCGACCGGACGACTTTGGTCGAGGTTGCTGCTAAGGCTGCTGGCTTCACGGTGTCCCCATCAGGTCAGCCGTCGAGACAGCCGTCGACGCTGTAGAGTTATTTCTCGACTCGTCAGACTGTTTGTCAACTGGTGAGGCCGACAACCCATCTTCGCCAGTTCCTCCGTGGAAACTGAGGATTTACCTGTGCCATCGGTGCAGCAGTCCCGGTTACGCCGTCCGAGCGAGGAGGAGCTGGGTGTCCCCTTCTCCCTCCCAGACCCCGCCCTCGGACTCACCGAGGGTCTCGGTCTCTGTCGGACCTCTTCTGGTCCAGCCGATCCTGCCGACATCGACGGTCTCGGTCTCAGCTCCGAGGTAAGCAGCGGCCGCCGCCCTCCTCGTCTTCCTCCTCGGATGAGGAGAGGCTTTGGCGCATATTGGCGTCGATGCACGAGGAGCTGATGTGGCAGCAGTTACTTTTGTCTGGGGCTAAGTCGACTCTGACGCCTTCCCGCCATCAAGGGCTGTCACCCGATCGGCAAACAACCTCTCGCTGCTCTAGATGCCCATGTCTGGGCCGGTTGTTCAGCCTAAACTTGCTGCCCCACCAATTTGTGGTGGAACCTCCGCCTGCACAACCGGAATCGGGGCACCGACCAGGACTCTCGGTCAGCTCAAGGCCTGCCCCACAGGTTGTCGGTCACCTCACTCCTGACCGTCCTCAGCAGGTGGAGGTGGCTCAGGCCCTAGGCAGCTCTTCGCGGACTCTTCGGAGTCCGACAAGACTCCTCCCTATTCTCCAGGCAGGTTGACCTGGAGTCTTCCGAGGCCAGTCACTGGATGAAAGCCCATCGTCCTTCATGGGTCTGCTTCGGCTCATCTTGGAGTCCACTGAGATGCAGCTCGAGCCCGTGTCCAAGCGAGCCAAGTGTTCCCTGGACGGAGATACTGGACCGGGGATTCACCTCCGGCAGCCTGCCCTGTGGCTGAGGCCATTGTCGGCCCAGCCTTGGGCTTTGGCAGCGCCTGCTTCCTGTCCTGCACCCTTGGCCAGGGAGTATGCAGTCCCCACCGGCTCTCTGCCTGGGTTTTGAGCACCCCTCTGCCGAGGGGTTGGTCACCGACAGCGTTTTCCGGCGTTCGGGAATGCCAGGGGCGTGGACAAGCCCCGACAAGGAGTCCAAAAGCTGGACTACACCGGGCGCAAGGTGTACGCTGCATCCCTCCCTTGGCCTCCACCAGGCCAGCTCGGCGCATGCTAATGGCACACTTCTCCCACGCCCTCATGGGCTCCCTGGATGAGGTGATCCCTCATCTCCTGGCCAACCTCCAGACCACGGTCCGCAGGTCCGGGACCAGGGTAGGGCAGTGGCAGGCAAGCTCCAGACAGCTCTGTACATGGGAGATTCCTGTCCAGATCAGTGGCGGCCGCAGTGGCCATGCGCGCTGCAGGGCATGGTTGAGGATATCCACCTTTACGGTGGATACCCAGTACAAGTTGGCAGATGTCCCTTTTTGGGACCGACCTCTCAGCCCTGGAGTGGAAGGTCACCTCCAGCGGATCGAAAGTCCAGTGCCACCCTGGACTCGGTCACCTCCGCCCAGAAGGACAAAGGCCGCCGTCAGCAGCAGCACAAGTCCTTTCGTCCTTCTGTGCCCACAGCTCGTCCGGCCCAACAGCACCAGCATCAGGGCCAGCAGGCTCGCGCTTGGCATCCCAAACCCAGCCCACGGCTTCCTCTAACAGGAAGCAGGGAGGTAAAGGCCCAGGAGGTCCCTCGGCTGGTCCCTCCTCCAAGCCTGCCCAGTGATGGGTTGAGGGGTGTCGTCCCCAGCCCGTCATTCCCCCTGGGTGCCCCGTGGGGGGACGGCTCTACCACATCCTTTCCGCCTGGTCCGCTATCACCTCATTCTGCTGGGTGTTGAGGTGGTAGGAAAGGGCCTGCCTCTGGAATTGAGCAGACCCCACCCTTCGAGCCGTTGCCTCTCGGAGGCTACGGGGTCCGCAGCCTTGCTGTCGGCCCACCGAGCGATATTGCCCTGCTCTCAAAGAGAGGTGATCAGGAAGGTGGCGGACCTCTCCAGACCCGAGGTTCGTGTCCAGGTATTTCCTGGTCCCAAACGACGAGGGCTGGTGCCCCATTCTCAACCTGCATGAACTGAACAGGTTCCTAAGGTCTCAGACCTTCAGGATGGTCACTCGGCTCAGATAATCCCATCCTTGGAATGAGGCATGTGGTTCTGTTCCCTGACCTCAGGGACGATTCTTTGGCGTCCTAATCTGTCTGTCCATCAGAGATTCCTCCACTTCAGAGTGGAGGGATCCCTTTATGAGTTCTGGGCCATGCCCTTCGGCCTCCCTAGCTCTCAGGGTCTTCACCAAATGCATGGCAGTGGTGACAGCATTCCCTCGCGGCCGGAAGGGTCCAGGTGTACCCTCCTGGGCGACTGGCTGATTGCAGCCCCTCCAGAGCAGAGGCGGAGCCGGTCCAGAGATCTGGCCCTCCAGGTTTGCACTCAGCTTGGCCTCCTCATCAACGAGGCCAAGCTGGAACTCGTGACAAAGCAGGTGATACTTTTCATCTGGGCAGAGCTTGACTCTCTTCGAGCCAGAGCACAGCTCCCGCGGACAGGGCCAAGGTTCTTTCCTCCTTTGCCCAATCATTTCTGGTTGGGCAATCGCGCTCTGCCCGGGACTTCCTGGGCTCCCTGGGCCTCATGGCGGCCTGCACCAACGTGGTCCGTTGGGCTCGCTGACACGCGTCCCCTTCAGTGGGGACTGGCGGCCAGTGGTCACAGCGCTTGATCCATTGGATCAGCTAGTGACAGTGACAAGGGGATGTAGAAACGCTCTCCAGTGGTGGACCGCTCCGCACATCTGCAGGAGGGCATCCCGTTTGTCCGCCCGAGCCGCGGTCTCTATCGGACCGATGCCTCTCTAATGGGTTGGGGTGCCCATCTGGGGAGCAGAACGCACGCCTCTGGTCCCCTCAGGAGTCCCGATGCCACATCAACCTGCTGGAGCTTTGAGCGGTTTGTCTAGCCCTCACCGCCTTCATTCCGTTTGTACGGGTCAAGTGGTTCAGGTCCAGGCGGACAATACCACGACCATGTACTATCTAAACCACCAGGGCGGGACGCGCCCGTGCCCCTGTGCAGGGCAGCTCTGCATTTGGTCACCGTGCGCAGCATGGAGGCGGATCTCCTTGCCATTCACATGGCAGGAGCCTCCAACACCCTGGCCAATGCCCTAAGCCAGATAGGGCTGCGTCTCACGAGTGGTCTCTCCTGCCGGAGGTAGTACAAAGATCTCTTCTCCCACTGGGCATGCCTCAGGCGGACCTGTTTGCCTCCAGGAGAATGCGAGCTGAGACTGTTTCATGCCCGCCCCCTCTGCAGGACTCACTGCAGGGGATGCCTTCTCGAGGCCGTGGACCCCGGGCCTCTTCTACACCTTTCCCCATTTCCCTTGATCCACAAGGTGCTTCTCAAGGCAAGGAGGGACAAGGCGAGGTGATTCTGGTAGCCCCAGACTGGCCCGTCAGTTCTGGTATCCGATCTCCTCAGTCTCAGCTCCAGGCTCCGAGGCGGCTTCCAGCCCACCGGACCTGATCTCAGTCAGTCAGGGAAGGTATTCCATCCGGACCTTCAATCTCTGCACCTGATGGCCTGGTTCCTGAACGGTCAGAGTTCCAGGCCTTGGGTCTTTCCGACTAGGTCCTTAGCAACGTTGGGCGCCTGTAAGAGTCGACCAGAAAATGCTCGCCTTCAAATGGAAGAGTTCTCCATTTGGTGTCAGGGCAGGGCCTGGATCCTTCCTCCTGTTCCTTGGCAAGCATTCTGGACTACCTGTGGTCCCCTTTCTCAGCAAGGGCTTGATTGACCCTTAAGGTGCACTCTGGTTGCATCTCTGCTTACGGGCGCGGGCGGGGAAGCAGTCAGTGGTGCAGGAGAAGGTGGTAGCGCTTTTCAAAGGCCTTGATCACATATCCCTCTGGTGCGAGAACCTCCACCTCCGTGGGATCTACTGCTGGTACTGGCTAAGCTCATGGCAGGCTATTCAACCGATGCACAGGTGTGACATCTCTCACCTGTCGTGGAAGACCGCTTCTTGGTGGCTATCATGTCAACCAGAAGGATGGGAGAGCTCCAGGCGCTTCCATTGAGTCTCCTTATCTGGTCTTCCACAGGGACAAGGTTGTCCTGTGCCCCACCGAAATTCCTTCCGAAGGTGGTGTCGGAGTTTCACCTTAACCAGGTGTTGACTCTGCCATGTTCTACCCCAGTCACACCTCGAGGTCAATATAGGCTCCATGCTTTGGACCCTAGAAGAGCGCTTGCTTATTATAAGGAGCGGACGGCTGAAGTTCGGGAGAGGTTCGCCAGCTGTTTGTCACCTACGCTGAAGCTGCACCTGGCAGACCTGCAGCCAAGCAGATGATAGGCAGGTGGGTCACCTCCTGCATAGATTCTGCTATAGGTTGGTGGGCATGGAGCCTCCCAGAGGGATAAGACATACATGAGATATCTCCCTCTTTACAAAGGGAGACTCCTGTTCTAGGGACATGGATATGTTGTTCATCCACACTGTCTGGCAGGTATCCTTGCCGCTTTAAATCTTGCGCCGAAGGTCTTCAAGTTGGCTCCTCCACCCACCGGTGGTAAAACTCTCGCTCCGCCCTATGACGCCAGATCTTCCTTACCGCTTGGAAGCTCAGGTTCCCTCCTTAACGCCTCATGATAAGACTGGTTCCTAATTCTTCGGTTTTCCGAATTTAAAAGTTTTTGCATTATAGACTTCGGTCTTCTATCCCTCGCGGCCGATGGATAAATCGACTCCTGGTTTTGAGATGCCTTGATGGCAGAACATAGTCTGGACGGATCCACACCCACGTAGTGTCTACTGTTTAGCCTTGAGCACAACCCGCGGGCTTGCGACCTGTGCTCTTCCTTCTCAGCCCACGCTCCTCGAAGACCGTGCTGCCCGCTTACAACTGGGGCTCCTGAGAAACGCTTTTCCTCCGTGAAGTCAAAAGAGGTCTGGTCGGCGGTTTCATGGGCGCGGGCTCGGTGGATCAGCTAGGAGCAGATGATCACCCTCAAAGAGGGAGGCGCACGGGCCAAGATCTTTCCTTGGACCGCTGCATTTATCCCGCCTCCCTGGGTTCCTCTCTTATACAGCTTCCTTTAAGGAGCTGTCTATCCTCTTCACTAGAGGAGAGGACCAATGTCTGCTGGACCTTCTTCTTGGTCCAAGAAGAAAGACAAGGTAAGTCCCTCCGTGCGCGCTCTTGGAGCAAGAAAGGTCCCTCTCCCGAGTTGTCGGCCATCGACTTCGGTCCGATCATTCGCTTCAGCCACTGGTCTTACGGTGTCACCGTCAGGTCAGTTGACCGAGACTCCCGTCGGCGCAGTCGAGATTTTTCTTGACCTTGACGGGTTGTCGACTAGCTGCCGCAAATCCTCTCACCAGTTCCCCGGTGGAGTTGAGGATCCCGTGGCTTGCCAGTGCCTCCGGTTCCGGAGCCCTTGGTGAATCCTCCGGAGCCGAGGGGGAGCCAGTTCCACCTGTCCCCTCCTCAAGACTGTTCCCGGAAAGTCCGGAGGTTCTCTGTCTCGACTTCTTCGCGGTCCAGCCGATCCTGCCATCATAGGTGGTCTCGGTCTGCATCGCAGTAAGCGGCGCCGTCAGCTGCCTCATCCTCCTCCTCGGACGAGGGAGGCTTCGACGAAGTTACATCGACGATGTGAGGATTCTCATGTGGCAACAGTTCTTCTGACCGAACAAGCCGACGCCGCCTTTCCCCGCCATTAAGTGGTTGTCATCGAGCGGCCGAACAACCCCTGCCTTACCCGAGAGCCTGTTCCCAGGCCAGTTGTTCTGCAAACCAGCTGCTCCACCGATTCGGTGGAACCTCCGCCCCACAGCCGCTGTTTGGGGCTCCGACCAAGAACTCTCGGTCTGGCCCAGGGTCTGCCCATAGGCTGTCTGTCACCCTCACTCCCGATCGCCTCGGCAGGTGGAGGGTGGCTCAGGCCCGAGCAGCTCTTTATGGACTCTTCTGAGTCTGGCACGACGATTCCTCCCTTTTCTCCAGGCGAGTGGACTTGGAGTCCTCTGGAGGTCAGTCGCTGGACGACAGCCCTCGTTCTTCCTGGGTTTGCTTAGGCTCATCTTGGAGTCCACCGGATGCAGCTTGAGGCCTGTATCCGGCGGGCCAGTATCCCCTCGAGATATTGGACGAGGGGATTCCCTCTGGGGGCCTTTCCTTTGGCCGAGGCCATTGTGGGCCTGGCCTTGGAGCTCTGGCAGGCGCTACTTCCTGCTCTAAGCGCCGGCCAGGATGGCCAAGATATGCTGGCCCCTACTGGTTCCCTGACCAGTTTCTCGGGCACATCCCTCAGCCGAGGGGTGGTTACCGACAGCATTTCCGCTGCATGGAAACGCTTAGGATGTGGACAAACCTCCCGACAAGGAGTCCAGAAATTGACTATGCCGGGCGGTGTCTCATGCTCAGGTCCTCCCTTGGCCTTCGCCAGGCTGGGCTCGCCATGCTTATGGCACATTTCTCCCATGTCCTGTTGGGCTCCTGGGACGAGGTAGTCCCTCATCTCCCAGCTGACCTGCAGACCACGGTTAGGCAGGTGTGGGACCAGGGCAGGGCAGTGGCCAAGCAACAGCTTCAGACTGCTCTGGACATTGGAGACTCATCGCCAGGTCAGTTGGCCGCGGTGGCTGCGCCGTCGGGCATGGCTGAGGATATCCACCTTCACAGCGGATACCCAGCACAAATTGGCGGATTTCCCTTCCTGGGACCGACCTCTTCGACCCTGGGTGGAAGGCCACCTCCAGAGGATCGAAAAGTCCATGCCACTTTGGACTCGGTCTCATCCGCCAGAGGGACAAGGGCCGCAGACTGCAACCTGCCCTTTCATCCGGCCTGGCGCCTGCTGCACGTCCGGCCCAGCAGCATCAGGGCTAGCAGGCTCGCGCTGGGCGCCCCAAACCCAAGCCCCGGCCTCCTCCAGGAAGCAGGGAGGTAAAGGCCCTGGAGGTCCTCAGCCGGTCCTTCCTCCAAGCCTGCCCAGTGGACGGGTTGAGGTGGTCTCCCCAACCCCATCGCCTCATCCCAGGTGCCCCCTGGGGGCGACTCCACCACTTTCTTTCCGCCTGGTCCGTTATCACCACAGACCGTGGGTGTTGGAGGTGGTGGAGAGGGCCCTGTCTCTGAGTTTGAGCAGGCCCACCCTTCAGATCTAGCCTCACCGGGGCCTCGGGGTCCAAAAGCTCGCTGTCAGCTCACCGAGTAACATCACTCTCCTCTTCGAGAAGGAGGTGATAAGAGAGGTGGTAGACCTCCTCAAACCCGGGTCGTGGTCCAGGTACTTCCTGTTCGAACGGACGGGCTGCGCGCCCATTCTGACCACACGACCTAAACAAGTTCCTAAGGTCTCGAACCTTCAGGATGGTCACTCTGGCTCAGATAATACCATCCTTGGAACACGGCGTGTGGTTCTGCTCTCTGACCCACAGGACGGCTCTTTCACGTCCCTATCCGTCCGTCACATCAGAGGTTCCTTCGCTTCGGAGGAGGGATCCTCTCGAGTTCCAAGCCATGCCCTCCGACTTATCTCCAGCTCCTAGTGTCTTCACCAATGCATGACAGTAGTGACAGTATTCCCTGCGGCGCGAGGTCCGGGTTTACACCTGGGCGGACGGCTGATAGCAGCCCCTCCAGACAGGAGGGTGGAGCGTCCAGAGATCTGGCCTCCAGGCTTGCCTCAGGTCGGCCTTCATCAACGGCAGGCCAAGTCGGAACTCGGGTCAAGCAGGTGATTCTTTTCATCGGGGCAGAGCTCGACTCTCTTCGAGGCCAGAGCACGGCTCGGTGAACAGGGCCGAGGTTCTTTCCTCCTTTGACCAATCATTTCTGGTTGGGCAATTGCGCCTGCCCGGGACTTCCTGCGCCTGTGGGTCTCATGGCGGCCTGTACCAGCGTGGTCCGTGGGCCCGCTGGAATATGCGCACTCTTCAGTGGGGCTGGCAGCCAGTGGTCCCAACGCTGCGATCCATTGGACCAGCTAGTGACGGTGACCCAGGGGATGTGGAACGCTCCAGTGGTGGACCGCTCAGTTCATCTGCAGGAGGGCATCCAGTTTGTCCGCCCGAGCCAACGGTTTCTCTATCGACCGATACCTCTCTGATGGGTTGGGGTGCCCATCTGGAGAACACTGGCGCCGACCTCTGGTCCCCGCTGGAGTCCTCGATGCCACATCAACCTGCTGGAGCTCCTAGCGGTCCGCCTAGCTCTCACCGCCTTTGTTCCGTTTCTTGGGGTCAAGTGGTCCGGGTCCAGACGGACAATACCACGACCATGTACTATCTAAACCGCCAGGGCGGGACGCGCTCCATGCTTCTATGCAAGGAAGCTCTCCGCATCTGGTCACTGTGGCGCAGCCTGGAGGCGGATCTCCTAGCTCATTCATGTGGCAGGAGCCTCCAACACCTCTGGCCGATGCCCTAAGCCGATAGGGGCTGCGTCCCCACGAGTGGTCTCTCCTGCCGGAGGTAGTACAAGATCTATTCTCCCATTGGGGCACACCTCAGGTGGACCTGTTTGCCTCCAGGGAGAATGCGGCTGAGGCTGTTCCATGCCGCCCCCTCAGCGGGGTCGCTGCAGGGGATGCCTTCTGAGGCCGTGGACCCCGGCCTCTTTCATGCTTTCCCCGTTCCCCTTGATGCACAAGGTGCTTCTCAAGCAAGTAGGGACAAGGCGAGGTGATTCTTGATAGCCCCAGACTGGCCCCGCCAGTACTGGTACCCAGACCTCCTCAGCCTCAGCTCCAGGCTCCCGAGGTAGCTTCCAGCTCGCCTGACCTGCTCTCAGTCAGTCAGGGAAGGTATTCCATCCGGACCTCAGTCCCTGCACCTGACAGCCTGGTTCCTGAGCGGCTAGAGTTCCAGGCCTTGGGTCTTTCCGGACGAGGTCCTCAACGTAGTTGAGGCGTCCCGTAGAGTCGACCAGAAAATGCTACGCCTGCAAATGGAAGAGATTTTCCACTTGGTGCCAGGGCAAGGGCCTGGACCCTTCCTCCTGTTCCTTGGCGAGCATATTGACTACCTTTGGTCCTTTCTCAGCAAGGGCCGGGTCGGCGACCCTTAGGTGCACCTGGCTGCCATCTCTGCTTACCCGGGCGTGGGCGGGGAGATCGATGGCGCAGGAGAAGGTGGTCTGGCGCTTTTTCAAAGGCCTTGATCACATTTCCCCTCCGTCGCGAGAACTCCACCTCCGTGGGATCTACTGCTGGTACTGGCAAAGCTCATGGGCAAGCTATTCAACCAACGCACAGGTGTGAACTCTCTCACCTGTCGTGGAAGACTGCCTTCTTGGTGGCTATCACGTCAGCCAGAAGGATGGGAGAGCTCAGGCGCCTGCATCGAGTCTCCTTACCTGGTCTTCCACAGGGACAAAGTTGTCCTGCGCCCCACCCAAATTCCTTCCGAAGGTGGTGTCGGAGTTTCACCTTAACTAGTGTTGACTCTGCCGGTGTTCTACCCCAATCACACTCGGAGGCCAAATATAGGCTCCATACTCTGGACCCTAGAGGGGTGCTCGCTACTATAAGGAGCGATGGCTGAAATTGGGAGAGGTTCACCAGCTGTTTGTCACCTACGCTGAAGCCGCACTGGCAGACCTGCAGCCAAGCAGACGATAGGCAGGTGGGTCACCTCCTGCATAGATCTCTGCTATAAGTTGGCGGGCATGGAGCTCCCAGAGGATAAGAGCTCATTCTACCGCCTATACTGCTGCATCGGTGGCTGCTTCCAGGGACGCCGCTATCCAGGAAATCTGCAGGGCTGCTACCTGGAAGTCAGCACACACCATCACCCATTACCACATCGACCTTGAGTCACGCCGGATGTTGGTTTTGGGGCCTCGGTTCTCCAGTCTCTATTCCCTAAGTAGGGATGTCGCTTGCCTCCTCTCCTCCCGGAGAACTGCTAGGAGTCTGCCAGACAGTGTGGATGAACAACATATCCATGTCCTAGAAATACAGGTTACTCACCTGTAACAGGAGTTCTCGAATGGTATATGTTGTTCATCCACACGACCCACCCGACTCCTCCCGGCTTCGACGCAGAACCCTGAGCTTTCCCAGCGGGCCAGATCTGACGCCATGGGGCGGAGCCGAGAGTTTTACCACCCGGGTGGTGGGAGGAGCCAGCTTGAAGACCTTCCGCAAGATTTAAAGGCAAGGATACCTGCCAGACAGTGTGGATGAACAATATATACCATTCCTAGAACTCCTGTTACAGGTGAGTAACCTGTATTTTTTTTGACTGAACTCCTCCTGGGAAACAAAATCTCCTGCTTAAGTAAAATTCTGTCCAAAATATCCATGGTTTTTGGCAGATAAAGACACATAAAATTAAATCAGTGATGAACAATGTATCTGATAACTTTATATAACTAGTTGTTTATTCTTTTAGTGCTTATTCTTGACAAAATGAAATACATTACATTTTGTAATGATTTTTTCTTATTTTTGATGCCATTTAAGGACAAACTCATGACGTTACTGCATCTCCTACTAGCAGGCCAATCTCCTCCTAATTTGACCCAAATTTCCCTCTTAAGCAAGTTGGACATATCACATGTATGATAAGAGCTCATTCTACCGCCATACCGCTGCATCGGTAGCTGCTTCCAGGGACGCCCCTATCCAGAAAATCTGCAGGGCTGCTACCTGGAAGTCAGTACATACTTTCATCACCCACTACCACATCGACCTTGAGTCATGCCGGATGCTGGTTTGGGGCCTCGGTTCTCCAGTCTTTATTCCCTAAGTAGGGGTGTGCGCCTTGCCTGCCTCCTCCGGGAGTTGCTAGGAGTCTGCCAGACAGTGTGGATGAACAACATATCCATGTCCCTAGAAATACAGGTTACTCACCTGTAACAGGAGTTCTAGAATGGTATATGTTGTTCATCCACCACTTCCACCCGACCTCCCCGGCTTCGACGCACAACCTGGCTTCCAGCGGCTAGATCTAGTCATGGGGGAGCGAGTTTTACCACCCGGTGGGTGTGGAGGATCCAGCTTAAGACCTTCCGGCAAGATTTAAAGCGGCAAGGAACCTGCCAGACAGTGTGGATGAACAACATATACCATTCCTAGAACTCTTGTTACAGGTGAGTAACCTGTATTTACTGGTGACTTATTTATCAACCGTTTACAAGCCCCAAAACAGGTTATTATGGCATTCTAAAAACTTTATGTAACTGGTGGTGTCACTCATTTGTACCACGCCATGGGACTGGCTCTTAATCTTTTGAGGGCAGCCCCAATACCTCAAAAACAAGGCAGGACCATTTTTACACCTGCTCTGTTTGGCCACACATTGACTTTTGCTTTCACCCTTCTCACGTCCCCTCCTCACATTTAAGTTCTTAATTTCTTTTTATTATTTATCTGGTTGATCCTGCTTTTACAACAAAACAATTATTATCTGTCTGGTTAATCTTGGTCTTGCTATGATTTGGTCAAGGCTCGGAAGACCGCTGATGGGCTGCAGTGACTGATTTCTTCGCTGTGGTTCCTGAGGCGCGTCCACAGTACAACAAAAATAAAATAAAAGAAAATAACTCTCAAGTAAAGAGAGAGAGACAGAGATGCAATTGATGTGTGTGTTGAGTGGCGTCGTTCTGCTCTCCTTTCTCACACTGACAAAACTGCTTTGAGATACGAGTCTCCTTCTAACTGAGTGTAGTGCTTCTGCTTTCCTAGAAAACAAATCCCTGCATCAGTAATTATAAAAATAATCGATAAAGGGTAATGATTGTGTTTTTTTTTTTTACATACTCTCTGTGTAATGACCTCATATGCCTCTCAAGCTTTGCTCTCGAGGTTTATGGATTATCACACATCTCGGTGTGTAAAAAAAAAAAAAAAAAAAAAAAAAAAAAAATTTGTAAATACACTTGTCTATCCATTATTCTCTATGTAATTAATGAGTTTCGCTTTCTAACATTGGGAAACCCTCACATAATTTGCATTACAAAGGAGTGTTTATAACAGCAAACACTTTCTGGGTTTCCTCGCTGTGTGCATGTGCCCCACTGCTCTTCTGTGGTCTACTGACCATAATGGAACCCCAGGTACTTGCCCGTCACTGCCCTGCCTTCTCTCTCACAGCTGAACCGCCACTCTCACTGGCAGGTAAGTTATTTATTTTCAAGTATCTAACCTTTCACGAGCAGCAGATGAACAAAAATAAATAAATGTCACCGAAGGAGCAGACCGCCGACCGCACTACAGCCAAGCAGACCCGTGTCCACATCATGTGTCTTTTATATAATTGCTGTGGCCAGAAAATGAAACTCACCAATTATATAAAATAAAATATGGGTACGTAAAACTTGAGCAGGGTATGCCACAATGACCCAACACAGCAAGATAATGTTATCTTAAAAAGTAAGGTATGACATAGTGCATACTGAACCAGACTGTAGCTTACAGTGCTTACGACTCAAGAGAGTAGCCAAGAGCATCACTAAAGTCGGTATTAAAAATTATCAGGAACAGTTATATCTTCATTGCAAAGAGCACATTTAAAAGGCATAGCTAGTAAACTGATGTTGTATAAAGTGAATATACAGTGGTGTAGCTTAAAATATAGTTTATCACTCATAGCTCTGCCACTTGTAAGTTATGGTTCTGCCCCCATAAGATAAATTGAATACTTTGTCAGCTGGGTGTTGTATATTATGAGTTATTTCACTCACCCAAGGAAAGGGACCAATTATTTTAAGGTAGCAAGTAAGGTAAATGGAGTAGTAAGTATGCTGGAAGTGGTGAGGTGCAGTGGCTGTGGGGCGGCAGTTTCAGGAGTTTTCTGGAGACTGTAGTGCTGCCCCATCTGTGTGCACTTGTCTGGCTGTGGGGGTTGCTGGTTTCGGGCCGAGTTGGCTTGGCTTTCCTTCCCACCCAGGGACCACTAGGTTTGCTACCGCTGTCTCAAAGGTTGCCAGGAAGGAGGGTGGCTGGACATGGTGGGCTCATCCCCAGAAGATATCACTACACAGTTCCCTATGCCGCCTGGCAGGGCAGGACTATCCCATGGAGGCACCCACAGCAGTAGCCAGGGAGGATGTGGTGGCCAGTGCAGCTGGGAGTTTTAAAACTTGGGTTGAATTGGACCCACTGGTGTAAAAACATGGGTCTAAAGAGGAACCTACTGGGTCAAAACATAATCAGCAACATATTTTGAACATTTCACGTTCCTTCCTTTAGATATCATTATAGAGTAGGGGCATCAGTTTGGACCCACTGGCAAAGGAAAGAGGGTCAGTTTTGGATAGGATGCAATATTTGCCTTTTTGGTGCATGTTAACACTGTCATTGTTGGGGCCCTCCATACTGGAGACCCAAGGAGAGGAGCGGAGGACCCCAAAGTAGAAGGAAGCTACTCCTGGTGGAGGACTCCATCATGAGGGAGGTAGATTTGGGGACAGGAAGGGACAGGGAGGGAGGTTAGGTGCCTACCTTGCACTATGGCTTGGAGGTATGGGAAGTGGATCTTGGGGATTGCTAAGGCAGCAGGAAGGGAGGAGAGCTGGATGGCATTGTCTACTAAGGACTAATGACCTGGCTAGGGATGAGGCTAGAGAGTGCAGGAGTTCAAAGAGTGGGGATGGGTCTTATGCAGGTAGCACACTCAGTGGCCTATTCTGAAGTGCTGGTCTACGACAGGGGTGAGGATAAAAGCTTCAACCAGTGGTTGAAGGAGTGGTGTACAGAGGAGTGGTTTGGCTACATTGGGACTGGGGTCCCACTTGGTGGGATAAGGTCCTGTACAGGGTGATGGCCTGCATCCATCTGGAAGGGAACCTCAGTCTTCAGTGGACAGTTTAAATGTTACATTGGTGAGCATTTAACTATGCGATGGGGTGGTGGAAGGAAGCAGTGAGACAAACTTCCCACCCCACCACAATCTGAAGAATTCATTAGGAGAACTCTAAAGGAGGGAATCCGGGTTAAGGGTACTAAACAACAACAACAACAACAACAACAACACTAATGGTACAAATGAAGAAGGATAGGAACAAGAGCAGAGAGGGCTCAGAGAGAAGACAAAAGAAAATTGGGAGGTTGACAAGCAGGGTGGCAGCAAAATCTGGAAAGCCATGTCTGCAAATGCTCGAAGTCTGGGAAATAAATTCCGGACATAGAGGCCACTATAGCAGAGGCTGACCTGGACATTGTTGCCATTACCGAGTCATGGTGCAATGAAAACTATGACTGGGATATAGCCATCCCAGGCTATCTCTGTTCAGGAAACATAGAGGAAAAAAGCGGGAGGTGTGGCTCTTTATGTGTGATACCATAAAGGTGACAGAGATTCAGGAATACAGGGAAAGGCGAAAGTACTGTGGTCACCCTGGAAATGGGGAATGGAACTGCAGTTTGCTTTGACATGATCTGGACACCTGCAACATGGGGTGGGGGAGTAGGATAAGGATCTGATGGAAGCCATCCAAAAGATGGCAAATAAGGGGGAGCTGCTGCTGGCAGGGACTTCAGTCTGCTGGATGTAGATTGGAGCATCCCTGCCATTGCTTAAGCTAGAACAGGTACTTCCTGGCTCCCTGCAGGGATTTTCCTTAGGCAACTACTAAAAGAGCCCACTCGTGAGGGGCAATGCTGGACCTTGTACTTACCAGCGTGGACAGTGTTATAGAGCGTCACAGTGAGTGGCCACCTGGGGAGCAGTGATCACCGTGTGGTTCGATATATGCAAAGTGGCAGAATTGAGCCACACATAGGCAAGGGTCCTTGACTTCGGAGGGTCAATTTTAAAAAGATGGGGGAATACCTCCGGGATGCCCTGGAAGGGAGGGAGGGAGGACTTGGGTGGAGTGGAGGAAAATTGGGGAAACTAAAAGAGGGATAGTGAAGGCAACAAACCTCTGCATCAGGCTTATAAGCAAAAGCAAAGGAAAAGAGACCACTGTGGTTCTCAAAAGAGGTGGTGGCCTGTAACATAAGGGCAAAAATGTAGCTTCTGGAGGTATAAGGAGACACAGAGGGAGGAGGATAGGGAGGTGTATCAGAAAAATGGAAGGAGACAGGAAAAGGAATTATAAGCATAAAGCCACAAACAGAGGAGAAAATACCCTGGCAATAAAGAAAGAGGACAAGACATTTTCAGATATGTAAGCAAAGAGAAAGACTAGGGAAAGGATAGTAAGGCTCAGGAGGGAAGATGGGAAATGTGTGGAGAGGAACCAGGAAATAGGAGACATCCAGAACAAATACTTTTGATGTTTTTTGGGATATCTGTGTCATCAGGTCACACCTATGGAACTTCGGCTGTTAGGCATCAGGATCCCATGGATGCTTTCTGCAGCAGTCTAAGGACTGCTCACGCCGACTATCCAGCTCTGATGTCACATATCAGATAAAAGTGGGTGACCCACTCTCTCCTCAATTCTTTCCTGCCATCAACCACTTGGGCACTGACTCCATGGAAGCTTCGCCACTCAGTTTGACTGCCACTTTACTTTCACATTTGTATGTCGACCACTCCATTGTTGGTTCTTTTCCATCGCTGTTGCAGAAAGAAGATCTCCTTCACCAACGAACACCAGCTCTGTGTCTGTTGTCTTTGGCCCAGCTTATAGCGTCCTTGCCTGTGAGTCCTGCCAGAAGTTCAACCTCGCACCGGCGCCAGTGCAGGAAAGCCCTGCAGGAGTTCCTCATGGAGCAACAGGCAACCAGCTTGAGAGCAGGGGTCTTCTGGAGGCCCCCACCTAGTTACCGGCACCTCCTGAGCTCACAGGCTGCCAAGGCCTGGGATAACCGGAAAGCACTTTGATGGGACAAGGAATGGCCTAAAGACTGTTTCCCACCCAATCAGTGATCCCTGTCGCCGCTGGATTCCTCCTCTCTCTCCCAGGATCCGCTTAGTCGATTACTTCAGTGCCGCGCTTCCTCCCTTGCAGACCTCTGCTTCTTCCAGACCTCCTATGGTGGCATCATCTCCCAGCTGTCATAGGATATGGAGGGCTATCGCCTTTGGGTCATCGTCCCCCACCCCATCATCGAGACTTCTCAAGCCTCAAGGTCCGTCAAGCGCTGGGACCCTCATGCTTCGCTTCAGCTAGTAGTTCATCATCGGACTAGGGCTCTGCCCGTCTGTTGATGATGATTCCTTCCTGCTGTCGACCTCAGTATCATACTTATTTCTATTACCACATCTCTTCCAGCAGCTAGTTCCAGGGCCCAGGCCGCCGCCGCCAGCGCTGCGCCAACTGTTTTGGTGTCATCACCTATTCAGCCTGTGTTCCCTGCACACCTAAGAGAGCTGTCGATATGGTGTTCATTGGTTCCTGCTTCAGAGCAGACCAACGCCAAAAAGAGTACCATTCTGATCTTATCCTCCTTAAGGAAGAGGATGATGTTGAGGTGGAATCCTCTGAGAGGTCCACTGCCTCCTCTGGTAGTGAAGAGTCTGTCAAGCACACTGCTAGGTCTCCCACAGAAGATCCCTCCTTTCTCAGTATCATCGAAGCAGCTCTCTACCACCACCGTGGGTTTCCAAACTATAGGAGGAGAATGAAAGCAGGAGGAATCTGGTAGACTTCTTGGAGAACCCTGAGTCTCAATCAAAGGTTATTCCTCATCTGCTGCCAACCTTAAATGATGCAGCATCCGCAGCCTGGTGCCAGCCAGTGTATGGTGCCAGCCATGCCCAGAATGGCTGACAAGCTTTATCAGGTGCCTCAGGGTTGCCCTTCTATGCCCCAGCTTGAGACTGACTCTGTGGTCATCAAAGCTGTTCATGACAGAACTAAGGCCCCTAAGCACTTTAGTTCCCTGCCTCCCCTACTGTGGGTCCAGGAGGTTTGACCTCTGGGGCAAGAGGACTTTGCCTTGGCCACTCTAGGCCTTAGGATTGCTGATTATTTGGGTTATCTTATTAGGTACCGAAACACCCTTTGGAGGAAGGGGCTTAAGGGACTCAGAGGCCCTCCATTAATGATCCCACAAACAGGAGCTTCTTAAGGTAGTCCAGGCCTCAGAAAATGTTAGTAAGCATTTCCTCAGAGCCACCTGTGATATGGCTGACACTACAACCAGGGCAGTTGCCTCTGGCATCTGCCTCAGAAGGCATTCCTGGCTGTGGGTCTCTGGTTTTGTGAATGATGTCCAACAAAAGGTGTTGAATGTCCCTTTGTGGATCACAAACTTTTCAGTCCAGATGTGCAGGATATTATCAATGAACTGCAGGCTTCTGGCAGGGCTATTTGGTCAGTCCACTCCTTGTATCATACACAGCCCAGGAGTAGGCCATGGTTCTTGTTTCGGAAGCTGTCTCACAAGTCAGATCCCTGAGTAAAGCTGCAAGATAAGTGCAGAGACAGCTCTGCTTTGCCTGCACCCTGTTCCTCCTTTGGTCCCTCTATCAACAATCTGTGTGGGGGTAGTTTAGCCTTTGCCTGACTCCTTGGTGGACCTCCCTCCTTCCCCATGTATGCAGGTAGTAGTCAGAGGCGTTCCTCCTCTGTCTTTCTCAGTGGAGAACCAACACAACAGATGCTTGGATCCTGCAGATCATCAAGCACCGTCACGCCTAGAACAGCTTCGGACATTTCCCAGTCCCCATGTTTTTATTTTTATTTTTTATTTGTGTACTCTATGCACCGGTTGGGCGGGCATCTCTCTGATACTCTCTCAGCAAGCCTCTACTCCCTTGAGACCCTTCCTCCTTATTTCCCCACAGGACTTCCCAGCCTCCCGGATAACCACCAGGGTAGGGCCCACCTCACTTACCTGATACTACTATCTGAGATTAGGGGTCCGTCCTGTGTGTTGATGCTGTGACCAGCGGAGGAGTGATCCAGCATAAGGGATGTGGGCCAGTCCCTGGAGCCCTACGTCATCTCCCTTGCCGTCCTCAAGAAGTTTTCATGCTCGTCTCCCCATCAGAGCGTGGGCGTGCCATGATGTCAGGGGCACTAATGTGCCGATGTTCGCCAGATTCTCCCCTGCTTATGGCACCGCTATTCCAGTGTTGCCCCGATAGCCATCAGAGGCCACTGAGGTGCGGTGTGAGACCTGGATCCTCCCCAGGGAAGGGAGAGCAGTCCTCCAGACGCTTAGTCCCTTCCCTCCACTGCCGAGCTCCGCGGCCCAAGTCCATTCCCCAAACCCAGGTTTCCGGCATGGCATGAGGTGTGCTCAGCCCTTAACCCTCAGTGTCACCTGCTGGCCCCAGTCCCATGTTTTACCCTCCAGATCACACAGAGCTGCTCAGAGAGGAGTTCCTTACTTTGCGCGCAAACAGGTCATAGAATCAGTGCCCAGGCAGCAAAGGAACAAGGGGTTCTACTCCAGGTTCTTCCTGGTACCAAAGAACAGGGATCTTGAGGCCCATTCTAGACCTCAAGGAGCTGAACCTTTTTATCCAGTACGAAAGTTCTGGATGGTCACTTTGCACAGCCTTCTTCTGCTGCTCAATCAGGCGACTGGCTATGCTTCCTCAGTATGCAAGGTGCCAACCAGCATATCATGGTTTGCCCCCTCACAGGAAGTACTTCCAGTTCCTGTCCCAGGAAGCATTACCAGTTCAGGACATTGTCCTTTGGCTTGTCCTCTGCACCATGAGTGCCTGGCGCTTAGCAGCTGTGAAGCAGCCCTTTGGCAAAAGGCCACTATATGTTCCCATATCTGGACAACTGGTTACTGAAAAGCCCAGTTCAGAGAGCTCTATTGTTGACTCTAGACGCACCATGTAGTTATTTGGTCCTTGGCATCACTGTCAGTCGCTCTGCTGACCCCTTCAGAGCAATTGCAGTACATAGGGGACAGCCCTGGACTCTACTCAGGGCAAGGCCTTCTTCCCTTAAGACAGGGCAGATTGCCTTATTTTCCAGACCCAGGAGGTGGCTCAGAGCCAGCATGTTCCAGCCAGGACTTTCCTCATGCTACTAGGCCTGATGGCCACAGCCGTTGTGACGTTCCCTCTGGCCAGGTTGCACATGAGGATTCTGCAGTGGCCTCAGGTTCAATAAGATCAGCTCTCAGATGATCTAGAGCAGCTGGTCCTTGTCTCCTCACCAATCCACAGAGTGCTTCACTGGTGGATGGACCCAGCCAATCTCTTAAAGGGTCTCCTTTCAGATGTTTCAGGTCTGGGTTGAGGAGTCCATCTAAGCCTCTTATCAGACCCAGGGTCTTTGGTCCCACTGGAAACTCACCTCCACATAAATGTCTTAAAATGAGGGCTGTTCTGTAAGCCTTCCAGAACCATCTCTCGCGGCCCTTTGTTGAAGCTGTCGGACAATCTCAGTGTGGTCTATTATATCAATAAGTGGGGGACTTTACTTATCCTCTGTGCTGGGAAGCAGTGATGGTCTGGTACAGGCTGTAGGCCAAGTCTAGAACTGTCAGCAGTCCATGTGCCAAGCACCCAAAACACCTTGACGGACAGCCTCAGCATTCACAGTCCAAAGTACAGTGAGTTCTTGCATGAAATGGCCAAGCTTAGGAATGTTTGCACTCTTGGGGTAGTTCATTTAACCATAGAGGGGCCTTATAGGAGAAGGACCGCTGGGCAAGAGCAGTGTGGGGTCATCCAGAATTGGACCATTTGCATCCCCAGTCAGCAAAACTGTGCGCTTCTGCTTGCTAGCTTCAGAGCCTGGAGTTTTCTTGTAAGATAATTTGTCCCTCTCCTGGAAAGGGAGGTTTCTCTGTGCATTCCCTTCCGTCCCTGTTATTCAGCTGGTTCTCATCAAGCTTCAGATGGAGGGTGCCACTTTACTTCTGGTGGCTCTGTTTTAGCCTTGACAGATATGGTTTCATTACGGCAACAATTGGCTGTGAAACTTCCAGTTCCCCAGCCCTCTGCTAGGATCTGCTGACTCTGGCCCAGGGGACCCTGGTCCATTCAGACCTCAAGTCCCTCTATCTACATGCATGGCTTCTGCGGGCATAGCCATTGCTACGTTTGGGGTGTCTCAGAAGGTGGCTGATGTCCTGGTGGCTGCCAGAACACCTTCCACCAGGGCCACTTACTGTATGAAATGGAAGCAATTTGCTATCTGAGCCACTTCTCATAACCTGGACCCTTTCACCTGTACAGTGAACCAGGTTTTGGAATATCTCCTGACCTAGTCTGATGCAGGAGTCAAATACTCCTCACTTAAAATGGACCTATCCGCCATTTCAGCCTGTCATGTGCCCACTGATGGGTTTACTGTGGCACAGTTGAATGCGGTCTGTACTTTTGAGAGGCTTCCTACACTTGAAGCTTCCTATTCATAACCGGTTCTGGTCTGGGACCTGAATTTTGTTGGGGAGAAACTAACCCTGCTTCCTTTTGAGCCAAATGCATCTTTGTAGCTACGCTTTCTGTCATGGAAAGCGTTATTTTTAGTTGCCATTATTTCTGCTTGAAGAATTTCAGAGCTACAGGCTCGCTGTGTAAGCAGCCTTATTTGATTGTCCACAAAGACAGGGTTTCTTTGCATATTAATCCTAAGTTTCTTCCTAAGGTGGTGTCTGAGTTTGCCCTCAATCAATCTATCCACCTGCCCGCTTATTATCCAGAGCATGCCAATCCAAGGAAGCAATGTTCCACACTTCAGATGTGTATAGAATTTTGTGTTTCTATACACACCGTACCAAGGACTACAGGAGTTCCAAGCAGTTGTTTATTTCTTTTGCCTCTGGCAGAGAGGGCACTTCAGTTTCAAACAGTGCTTATCCAAATGGTTGGCCAACTGTATTTTTTTGTTACAGGAATGCGTTAAGGAACTTCCTGGGTTGTTAAGGCCATTCCACTAGGGGTATGGCTGCATCAGTTGCCTGTTTCAGGGGTGTGTCAACTGCTAAGATTTGCACTGCTGCCACTTGGACTACTGTCCACACTTTCACCAAGTACTACAGTCTGGACATTGTCTCCAGAAGAAGGCAGGTTTTGGCCTAGCTGTGCTTCAGGGCCTTCTTTCTTGGGCCTCTGGCCTTCTGACACGCCAGACTCTTTGCTGTCAGGGCTGCTTGGGACTGGTTTCATTGGTGTGACCTGATGACAGAACTATCCCGAAAAAGATAAAACAGTTACGTAAGAACTTACTGTAACAGTAGATCTTTGAGGGGAATCTGTGTTATCAGGTCATGCTGTCCCTCCCTTCATCCATCCATCCAGAGCTGAGCTGTCCTGTTGCTCCAGCCTTTCTGCTAGCTGGGCACATTCTCTCTGTCCTTGGTGGGACTCCTATCTCTTGGCATCCGCCAAGGAAAGAACTGAGAAGGAGCGGAACTGCCTGCACTTTTATAGGCATGTGACGTCGGAGTTTGGCGTCGTGTGGGTGGACCCCAAATAGACTTCTACACAAAAAGTTTCCATGGGATCCTGATGCGTGACAGTGAAGAGCCATAGGTGTGACCTGATGACAGAGATTCCCTCGAAAATCTACTGTTATGGTAAGTTCTTACATAAATATTCTTTCAGTATTCACAGAGGAAGGGAAGGTGAGGGACCAAAGAAAAGAGCCAAGAAAAGGAGGTAGATACTAGTCCATTTACAGAAGAGAGTCCTGAAGGAACTTGCAAATCTGAAAGTGGACAAGGCAATGGGGCCAGACAGGGTGTATCCAAGGATATTGACTGAGCTCAGAGAGGTGCTGGCTGCACCTCTGACAGCTCTGTTCAGCAGCTCACTGGAGACGGGGTTGGTTCCGGAAGACTGGAGGAGGGGAGGTAGTCCCACTTCACTAAAGTGGGAGCAGGGAGGAGGCTAGCAATTACAGGCCAATCAGACTGACTTCAGCAGTGGGAAAGTTAATGGAATCACCCTCAAGGAAAGGATGGTGGGATATCTTGAATCCTGTGGCTTACAAGACCTGAGCCAGCTCGGATTCACTGGAGGAGATCATGTCAAACAAATCTGATAGATTTCTTTGACTGGGTGACCAGGAAGTAGATCGAGGTGGAGTGGTGGATGTGGCCTGTCTAAATTTCAATAAGGCCTTTGACACCGTTCCACATAGGAGACTTGTAAACAAGCTGGGCAGCATAGGTGTGGGACCAAAGGTAGTAAACTAGGTAAGGAACTAATAAATGGACTGGAGACGGAGAGTAGTGGTAAACGGAGTTCACTCCGAAAAGGAAGGTGACCAGCAGGGTGCCACAAGGACATTAATCCATACAATAAACAGATACAATCATTACTTATACTCTTTGTAAGCTTAATTAATATAGATAAAACGTATCTATTAAACCATAAAGCTCTATTGTTTCCTATTCTTGTTCTCCTGAAGAAGTAAGTGAATAGTCAGTCTCCATATCATAAATCTGGTGCACCCTATTACACCATTCCTTTAGGACTGGAGGGGTCCTTCTGCAACCAATGGGAGGTTATACACTTCTGGGTGGCCACTAGCAGAATAAGTGCTAGTTTCTGTTGGGGTACTCCTGTTGGTTGGTAAGCAAATAAGTTCTGAGGGAGTGTAGTATTAATGACCACGAGGTAGGAAAGAGACCTGGGGTAATCATATCTGATGACCTAAAGGTGTCAGACAGTGTGACAAAGCAGTGGGGAGACTTTAGTCAGATGAGAATATGATTTAGGATATCCTCAAGAGGAAGGCAAAAGAAGGGGTAGAGGAATGTTGGGTGAACATAAGAGGGGCACTAGCGGAGGTTACTGCAAAATACTCTAGGCTAGTCAGTAAGACACAGAGCTACTGTGGGACCTCCCGAGTAAATCAGCACTCCCAAATCCCTGGACTTTATGCCCACGGAGCTGCTGTGGGACCTCGCCATGCAATCGGCACTCCCAAATCCCTGGGTTTTCTGCTCACGGAGCTGCTGTGGGACCTCACACCGTAAATCGGCACTCCCAAATCCCTGAGGCTTTCTGCCCACAGAGCTGCTGTTTGACCTCCTGCCATGTAAATCAGGTATGGACAATTGTTAATGGAGAAAACTGATTTGAAATTTGGCGCCTTTTTCTGTTCACCCTGAATGCTGCACTTTGTACTATAATTCCTGTCCGCTGCTAATTATTTTAAATCTGTGCAGCTGGGCAATTTTATTCTTCCTACTGCCAACTTCTATTAATGGGATAATTTGGCAGGTTTTAATGAATCTTGGTATCCTCGCACATGAATTAATTTACTCCTGAGGCTGAATTTTGATTTATAGCAACTCACTCCCTAGTGTAGTTAATTGTGAAGTCCTACCAGAGCAGCTCTCAGTAGGATCCGAATCGAGTTGACTCTTTTCTGTAGCTTTCTGACATTTATAGTCTTTATTTGATTCATGGTTGCTCCGACTGCCTAACTTCAGCAGTGCCGTTCTGTGCTCCAGCAGAGCCATTCACGAGCTGCTCCTCTGTCCGCTAAGAGCATTCCCTCAGCTGCTACGTGGCTGCTCCCGCCACCCAATACCCTCCCACCTTTACCTGTGTTTCTTTATAAAGGTCCAGGCTATCACATGTTCTGATACATGGTGTCGCTTATTTCTAGCTGCCTAAATTCTCACCTGCAGGTTATTTTGTTTTTCCAGTAGGTGTCGCCTTTACAACAACTTGCCTAGCACACATCCTACTAGATTTCAGCTTCAGTCTCCTGTGTTGCTCTCCTGCCCTATTCTTGAGTCTCCCTGTTGATCTATCCCTGTCCTAACTTTGTCCAACTGCCATCCCAATCCACTCTCTTAGTTTTTCTCTACTCTAGTTGCTTTCTTAACTGTTGTCAACATCACTTGCTCAGACTCTCCCGCCATGTTGACAAGATTTGCTGTGCCACCGCCTCGCTTATTGCCCTACTCACCCTCAACTCCCTATCCTTGTTGTTGGTACCCTCCCCACCGTCTGAGGCACTACCTGTAACTTCATCTATTCTAACATGATAGCTGAATATTCCTCCATGTCAATTCCTCTAGTATACCTCAGCTACAGACTCCTTGGGTCCCTACTAAGGCACATTGTATACAGGAAACTTACCACCCTTATCCTAGCCAGAGACATTGAAACCAGCCCTGGCCCTTCGGACAACCTTAGCCAAACTCACCCCTGCGCTACCTAACTCCTGCCACAGGCACCGGCCTGGCTTTTGTGCATCTTAACATCCACAGTCTCCTAGCCAGTCTCCTGAGCTAGAAACCTGGGTTCAGGTTAATAACCGAGAGATCCTTGTACTATCTGAAACCTGGTTGAAACCAACTGTCTTGGACCCTAACTGTGCCCCACCAGGCTATAACATGTACCGGGCTGACCGACCTTCTTCCAAAAGAGGCGATGGTTTGGCACTATATTATAAGTCTCACCTGAACGTCACTCTGCTGCATACCCCTCACTGAACAACAGCTAGGTACTACACTCACTCATACTCCTTGGTGGTGCTAAGAATTGCACATATTTAGGGTGTATATACATCCCGTAACAGCAGACTTGGTCTTGAGGAGATTACTGGACTGATTCCTGCTTTAACAAAGAACAATGAAGTGATTTGTCTGGGAGATTTTAATCTTGATTGGCTCAGTCCAAACTCCTCTTCCCTTGCTTCTACTATCAGCAAGGCCAGCCTTGTTCAACTCATCTCATCCCACACTCAGATGACTCAGAATAACCTTAGCGTACTATGATAGACTGGATCCTTACCAACCGCAAGGACTGCTACTTCCTGCCAGGGTTCTGCCTGACACTATCAGTGATTGCTGCCCAGTCTACTGCATGAGGGATGCATCCCAGCCTCATCTCCACCAAAAGTTTTGTCCTCTAACTTTTCCAAATGTGACCCTGCTGCATTCCTATATGATCTAAAACAAGCTGACTGGTCTCCCTATTTACTATCAGTGACATCAACCTGGCAACCGACCATTTCAACACAACTTTGCTAGCCTCTCAGAATAAGTACATGCCGTTCTCTATGCAGAGGATTAGAGGAAGGTGACCAAGTGGCCTCTCCTGCAACTACTCAAGCAGCGTGACAATCTTTGGTCAAATGGAAATCCTCCTCTACTCAGGCTGACTTTGCTGACTATCGTACACTGCACAACACCTGCATGGAGGTTCAGGTTGCCAAGAGCAACTACCGAAACTCCTCCAGTCTTGGCCCTGACTCCAAGAGGTATTGGAGTCAGATTAATGAGATCTTGGGAATACCAAGCCGTTGGCTCCAAAGACATGCTAATCAGTGATACTCTTTGCAATAACCCCTGCACTATTGCAAATGCATTTAATTCCTTTTACTGTGGTTCCAAAATCTCCTTCGCATCTTGTGGCTCCCTGCCCCTCCTCCAGCTCCTCCTCCGCTGGTGCTCTCCCATATCACGTGGTTGGAGGTACTCAGGTTATTACAGTCCATTCCACACACAACAGTGCTGGGCCTGATAATGTTGAACCCAGGATCCTTAGGACTTGGTGTCCATCTCCAGCTACCCCCATTACTAGGCTGTTTAATATGTTTATCTGCTCCTCACGGTGCCATCAGTCTGGAAAGCTGCAAGGGTTATAGCAGTGTTTAAGAAAGGTGAAGCTAAAGTCATGTCAAATTATTGGCCCATAGCTTTACTGCCAACCCTTGGCAAGATATTGGAAAACGTATTCACCGCCAGATCTCTGCTCATTTACTTAATTTTAATCTTCAGTCCCCTGTTCAACATGGTTTCAGGGCTGGGCACAGCACCACCACCTCCTTCACCCTATTCGCCAGTGAGGTTAAGTCCAGCATGGACAAAGGCCTATTTACTGGTGCTGTGTTCATAGACCTCACTAAGGCTTTTGACTTGGCTAATCATCCACTGCTCTTGTACAAACTTCATTTACTTGGGGCCTCTGGATCCACCTTATCCTGGTTCAGTAGCTACTACACCAATTGATCCCAATCTGTCTCCTTCTGTAAAGTTCTTCCATCTCCGACTCCCATATCCTGCGGCGTCCCTCAAGGGTCCATTCTGGGACCTTTGCTCTTCTCGATCTTTATTAATGACACTCCTCCAGCTTTCCCTGCTGTTGCTGCATCATGTATGCTGACAACCTGGTGCTCTATGCTGCCTCTCGTTCTGTCCCTGACTTAAATGCTCACCTGACCTCGCATTCCAATAGTTTCAACTCTGGCTCTCCTTTAACTCACTAATACTCAATCTACCAAAGACTTAGGTCATGCTTTTCTGGTTCTCTAAAAAAGTCCATGCTGAGTCTCCTAAGCTTCGTGGTGCTTAGCTGTGATGGGTCCATAGTCAAGTCCACTGACTCCTTCAAATACTTTGGAGTGACTCTGGATCCTGTACTCTATGTCTCCTCTCACATAAACGAGGTATGTAGACCTGTTAACATTAAGATAGAGCCACCCACCTGTGCGCCACTCCCAACCCCTGCTGCCAGAATCTCTGTGGCTAGAGGTGTACTGCTCCCTAGGCTACAGTACGCCTCCCTATCCTTTACTATGCCAATGCTGGTATTCTTCATAAATGGGACACCACATATAACAGCATCTGTAGATTTGCCCTTATCGGCCCCTCGCCCACTCACCATTGCCTCCTATACCCTACCCTGCAATGGCTGTCCCCAAATCCCTGTGCTCCTTCTCTCTGGGTTGTTTTATTGACTCCATGATCAGAACCCGCCGCCTGACTGTCTTGGGCCTATGCTTACCCCTGTTCTTCACTCTCACACTCTGAGGTCCTCTAACTCTCCTCTATTCTCTGTTCCACACAGCTTGACAAAATGGAGGAGCAAGCAATCTCCCATTTCGCCACCAAATTCTGGAACTCCCTACCTGCCAGTTTAAAGTGCTCCTTATCTCACTCCTCCTTCAAGACTGCACTTTTCTCCTACCTTCATGCACTTGATTCCTGTGACTGTACCTAACCTCCCTGGACCTCTGTTCCTGTTTTTCCATGCCTAGCACTACTTGGTTTTCCTAACTTTATTGTATTATCCGATTTGTCACATGTTCTATTCATCCGTGCGTGGATGGCTACTACTTGCATTGTGTAATTCCCTGACTCTTCCTGTGGGGATAACTATTGTATGCATTTTAGGACTAATTTTGAAGTTGAACTGTGATTGTTTGTACGCTGTACTCTCCTGGTGCCTTTGTAACCTTTAAGAACAGTTTTGTATCTGAACTGTGTTTGTTTGTATGCCTGTGTACTGTACTGTCCTGGGTCATGCTTGAAAATAGACTGGATTATTTATTTTTTTAGTTTTTGTTGACCAGGTAAGTGCACTAGACAAATCCTGCCTATTTTCAGGCACGACCGGGGAGGGAATACAGATGAATGCTAACTGACCTTGAACCAGATTAAGCTGTTGGTGGTATTTTTAGTGAATGAGGAAATTTGGCCAGGATACCGGAATTCCTACTCTTTTCGACAAGTGCCATGGGATCTTTAGCATCCACCTGAACTACCACCAATCCAGGCAGATGGGACCTTGGTTTAACGCCTCATCCGAAAGACGGCACCTCAGAAGGGCAGCACCCTCTCATGCTGTCACAATGTCAGTACTGGGCTATTAATCCAAGCGCCAGATGTGGAACTGAACCCACAGCCCTCTGATCTCCGGCCTCGAGGCGCAGTAGTACCTACTGAGCCACTGACACTGCCATTTATTGCCTAATGCACTTACCCGGTTACCAAAAGCTAATAAATAAATAAATAAAAAGAAATCCGCTATGGTTCACAAAGGGTGTGACCGCTGCAGTTAGGGAAAAGAAACAAGCATTCCAAAGATACAAAAGGTTCAAACAGTGAAATAGATAGGGAGGCCTACAAGTGCAGCTTGAAGGAGGCAGGAAATGTGATCAGAAAAGCAAAGGTGCAGACTGAGGAAGGCATAGCGCGGGGGTTAAAGGAGGCAATAAGACCTCCTTTAGGTACATAGCGACAAAAGGAAAAACAAAGGCGTTGTCAGGCTCATAAGCGAGACAGAAGGAGGTAGAAGAAGACAGCAAAAAGGCAGAAGTCTTAAATGAGTACTTCTTCTCAGTCTTTACTAAGGAGGCACCTGGTAATGGATACACCCCAAGAGGGACAGAAGTCGCCTAGGGGAATGGACACAACCCATTCACAATAGAGAGAGAGGCAGAATTACAAAACTGAAGATGGATAAAGCCTTGGGGCCGGACGGAGTCCACCCACGCATGTTGAGGAACTTAGTGATGAATTGGCAGCACCACTAGCAGATCTTTTAGCAGATCCTGCGAAGGGACGGTCCCCAGGACTGGAAAAGAGCAATAGTGGTCCCCATACACAACTGTGGTAGCAGAGAGGAGAAACTACCACCCGGTCAGCCTCACATTGGTGGTGGGTAAGATGATGGAGTCGCTGCTCAAAGAAAGGATACTAGCATTCCTGGAGGAATCTGGGCAAATGAACACCAGCATAGCTTCACATTGGGAAGGTCCTGCCAGACTAATCTGATCACGTTCTTTAACTCAGTTACTAAGGCTGTGGACCGGAGCCGTTGATGTTATATACCTTGACTTTTAGAGTACTGGACTCTGTACCACACAGGCTGTTAAACAACCTCGACCATACAGGAGTGGGACAGGAATGGTAGCATGGGTGAGTAGCTGGCTTGAACAGAGAACTCAATCCGTGACTGTAAATGGGGCAGCATCAGGGATAGGGAGGTGACAAGCGGGTGGCACAGGGTCCGCCCTCAGACCATTACTCTTTAATATTTTCATCAGAGATATTACAGAGGAGTTGAGCGGGAAGGTGTGCCTCTTTACAGGTGACACAAAGCTCTGCAACAGGGTGGAGACTGCACAGGTGGTAGAACAAATGAAAAGTGACCTACTCAGGCTGGAACATTGGTCTAACTTTTGGCAGTTAAAATTCAGTGCAAAAAAGTGCAAAGTTATGCATTTGGGCAGAAGCAACCCAGAGAGAGACTACTACCTGGGAGGGGAGAAACTAGCAACCACCCATCAGGAGAGGGATCTAGGGGTTATCATATCAGACAATTTGAAGGTAGGCAGACAATGCAAAAAGGCAGCAAAGAAGGCCAGCAGGATGCTGGGATGCATAGGAAGGGACATCACAAGTAAAAAGAAAGGAGGTGAACTCTGCCATTGTACAGGTCCCTGGTGAGACCCCACCTTGAGTACTCACCCAGTTCAGAGACCTTATCTCAGGAAGGACATATATGGATTGCTGATAGTACAGAGGAGGGCAACAAAATGATACACAGTCTCCATAAGTTGCCATACGAAAGCAGATTACAGAAACTCAACATGTACCCTGGAACAATGCAAGGATAGAGGGACATGATTAAGACATTCAGATTTCTGAAGGGTATAAACAGAGTCTCCACCCAGGAGCTCTTTATGGTCAATAACACCAGTAGGACAAGAGGGCATGAGTTGAAATTGAGGGAGGAAGATTCAGGGCAACATGCAAAGGTTTTGTTTCTCAGAGAGGGTGGTTGACCCATGGAATGGTCTACTGGCTGGAGTCATTGACTCCAAAACAGTAGGGGTATTCAAAGCAGCTTGGACAGACACAAGGGATTGTCTCACAGAAATCCTAAAGGGGGAGGTAGGGCTCAAGGCAGACTAGATGGATCTTTGGTTCCCATCTGCCGTCAATTTCTGTGTTTCTGTGAGAGCTAGTGGGATTCTAGGTGCATAGGGAGGTGTATAACCGGCAGACAAAGAGAGGTGGTTTTACCGCTGTATAGATCTCTGGTGGCACCTCACTTAGAGCACTGTGCCCAGTTTGGAGACCACATCTCGAACGACATAGTGTTGAGGTGGTCCAGAGGAGGGCAACTAATATGGTGCAGGATATGCATCAAAAGCTATGAGTAGAGACTAAAGGACCTAAATATGTACACCCTAGAGGAAAGAAAAGAGAGGGGGATATGATAGAAATCTTTAGATACCTCACAGATATAAATAAGATTCAAGAGGGAAGCATCTTTCAGAAAAAAGTGCTCAAGAACAAGGGACATGCAATGAAGCTGGGGTTGACTTAGGACAGATGTGAGGAAGTACTTCTTCACAGAAAGAGTCGTGGATGCCTGGAACAGCCTCGTAGCGGAGGTGGTGGAGACAAAAATGGTAACTGAATTCAAGACAGCATGGCAAGTAAGGTTGTATTATAAGTGCCTTTTCCCTGCGGCTCAAGGAACTACAGAAAAGGCAGGCAGATGAGAAATCATTATTCCCAGTATTAAAACTTATTAAAACATTAAAAGTATAACATATATTATAACAAAATACTAAGCTCCAAAGGCTTTCTAAAAGGTGCTCCTTCAGACCCCGTTTAAAAGCATCTGAGGGGCCTCTCAGGGGCCTGGGAACTGAGTTCCACAGGAATGGTACCACCACCTCAAAGGCACAATCTCCAAATGTTTTGACTGGGCACGGGATAGGCATAAGGAACCTTAGAGGAAAGGAAAGGGGGAGTAAAGCTAGAGATCAAGAGGTCTGCGGTATTACAGTAGGTAGGGCAAATGGGCAAACTAGGTGGGCCAAGCTGTCCTATCTGCTGTCAAATTCTGTTCTAAAAAAAATAAAAAAAATTTTGTCTAGTTTTAAAAGTAAATCTTTATGAACTACAACTAATTTCAGTTGGAATCTGATTCCACGTTTCACAGCACGAGCAGAAAGGTTTGTTGACCTCGTAACGCTTTTTCTGAAAGGATGAATTAGTATTTTATCAGTAGTAGACCATAGATTATCATGAGCTGTAGATGTGTGAAACAAACTGTATATACATTGTGGTGCCAAATCATTCATTTATGGCCCAGCTATGGTAGAGACTGCTCAACGACATGGTCCTTTGCACATCTTACTTGTAAAGCAGTTTGGGACTCAGTGCATGAACTGTAACACATAAATGTAAAATCCATCCTATGATTTGAGCTCTGGCACTACTGATAGTTAACGAAGTACCATTGGTAGTTAGATGTGCCAAGGACTGTGTCACTGTACATACTCAACCATAGCTAGGCTGCGCTCACAAAGGGTAATCTTAGTCTTTCTTAAATCCATACCATTGGCTTCAAGAAAAGGGTGATGTCTAGCAGTGGTACCTTCAGTGTCATGAAATGGGTGATGTCTGGCAGTGGTATAAGCAGCCTTACAAAATGGGTAGGTAAAATGAAGCAAATGAAGCTGTCTAAATGGCTTAGAGAGCTTTCTGGACATACTTTTTGTGGTATAGCACAGAAATTAACTGCCAGCACCCAGTGATCACCTAACATAAAATATCCCTGTGTCAGCCTGGCACCCTGGCAGAAATACAGGTTACTCACCTGTAACAGGAGTTCTAGGAATGGTATATGTTGTTCATCCACACTTACTGGCAGGTTCCTTGCCACTTTAATTCTTGCCAGAAGGTCTTCAAGCTGGCTTCTCCAACCCACCTCGGTGGTAAAACACTCGCCCGCCCCCATGATGCCAGGTCTAGCCCGCTGGAAGCCAGGGTTGTGCCGTGTCAAGCCGGGAGGTCGAGTGGTTGTGGATGAACAACATATACCATTCCTAGAACTCCTGTTACAGGTGAGTAACCTGTATTTCTAGGGACATGGATATGTTGTTCTATCCACACTTACTGGCAGACTCCTAGCAGTTCTCTGAGGGGGAGGCAAGGCGCACACCCCTACTTGGGAAATAAGGACTGAGAACCGAGGTCCCAAAACCAGCATCCCGGCGTGACTCAAGGTCGATGTGGTAGTTGGGTAATGAGGTGTGTGCTGACTTCCATTTAGCAGCCCTGCAGATTTCCTGGTTAGGGACGTCCCTGGAAGCACCACTGAAGCAGCGGTATGGCGGGTAGAATGATCTCTTATCCTCTGGGAGGCTCCATGCCCGCCAACCTATAGCAGAGATCTATGCAGGAGGTGACCCACCTGCCTATCGTCTGCTTGGCTGCAGGTCTGCCAGGTGCGGCTTCAGCGTAGGTGACAAACAGCTGGCGAACCTCTCCCGAACTTCAGCCATCTACTTCTTATAATAAGAGAGCGCTGTTCTGTGGTCCAGAGTATGGAGCCTATATTCGGCCTCCAAGTGTGATTGGTAGAACACCGGCAGAGTCAACACCTGGTTAAGGTGAAACTCCCACACCACCTTCGAAGGAATTTCGGTGGGGGCACAGGACAACCGTGTCCCTGTGGAAGACAAGATAAGAAGACTCAATGGAAAGCGCCTGGAGCTCTCCCATCCTTCTGGCTGGCGTGATAGCCACCTTGAAGGCGGTCTTCCACGACAGGTGAGAGATATCACACCTGTGCATCAGTTTGAATGGCTTGCCCATGAGCTTAGCCAATATCAGCAGTAGATCCCACGAGGTGGGGTTCTCACACTGGAGGATATGTGATCAAGACCTTTGAAAAGTGCCTGACCACCTTCTCCTGTGCCACCGACTGCTTTCCGGCCCATGCCCGGTAAGCAGAGATGGCTGCCAGGTGCACCTTAAGGGTCGCCGAAGCGCCCAGCTGAGAAAGGGACCATAGGTTGTCCAGAATGCTGGCCAAGGAACAGGAGGAAGGGTCCAACCCTTATCCTGACACCAAATGGAGAATTCTTCCATTTGAAGGCATAGCATTTTATGGTCGACTCCTTACGGGATGCCTCAACAACGTTGAGGACCTCGTCGGAAAGACCCAAAGCCTGGAACTCTAGCTGCTCAGGAACCAGGCCATCGGTGCAGGGATTGAAGGTCCGGTGGAGTACCTTCCCTGGTTGACTGATATCAGGTCTGGGCAGGCTGGAAGCTGCCTCGGGAGCCTGGAGCTGAGGCTGAGGAGATCTGGATACCAGAACTGGCAGGGCCAGTCTGGGGCTACCAGAATCACCTATGCCTTGTCCCTCCTAGCCTTGAGAGCACCTTGTGGATCAAATGAAATGAGGAAAGGCGTAGAAGAGGCCCAGGGTCCACAGCCTCGAGAAGGCATCCCCTACAGCGAGCCCTGCTGAGGGGGCGGGCATGAAACAGTCTCAGCTTCGCATTCTCCCTGGAGGCAAACAGGTCCACCTGAGGTGTGCTCCACTGGGAGAACAGATCGTGTACTACCTCCGGCAGGAGAGACCACTCGTGAGATGCAGAACCTGTCCAGCTTAGGGCATTGGCCAGAGTATTGGAGGCTCCCACCACATGGATGGCTAGGAGATCCACCTCAGTCTACTCGCGAGGGACCAAGTGTGGAGAGCTTCCTTGCATAGGGGCAAGGAGTGTGTCCCATCCTGGTGGTTTAGGTAGTACATGGTTGTGGTATTGTCCGTCTGGACCTGGACCACTTGACCCCGCATAAGCGGAGCAAAGGCGGTGAGGGTTAGTCGGACGCTCAAGCTCCAGCAGGTTGATGTGGCATCAAGACTCCTGAGGGGACCAGAGGCCATGTGCTCTGTGCTCCCCCAGATGGGCGCCCAACCCATCAGAGAGGCATCGGTCATTAGAATGACCGCGGATTGGGGCGGACAAATGGGATGCCCTCCTGCAGATGAGCTGGACGATCAACCACTGGAGAGCATTCCACATCTCCTGGTCACCGCCACTGGCTGGTCAGAGGACCAGAGCACTGTGACCATTGGTGCCAGCCCCATTGAAGGGGCGCATGTAGCACGGGCCCAATGGCCATGCTGGTGCAGGCCACCATGAGGCCCAGGAGGTGCAGGAAGTCCCGGGCAGGTGCAGTTGCCCAATCAGAATTGATTGGGCAAGGAGAGAGAACCTCGGCCTGTCCTCTGGAGTCGTGCTCTGGCTCAAGAGAGTTGAGCTCTGCCCGAAGAATTGAATCACTGCTTTGGCATGAGTTCCAATTTGGCCTCGTTGATGAGGAGTTCAATCTGAGTGCAGACCTGGATGGCCAGATCCCTGGACCATTCCACCTCCAGCTTGGAGGGGCTGCAATTAGCCAGTCATCCAGGTAAGGGTACACACGGACCCTTCAGCGCCGCAGGAATGCTGTCACCACTGCCATGCATTTGGTGAAGACCCTGGGAGCTGGAGAGGCTGAAGGGCATGGCCCAGAAACTTATAAAGGACTCCTCCACTCTGAAGCGAAGGAATCGCTGGTGGGACGGATGGATTGGGACGTGAAAGAACGTGTCCTGGAGGTCCAGAGAACAGAACCACATGCCTCGTTCCAAGGATGGAATGATCTGTGCCAGAGTGACCATCCTGAAGGTTCGGGACCTTAGGAACTTGTTCAGGTTGTGTAGGTCTAGAATAGGTGCCAGCCCCTGTCCGTTTGGGACCAGGAAATACCTGGACACAAACCTTGGGTCTGGTGGAGGATCCGCTACCTCCCTGATCACCTCCTTCTGGAGGAGCAGAGCAATGTTGGCTCGATGAGCGACAGAGGCCCTGCGGACCCCATAGCCCCCGTCGGACAGCGGCCCGATAGGGTGGGGGCCTGCTTTCGAATTCTAGAGGCAGACCTTTCCTTACCACTTCCATCACCCAGCGATCCGCGGTGATAGTGGACCAAGCGGAAAGGAAGTGGTGGAGCTGTCCCCCATGGGGAACGGGGGTGATGAGGCTGGGGTGACGTGCCTCGACCCGTCCACTGGGCAGGCTTGGAGGAAGGACCGCCGAGGGACCTCCTGGGACTTTTCCTCCGGCTTCCTGCTGGCGGAAGCTGCAGGCTTGGCTTTGGGTACCAAGTGTGAGCCTGCTGGTCCTGATGCTGGTGTTGTTGGGCCGGACGTGCCGCAGTGCAGAAGCCTGAAAGGGCTTCGCTCTGCTGCTGGCGGCCTTTGTCCTTCTGGGCAGGCGTGACCGAGTCAAGTTGGCATTGGACTTCTCGATCCTCTGCAAGTGACCTCCACCCGGGACAAAACAAGTCGGTACCCTGGAAGGAACGCCTGCCAGTTTGTGCTGGGTATCCACCGTGAAGCTGGAGATCCGCAGCCAAGCTTTGCGGTGCATGGCCACTGCGGCCGCTACTGACTGGGCACAAGAGTCTCCAATGTTTAGAGCAGTTTGGAGCTGTTACTTTGCCACCGCCTTCCTGATCCTGCACCTGCTTGACCATAGTCTGGAGGTCAGCCAGGAGATGAGGAATTAGCTCATCAGGGGCCCAAAAGGGCGTGGGAAGAATGTGCCATCAATCGCCGGAGTGGCCCCCAACCTTGAGAACCTAAGAGGACATGGCGTAAACTTTAAGCCTGGGAGTCGTCAGTTTCTTGGACTCTTTATCCGTGGCTTGTCCACATCCCGAGCATTTCGGGACGCCGAAAGCACTGTCGGTCACCAACCCCTCCGAGAATCTGGAGAGTGAGCCGTGGGAATGGCATGCTTCCTGGCCATCCTGGCTGAGGGAGCTGGACAAGAAGCCGGCCGCTGCCATAGCTCCAGGGACGGGCCAACAATGGCTTCAGCCACAGGAAAGCCCTCTGTAGGAGAATCCCTTGGTCCAGTATCTCTGTGAGGGATACTTGGCCTGCTTTGACAGGGTTCGAGCTTCATCCTAGTAGATTCTGAGATGAGTCAAGTAATCCCATGAACGAGGATGGGCTCGTCCACCGACTGTCCCCAGAGGATTCCAGGTCAAGAGGCCTGGAGAACAGGAAGAGTCATCGTCAGACTCCGAGGAGTCTGCAAACAGCTGTCGAGCCTGAGCCACCTCCACCTGCCGAAGGCGATCGGAGTGAGTGGTGACCGACAACCGATGGGGCAACCCATGACCCAACCGAGAATCCTTGGTCGGAGCCCCAGTTTTTGGTTGTGGAGGCAGGGTTCCACCACGATGGGTGGTGCAGCTGGTTTCGTCGAATAACCGCCGCTTGCGGCACCTCGATGACCACAAGAGGTTGTTTTGCTGCTCAGGTGACAGCCACTTGATAGCCAGGGAAGGCGGCGGAGTTGGCTTGCTCCTGGACAAAAGGAGCTGCTGCCACATCAGATCCTTGTAGCTGATGCAACTTGCAGAGCCTATCCTCCGAGGAGGGGCGAAGATGAGGATGGCGCTGCCACTTCCCTCGGTGCAGGGCCGAGACCGCCAATGTCGGCGGATCGGCTGGACAGAAGCGAGCCGAGACCGAGATTATCGGTGTTTCGGTGGGTCTCGGAAGGCAGGGAAACCCGTTCCTCCCCGGCTCAGGGACCTTAACCTGGGACTCTGGCACAGGAGGCACGGGCAAGTCCTCGGTTTCCACTGGGGAACTGGTGAAGATGGGTTGCCGGCTTCTCCAGTCGATAGCCTGTCCGATGGGTCGAAAAAATCTCGACTGCATCATCGGGTGTCTCGCCGGCTGACCTGGACGGGACACCGTGAAGCCAGCAGCCTTAGCCACAACCTCGACCGATCGAGTGTCGACTATCCGGGAAGAGGACCTCTCCGCTCCCACGAATGTCGACGGTGGGACTTACCTTTTTGAGTCCTTTTTCTTGGACCGAGAGGAGTGTTCCGATGGCCCCTCTCCTTTAGTAGAGAGGGATTGACAAAGCTCCTAAATGAAGCCGAGTAGGAGGAGCCCAAGGTGAGCGGGATAAATGCTGCGACCGAGGAAGAAGAAGATGCAGCCTGGGCTGCTTCTCCGCCAGGGGCGATCATTTGCTCAACACTCAGCTGAGCCCGCCCGCCCGCTGGACACCGCCCAGCGGGCATCCCTTGACTTAACTGGAGGAGTATATCTCTTGGGCGCCAAGTTGAAGTCTGGCAGCACGGTCTTCAAGAACGTTGACCGAAAAGGACTTGCACAGTTCGCAGGCCTGTGGATCGTGTTCGAGCCAAGGCAGTAAACACATGTGGAGTGCGGATCGGTCCAAGACATCTTCTGCCCACAAGGGCACCGCAAATCCGAGTCAATTTGTCCATCGCAGCCTGAAGGAAGAAAAAGACGAAGTCTAGAAAATTTTAGAATGAGTTTCGGTTTAACCGCGAGTTAGGATCAAGCCTAAACGCAGAGTGCTAAGAAGGAACCTGAGCTTCAAGCTGTAAGGAAGATCTGGCGTCATGGGGCAGAGCCAAGAGTTTTACCACCTGGGTGTGTGGGAGGAGCCAGCTTGAAGACCTTCCGGCCAAGATTTAAGCGACAAAGAACCTGCCAGTAAGTGTGGATAGAACAACATATCCATGTCCCTAGAAATGATTTTACCGCCATTTTTGTTAGTGAGCTGCTTGTTTTAAACCTCCACACTCTCTTAAACAGCACCAGAAATGTAAAATTAGACAGAAATCAACTCTCTGTAACCTTTTTCTCTCCTGACTACAGTCAGTGGTAAGGAAGCTACCGTGATCATGCTGGATCACTCGTGCTCCCTAGTTCAGCAGGTATGACTGACATTGCCAAGACTTTTGTAAAACTCACTGCTGTGGATGATGGTGAGCTACCAGCAAGACATTAGGAAAATCTTGATCTCGCCAATGGTCTAGAGATGCCGCGGATGTGCTCACTTTCTCCCTCCTAATCCACACAGCACAATGAAAGAAAAAGAAACTAAAACATGAGAAAACAAAGCAAAAAATCTCAGTCTACACTTTCTAGCAGTCTTGCTTCCTCCTGCCCCATCAGTCTTGCCATTGGTCACCATAGCACATAATACCAAGTGTGACTTAAAGCGGAGGGACTGTTTAGCATACAAAAGAGAAATTCTTGGAATAGTTTATTATAATCCTTGAAACGGTTAACATATTTCTCAGCCTGTACCCATTTTGTAAGCAGGATAACACACTTTGGGGTGTGGATTCTGCAGAGATAAATGCATTTCCTAGGTCAGTAAGGCATTTGGCTTGGGGCTTTGTGCCTTACCACACCATTAGTTGTGCACAAGCCACACCACATCACTTGTTTCTGCTTAGTACAGTTAGGTATTTGTGAAATTATTTCTCCTTGCATAGAATTCCACAACAGTGCATAATTTCTGCTTTAGCAGCCTGTGAGCTGATCTATCAGAACTCCTTTTTACTGTTGAGAGTGAAAGAAGTGAAGTAATTTAAAGCTGAGAAGAATAAATAATATGTACTGTTGGATGCATAAATAATACCAGACAGCAGATATTTTTCTGTTTGTGTGATTTTGTAAACACACAATCAAAGCCTGAAACCCAGCACAAATCATCATGGGTATGCAAACCTGTGTATATGTGTGTGTGTGTGTGCGTGCACACTAAACATGATTAAACCGTGCTACATTCAGATTGATATGTCACTACTCAGGCTTTACCAGCCAGCTCTCAAACACACTAAACGCAGCATTCTGTAAAAACTGCATGATGACAATATCTGGAAGCTATCACTTGGTACTTAAAACAATGGTGAGAAAATGCAAAAATGATGGAATTGGACTGTATGGCAATGCAGGTTGTGTTATGTTATTGGGGGCAGTACCACTTACTCTTTCTTGCATGTCACCTTGTAGCGGTGGGCAAAAATAAATTATCTATTACAAATACTTAGAAAGGAGATGGTACTGATGGCGGAAGAATTTCATGATTATAATAATAATCACAGCTGAGAGATTACAAGTGGTACATCTTTCATTCTTCAAACTAACAGTGTATAGTGGCTTGCTTATATAGTGGAAAACAGTATCATAATTTCCTATGGTTGTCTATGATTGGTACAAAACAAGTACAAACATTAACTTAAAAGGCAATTCTCTTTTAGTATAAGTATGAGCTAATCTCTGGTCAGCACAAATGTATTGATAGTGTAAATTATACTATTATATAAGGCTAGTAATAATTGTCATTACCAGTTACCAAGGTCTAGGAGGAAGAAATAGGTTTGCACTTAGGAATGTGCACACAAGCACTTTGTCTGTCCACATAATGACAAACACTAAAGATAGTCAGAAGGGTAACTTAAACACTATCCCTGTATTTCTGTCTGTGCAGACACTTAAGACACCTGGGGCCAGATAGTCAAAACTTTGCACCGGGCAAAAAGCGTTTGCGTAGGTTTAGCACCAGGGATTAGCGTGGTCTGCTATATTCAAAAGGCCAAATAAGCGGGCAAACTGCATTAACGCTGGGCAAAATTATAATGTATGCAAGGGCAAACTGACATGAATACAGGTGCAATGCTATATTCAGCAACTAGCGCCGCGCTAAGTGGTTTCTTGGCGACTTAGCGCAACATAGCCAGCGGTGCACGGCCGCCAGGAAAAGCTTGTCTTTAATCCTGGGCAATCAGCTTTATGCAACACTGTGGTTTTATAGGTGTTTGCGCTGGTTTAGCGGATTTTACGTGACCCTAACAAATAAATATGACACATAGATAAAGCCAAACATAGAGGAAGCATGCTGCTAAGTGATGGCATCACAATGATGCCATCATCTGCCACCAGTCCCAGCCATGCCAGGCAGTAAGTGGTGACCCTGCCACCAGTGGACAGCATGGCAGTGTGGCTATACAGCACACACCTGTGGACCGCACTGTGGACACCAACAGTTGCCAGCACACACATGCAGCACTGTGGGCATGGAGGATGTTGAGGGAGCATGTATGGATGGCGAGGCTGTGCCTACGGACCAGGTGTGGCCACAAGGTTGGGACACATCATGCAGTGTACATGGGCCAGTATTGGGAATACCCCAACACCAGTGTGCCTTTCGGATAATATATGCCCCCACCCGCCACATACCTCACAGCTGTACAACTGCCATAGCACACAAACCAGAAATGTACATGTCACTGTGAGCATCCATGCCACAGGTGCAGCATCTGTGGGTCACACAACAGCGTAACAGTAATGTCCAGTGTCAGTAAACACCCGCAGGTTGGGCCTCTCACTGTGTATAGTGCAGTCATCATCACTGCCCTACACACCATAGGCATTGCTGTGTCCACACACTACTGGCCCCTTGCTACTGTAGTTTCTGCTGTGCACTGTAGCATGCCCTACAGTGTGACAGTTTCATGCAGCACCACCGCCACCTGTGCCTATGCTGTCTTGTCCCTGGGGTACAATATGCTATGCAATGCTGTACTGTTTACATGTAGCCTGCAGCTATCATCGTGCACTGCCAGACTGACCTACAGGTGGAGCTGCGGTTGGACCTGGTCAGCCCCTGTACTTCAGACTGACCTACAGGTGGCTCTGTGGGACCCCTCAGTAACGCTGGGCAAACTGCATGCAAATCAGGGTATAATGAGATGCTAATCCGGTTCTTTGCCCAGAGACTACCTAAGTAGGCTCATTTGCATAGCACTTTGAATATGGCACATTTAGCTCTGGGCAAGCGTGTTTGCTCGGGCTAACTGCTTAGCTCACGCTAATGCTGCGCTAATGTGTTAGCGCCGCGCTAATGGTATGGGGAATATTATACAGTTTTGATCACTGTTCTTTCACATCTGCTGCTTCCTGCAGCTGTACTGAGTCCATGCATTTGCTGGCACACACATTGGCCACGTAGTTCGCCTGTACCTGCCCTCACGTTGCTGTGTACTGTGTTGTTGTTGTGGGTTGCACTTCCTGGTTGCTTTATTCAGTGCTGTCTTATTCCAGGGCTATGTTTGCCCTGCACTCCCAGCCCAGTTTGCATGGCCTCATTACCATGCTATATTCAGAAGCTGTTTGCCTGGGCTATTCCTTTTGAATATCGCTTGCTCTGTGCTCGGCTAAGTTTGCCCACCGGCAGTGCTAATTTTGCCCTGGGGCAAAGTTTTGAATATCTGGCCCTGTTGTCTATTACTTACATGATCAATACAAATATTAAAAGACACTTTAATATTGCAGCTTGTGGCTCAGTTAAACTTGTAGCTTTACAAGTTTTGATATGATTCAATTATATAGGCCATTATTTGTTACACAAACACACTATGTGTTAGACCAAAATGAGGTTAGCCTGGAATATAGGGACACACTTCTATATCCCTTGTTACACACCTTTAAAACACAGAAATGTTCCTAACAGAAATGTTGTGGTATTGTAGCCTTTTGTAGCTTTAACTAAAGACCTCTTGATTTAAAGTGCTTTGCCCTACCAGGCAAAGATGCAACTTTAAACCTCACATTTTCACCTGTTTTAGAGTATTGTGTCCAGTTCTGGAAACCACAGGCTCGATTCTCAAAGAGGGCTTAGATTGTCACTGGCTGTGACAAATAGCAGCTTACACCAAAGCCTGGTACGCCAGGGACCCTGCACCAGATTTTGGTACAGGAGGTCCTGGTGCCCAAGTCCCCACACTTGCAGCAACCACTCCCCATGCGACAAACACTTGGTCCATGGGAGGTGTTTCGTCGCAGGCTAGCCTCAACCCTTTATAAAATAATTGCAACCCCTTCCTGGTGGTCTGGTGGCTTCCTCCCCGATTGTGCCGTATTCATATGTATAAAATAACCCATCCTGGTGGACTATTGCCCCTCTCCAATCCCGCCTGTATTCTTATTTATAAAAATAACCCTTCCTGGTGGTCTAGTGCCCCGTCCCAATCCTGATGTCACCCATATTCAAATTATTAAAATAACTTTTCTGGTAGTCTAGTTCACCACTGCCCAGATCCCTAGTGTCACCCGTATTCAGAATTATTACAGTAGCCCTTCCTGGTGGTCTGGTGCCCCTCCACCCATGTCGCCATAATCATAATTAATAATAACCCCCTTTCCTGGTGGTCTAGTGGACTCCACCCCATCAGGTAGTGCCCACCACCCTGTTCCCCATTCTGAAACACAGGCGATGACTGGCACAGCCCACCTCTCACCTCCACGGCTGGCCATGGAGTGAACTGTCACGGATCGCCTACTGTATAGTATACATACTAATTAATTAATCAGTGAGCACATACAGTAGGTGCTCAGTGACAGTTCAGTCGGCAGCCAGCTGCAGAGGTGAGAGGTGGACTTTGCGGTTACTGGCTGTGTTTCAGGATGGGGGTGGGGTGGTCGGCACTACCTGCTGGGGTGAGGGGTCCACTAGACCACCAGGGAAGGGATTATTACTAATTGCGATTATAGTGACATTAGGTGGGGTGGGCACTAGACCACTAGAAAGGGTTATTTTAATAATCTGAATACTGGCAACATTGGGGAGGGGGCACTAGACCACAAGGAAGGGTTATTGTAACAGTTCTGAATAAGGGTGACATCAGGGGCACTAGACCACCAGGAAGGGTTATTTTAATAATTCTGAATATGGGCTAGATCAGGGAGGAGGGCCAGTAGACCACAAGAAAGGGTTATCTTTATACATATGAATACGGGTGGGATTGGGGATTGGGGGCACCAAACTGACAGGAAGGGTTGTTTGTATACATATAAACATGGGTGGCATCGTGGCTGGGGAAGGGGACCATGGCACATTGCTGCAAATAGGTTAACTCTCCCAGAGGATAATTTTCTAAGTACCCTTGGATCAGCCCTAGCTAGTCTAATGGTACTTAGAATTTCTCCTCTGGGAGAGTTCTGAGAATCTTTTTTGGGGATGTGGCAGCTTGCATCTGCCACATGCCCCTAGTGCCATGTCACAGCCCATTTTTGGTGTATGGGTGGCGCAAGTCCCGTCTGGGGCAGGCAACCTATGATTGATGCTGGTTGCCATTAAGAATCGCCCCAGTGCATCTTTGGAGCAACGGTTACCTTGCGCCATTTTTGTGGTGCAAGCCCCTTGCTCTATTCTGGGAGCTTTGAGAATCGAGGACCACATCTCTAAGAGGGCTTAGACAGGGTAGAGGTGGTCCAGAGGAGGCAACTAAATGGAGCAGGGCCTACACCAGAGACCCTATGAGGAGAAACTAAAGGACCTTAATCTGTAAACCCTTGAAGAAAGGAGGAAAGAGAGAATATGGTAGAGACTTACCTCATGGATATAAATAAGGTACAGGAGGAAGCATTTTCAGAAAAAAGATGCTCTAGAACACAAGCTATGAAGCTGGAGGGGAAGGGAAGACTCAGGGAAATGTGAGGAGGTACTTCTTCACAGAAAGAGTAGGACAACTGGATGACATGTACTGCAGCCACATCCAAGAACAGGGTCATTCTCGACGCCTTGCAGGGGCAGGCCTTAGACAGCTAGTGTTGGAACCCACTCGGGAGGGAGCAATACTAGACCTGGTACTCTCAAATGGAGAGAGATCACAAATTTAGAAGTCAGTAGACATCTGGGAACAAGTGACTACTGCAGAGTGTCTTCACAATAAGCACAACCACGGAGACAAGCCATACAAAACAAGGATACTGGGCTTTAGAAAGGCCGACTTTGGCAAATGGGTGAATACCTGAGAAATGCACTACCAAATGGCCAAAAAGGAGGGTGGAAGAACAATGGAGAAAATCAAAACTGCTATCATAGAGGCAACAAGTCTTTGTGTGGGACAAATAAAGAAAACAAAGCGGAGTAAAAACCACTATGGTTCTCAAAAGAGGTGGCAGAGAAAGTTAAGGAGAAAAAGGCTGCATTTGGAAAGTATAAGGAATCACAGAAGGAGCACGACAGGAACTGTATCAATTAAAGCAGAAAGAAGTGGGAAGGCAATCAGAATACAAAGGCCCAAACCAAGGGAAAAATAGCCAACTCAGTTAAGAAGGGGATAAAACCTTTTATAGGTACATTAGGGAGCATAGAAAGGCTAAGGAGGAATAGTGAAGATTAATAAAGGAGAGCGGAGGTGGGCAGAGGGAGACAGTGAAAAGGCAGAGATACTGAATGAATACTTTTGCTCAGTATTCACAAAAGATGAGGAGGAGTTACCTAAACCAGACAATAGAAGCACTCTGGGTAGGGGTTAACACCAGTCCATTTACAGAAGAAAGAGTCCTGAAAGAACTCCTAAAACTCAAGGTGGACAAAGCAATGGGGCCTGACGGGATTCACCCCAGAATCCTAAAAGAACTAAGGAGGACCTAGTGACACCACTGACCACACTTTTAACAAATCATGGTAGGATTGGGTGGTACCTGAGGACTGGAGGAGGGCAGATATGATTCCCCTTCACGAAAGTGGGAGCAAGGCAGAAGCGAAACTACAGACCTGTAAGTTTGACCTCAGTGGTAGGGAAAATGATGGAATCACTTCTGAAAGAAAGAATTGTTGAGTACCTAGAGGCCAGCGGGGCACAGGACCCAAAGTTGCATGGATGTACAGCAGGAAGGTCATGTCAGATGAATCTAATTGATTTCTTTGACTGGGTGACCAAAGTAATAGACCAGGGAGGGGCTATGGATATGGCCTACCTAGACTTTAGCAAAGCATTTGACACAGTCCCACACAAAGACTAATAATTAAGTTAGCCAGCCTGGGAGTGGGTTCCAGGATGGTAGCCTGGGTAGCAAACTGGCTGCACAACAGGACACAGAAGATAATAGTGAATGGAACACATTCCAAGAAAGGGCGGTTACTAGTGGAGTACCTCAGGGCTCAGTACTGGGTCCAGTCCTCTTTAACATCTTTACAGGTGACATTGCAGAAGGTCTGAGAGAAAAGTATGCCTCTTTGCAAATGACACAAGATCTGTAACAGAATTGATGCACAAGGGGGTAGAAAGGACGAGAAGGGACTTGTCAAGGTTGGAGAAATGTCAGACATATGGCAACTTAGATTCAATGCAAAGAAGTGCAAGTAATGCACCTGGGAAACAAAAACCCAGGAGAAGAGTACACAATAGCAGGGAGGTACTAACAACAGCAAAAATGGAAAGGACTTGGGGATAGTCATATCAAATGACTTAAAGGTGGGTAAGCAATGTGAGAAGTCAGTAAGGAGAGCCATGGGGATACTGGATGCATAGAAAGGGGCATCACAAGTAGAAAAAGGAAGTGGTTATCCCTCTGTACAGACAGTTGGTGAGACCTCATCTGGAATGCTGTTTGCAGTTTGGAGACCCCATCTACAAGGACATAGACAGGATGGAAGCAGTCCAGAGGAGGGCAACTAAATGGTGCAGGGTCTGCATCAGAAACCATATGAAGAAAGACTGAGACAGCTTAATATGTATACCCTTGATGAAAGGAGGGACAGGGGTACATGATAGAAACTTCAAGCACCTCAAGGGAATCAACTAAGTCCAGGAGGGTAGCATCTTTCAGAAAAGAGATGTAAGAACAAGGGGACAATTTAAAGATAGAGGGGGACGGCTCAGGGTAATGTGAGAATTGTTTTCGCAGAGAGAGTGGTGGATACATGGAACCGCCTTCCTGGGAGTTGTTGGGTCTAAACAATGGGGAATTCAAACATGCATGGGACTGACATAAGGCAATTGTAGTGGGGGTTTTTGCAGGAAGTAGGCTGTTGGTTAACTAGAATCTGCAGCTTATTCAATAGGAAGGAAATGGGCAGACTGGGTGGGCCAAGTGGTCATATCTGCCGTCAAAGTCTGTGTTTCTATGTAGCGGATTCCTGGAACAGCCTTCCAGTGGAGGTGGTGGGGTAAACTGTAACAGGAATCAGGAATGCATGGGATAGGCATAAGGGAACCTTAATGGTTAGGGAAGGGAGGGCTATGCCAGAGATCACTTAGGATTCGTGTATTACAGTAGGTAGGGAACATGGGCAGACTAGGTGGGCCAAGCGGTCCTTATCTGTCATCAATTTCTATGTCTCTGTGTTTCTAAAATGTTTCAATTAGTTGAGTACATGGCTTTCTGAATGCTCAGTTAAAGCTGCTGTTTCAGTAGCATGATCATTTTACAAAGTTTTTGTCAACTATACCTTTTCACTTTTATTTATTTTTTTACTAGATGCAGGATTCACGAGTCTGAAATGGCAGGCAGACAACTTACCACTAAGCCAACAGTGGTGGCTTAATGTGCAGGTTTCAGAGATGACGTTTAACACCTCAACCACTACAGTAAGTTTAACAAAAGTGTAATTACAAAACTTAAGGTCACTGCTCTGATTAAGACCCTGGGGCAGCATTTTTGGAGCTGGAGTAAAGTGCAAGGCAAAGTCCCCTTACTAGTGGACAAAGTTGTCGGATATGCATAGAATGCTGTAATGGAACAGGAGCAGAGCCATGTTTGCTTATGCATAGACTATTCCATTATAGCCTGTGGCCCACAGGGCAGTGAAGGGCATAGTGCACCAAAGCCCCTGTGGGCTTAGGAAGGAAGGACAGCTTGTAAAGTTAGGAAGCTTTGCAGTCACAGGAGCAAACCAGCATTTGTGCAGGCAAAGCTGTTTGCTCCTGGGACGCACAGCCCACTAATGGAACCATGATATGTGATTGACCACTTTGCCCAAGGATGGGGCAAAGAGACATTTCATGTTTGTATAGCCTCATTACAGTGTCGGGAGCAGTCATTTCTTCCTCTAAACTGCTGCAGGCGCGTGCTCCACACTAAAGCTTGTGGTCAACAGTGCAGTGGTGCTGGTCCAACAAAGGACATAGTCATACCTCTTAGCCTCCAGTCTTAAAAATCAGGACAGGGCATGCAAAATTCAGGGACATGTAATGAAAATCAAGACACATCTTAAAGTGGAAGTATTGGCTTAGAAGCCTGCTTCGTTATGGGCGAGTGTGGAAAGCATCTGAAAGAGAAAGACTGTAGCATTAATGCCTGAAAATATTTTATGCTTTGAATCCCTACTGTTTTTAGTGACTAAAATGCCAAATATATGAGGGACCAAGGTCATCTGTGAGGCACAGTTAAGGACATCCCTGAAAATGATATCACGTTTAAACAGTGATGGGAATACCAAGAAAGACAATTACAGTGACAAAATCAGCAGTTTGCTGCAGTGGTCCCCGTATTCCCAGCACTGTTGTCTCCAGGGATATCGCCTCTTCCTGAATCAACTCTGACTTAGAGTTAGTTATCTGTAATCGTGGGGTGTGGGGATAATGCCCCACCTACAAAACTCTTGCTTTCCCTGACAGCACGGTGCTGACTGGCGGCATTGTGCCATCTCTGTAATGGCGTTCAACACAATTTGTGTCACAGCGGCATGGTGGAACCCTGCAAATAAAGAACACTTGAGGGTTATGAAACAGCCCACGAGTCCCCTATCTCCAGATGTTTCTGCCATCTATTGATCTTCCCTCCTCACCTGATCCTAAACACTGTTAATTATTTTCCGTGGCATCCATTGGCTCCTCTCCTCCGGTATCCACCAGCCCCCACCCCCCACCTTGTGTTCTGTATACAGTAAATGTTTTGGTTCCTTCTGTATCAAAACCCTCCACTGGCCCAGTCCCGACAGTGTGAAATCCAACGGTCCACCCTCACTGGTTCCAGTCAGATCATAAGCTTTCTCCTCAGTGGCACCCAGTACCATCCTCTGTACCTCATCACCCAAAGGAAACTCTAGATTGTTGGCAACAAACTGTAAAATGAAACTCATCCTGACGCAGAAGTCGATTACCAACCTCTTGTATCATTGGTTCATTCTGCGATGAATGAATCAGTGATGCCATGGTAGCTGTAACAGCTGATTGGCCAGTTTTGTCTGCCAAACAGCTGTTACTACTACCAGGCCTCACTGATTCATGTAGTGCAGAGTGAATCAGCAGTTACAAGAGGCTGGTTGTCGCCGTTGCAGGGACAATTTTGTTTCTAGGACATGGATATGTTGTTCATCCACACTGTCTGGCAGGTATCCTTGCCGCTTTAAATCTTGCCAGAAGGTCTTCAAGCTGGCTCCTCCCACCCAACCCGGTGGTAAAACTCTCGGCTCCGCCCATGATGCCAGATCTTCCTTACCGTTTGGAGCTCAGGTTACCTCCTTAATGCTCTGCATATAAGACTGGTTCATAATTCTTGTTTCTGAATTTAAAAGTTTTGCACTTCTAGACTTGGTCTTCTATTCCTCGCGGCTGCGATGGATAATCGACTCCGGTTTTCGGAGATGCCCTTCGGGCAGAAGATGTCTCGGACAGATCCGCACTCCACGTGTGTCTACTGTTTAGGCCTTGAGCACGACCCGCGGAGCTTGCGACCTGTGCTCTTCCTTCTCAGCCCTCGTCCTCGAAGACCGTGCTGCCCGTTTACAACTGGGGCATCCCGAAGCGTTCCTCCGGTAAAGTCGAAGGCCGGTCGGCGGTCTCGCGGCGGGCGGGCTCGGCGGATCAGCTAGGAGCAGATGATCGCCCTCGAAGAGGAGGCAGCGGGCCGCGTCTTCCTCGGCCGTGGCATTTATCGCTCCTGGGTTCCTCTTATACAGCTTCTTTAAGGGAGCTTTGTCTGTCCCTCTCCACTAAGGGAGAGGGACTAACATCTGCTGGACCTTCTTCTCGGTCCAAAAAGAAAGACAAGGTAAGTCCCTCCGTCGACGCTCTTGGGAGGCGGAAAGGTTCTCTCCCAGTTGTCGGCCATCGACTTTGGTTGATCGTTGGCTTGGCCACTGGTCTCACGGGTGTCCCCGCCAGACCAGTTGATCGGAGACTCCCATCGACGTAGTCGAGCTTTTCTCGACCTCGTTGGATGGGTTGTCGCCAGGCGAAGCAGAGAATCCTCTCTCCCGGTTCCCCGGTGGGAGTTGGATCCGTGGGCTTGCCAGTGCCTCCGGTTCCGGGCCCTCGGGTGAACCCTCCAAGCCGAGAAAGCTGGTTCCCCGTCCCCTCCTGCACCGCCTCGGAAAGCCGAGGTCTCGGTCTCGGACTTCTTGGCGGTCCAGCCGATCCCGCCCGTCATGGCGGTCTTGGTCTCGGCACAGCAGTAAAGCGCGCGCCGCTCATCCTCGTCTTCCTCCTGGACGGGGAGGCCGGCGTAAGTTACGTCGGCGATGCGAGACCTTATGTGGCAACAGCTCCTTCTGACCGGGGAACAAGCCAGCGCCGTGGCCTTCCGCGGCCATTAAGTGGCTGTCACCGAGGCGGCAAACAACCCTCAACTTACCGAGGCCTGTTCCCAGGCCGTTTGTTTGGCCAAAACCAGCTGCTCCACCAATTCCGTGGAACCTCCGCCTCCACAGCCGTTATTTGGGGCTCCGACCAAGACTCTCGGTCGGCTCAGGACTGCCCCATAGGCTGTCTGTTACCCTCACTCCCGATCGACCTCGGCAGGTGGAGGGTGGCTCAGGCCGAGGCAGCTCTTTGCGGACTCTTCAGAGTCTGACGGCGATTCCTTCCTTTCTCCAGGCGAGTAGACTTGGAGTCCTCTGGAGGTCGGTCGATGGACGATAGCCCTTCGTCCTATCTGGGATTGCTTCGCTCATCTCGAGTCTACCGGGATGAAGCTCGAACCTGTGTCTAAGCGGGCCAGGTATCCCTCACGAGATACTGGACCGAGGGATCCCCACGGAGGCTTTTCGGTGGCCAGGGCCATAGTGGGCCTGGCCTTGGAGCTCTGGCAGCCTACTTCCTGTCCTGCACCCTTGGCCAGGATGGCCCGGAGTGTCGGTCCCTACCGGTTCCTTGTTGGTTTTTGAACACCCATCAGCCGAGGGGTAGTTACTGACAGCTGCTCGGGCGTGCCGAACGCTTAGGGACGTGGACAAACCTCCCGACAAGGAGTCCAAGAAATTGGACTATGCCAGGCACAAAGTTCACGCTATGCCCCTCCTCGGCCTTCGCCAGGCCAGTTCGCTGTACTCATGGCACATTTCTCTTATGCCCTGTTGGGCTTCCTGGACGAGGTAGTTCCTCATCTTCCGCGGACCTGCAGACCACGGTTAGGCAGGTGCGGGACCAGGGCAGGGCAGAGGCCAAACAGCAGCTTCAGACTGCTCTGAACATTGGAGACTGTGTGCCAAGTCAGTAGCGGCCGCGGTGGCTATACTGGGCATGGCTGAGGATATCCACCTTCACTTCGATACCCAGCACAAGTTGGCGGATGTCCCTTCCTGGGGACCGACCTCTTTGGCCCTGGGGTGGAAGGTCACCTGCAGAGGATCGAGAGGTCAATGCTACCTTGGACTCGGTCTCATCCCAGCACAGAAGGACAAGGCCATGAGCCGCAGCCCTAAGCCCTTTCATCCCTCTGCGTCCCAGCACGTCCGCCCAGCAACGCCAGGGCCAGCAGGCTCGAGCTTGGCATCCCAAACCCAAGCCCTCGGCTTCATCCTCCAGGAAGCAGGAGGTAGGCCCTGGAGGTCCCTCGGCCGGTCCTTCCTCAGCCTGCCCAGTGATGGGTTGAGGGTGTCACCCCCAACCCGTCGCCTCACCCCAGGTGCCTCCTGTGGGGCGGCTCGCCACTTCTTTCCGCCTGGTCCGTTATCACCACAGACCGGTGGGTGTTGGAGTGGTGGGAAAGGGCTTGCCTCTGGAGTTGAGCAGGCCCCACCCTTCAGAGCAGTCGCACCCGGGGCCTCGGGGTCGAGCCTCGCTGTCAGCTCGCCCGAGGCGACATCGCTCTCCTCCTCGAGAAGGAGGTGATCAGAGGTGGCGGACCCTCCCTCAGAACCGGGGTTCGTGTCCAGGTACTTCCTGGTTCGAAGCGGACGGGGGCTGGCGCCCATTCTCGACCACGACCTAAACAAGTTCCCTAAGGTCTCGAACCTTCAGGATGGTCACTCTAGCTCAGATAATACCATCCTTGGAACCCGGCGTGTGGTTCTGCTCTCTGGACCTGCAGGAGCCGTTCTTTCATGTCCCTATCCGTCCGTCATCAGAGGTTCCTTCGCTTTCGGCGGAGGGATCCCTTCGAGTTCCAAGCCATGCCCTTCGCTTATCTCCAGCTCCCAGGGTCTTCACCAAATGCATGGCAGTGGTGACAGCATTCCTGCGGGTGCCGAGGGGTCCGGGTTTTCCCTTATCTGGACGATTGGCTGATAGCAGCCTCCAGATGGGAGGTGGGCGGTCCAGAGATCTGGCCCTCCAGGTTTGCTCTCAGGTCGGCCTCCTCATCAACGAGGCCAAGTCGGAACTCGAGCTGAAGCAGGTGATTCTTTTCATCTGGGCAGAGCTCGACTCTCTTCGAGCCAGAGCACGGCTCCTGGCGGATAGGGCCGAGGTTCTTTCCTCCTTGCCCAATCATTTCTGGTTGGGCAATTGCGCCTGCCCGGACTTCCTGCGCCTCCTGGGTCTCATGGCAGCCTGTACCAGCGTGCACCTTTGGGCCTGCTGGAACATGCGCCCTTCAGTGGGGCTGGCCAGCCAGTGGTCCCAACGCTGCGATCCATTGGACCAGCTAGTGACAGTGACCCAGGGGATGTGGGCAGCTCTCCAGTGGTGGACCGTTCCAGTTCATCTGCAGGAGGGCATCCCGTTTATCCGCCCGAGCCGGCGGTCTCTCATCGACCGATGCCTCTCTGATGGGTTGGGGTGCCCATCTGGGGAACACGAGTGCACGGCCTCTGGTCCCTGTGGGAGTCCGATGCCACATCAACCTGCTGGAGCTCCGGCGGTCCGCTTAGCTCTCACGCCTTTGCTCCGTTTCTTGAGGTCAAGTGGTCGGGTCAGATAGACAATACCACGACCATGTACTATCTAAACCGCCAGGGGCGGGGCCACTCCATGCTTCTATGCAGGCTCTGCCTCTGGTCACTCGTCATAGCCTGGAGCGGATCTCCTAGCCATTCATGTGGCAGGAGCCTCAACACCCTGGCCGATGCCCTAAGCCGGATAGGGGCTGCGTCCCATGAGTGGTCTCTCCTGCCGGAGGTAGTACAAGATCTGTTCTCCCATTGGGGCACACCTCAGGTGGACCTGTTTGCCTCAGGGAGAATGCGGCTGAGGCTGTTCCATGCCCGCCCCCCCAGCAGGGTTCGCTGCAGGGGATGCCTCTCGAGGCCGTGGACCCCGGCCTCTTCTCCGCCTTTCCCCATTCCCTTGATGCACAAGGTGCTGCTCAAAGCAAGGAGGGACAAGGCGCAGGTGATTCTGATAGCCCCAGACTGGCCCTGCCAGTACTGGTACCCAGATCTCCTCAGTCTCAGCTCCAGGCTCCCGAGGCAGCTTCCAGCTCGCCCGGACCTGCTGTCAGTCAATCAGGAAGGTATTCCATCCGGACCTTCAATCCCTGCACCTGTGGCCTGGTTCCTGAGTGGCTAGAGTTCCAGGCCTTGGGTCTTTCCGGCGAGTCCTCAAGCGTGGTTGAGGCGTCCATAGAGTCGACTTGAAAATGCTCGCCTTCAAATGGAAGAGATTTTCATTTGGTGCCAGGGCAAGGCCTGGACCCTTCCTCCTGTTCTTGGCGAGGCATATTGGACTACCTTTGGTCCCTTTCTCAGCAGGGCTTGGGTCGGCTGACCTTAAGGTGCACCTGGCAGCCATCTCTGCTTGCAGTCGTGGGCTGGGAAGCAGTCGTTAGTGCAGGAGAGGTGGTCTGGCGCTTTTTCAAGGCCTTGATCACATTTCCCTCGGTGCAGAACCTCCACCTCCGTGGATCTACTGCTGGTACTGGCAAAGCTCATGGGCAAGCCATTTGAACCAATGCACAGGTGTGAACTCTCTCACCTGTCGTGGAAGACCGCCTTCTTGGTGGCTATCATGTCAGCCAGAAGGATGGGAGAGCACCAGGCGCTCTGCATAGAGTCTCCTTACCTGGTCTTCCACAGGGACAAGGTTGTCCTGCGCCCATCCGAAATTCCTTCCGTAGGGTGGTGTCGGAGTTTCACCTTAACCAGGTATTGACTCTGCCGTGTTCTACCCAACACACCCCCGGAGGCCGTAATATAGGCTTCATACTCTGACCCTAGAAGGGCGCCACTTACTATAAGGAGCGCACGCTGAAATTCGGGAGAGGTTTGCCAGCTGTTTGTCACCTACGCTTGAAGCTGCACCTGGCAGACCTGCAGCCAAGTGGACGATTGGCAGGTGGGTCACCTCCTGCATAGATCTCTGCTATGTTACGGGCATGGAGCCTCCCAGAGGATAAGAGCTCATTCTACCCACATACTGCTGCATCGGTGGCTGCTTCCAGGGATGTCCCTATCCAGGAAATCTGCAGGGCTGCTACCTGGAAGTCAGCACACACCTTCATCACCCATTACCATGTGACCTTGAGTCACGCCGGGATGCTGGTTTTGGGGCCTCAGTTCTCAGTCTCTATTCCCTAAGTAGGGGTGTGCGCCTTGCCTCCCTCCTGCGGAGAACTGCTAGGAGTCTGCCAGACAGTGTGGATGAACAACATATCCATGTCCCTAGAATATAGGTTGCTCACCTGTATCAGGAGTTCTAGGAATGGTATATGTTGTTCATCCCTACCTCCGACCTCCCGGCTTTGATGCACAACCTGAGCTTCCAGCGGGCCAGATCTGGCGCATGGGGTGGAGCGAGAGTTTTACCACCCGGTGGGTGGGAGGAGCCAGCTTGAAGACCTTCGGCAAGATTTAAAGCAGCAAGGATATCTGCCAGACAGTGTGGATGAACAACATATACCATTCCTAGAACTCCTGGTACAGGCGAGTAACCTGTATTTTGCATTTCTTGATCGCTGACACTATAATGTGTCCTTTGGGTGATGGGGAGGGTGCTTGATGCCAGTGGGTGTGGATTACTAGACTGGGATGGAGCTGAGGGTGGGACTCCTGGGTTTGGCACTGTCAGGACGGGGTGTGGGGGGTATTTAGTATTAATTGTAACATTTACTTGAATTCAGAACATGTGGGAAACTGGGAGATACTGGGGGAGGCAACTGACTACGGGATAAATAATTATCAGTGTTTTGGGACTGGGTGAGGGAGGAGGAACTGGTAGATGCTAGGGATTAAATAATTAAAAGTGTTTGGAAATCAGATATGGGAGGGAAGCACAGGACACCAGGAAGGCTGCTGTATTGGGTGGGGTTAATTGAGCACAAAGTGCCCCCACCTTCACCTGCTGGGGGGCTTGCAATGGGGATAATGGCGTTGCACTGTTTAAAGGTGCTTTTGCCCACAATAAGTAGCGCTGCTCCAGCAGAGCTATTATCTTGAGCAGAAGTCTTCCTTTATACCAGTGCACAAATGGTAATGAGATAGCAATTTCATTACCCGTGTGTGCCTCGAGTAGGCCTTTGTGCTTCAGTGCAAACTCTCCTTGAGCATGCAACCATTGTCTACACTGGTGCAAAGGGGACGTTATTCAATGTTTGCCTTGTTACTTGTAAAACTGCGTTTTGGGACTTCATTCCCATTAAATGTGATTTTTGCAGCATTTAGTTATAGTATCCTCTCATTTATTGTGTGCTCTTCTGTGTTTTGTTTATGAGTTGGGGCTGGGCTGGGCTTGGCACTGAGGCAGCAAAGGAATCCCATTCTGCTGAGTGCGGGTCGTCCTCCTGCTAGTGTGCCTGGGGTGCCTCAGCACTGCAGTACAAAACTCCTTGCATGTGCAGTGTCTGCGCTGAATGCGAGAGCAGCCATATTGTTTTCCCTGGTCTTTGTTTGCTTACCAACTGACACATATGCTGTGCTACTGAGCTGCACTGAAGTAGGTTTAAGTTTTTAGTGTAGCGAGAATGTCAAACACATAGGAAGTTGGTAACCGTTGCAAGAGTTCGAATAAAGGGCAGTTCCTTTTACCAACCAATTAATCAGAGTAACAAGTGCATATTAGTTCAGCACCATAGCAGGGCAGGGGCAGCTTCATTGCATGTGACATACTGCAAAAAAAGAGCAACGCAGGTATTATTAACAAACTTAATTTTTATGGCTTTGCCACTTGAGAGGACAGTTGAGGTCAAAACTTAAAAATCAATTATTTATTTCGAGACAGTCCAAGGTATATCTCCTGTAATAAAGTGGTTATTTCACTTGCCCTGATTATTCTAGCAGATTTGTTTTCATTAGTAGCTTCAAGCTTCTTTACTCATGAGTGATGTATACAATCAGATTTGTTTTCATTAGTACCTTAAGGCCTCTTTACTAATGAGTGATGTAGCCACTAGTGTGCAGTTAGGCTTGTTAAAACAAGTGAAAATCAATCTGATTATGCAGTCTGGGCCAGTGGAGTGATTAGTTTATACCATAAAGATGTTTTACTAATATAAATAGACTGTCTTTATTGGCTAAGTGGTTGACATACATATATGCACCACTACTGTCCTCCTGCCAGTAACCTCCTCCATCTCCTTTGCCATTGATAGGGGTGAACTTACTGGTGTGGTCTTCATTGACCTTAACTAAGGCTTTTGATTTGGTCTGTTACACCTACTCTGTGGCAAGCTAGTGCTTTGGCCTTCTCTTCCACAGCCCTGTCATGGTTCAAATGTTACCTGGAAACTGGTGTCAGTGAGTTAAATTTGGTCACACCTTTCAGACCCTGCTGCTACCACAGTCAGGGTCCCTAAAGGCTCCATTCTGTGGCCCCTCATTTTTCCTTTACACATAAATTCTATCCAGATTAATCTAGGCACTGCACCCCAAATCTACATGCTGATGACCTTGTCCTCTTCACATGCTCTCGCTGCATCCTGGAATTAAATTGTCATCGCTCTTTTGACCTTCAGTCGGTTACAAGCATGGCTCCATTCAGTCAGGCTCCTTCACGAACACTAATAAGACCCAAGCCATACTGTTTGAAAACAGCCCTGGGGCAAAACTGTGCAATATCCTCCTTGCAGTAGCATGTTTTGATTGCTCGGTCTTGCCACAGTCTCCTCCTCCTCCTTTAATTACCTGAAAGTTACATGTGACACTTCCCTGGACTTCTCGACACACATCTCTGCTGCTTGTAAGGCTGTCAACACCAGACTGGGCTGCCCTATAAGATTAGAGACAGTCTTACACCCAAAGCCTGTACTGTCATTGCCCAGGGCACCTGCTCCCAAACTGACCTATGGGATGTCGGTCTGCTTCTCAATCTCAAACTATTTTGCAAAAATGGGTCATGGCCTATTACAACATTTACAGGTTTACCTTGGCCATGGACAGACAGACACACACCACTGTGACCTTTACTCCAGGCGTGGATGGCTTCCTCCACCAGTCTTGTGCAAACTTACTGTGAGAGGTGTGATGCATCGCCAGACCGAGCAATCCTCTGTGCCCCTCTGAGTGCTGTTTATGCCTGACACCAGAGCCAGTCCACAGGTCTAATGTCCCCAGTTCCTAAACATACTGTATCCCAAACCAAACCAAAACTTGTTGAAATGTCCTTCTCTGCTCCTACGCTGGAACTCCATTCTTGTCAAGGTCTGTCAGTGTCCATCCAGTCAAGCCTTTAAAAGAGCATACTGCTTTCTCATAACCAGGCATCTATACATGCCTGATCTTGAACTAGTTAGAAATTTTTATTTTTTATTTATTGGAAACAATTGGAATTACAAACCTTTGAGTCACAGACTCTTTTGCAAAGGCTCACGTCGGTTACAAAGGGTGGAGGGTAGACAAATACAGTAGAGAACATACATAAAACAGGCAGAATATACATAACTGAATCAAAGGAGCAGTCCAGGCAAAACTTAATAAATGGTGAGGAAGTTAGGCAGCAATCTTGGGATACCCAGGCGAGAGTTTTTGGAGAAATCATGGGGCCTTGTGGGACCCTGAGTCGAGAGTAGGGGAGGGAGGGCGGTCAACTGGGTGAACAGAGTTAGTCGAAGTCATATATGGCTCTCTCAAGGAGGTGAGCTTTGAGGCCTGTTTTAAATTGAGAGATGCTGTGGGTCTGTGAGAGGAGTGTGGTAATGCACTGAGCCAGAGAGGGCTCGGTATCGGAAGGATCTTTGCCTAGGAAGTTCTACATTGAGGTACAAGGAACGGAGAGCTATGGAGAGTTTTGTATTGCACCTGTGAGGTGCAGAACTGATTAAGGGAAAAGTTCGACGGGGCTAGGTGAAGGTGTATCTTTTTGCGAGGATGCAGGTGTGGAACTGTAATCGATGTTGAAGTTTAACCAACCAGATAACATAGAGATCACAGGTGTGGGTTAGCCTATCGCAACCAGTGACTAGGCGGCAGGCTTTGTTCAGGACAATGTTTATCCTGTTCAGGGAGATGGGTTCAGCAGAGCCGTATATAGTAATCCCATAGTCCACAAGGGAGAGGATGGAGGAGGTGACTGCAGGCTGCATGGCCTGAGGGGTAAGCAGTGCTTGAGCCGGTACAGGATGCCTACTCTAGAGCTGATAGTGGAGGAGAGAATTTGGGTATGCCTCTGGTAGAGAGGGAGGTGTCTAGAGGACACCTAGGTATTTGAAATTGGAAATTTGTTCCAGGGGCACCTAGAGCGTTCTTGATGAGGAGAGCAGACTGACTATGAGGACTTTGCGGTGGGCAAAAATCATGGACTTAGTTTATTATAATTGATAATTAGGCGGTGTTCAGTGAACCAGGTCTCTAGTTCCCAGAAGTGCCTTTGAAGGGCCTGCTGGAGGGCGGTAGGGTGGAGGTGTTTCCAGAACAGAACCGCATCATTGGCATAGAGGAGCAACTGACTGCTGCATGCCTTAGGGAGGGAGTTTAGAAAGAGGTGAACAGCAGTGGGCCTAGGATAGACCCTGGGGACCCCAGAGGAAACTGTTTTAGGGTGGAGAGGGTGGAGCATATCCTGACTTGTTGCGAACGGCCTGTGAGGTAATCCTTGAACCAGGTCAATGTCTCCGGACCACATTTAGTTTAGGGAGGACTTGAAGCAGAAGCTCGTGACTGACCGTGTCGAAGGCCTTGGTTAGGTCCACATGTATGGCCCCGGCAGTTGAGCCATGGTCAAGGGCTTCGTGTAAGAACGTGGTGAGCTCTGTGAGAGCGGTGATGGTACTATGGCTCTGAGCGGAAACCATGCTGCTTCTGGCTGAGAAGCATATGCTTAGTTAGTGTTCGGTTAACTGGTCAGAGACTATTCTTTCTAGAGCTTTAGAGAGTGGTAGTATTGAGATGGGTCTGTAGTTGCTGGTGTTAGTGGGGTCACTGCTCTTCAGGATGGGAGTGATTATGGCTCTTCCAGGTAGAGCGAGAGGTTAAGAATTTTAGTGAGGTGTGGTAAAGTGGCATCAAGGGAGAGCCTCAGGAGTTTAAGATGAAGGAGTCATTGCTGTAGCGGGTATTAGAGATAGCCACAGTAATATAGCATTTTGCCTCGTGGCAGGTGATGACCTTCCGAGCCGAGAGGGGGGTATTGGTAGAACTCGGGTGTGGGGGTGGGAATGAAGGAGGATGTGGAGATATCTGAGAAGGCCGAGTTAAGGGCTTCAGCGATAGTGGGATGATCATGAGTGACCTCACCATTAAGAGTGAGTTGCGTGGGGTGGGGAGCGAGATTTGCCACTGAGTTCCTTTATGTTTTCCCAAAATTTTTCCCATCACCCCAGGTAGAGGTTAGTGTGTTGGTAGTAGAGGGCTTTCGCTGCCGTAAAGCCCATGTACATTTATTACAGCCTCCTGTAGAGTTGTCTATCCAGGGTGCTTTGGGAGTCTATGGCTTTGTGCCAGAGGTTATCCCTTTGCTGAAGCAGGCTTAGTAGTGGGGTGTGATCCAGGGTGGATCTGGATTTCACAACTAGCTTAGAAAAGCATTATAAATTGTCTCACCATGCCTATTTTTGGCAGTACACCATACAAAACAATGTTGTATATACCTGTATTCTGTTTGTATGTATGCTGTTGTACTTAGTACTGTATTGTGTAATGCCCCAAATCTTTGGATCTTGCTTATTATTTCCCTTTGCTGTATTTAATCCCCTGTACTACTGTTTGTCTGTCTGTATTGCACCATGTTCCTCTGAATATTTGTGTACTGTTGTGCTGGACTTTTTGCTGTATTCTACCAGGTCGTGCCTGAAAATAGGCAAATGTTTTGTATAGTGTTCCCACCTGGTAAATAAAAACTAAATAAATATATGGAAATAACCCTTTATTTGTAAGGACTGCATTAAATTAAGTGCCTTTTTTCATGTGTACCTACCTGCAGCTCTAGATAAATGGATTTACTTGCTCTCATTTTATACCCACCCCAGGTGTGTGTATATTTATAAGTGTGTGTATATATATATATAAATTGCAAAAACCGTTAATGCTCAGTTAGTGTCAAAAGTGACAAAGTTGGGAAATGTGGCGTTAGGGTTTCTAACCCTAACCCCCACCACCACCACCACCACACACACGAGGCAGGTGTGGGTTGTACCTTGGCTTCTCAAGCCTAACACTCACCCCATTCCATCTGCAAATAAGGTCAGATGTGTAGATTTTGAGAAGCCCAAGGTATACCCACACCTGCTCTAATGTCTGGTTTGGTGAGGTGTTAGGGTTGAAACCCTGATGGCACATTTTCCCAACTTTTGTTGCTTTGACCCTAACTAGAGAATTAACGGTTGTTCGCATGCACTTACTTACTTTTTTGAGATAGTATAACCTATCTTTATTTGCCTGTGGGAGCGCTGCCATGCATTTTGCTGTGGGAGTGCAGGGTCCTTGGACCTTGTGCTCATACACATGCATGATTTGGTCATATATTGTTTTAGAAAAGACATTGTGGGTTCCCTGGTATCCAGTGGACCCCACCCAACAATTGTGCCCAGTTGCCCACTAATTTTAAGTGAATAGCCCTGTTGTCGAGTGGCACCCCACCTCCAACTTTCATATATATTTTGCTGTTTTCTCATAGGTGTTAAGTGGCACCTCCCACCCTCCACTTGTGTCCAGTTCCCATTAATTGTAAGTGTACTAGCCCTGGTGTCTAGTGCCACCCCTACCCTCGCCATTTTTCCAGTGGTAGATCATGGTTTTCATTGGTGTCAGTCGTACTCCTTTCCAGTTTTACCCTCCCAAAATGTATATTCCTAGTGTCTAGTGATATGCCTCACCCTGCCATTTGAGTATAGTTTTAATATATATATTTATTAGTACCTAGTGGTACCCTCCCCACTCTCGATTATACTAGATCACTAGCACCCCAAATGTACATCCCTTGTGTCTAGTGGCACCCCCACACTCCAATCCCTGAATTACTTTTGTAATTATATCCCCATTGGTGGCCAATGGCACCCTCCACCCTTCCATGTAAGTGTCACACTGCAGATGAAACAGTCCCTTGCTGACGATTTTTTTTAATCTGGAAAAAAAAAAGGCAGTCGCACCCACCTCCACCCAACCTCCCACTCCATCAGCCCATCCTCTTGACCCCACACACTCACTCACTGAACTGGCCCACAGTGAAGATCCATTCTCCGATCAAGGATGTGTCTTGCTGCTGAACTGGCAACTGCTGATGACAAACAACATAACTGAACCACATTTACCATATTTGTCATACAGCAGTCGCCGGTTCCAGCAGCAAGATGCGCCCTCGAACAGAGTGTGGATATTCACTTTGGGGCCAGTTCAGTGGAGTGAGGGTGCATATTGGGGGGTCAAGGGGTACAGGCTGGTAGGTGCACAGTGGAAGGTCAGGCTGGGGTGCGAGTGTGATTGTCTGTGGACTTTTTTTCAGATTGAAAAAAATCAAGTCTGCAAGGGACTGTTTTCTCATTTGCAGCTTGACACTTACAAGGAAGGGTGGGTGCCACTGGGGATATAATTACAAGTAATTAGGGGTCAGAGGGTGGGGTGCTACTAGACACCACATATACTTGTGGGTGTGGTAGTGGTTTGGTACAATTAGAGGCGGGGTACCACTCGGCAGCAAAAATATATATTAAAAATCTATAGAAATGGCAGGGTGAGGGGTGTCACTAGACACTAGGGTTATACATTTTGGCAGGGGTAAAATTGGAGATGGGGTGTTGCAGCTAAACCCTAGGCATGGCCTGATCTGCTACTCCCAGGAGACCCCCCTAGATGACCCCTGTGACTTTGACTGTCAGAAGGAGAGCTTCCTTTCCTTCTATCCAAGGAGCCTTTATTTCTGAAATTTGGTAGTCAGTGGGTGGCGGTCCTACTAAAATTAGGGACTAGTCTGACAAAACCTTTTCCCTTAAGATGTTATACCACACAAATTAGACCTGGGCAGAGTTGTTAAGAAAATCATAAAAAATTACTTGAAATAAAATACATTAAAATTCTACACAGTGTAGGGTATTGGGTTGCAGACAACAATGTTAAAAAAATTTGGATGTAAAGAATAAGCGTACACCTATGAATGCTAACATTTTCTACCTTATTGATGTTTGGGTCCAAGTATGGAAAGTCCCATGCCAGAAAATCTTCTCGTTTTCTGCAGAGTTCTCAGAAAGTTTAGCAAGATGGTGTCAGTCTCTGAATTTTCTTTTCCAGCAAAATTCAGGATTTTCAGAGAAAAGCTCCTTTCCCAAATGTTTTTTCTCTTCTTCACTGAGGCAAAGTTCTCACTATCAGTAGTTCTTTTCCAGCAAACTGCTCAAAGCCAACACTTGGCAAAATTATACCAAAAAGCAAGGCACTTAACTGTTTCCTCTTGTATAGCCAGGATGTCACTCCAGTCTATCCTTCCTTTGGAGGACACATTTCTTTTACAAGATTCATTTTTTTTTTTTTACCAGATTCAGTAGTGCACCTTTTTCCTGAATATAAAATACCAGGTTCAGTAGTTAAGATTTTTCCTGCAGGTGTCTCTCTGCTCCAGCCTAGCCCTCTAGAGTATCAAATACCCTGATTTTTTTAAGTTATTTAACCAGGTGAGACACACTAAGCTGAAAGCTTTTTAAGGTGCAACCTGGGAGCACAGGGAAGTTAAGTGACTTGCCTAGGGTCGCTACAGTATGCAAGTGGAAGCTGTGGGATTCAAACGCAGGGTCTGGTATGCTGGATGTCACCAGATTTGCAGCTCAGAGCCTTAAACCACTGCGCAATACTGCCTCCCTTTCATTTACTATAGTTTGTATTTGTTCTTCTGGCAAGCCCCTGCTGTGGTACTTACATGAAATAGACAATAGCTTTCCTTGGTGTCAGGAAACCACAACAATGCCTATAATAGAGTTTCAGACTTCCTCCCCTTCTCCTTGTCTTGAGGCCTCATCATTCAGATACAAATGAAGGTAGTAACTGTTTTCATTTTCTAGTTCTCTTTCCTAGCCTTTGATATGTAAACAGGCCTGAGAGCAATCTCAGCACTTGGTGGTTTTATCATAGAATGTTTAATTTTGAACCACAGTCCATGTATCTATAACATATCTGAACAGTACAAATATGTATGGGCTATCTCATTACAGGAAGTACCACTGACACTAGTGAAAACCATAATGTGCCACAGGAAAAACAAGAGATATCCTTTTTTATCAAACGGAATCCTTTTCTGCCAATGTTAGCTATGTTCATGGAAAAGGAATCCTTTTCCACAATCCTTGCCGTGACCACGGAAAGGATTCCATCTATGAAAAGGATTTTGGACTTGCTCTTTTCTTTTAATCCTTTCTCCTGAGATGATTTCCTTCGCGAAATCCTTTTTCGCTCTGGTGGAAAAGGATTCTGTCTTGTGAAAAAGGATTTCGGCAGTCTTTTTTAATCCTTTTTAGAATCCTTTTCATTCTTGCAAAAGGAATCTGCTTTGCAAAAATGGATTTTGACTTCGCTTTTTTTTTTTTTAACTTTTTTACCAGCTAATTTCTTTTGGCGAGAAATAAAGGATTCTCAAAACGGAACTTAGCGAACAAAGGAAAAGGATTTAAAATGGGAAAAAAAACATTCCCGCCATTTTACAGGTAACAAAATAGATAACACAACTAATGAAGTCCCGATGGGCAAGATACGGTTTTGGTGTTCTGGAATGCATAATTTTGGTGACTTTTACAACTATTTGATTTGACAAAAACAAAAACAAGATGGCGGCTCATGAAAAGGGAATTTCCTCTCATGAAAAAGGATTAAACCTTCAAGAAAAATAATCCTTTTTGAGACCAAATACCTTTGTCTTTCAGGAAGCTATCCAAAAGACAGTATTGAGCTGTGCTCAGAACCCAAAACTTTAAAATGAAAGACCTTTAGCCAGCTCGGTGGCATTGAGGTTGAGGCACTGGATGTTATGCCACACTGGTGACCAGGATTCGGGAATGAGCCCAGGTTGTTGGAGGTCCGCATAGGGTGCGCGAGGAGCAGGATTAATCTACCACAAGGTGGCTCTTCTATCCTGGGGAGGATGAGGATTTCCTTGGCCTCAGTTGCCACCCAGTGGAGGATGGATGGCAGTTCAGGCAGTGAGGGAGCCCAGCAATAGCCAGGGTGGGGCAGAAGTGGCTGAGCCGATACCTGGAGTGCGTGTGCACCTCCATGCGCACTCACTGCTGTGTCTGCCAGGGTCCCGGATCTTTGGGAGAAAAACTCAAAATTACTTATTCAAAAAGTATATAAATCAATAACTTTGGAGCGGTTTAATATTTTTCACCAAACCAGTGAACTGTACTTCTGTGGGGCAAGTCCTTGGTACTCTGAAAATGTCAGATCAAAATCCCAAACCATCTGGGCATAGCATGATGGGGAAAAAAAGTGCAAAAAGGCAAATTTTAACATGCTTGCACTATGCGCAGCTCAAATCCACAAATCCAACCGAACGAAACTTGGACATCAAGAGATCTGCCAAACAAAACTGCATGTGCAAACTTTCATGCAAACCTTTGAACGGTTGTAAAGTTATTAAGTGCAAAATTTGAGGTTTAATATTAAAGTGCCTACTCAACCCTACTATAGGAACACGACAACACCCTATATTATATACATAAAGGGACACCAGCTGTCAGTTAATGTAATTTTAGTCGGTAAATGAGGCAGCAGCTGTCAGTGTAGTTCTAGTCAGTGTGCATCCATCTTACCCTTCAGTCAAGAGGATTATCCAGCTAGTATGACGGGATTGTTTGAATGAATGAGTTTTATTTATATTTTAACTATATAGGACTGCTAGGCATTAGCCCGTTTACAGTCATCTTGCAATTCAATTTGTAGGAAATATATATATATGTGTGTGTGTGTGTGTGTGTGTAACAAAACCAATAAAAGGGCAGTATAGATGGCATAAATAACATGCATTCCAATGTAAATTTTATATCACAAACGAATGGAATCCATTCATGAACAACTGATTTTAAATTGCCTACAAGTTGGTATTAATGGCATATGAGGTGGAAGGCGGTTCCATAGAGTTGACCTCACATACTGGAAAGACATTTTATCATAGCTTGAATGTATCCTAGGTACTTTAATTCTCTACCAGATATAGCTTGGGGATCCGTGACGTTGCCCAGCATGACGCTGCGGACAAGCAGTATACAGACACCAATATCCCGACATGTGCTTTCCCCAGAAATCATTCCCGCTTCACATTTTCTCGACTAGTGCAGCACTGCATCAAACGTTAGCTCCCAGAAACAGAAACAGAACGGAAACATATGCAGAAAATAATAATTTAATATGGTATGCTACCAGATAGTATCTGTCCTAGATGTCATCATACTCAAGAGAGAGTAAAACAGTCACTATGAATAGCATTCGATGCTAACACTAGATACAGGGCACCTGTTCCTTATAGGTTAGCATCTCATGTAGTGGTTGATACAACATTGTGCAAAATGCAATCACTGTATGCTGCCTGCACATCAACAATTGTTCCTTGTATTTGGAGAAGTTTCTTTGATCACCGCCACCCCACCTAAGTGAAACAGAATCATATTTAGTAAACTTACTGCACTACTGCCCTGGCCACTCTCCATAACCGAGCACCAGCTGCCTGTTATTTGTATTTAAAAATTTGATTATCTATCCCTGGTAGTAGTCCTTCGCTCTGTGGCACAGTGGCATTTGTTGGTGAATTAGGGAAAATTCCTGCCTGTACCTTTGCTTTTCCTGTATTTCCATTCCTTGGAACAGATCTTGGAGGTAGGTTATGCTGCAGAAGTCTTGTGCTGATATGTAAAATTAGATAAATAATTACAAAAGTGAAAGCGTTTTATTTACAAGGACAATCTTTTTTAAATCGTTTCCTATATCAAATTGCAATGCCCTACAAGAAACTCTAAATATTTTATTTTCCTGTGTTTTCCCATGTTAGTCCCCTGTACTGATGTAGGGACACTGCTGAATAATCAGATCCAGTTGCAGTTAAAGATCGCTTTTGTGATGAAGCTGCATTTCGTGAAATGTACTGTGGCAACAGAAAGACTAGAGGTTACATCAATCGGGTCTTGGTGGACACATCAAACATTGTTACAGAGGGATCCATTACATTTGCAGTTTCAAGCAAACGGTGTTCGGAAAACATTGCGTCGACAAAATAAAACTGGGAAATAGATTGTAGGCAATACAGAGTCGGGAAAAGTTATGCTGGGCAACCATACTAGACCCATAGCTTGTAATGTATATATCGAGTTGCACTGAATTAAAATATCAGTGAGATATCTTTGGGAATTGTGCATACATTTGAATAAAATATTCTTTCTCTTCTGACGCCAGTGAAGGGCATTTTAAGTTGGTAAGTACCACATGGGGTTGAGTCTTACTTGAGGACCAGTAGTGCCCAATATGAATCTTCTGGCTTTGTAATATGCCCTGTCAAAGTTTTACGAGAGCAGTTTGTTTGCAAAATAGTATTATCAAGCAGCCATAGCCAGTATGTGGAAGTATAAATGTATTTACAACTTTTTCCATGACTCTAAATCCAGGCACTGTTTATATCTCTTTAGGCGAGTTTGGTACATAACTGACTTATGTGGACAGAAAATGCCAAATCTGATCTATCCAGATACCAAGGTATTTGTAACTGGAAACTTGTTCAATCTGGGACCATTCTAGAGTTTTAATACCAGATTGGTTGCCCATTATGGGCTCAGGAACAGTTGTTGTATGCCTGAAGAGCGTGTTATTTTTTTTTTAGTTTATTATTAAATTGTTCTGGATTAGCCAATTCTGTATATTTTCAAAAGTGGTCTGAGTTTTGTTGAACCTCATGGAAATTAGAAGCCAACGTTAGATTTCCTGTCAACAAGCATCTTGAGATGTGAGAAACTAACAACCTTGAGCATACTGTCCACAAAAAAGGATGAATAGCAAGGGCACTAAAATTGACACCTGTGGTATGTATCCGCACGTCATATTATTTTAGAACAGGTTCTATTTAAAAGAACATTTGGTTTTGCCCTCCAAGTGGGATTGAAACCACTGGGAAACCTCAGAACACAAATCTCCACTTTCCAGTTTGTGAATCAGGAACTTGTGGTCCAACCTATCAAAGGCCTTACTTAGGACCATGAACACTGCCCACAGTGCTTGTTTATTCTCAAGATTAGAGAGACTGCTCTTGAAGTCCAGAAGGACCGCAGTGGTGGAGTGGTCTGAAGGCTGCTTGTATTGTGACAATTAAGCATAAAGCAGTTTATGAAATTCCCTTTCAAAATCTTAAAGTCAGTTAGTAGGGCAGTTTATCAGTAATTATTTACTGAACTGGTATAGTGTATGGTGGAATGCTGTTGTGATGGAATTCCATCCCTAGAATAAGCTTTCTGTGCTGCAGTACTGACATCATTATCGTTGTGCTGCACTAGTGATGTCACTACTGCAGCACATGATAGAATGTGTTTATGCATGCGCATTGTTGAAATTCTCAGCACTTCATGAAGCAGCCATGGCTGTGAGAACTGGCCCAGGAATTGAGTGGCACTGGAAAGAATGGCTACAGTAAGGACACAAGCTTGTATTAATGGTTGCCCATACACTGTAAAGATTGTGTATGAGTAGTCATCACATACAATGCGATGTTTCAGTCTCGAGGTTTCTGTACTAACAAGAACTTGAGAGCACAGTTACCACGGAAACCTCTTGATTGATCAGTCTTGTTGTGCATGGTTGCTCATACACAATCCTCTGTTGCCTCCTCTGTGGCTAGGAGACACTCTTGCTATCTTCCAAATGCATTTCAAGACTAACGTTCTCTAATGTTTGCATTATTTACAAAGTTCATATCAACTTTATGCTGAGGGGTGCTACTGATTTTGTGGCATGTAGCAAGGGGAAGGGAAGGAATATTGTTTAACCAGGAGTAGACACTAACAGGAGTCAAATTAAGTTTTGCAGCTATTGGCACAGCAGGGCTAGTGACTGGAATAATCTACTAGCCCCACAGACTTTTCCATTGACCCAGCTGGAATACTTATTGAAGTGTTATCTTCTCCAGTACAAGCCTGCATGTCTAGTTTAAGGAACATCTTACTAGCCCGATACAAAATTTACCAGCATTTGGCTAGTGGGCGGTGCCAATTTGACCCCTGCACTAAGTCGAAGCTAGTTTCCAGATGTGACCTGGGAGCACAAAGAAGTTAAATGACTTGCTCAGGATCACACAGTATGCACCTAGGTGGCAGTGGGATTTAAACCCAGGTCTCCAGATCTGCAGCTCAGAGCCTTAACCCACTGCTCTATACTGCCTCCCTAGTGCTAACACAAACAAGACACTAGTGCAGAACCCCCATGGTAAATCTGAGAAGTAACATATTTTTCAGCTTATTGTAGCTATTTTCTTAATGTTTTCCCATGGAAAAGGGGTTGCCATAGTTTTCAGATTGGAATTCCAGTGTGAACAAACCGAACTACCAGATGCCATGGTTTGGTCCTAAGTATGAAATGCCTGCATTGGTTACTCTTAAATAGAGTGCAGTGCCTAAACTGGCCCTTTAATGTATGCTTTTTCCACCTAAATAATTCACAGTGATCAAAGGAGCATGCTGAAATAAGTACAGCAGGCTCCCTAACTTTAAACACATTCCAAGACTAGCACGATCTTACCTTTGCATTATTCACAAAGTTCAAATCACATTTCTGGTGACAGGTGCAACTGTTTTGTCCCAGCTATGCACAACCACCCTGCCTCTGATAAATGTGAGAAGTAAAACATGTTTTCAGCCTAAATTGGCTATTCATACCCCAGGAATCCTCACTTAAGTTTAACAGCAGCAAGCATTGTCCTGAAATGAGCAGCCCTTGAACTTAAAAATTTGTGCAAATTATGGAATGTGGAACTAAATTCAAAGTCTGCTCTGTGTGGTCACACTCACCCCTGCACTCTAACCTCAGATTTATTTCTCTGCTTAGACAGCAGTTACCCTGAAATCTTCTTCTCATGTCTGTCCGCTTACGGTTTATATTTCCTTAATTTTGCACTGTTATTTTATTTTCAGTACTCAGTGTTCGTTAGGGAGCTGTTTGTATTATGTTTCTGTGCATACCTCCTCAACCTTCTTAATGTGAATACCATTTTCCTAATGAGAACTAGACTGTAACACCAATGGCTGGCTTTATTTTGTGATTCAAATCCCTACTCTTCAGTGACAGAAATGCCAAATTTAGGAGGGACAGAATAATTTTCTGAGGCAAAATCAGGGACATCCTTGAAAATCAGGGACAGTTGAGAGGTATGTTTCTGTGCTTCTCGGTTCCTGATTGGTTCCTAGTAACCAGAAAAGGCGCATTTTTGGTACTGTTCCTTTGCTAAGGGAACCGCTATTTTAAACATTTTAAATTTATTTAAAGTAAAGGTGTAAGATTACCTTATGGGCTTCTAGCCTGTTACCCTGCCATGGAGATAGTCGGTGGGTGGCAACATTTTTAAATTTAATACAGTCCTGTAACAGAGAGAAGGATTGTAAATCTGGTCAAACTGCCTGCCAGCCGAATTCCTTCCAACTTCCCAGTCCACTTACCACACCCCCACATTCAGATGTTTTGTGACATCCTACCAGGAAGAGTGCGGGTGCTCCCATTGAATACTGTGGGGCGTTTTAAACCATTACTATGCATATTTATCATGCGTAGTCTAAAAGATATAAATCTGGATCATAGGGTGGTCTGTTGGATTGAGGACTGGTTGGGTGATAGATCGCAGAGTGTGTGTATAAATGGTTACTACTAGCTAGGGTTCAGTGACAGGCGGGGTCCCTCAGAAAGTCGAGTCCTGGGTCTTGTGCTCTTTAGAGTCTTCATGGCAGGAATGGGTAAAGGGTAGAAAACTGGATAAGTAAATATGCAGATGACGCTAAACTAGCTGCGTTAGTGACAGATGCAAATGGGTACTGACAGTACAGGCAGACCTAAACAGCATCTATAACTGGGCAACAGCCAGGGCATGAGTTTTAATGTAGATAAATGTTGTGTAATCCACCTGGATAAGAAAAACCGTGAAGAAAGCTACTTTATAAATGGAGTGGCACTGCGAAGTCTGAGGAAGAACAAGACCTGAGTATTCTAATAGACCATGAAACTCGCGTACGTTCTCACTCTAATAAGCAAATTATAAAAGCAAAACAAGTACTGTGGCATATAAAGAAAATTTTCAGGAGCCGGAGTCAGAGGTGATTATGCCACTGTATAGGCTTTTATGTTAGATCTGTACTGGACTATGGGGCCCCGTGTGGGGACCCATCACTGGGGAGTGGCTAATATTGAAAGGTGCAAAGACAGGCCACTAAAATGATACATAACTTAAAAAATGTAGCTATGAACGTTTGAAAAAATTGCAGCAGATGTCACTAGAGGCAAGAAGGGTTAGAGGAGACCTATTATTATGTCATGCAGGATGATTACATATTAAACTAACTAAACCTCCAATTCAAAAATAACAAGATGGGCACCAGGGCCCCCACTTCAGCTATGTCGCATTAAATATAACACAAATAGGAGAAAGGCTTTTTCACCCAGAGAGTAGTGGCCCTGTGGAATAAGTTACCTGAGGAAATTATCTGTTCAAAAAATAAGGCCCAGCTTAAAACCAACTCGATTCTTACATCCAGAAAGGACATGCACCGACTTATTACGGGTGAAGAGACAAGAATGGTCATGGGCTTCAGAAGGCCTTCTTTGCTCCTTACCTCCTAGTATGACTCTAGTATATTTAAGCTACCTTTCACACAAATGAAAGCCACTGCTCAAATGCAGAAGGAACAAAATCCTCTGTACTGCTAACACAAAGCACTTTGGAGGACCTGTGCTTCCTCATAAACCTTCAAAGTTTCAAACAGAACCAGTTCATATCCTGGATTCTGTCAGTGCGTAGCTAGATACCCTTCCTTCCTTAAGCAGAGGTAGCAAATCTGATTTCAGCTGCAGAATCCTTCAAGGTAGGTCATCCAAGGCCTGCAAGGATTTTCTGTGGTTACTGGGGCACACAGCCTCATCTACTGCTGTGGTACTAGCGCCCAAGTTCCAAATGAGAGACATTCAGTATCACCTTGGGGATCACTGGTCTCAGAGGTGGGATCCTCTGTCCAAATTGATGCCTGTCACAAACATAGAAACATAGACTTTGACACCAGATAAGGACCACTTGGCCCACCCAGTCTGCCCATTTCCTACCTATTGGATAAGCTGCAGATCCTAGTTAACCAACAGCCTGCTTCCTCCTACCCCCACTATATTTCCTATGTCTGTCCCATGCATTCTTGAATTCACCCACTGTTTTAACCCCACAACCTCCTCAGGAAGGCTGTTCCATGCGTCCACCACCGTCTCTGTGAAAAATTCCTCACATTATCCCTGAGCCATCCCTCTCTATCTTCAAACTGTGCCCCTTGTTCTTGCACATCTCTTTTTCTGAAACATGCTACCCTCTTGGATTTGTTGACTCCTTGAGGTACTTGAAAGTTTCTGTCATGTCCCCCTCTCCGCCTTTCCTCCGAGGGTACATATTGCTTTTTAGTCTGTCTTCAAGATGATTTCTGGTGCAGGCCCTGCACCATTTTAGTTGCCCTCTCTGGACTACCTCCATCCTATCTATGTCTTTATGTAGATGGGGTCTCCAGAACTGCATGCAGTACTCAGATGGGGTCTCACCAACTGTCTGTACAGAGGGATGACAACTTCTGTTTTCTACTGGTGATGCCTCTCCTATGCATCCCAGTATCCTCCCAGCCCTTCTTACTGCCTTCTCACATTGCCTGCCTACCTTCAGGTCGTCTGATATGACTACCCCAGGGTCCTTTCCATTTTGTTGTTAGTACCTCACTCCCATTGTGTACTCTTCCCAGGGGTTTTGTTTTCAGGTGCATTACTTTGCACTTCTTTGCATTGAATCTAAGCTGCCAAATCTTTGACAACTCCTCCAACCTTGCCAAGTCCCTTCTCATCCTTTCCACACCCTCCTTGTGTATCAACCGTGTTGCAGATCTTTGTGTTATACTTTTCCTTCCAGTCCCTCTGCAATGTTGCTTATAAAGACATTAAGAGGACCGGCTAATACTGAACCCTACGGTACCCGCTAGTAACCTTTCTCTTTGAAGTGGACTCAGTTTACTATTACCCTCTGTGTCCTATTGTCTAGCCAATTTTTACCCAAGCTACCACCTGGGACCTACTCAGGCTGGCTAACTTGTTTATTAATCTTTGTGTGGACTGTGTCAGATGCCTTGCTAAAGCCTAGGTAGACCATGTCCACAGCCCTTCCCTGGACTACTACTTTGGTCACCCAGTCAAAGAAATCTATTAGATTCATCTGACATGACCTTTCCGCTGTGAATCCATGCTGCCTTGGGTCCTGTGCCCCACTGGCCTCTAGGTACTCAACAGTTCTTTCCTTCAGAAGTGATTCCATCACTTTCCTACCACAGAGGTCAAACTGACAGGTCTGTAGTTTCCTGCTTCTGCCTTGCTTCCACTTTTGTGAAGGGAATCACATCCACCTTCCTCCAGTCCTCAGGTACCACACCATCCTCCCATGATTTGTTATAAAGGGTAGTCAGTGGTGTCACTAGTTCTGTAGTTCTTTAGAATTCTCGGTGAATCCCCGGCCTCATTTCCTTGTCCACCTTGAGTTTTAGGAGTTCTTTCAGGACCCTTTCTTCTGTGAATGGACTAGTATCGACCCCCTATCAGAGTGCCTCTGTTGTCTGGTTTAGGTATGTGCTCCTCCTCTTCTTTTATGAATACTGAACAAATGTATTCGTTCAGTGTCTCTGCATTTTCACTGTCACCCTCTGCCCACCTCCCTCCCTTTAGTAAGCCTCACTATCCCTCCCTTGGTCTTTCTTCGCTCACTAATATACCTATAAAAATTTTGTCCCCCTTCTTAACTGGGTTGTGTATCTTTTCTCGGTTTGGGCCTTTGCTATTCTGACAGCCTTCCCCTTCCTTCTGCTTTAACTGGTATAGTTCTCTGTCTTGCTCCTTCTGTGATTCCTTGTACTTTCTTAATGCTGTCTTTTCTCCCTAACCATCCCGCCACTTTTTGAGAACTATAGTGTTTTTTTCCTTCATTTTGTTTTGTTTATTTGCATCACACAAAGGCTTGTTGCCTCTTTGATGTCAGTTTTGATTTTTCCCCATTGTTCCTCCACCCTCCTTCTTGCCCTTTGCTAGTGCATTCCTTAGCACTCTCCCATTCTGCCAAAGTCAGCCCTCTGAAAGTCCAGTACCCTTACTTTTGTATGGCTTGACTCTATGGCTGTGTTTATTATGAACCACATTGTTTGGTGGTCGCTTGTTCCCAGATGGCTACCCACTTCTAAATCCAAGATCCTCTCATTGTCCCATTTGAGAGTACCAGGTCTGACTGTTCCTCCCGAGTGGGGTTCCAACGCTAGTTGCCTGAGGCATGCCCCTGTAGGCATTGAGAATGACGCTGCAGCACATGTGCTCCAGTTAACATCTGGCATATTCAGGTACCCCATCAACAATATCTCTCCTTTTTCTGCCATTTTAAGGATACCTGCTTTCATTTCCTTGGCCATTTCCTCCCCGAAGGAGAAGTCTATATACAACCCCTGCAGATTGTGAACATTTCCTGCCTCCAAGGTGACCCACATTGCCTCCTCTCCTCCCTGTTTACCCTTTAGTTCTGTTGCTTGATCCCTTCCTTATATGAGAGCTACTCCTCCTCTTGCCCTCCCTTTCCCTCCTTCAGAGTAGAGTACCCTGGTAGGTTGACATACCAGTGTTGGTTCTCTGTGTACCAGGTTTCTGTGACTGCCACGATGTCCAGGCGTCCCTCTTCCATCAAGGCCACTAGATTACGAGCTTGTTGCCCAAACTATGGGCATTGGTACTCCTTGCCCTCCATTTTTGATGGCTTCACCCTTTTGCCCCATACCTGTACTACTGCCTTTGCCTTTTCTCCATTTACCCCTGCCCTATTGACCTCTCTAGCTTGGTGTTAACCTGGCTAACTACCCTGTTTAGCAGAGGAGGCTGGGAATTCCTGCTGCTTTTCAATGCCCACCCCTTAGCTGTAGTTTAAACTTGCTAATGAGCATTTAAACCTATCCTAGGATCCTGGTTCTCCTCCCGGACAGATGTAGACCATCGTGCCAGTTTAGGCCTGTATCCTCCAGGTGGACCCCAGTCTCCAGTGAAACCAAACCCTGTGCTCCGCACCAGTTTTCCAACCATTCATTGAATCCCAGGGTGTGGGTATACTAGTCTCACCCATGCCATAGACAGGTAGCACCTTTGAGAAGGTTACATTGCTTGCTACTTGTCTAAGGCCCCTTCCTAACTCCACAAACTCCTCCTGCACAGCTCTCATCCCATTCCCAGCTAGGTCATTTGTCCCTAGGTGAGCAATGACATCTAGCTCCTTCCCGTGCAGCTGCTCCCTGATTCTGAGGTAGTCGCCGTGTCCCTCCATACCATGGCACCAGATGAGCACCTTGCCTCCTCTCCCTCACTCCTCCATTCCTACCCCCCAATGATTGAGCCCCCACAAGGAGTTGTTTCCTCCCCTGTGGGATCCCATGCCACCCTCCTGTAGGTCTCCTTGTGGAGGTTCCCAGCATCCTCCTTGGTCTCCACTCATGGTGCCTCCATAGAGGAACAGCGCTGCCAGAAAGGCATATGAATTGTGAGGTACAACCAGAGGGATGCACCTCTGTTCCACCACCCTCACCCTCCCTGAGCCCACATTAGTCCAACCACTCTTATTCTTGGCAGCCTCTGAGACAGTGGCCCTGGTGGTCCCTGGGTGGGGTGAGATTTCCAAAACCCTGCTGAGGGAACTGGAATGGTGGAAGGAAGAATGCAACCTAAGAGAAGTAATTCCTTCATCCAGCAATCCCCTACAGCTATATTTCTGACAACAGATGCCTCCCTTGTAGTTTGGGGCACCTACCTGGAGGACCTCACTGTGAGTGGCACCTGTAGTACAGGAGGATTAAAGAGCACATTTATCTCCTGGAGCTCATGGCAGTGTACCTGGAAATGCAGGCTTGTTCCTCCCAGATCAGTGGTCAGTCTATCCAACTCAGAACAGAGCACCACAACAATGTATTACATAAAGAAGCAGGGAGGAACAAAGTCTTCAAAGCTGTTCACTGAAGCCATGAAGATCTGGAACCTAGCCTGTTCCCTGAGGTCCAACTAGCTGCACTACACCTGCCAGGAAAGATAATGTGTACTGGCAGACTCTCTGAGCAGGATCAACCAGGGAAATCGATACAAGTGGACCTTGAACCAATAAAACATGAATAGTTGAGCACTCACCACCAGTGAAAGTAACCCAGTTGCAGTATCGGCTTAAAACATTTTATTACAAACTAAGACGAGACAAAACAAATGTTTAGGCAGTACCCTCCTGATGTGTTTCAGAACCCCAAGTCCCTTTATCAAGGGTGCTGACGCCAGTGTTCAGACAGTTGGGTACATCAGACATAAATCGTTTTGCTTCTTGGGAAAACAACCAGCTGTCAGTTTTTTTTTTTGTTGCAGACACCAGTACTGGCTTCAGTCCCAGAGGATTCTCTAGTCATCAGCTTGTTAGGAAGTTTCTATATGCCTTCCACCCATTCCCACTTTTGCTAAAAGTACTGCTAAAACTGAGAAGGGAGTCAGCAACAGTAATTCTCATAGCTCTGAATTGGGCCAAGCAGACCTGGTACTCCATGCTTCTGTCCCTCTCCAACAATCCTCCTATCTACCTGCCTCAGAGGTACAGTTTGCTAACACTGGCTTAGGGCAGGATAACATTTCCATATCTGGGAACTCTGTGCCTCAGAGCATGGTTCTTGAAAAGCTGGAGTTCTCTGGGCTAAATCTTTCTGAAAAAGTAATGGAGATGCTTAAATTTTCCAGAAGAGCAGCAACAAGGAAAATGTATGCTTCAGAATGGAAGAGTTTTTCCTTCTGGTGTACTCCTGGACAAACCTAGTCCATCTCCAGTCTCTGGGCCCAAGACCTTTAACACTGAAGGTTTACTTGGCAGCAGTGTCAGCTTACACATCAACTGGTAAAGACAGTTCAGTGACCTCGCAGCTCATCTTAAAAAGTTTTAAAGGCCTTAATCACCTGTACCCAGCAGTGATGGAGCCTGTCCCTCCTGGGACTTAAACGTGTGTACTGCCTAGCTGATAGAGGCCCCTTTGAGCCCATGGCAACTGCTGCACTGAAATATGTCACCGAAAGCAGTATTCATGGTGGTAGTAACATGCCAGAAGGGTAAGCGAGCTACAAGCCCTCTGGACAGATCCTAACTATATAATCTTCAATAGGGGTAAGGTGGTCCCTAAGGACAGACAATACATTCCTCCCCACAGTGGTGTCTAAATTAAATTAGCATTTGCACCTGTAAGTATTTCACAAACGCATGAATTTCACTAAATCTTTCTCATAATGAAATTTCCCATCTAGCACATCTCTACACATAATGTTGACTTCATTCAGAGTGTTTAAGGCATCTCACAGGCACATGGGGTTGGTTCCTTTAACTCTTTACATGAATGAGATGGGCTCTGTGATGTAGCTTTTGCCAAACTGATGAGACCTTTTGCCCCTTGGTCTTTTGAAGAGCTGACAATCTAATCTTCCCTTTGTTCTTCTGGTACATTAAGTTAAACAGAACAAATTAGAAATTGGTAAATATAATGAATAGTGTTTGAGGCAGTATGGGCGCAGTGGTTTAAGGCCGTGAGCTGAAAACCTGGAGACCTGGGTTTGAATCCCACAGCCCTCACTTGCATACTCTGTGACCCTGAGCAAGTCACTTAACTTATTTGTGCTCCCAGGTCGCACCTGTAAACAAGCTTTCAGCCTAGTGTGTGTCTCCTGGTAAAATAGTAATTAAAAAAAAAAATATATATATATATATTCCGTCTGTATCTGCCACTTGCCCTTCCAGTTTTCTTCACAGGAAAATCCAGCTTAGGGAGCAAAAACTCCACGGTTTGCATGTCAAAAGAGCATTTGGTTACTATTTGGACCACACAAATGATGCCAGGCCACTAACACTCAGCTGTTCATCACCTGTGGTGAAGTGGGGCAAACTAAACCTGCATCCAAAAGAACCATCTCTCACCAGATTAGTCTTCTTTATTCTGTTCTATTATGACAAACCTGCTAAGTTGCCACTTAGCGATCGTGAATGCTTGTAGCTCGCTTACCCTTCCTGGCGTGTTACTGCCACCATGAATGCTGCTTTCTGGGTGACATTAGCTACAAGAGTACTTCTGCCTCTGTGGCAGTATCGAAATTACCCTCCTTCAGGAAATCAGTTAAGCAGCTACCTGGAACAGTACACACATATACAAATCACTAGTGTCTGGACGTAGAGTCCAGAAGAGATGCCAGTTTGGCACTGCTGTTTTGCAGAACCTTTTCCTAAACAGGCTTGTACCCAGCCTTCAAGGTACTGCTGTGGCATCTGCTGCTGTTAACTTAAGTAAGGAATTCTAGGTCTTGAAGAAAACATACCACCATAGTGTGTTGTTTCTTCCAGTGGCATCCCTCACTAAGTTTAGCAAGCCCTAATCCCTATATCCGCTCGAGAACCTGGTAAAGGTTCAGACAAGAATGGGTTCTTTTTCACTTGCTTGAGCATTACTTGTTACAGTGCCTTTACAATTGTTGCTAAGTGGTCTGCTTTATTTAATTTTGCATAGCAAGTAAGCTTGTTATGCCTTGTTTATTTTGTAAAAAATGTTTGTCAAATAAAAACAAATGGTAGCCATTTAACTAGTTTCAGTGGTCACTGCTCACCCCAGCCTTATAAATAAATCTGATGTTAGAGTTCAGGAGTGAGCATGACCACACAGAGTAGAGTTTGAATTAGTTCCAAGCTCCATAATTTGCATAAATTCTGAAGCTCTGGGGCTGCTCATTCCAGGGTATAATTGCTGTTTTAAATTTAGTGAGAGATCCTTTTAGAAGAAACAACATTGCTGCGTTGAGTGATTTTTTTTCTTTTCTTTTCTTACTATTATCTTCATGGAAAATGGGTTCCGTTAGCTTTCAGATTAGAATTCCAGACGTGAACAAGCTAAACCACCAGAGGTCAAAGTGGAACCCCACAGTTTGATACTGGTATGAAAGGCCTACAGTGACTACTCTTAAATGAGATGCATTGCCTAAATTGGCTCCTTAAAGTAAAGTGCTTTTTCCAGCTAGGAAAATTCATAGGTGATCAAAGGGAGCATGCTAAAAGGAGTACCACAAGCTCCCAAACTCTAAACACATTCCAAGACTAGCACACTCTAACCTTTACGTTATTCTCAAAGTTCAAATCGGATTTCTGCTGAGGGTGCTACTGGTTTTGTTTCCTGTGCTCGCCATCAGACCTAGGTGACCCCAGCATCTACTCGCCTTCACTTTTAGTGAGGCTTCTTCACTACAACCACAGTTCAGCACTCAAACCAAGGAGTTTGCCCTGCTGCCAGCTTGCCAGGCCAGCTGTCTGTGGAGATCAACCAGGACGAAGATATGCAGGTGGCCCATGGTGGAAAACAGTTGAGGCCACTTAGTCATTGATGACTTTGACCAGGACTCAGCACTTCATTGCTTTGGGATCGACATTTTTTGAGGTTTGCTCCAACATGTCAGTCCATGAAAGTGCCCTTGAACTGCTGCAGAAATGGGCTAGTACCCATTCACTGATATCCTGGACAGGGATGGGTCACTTGGGGAGGGTGGGGGTTGCCTTCCCTTCAGCAGAGGGTATTTTGAGACCAGCCTTGGCAGTATACAGTATCCTGCCTGGTACCCCTAACAGGATGATCTGCAAATATGCAGTCCCCACGGCACTTCTTTCAGGTATTTCCAACCACTCCTTGGCTGAGTGCCTGCTTTTGGATTCTGTTTTCCAAAAGTCGAAGGCCAGGAGGACATGCAGTGTCATTTTGATAAAGAGTTCAAGATGTTGGACCTTGCGACCATAAAGGTATATGTGGCCATCTCCTGGGTCTCTGGCAGGCCAGCTACTCGGTCATGATGGCAGATTTTGTCATTCCTTTTTAGGATTGTTGTGCTTCTCCCCACTGGTCAGCAGCAGGTGGTCCAGATGTTCCAAGACCAGGGAGTGTCACTGGCTAAACACCAGCTGCAGGTGAACTTGGACATTGGCAGTTCTTGTGCCAGTACAATGGCTACTTCGTTGTGATGCATCATGGGGCCTGGCTGAGATTGTCCACCTTCACTGCAGACACTCAGCACAAGTTGCCTGATATCCCATTCTAGTGACGTGGACATGATGTTCTATCCACACTTTCTGGCAGTTGCCTTTCTCTTTAAGAATGTCCAGAAACATCTTCAAGCTGGCTCCTTCCACCTATCCAGGTGGTAACTCCCTCAGCTCTGCCCCATGATGCAAGATCTTCCTTTCCTCTGAAAGAAACAGGTTCCCTCCTTACTGTTCTCATGCTGAGGGCCCTTGTATAATAAATATTCAGATTTACTTCCTAAAACTTTGTGTCTTCAGCTCGATCTCTGATTGTAACCGTGATGGATGACAAATCTGCTCCCACCTGTGCCCTTGTGGGCAGAAGATGTCCTGAACGGATACGCACTCAACATGCTGTACTGCCTGTTGCATGAGCATGACCCTCAGGCCTGCAATTTCTGTCACTCCTTTCATCCATCCATTCTGTAGGACCATCTAGCCCAGCTCAAGTTAGGCCGACTGAGCAGAACGGAACTCTCTGGTAAAATCCATGGATACTGGTTGGGTGATCTCCACGGCTTCGGGGTCCACTGAACAGCTTGCAGCCTTTGAGGAGGTGGTGACCCAGGCCACTTACCACTCCTCTTCAGCTTCTGCCTTCATGCCTTTCCAGCTGGGATCGACCTTCACGGGGTCCTTCAAAGCACTGTGTCAGTCCTGCTGACCATCGGTCAGGGACCCTCAGGGCACAAATCTAAGTCAAGGAAAGAGTCCATAAAATGGTCTCTTCGACATTCGTGGGATCAGGAACACTCTCGGTTGAGAGTCTGTGATTCCGCACTTCTCTAGATCCAACTTTGGTCGAATCCTTGGCCCAGGCCGCCAGCTCCATGATAATCCCATTGGGCCAGTGGCCGAGACGCTGGTTGATCTTCCCACCGAGATTTGTCTCAATTCAGTCGACCAGTTGTCGACTGAAAAGGCTGACACTTCCTTATCCAGGACTCCGATCCTGACTCAGACCATGGAGGGACAGATCAGTCCACTGACCTGTCGCCTCTGGTCTCTGACCAAGACTCCAGTAGCCTCGGTGCTTGCCGACTCCCTCCGAGCCACACTGTTGGTCCCCCGGCAGTCGAGGTCTTGGTCTACATCCCATGGGTTGAGCGGTTCCTGCCGCATCGGCGCTCCTGCTCTCTGCACCAGTGGAAGCAGCGACGCCTGTACTCTTCATTCTTGTCCTCCTCGGTGAGAGAGGCTTTGCAAACTGCGCTGATGCTACAAGGATCTCATGTGGCAACAGCTGGTGCTTACCTGCATTAAGATGGCACTGGCTACTACGCCGCCATCACCTGGCTTTCGCCAGCTGCCCAAAAACCTTCTGCACCTCAGGAACTTCCCACATGGTCCCAGCTTGGCCGACCCCAGTGTCTCCACTGATTCCCATGGAACCGCCACCCACCCAGCCAAGACTGGCACTCTGAACAAGGAGTCTCAGCCAGCCAAGTGGCTTCCCCATCAGCTGTCGGTCACCGTCACCTTGACCATCCATGGAGGTCAGCAGGGAGTCGGGCAGTCGAACCCTCTTTGATGACTCCTCGGATTTGAAGGGTTCCTCCTTGCACTCCCATCTGGTCGGTGTGAGTCGGTAGGACTTTTGATGGACAAAGGCCCTACCTCCTTTCTGGGCCTTCTGGCCTGATCTCTGAGTCCATGGGTATGAAAATGGAGCCCGTACAGAAATAGGCTCATTACCCATTGACCGAGATCCTCTACAAGTTCCAGACCATACCATTCTGCCTGTCCTTGGCCCCCAGGGTCTTCACCCAATGCATTGCTGTGGTGACAGCTTACTTGAGGTGCCACCACCCTCCCACTTGGCCTCCCTGGCAATATAGCACCGAATCCCAGCTTCCAGCATGCAAGATCTGATGTCAGGGGCAGACCCAGCAAATGTACCACAAAGGTGGAGGGAGGAGCTTAGCTTGAAGACATTTTGATGGCTCAGCTGTCTCCAGGAGAACTGCCACATGTGTGGATATGAACCGAGCACCACTCAGAACTACAGTTGCAAGTGAGTACCTATTCATCTAGAAGTTGCAGGGCATTTCAGTTTCTTATTAACTCCCATAAGTCTGTAGGGTTATTTGTAGTTACATTTTGATTTATAATATTGAACTTTTGCTAGTTTTATCATTTGCTTGCATTTATGTCTTCAAACAGTATTTTACGCACCACATACCGATCTGCATGGCGCCCTCCCAGCGCTGTCACTGACTTTGCAGACTCACGGATATCCACTGCTTGCCCAGGAACACAGTGTGGTGGGTGGCCAATTGCATCATTGTGTGAGAACCTGTTGGGGGTGGGGTGGGGTGGGGTTGGGATGGACACAGAGAACCAGCCCATGCATTTTCCACTTTTTCTCCACAAGGCGCTACGAGTGCATCTAGTGGCACTATCCATACTTGGACATCTGATGGTAACCCTTTCCCTTTCATGTGCCCCTGACTCTGCTGCTGCCTGGTCTCCTCTTGGTGACAGTCCCACAGAGGAGTCTTGCCCCCAGAAAGGCAAGCAGTCCATGGGGCTGTCAATCCTTCCTTCGGCTGGCCCCTGGCAGTTCTGTTTGTTCTGCAACTTGTCTCAGTGGGTGTCAGAAATGCTAGCGCTTATTGATGTGCCAACTGGCCATCTCACTTGCTTGCATTTATTTGTAAAAAAGTTAAAAGCACTCCATTCACTATCCCAGTTTGACTTCCTGGCCTTTTTCTACAGATGATCCCTAATTTGGATGTTGTTTCAAGATTTCGCATTTATCCATGGCAGTCTACATTCTTTTGTCTCATACTGATAAGGGGCATGACGATTATGGAAGAACTCACTATTAAAACAAGCCACTGTTATCTTCCAAAATGGGAATCAGGTTTGACAGTCTCATCTGACTTTTAAGATGTCGGTCAGGAAAGCATTACATTTTTAAAGGACCTGATTTTCTTGGCATCGGATACATTTAAGTTCAAATGTAACCCCAGGTCAGCCATACATCTAATTTCACAGCGGTTGCCTAGTAAATGTGGAACAACCTCACAGTGTGTCATATGAGCATGTGGAGATATGAAAATTAGGTTTGTAATTGTTCTGGTGGTGGTGTTCCAATTAAAACAGACCCAACAACCATTATATTCTTGTCTAGAAAATGGGTTAGGTTCTCAAAAGTCAGTCTGTTTACATTATGGGGTGAGTAAAACTTTGATTACCATTTCACATTTAACAGTTTTAGCCAGTAAACAATCTATAACATTAACTTGTTCCTCTTTACTAAGCAAACAGGGCCGACATTCTCACTGATGCAGAGGAGCACCTCCACCCTTTCTGTTTTTGCCCTGTGAAAGATGGAATAGCCCTGCACTTCCACTTCAGAATCCTGTATACTGAGTCTAGCCAGGTCTCTGAGATACCTAAAATACTTATTTTATTCCCTTGAAACCAGTTTCTTCACCCTGATCCAAAGGACTGTTTCAGGAATGACCCAGGCCACAACAATGGCGAGATCATAAAAGTACAAAACAATTACATGCAAGTAGAAATGCAGTTTACAAGCTGTACTACACAAGTTACAGAGTATACAAACAGCGACCACAGTACATAGTAAGATAATAACAAGGAATACTTAAAGTGGGATGATTGTATGGGAGATGGAGAAGTGCTGTGAGTTAAGTGCAGGTAGAGGTTTAGTGACACACCGTGTCAGTTAGAAAACATAGGTAATAGAGGAAAATGCAAAAGCAGGGGCAAAGGGGTAGGACATTGGGAAGTAAGCTTGAGGAGGTAGAGGTGTCAAGCAGAGAGATTAGTAAAGGAAAAATAGGGATTGGAGTAGGTAGAGAAGTGTAGCAGTAGACTAGCCTAGGTGGGTGAAGTGGAAAGCAGAATGAGCAATGGAGCAGGAGTAGGGCTCTCCTGGAGGGAGGGGTTACCCAGGAGAACAGGAGCAGCTGGATTCAGATAATAGCCAGGATTTGAGTTGGGATTTGAAGGAGTGGTGCAAGACTGCCATGCATAGGGATGCTGGGATTCTGTTCCATAGGGAAGGGGCAGTTACTGGCAGTGCTTTACTTCCCATTACTGTGGAGACTCTGGGGACCTCCGGGGCGCAGATGTTTCATGAAGAGCAGCCTGGGCCTTGAGAAAAGATGCGTGACGGGACTCGACTCCACCTTGCAATGTGCCATCTATGATGCTTCCAAGTGCATAATCATAGCGGCCCTTAAGTGTGAGCCACTCTAGAGACTGATATAAGTCTCAGTGGTGGGTAGAGTAAGGAGCCAGTAATGTGAAATGGCAAACACTATTGTAGACAGAGTTGAGTCTAAGCAGAAGGGTAGAGGACATAGATGAGGAGTAGATAGGGGAACAGTAGTCGAGGATGGGGAGCGGTTACTCTGACAATGGCTAACTGGGCATCTGAGGTTAGATAATTCCTTATATGATAGGCGGTGCCTACTTTTTTTTTTTTTCTGCATACAACAGTGTTTATATGTTCAGTATAGGAGAGGAATAGGTCTAGAGTTACACCCAAGTATTGGAAATTAGGGACATTCTGCAGGGCAGGCCCAGATGGGGAGAGCACCGAGGAAGGGTGAATTGGATTTTGCAGTACTTGCCAGGTTATGCTTAGATATAGGAGCATTGTCTTAGTTTTCTTCTCATTTACCAAATGCATATTTGACAAAAACAATTGTGGGCAGAGCCAGTAGTTATGGGTAAGCATGGAGGATATGTTCTGTAGTGACTTGCCGCTATGGAAGAGGACTAAGTCATCGTGTACAGCAGGGCAGAGCAGTTAAGACTGTCGGCTGGGAGGAGTTGATGAATATGGAAATAGTAAGGGGCCCAGGATGCAGCCCTGGAGGACACCTGTAGAGACAGGCAAGTCAGGGGAGGTGGTGGGTCCTACTGTCACTGATTGGGAACGTCCAGTCAGATAACTCTGGAACCACCACCGAGTCTCATTGGAGCAGCCAAGCTGGTGGAGTTTAGTATGCAGTAGAGGGTGGTTGACCAGGTCAAAGGCCTTGGTCAAGTTTACAAACACCGCCAGTATCTTTACCCCGATCCATGTTCCTGAAGACATCCATCAGTATCGCATTAGCAGGTTTAAAATGTACATCCTTTTCCTCTCCCAATTACATTTAAAATTAGAAAAGAATGTTTGTCCATTAAATTTCTATAGTGCCATTCCAGGGCTTGAAGCGCCTGAACAATACACATCATAAATAAATCGATCATAAATAATATAAAAAACAACATACATCACATACACTCATAAAATGTATTTCACTGAGGTATTGTGGCCTAGTTCTTTCAGGGCCTTAACTTGCTCAGCCCCACAGTGTGTATTTGACTCAAAGCTTCTATGCTTAACCTTATTCAAAATGGCCACCGTGGGCTGCATGTTTAAATGTCACCAACAATACCTGGAAGTCAGTTTGCCATCTAACAGACAGCTAGTCCAGAATCTGCAGTGAGGGAGTAATATTTTGTGACCTCTGAGTGCAGTTCAGAAGTCCCACCACAGCATTCTGGACTAGCTGTAGGTGACAGTGACCTCTGGTAAGCCTTTATAGAGCGCACAGCAGTACTCAAGATGGGAGAAAATGAGGGTGTTGACTAATGTAGTTAGAATGGCAGAATCAAGCAGTAGTTGCAGTCTGAGAACATTCTTCAGATGATAAAAGCAGTTCCCAACCACAGAAGACACCTGCAAAACGATTGTCAACTGCCCATCACAAATCACTGGATTAACTCTGAACTCATCTCCATGATGTGAAACCGAGATAACCTCTGGCACCGAGCCATGGATTCAGGAAACCACATGATATTCAGCTCTAGAGGTGGCTAGGAACCAGTGCACAGTAGCTATCACGCAGAGCCAAGCAAGTCTTCTACAACCAGAAACTTACTAACTCCTGGAGAAATAGCAAACCCTTCTGGGTGAACATCAAAAGCCTCATGGGTAAACCAAGCAAATCCTCCCCTACTATGATTGAGGTTAACGGCTCCACTTTTACAGGACCCCAAAGAAATAGCGGACTCCTTTAATCTCACATTCACTGATCTTAGCAGTGTCCTTCCCCCAAAATCTTTGACAACTCTGCCTGGCACTGCCTGAATAATAAAATCAATCTCCACAGTAATACCCCCATTCTGCTTTAAGAGGGTATCCATGTCTGAAGCTAAAAGATATCTTAAAATGCTAAGCAAAGCCAGTTTCAGCAGCATACCCTTGACCTCAAACCTCGCCTTTCTCCCTTGACGTTGTCCTACAACCTCTCACTAAACTTCTGAATCTCTCACTCTCTCATAAACAATTCCCCAGCTCTGAAATCAGCACTGGTCACACCCATTCATAAAAGTGGTGACAGGTCTCTTCTCTAACTACCGCTTATCTCTATCTCCCACCACTCTCAAGGTGTTGAACAAATTGTAGCTGACCAGTTGTCTGAACACCTCAACAAATATAACTTACTCTGCTCCGCAACAACATGGCTTTAGAAACCCATAGTACTACCACCACCCTGCTTGACTTCACCAGCCATATTCATAAGGCATTGACACTGGCCACCTACTGGGTGGGTGTTCATTGATTTGACCAAGGCATTTGACACCGTGAACCATCAGCTCCTGCTTCACTCACTCTCCTCCCTTGGACTATCTAATGATGTAACCAAATGGTTTGAAAGCTACCTCGGCAAGGAGCCAAAAGTCAAAATCATTAACTCTTTCTCAGGTGCCCTTCCTGTCCGCTCTGGTGTACCCCAGTGTTCCATCCTTGGCCCTCTACTTTTCAGCCTTTTCATCAATACTCTTCCTGCAGCTTGCATAATAACTTAATACTCTATGCCAATATTCAGTCCTCTTTTCCTCCCATACTGATCCGTCTTGCTCTCCAAGGTACTATAGACAAACTTCAGCCTAGTTGAAACCTGGCTTCTCCAGCATAAGCTGTTGAGGAATCACAAAAAATAAAGTCCATGCTGTTCCATAGCTCTCACAGCAAATACAGATCTATAAACTTCACCATACATAATTAACTTGAACAGTCACTTGAGCAAGTGCAGGAGTTTAAATGCCTTGGTATTACCCTTGATTGCATGCAGTCTTTCAGCTCACATGTTCAACACATCTCAGAATCAGTCAACTCAAGAATTGGGGTCCTCTACCGCCACCGTCGCTGTCTTACCAAAGAAGATATGTGCGCAGCCATAACTGCCTCAGTCCTACCTGTCATTGATTACAGGCTTGTCTTCTACGGGCTGCCATTGATACCACCCTAAAACAGGTCAAGACAGCCCTTAACAAATGCTGCAGACTTCTCACTGGCTCAGGGAAGTATACACATACCTGTGATCTCTGCAAGCAATCCAACTGGCTCAGTCTAAATAGTAGACTTGCCTACCAGACCTGCCTACTGGCTAAGAAGATTTGTCTTAACCTCACACCCCTGCAACTCATGCCTTAATGTTGCCCATAGTCACTGCACATTTTACGCACAGCTCCCTCAAACCAACGCTTATTCTTCCATTCTGCCGATTAAACCAGGCTCAACGTGCTTTCCACACCAGGGCCCTCTGCTGCTAAACAAACTTCCCTTGAAATTGCAGCTGAAAACAAGCTTGGCCCATTCAAATGTAAACTCTGCCAGCACCTCACTGACATCAGCAGTTGTGACTGCTCTGCCAAGCTTATGCTTTGTTTCACCTCTCCTTCCTCTTCTCTCCTCCCTTGCTACCCTCCCACTTCTCTCTGCCTCTCCATCCCCTGCTACTCCCAGTCTCTCTCCACCCCCACCTACCATTCCACCCCTCTCCCCTTCTCTCCTCCTGTCTCCCTTCCCTATCACCCTATCTCTTGTTGCTCCCACCCCAGACTACCTAGCACTTATCTTTCTGTTCTTGCACTTATGACAGTGTCAAATCTTTGACTGCTCACCCCTCTTTTCCCCACCCCTCCCTCTTATCTCCCACCCTTGCTCCACTTATGTCACCCCTAGGATATTTTTATTTGTATCTGTGTCTTGCTATATATACACCTGTATTGTTAATTGTGCATTATTTGCCACTGACTGTTTGCTCTGTGCTAGTCTATACACATGTACTGTCTTTTTGCTACTAAGTTAACCTCCTGACCTGTACTGTATCTTACCACTGCTTGCTTTTATGTTAACCTCCTGACCTTGTATTGTATCTTACCACTGTTTTACTTTGCACCTGGTGCTGACGCAGGACATTTGTAAAAGAACCCTTGATTCAAAGGTATTTATAATCGTACTAATAAATAAATAAGAACAACTGCTTGGCTGCGAACCTCCTCTGCCACATAAAGACGTAGTTCAAGGAGGAAGATTCAGGCTACCATGGACAGCTGATATCTGCTTCTCCGCACCTGCTACCAGCAACTCAGTCTTGGTTGGGTTCAAAACCAGCCAACTGGAGGCCATCCAAACCCTGATTTCCTCCAAGCATTGCTCTAATCTCAGCTGTATGCATCTTTTACTCCTGACAGGCTGTCTTCTTCACTGTGTGTCATCTGCATAGCAATTAAACTCCACACTGTAGTGCCTAAACCACAGTCCAGAGCAACCGTCTGCAGTTGCAAGAGCTGAGCACTACTGACTGCTCCCTTCCACTAAGGAAGGACTGGAACCATTTTAACACAGTCCCAGACAACCCTCCATGCTCTCCCAGTCTGGCCAAGAACACTGCATGATCTATGATGTCAAAGAGTTGAAGAAAGATCCAACAGGATCATGATAGCGATCTCCTCGCAGTTTCTAGTCAGTAAGAGATCATTACATAACCTGTTAATGACTGTTTCCATGTTCGGCTTGCAATGGAAACCAGACTGAAATAGAAGAAAAGGTCATTCTTTTCTAGATGGATTGTAAGTTGGTTGCAGCCAACCTTGGTTAACAAGGATCTGCAGCTTATCTAATATGTAGGAAATGGGTAGACTGGATGGGCCAAGCAGTCCTTATCTACCAACAAAGTCTATGTTTCTCCACAACGTTAGCCAGAAAGGAAAGGTTGGAGACAGGGCGATAATTGGCAGGTACTTCAGGATCTGACAGTGCCATCTTAAAGAGAGACTTCACCACTGCCCTTTTAAAGGCATTGGCAGCAGCTCCTCCTGCAAAGAAATATTGACAATACCATCAGTACTGGAAACAAGGTTCATTCCGTGGACGCCAGCAACCCTAATGGCCGCTAGAAATGGAGCTCCTTCAGCCAATAAAATCGATTGGCATCCACATTATAAACGGTGCAGTCTCCTGCCAAACTAACTAGATCGAGAACGGGAGCCAATAAGAATATGCAGACCCCAGTACAAAACTCCAATTGCTCTTGCAAGGTGAAAGAGGGATGAGGCAAGCAGGGCCTACCGAGGAGGAGGAAATCATCACGGGAGACACAGGGTCGGAGGAGGAGTGCTCGCAGCTGGTGGCCTCAATACTACAGACGGCAAGAACGGTCCAAAAATTGACACTTCCTGACGGAACTCTCGCTCAGATATTAAGAAAATAGAGCACAGAGCGGACCAGTTGGAGCTGGGGATGAATACAGTTGTAGATCAGGCCGACAGACACGATCGCTTGCTGCTGTTCCTCCTGGCAAGGGAAAGAGAGATGAGGGCTAAAATCGGCGATCTGGAGGGTCAGAGTAGAAGGCAGAATCTCAAATTTATGGCATACCGGAAGGTGCTGAAAGTGGGGCTGCAGATACCATAACTTACCTGCAGAAGCTGTTAAGAGAGTTGCTGAATCTCCCCAGAGTTAGATCTTGTATGGATCGGGCCCATCGAGCTATTGCACAGCCCCTGGATCCAACACCCTCTAGATCCTTCATTGTAAAATGACCAGTTATGCTACAAAAGAAGAACTACTCAAGCGGGCATGGAAGCAACAAAAATTATGCTGGCACTCATAGAATTACGCTGGACAATGACTACACAACAGGAGTGCAGGAAGCTCGAAGGCCATGTGGTCAGTTCTGAAACAGCTCCTCCAGAAATTTAAAGGCACAGATGCTATCACCCGCCGCCTACGACTGGAAACGAAGCAAGGCCAAGGTGTTTGAAGACCTGTTGGAGGCTCGGCATATCTGGAAGAGTTGGGTGTTACAGTACCAGGATTGGAAAAGGAAAGGCTGGAAAAGGAGCTAAGACGCTCGGGCGTGGACGGTGGCGCAAGGGCCTAACAAGCATGCCAACCCACAAGCCACCAACCTCAGAGCAGACGTTACAGCTCCTCAAATCCTATATCCCAGCAGTGCAAATGGCGGACTTATCATCAAGGGAGGTCCTGATGGCAGAGCCGGGGACTGAGAAGTGCTCTTGTGACACAGAACTGCAAGGAATGAAAAGCACTAGTAATTGGGGACTCCATCTGTTTAAAAAGGGTCAAGGACGTAAAGATGTACAACTGGTAAAGCAAACTGAAGCCAGCGGGGAGGGCTTGAGAGTCTTGATGTCACAGTATAAAAACGAATAGGGGAACCAGGAAAGGTGCATTTATGAGAATGGATACCCCTAATTTACTACTGGGGTTGTGGGTATGCGAGGCGGGTGCTGAGGGGAGTTTTATGGGGAGGATATCTAAAGAAAAAAAAATTTTTTTCTAAACCTCATGTAGGGGGATCACTGGATCACAGTGGTGGGGGACGGAGGGCTATATACGGGTGGAGAGGGTGGATCTGAGATGATAAAAGGTGTTGTAAGGTTGAGGGGAAGGGATTGATTTGTTGGGAGTAACGAGGGTTATGTTGGGTAGGGAGAAAGAAGGTTGGAGGTGGGAAATGGTTGGTAAGTGACGGATGGAAAGGGGGAGGAATAGATGCCCTATGGGATGAGAAAGGGGACTGAGAGTATAGGCGGCGGTGGGAGGAGCTGGTAGACTGAGTAGGTTGATTGGAGTCTCTGACACTGATCTTTTAAAGGAAATAGGCTGAGAGGGTTACTCTTGTTGCTCAGGATGAGCATTGCCTACCTACTAGTGGTGCTGACATGGATAGTACCCGGAGCACTGGGCCAAGACCCAACAAGGCTGCTCTCAAGGGAAAAGCCCAGAACGGCGTAAGGGCTAGGTGTCCCGAGAGGGATGCGATCCAGTCCCACGACAGGGGCTTGACTGACCTAGGAAGTGAAAGGTTCAAAGGGAGAACTCTGACTTAGGGTTGGGGTTCAAAAATTAATCAGATATTAATTAAAAGGGGATAAGGGGTGGGGGTATCTGAATGCTTGGAAGCTTAATCTTGTTAACATGTTTGATATACATGCAGTTTGAATGTTCAAGTTACTGTTATTACAGTTGGCTAAATATGGCCCTCATGTTTCAGGGGGCAAAGTTTATGTTAGTTTCAGTATATTCAAACCAGCTGGTGGTTTAGGCCAGTAAATTGATATTAAGGAATGAATGTAAAACGAGGCGAGAAAAGGTTATAAAAATGTATATAGACCTATTAAAAAGGAAAGATAAGGTGGGAGCATCTTCGAGGCAGATGGGAAATAGGGTGGGGATGGGGGTATACTAACTTATCATGCCGGAAGATTTGGAACACGCCAAATATTAGGAATTTTAAACTATGAACAGAAACAAATACAAGATTGGATCCTTTAATGTAAATGGCATCAATCATCCGCAAAACGTAAACAACTTCAGAAATTCTTAAAAGGCAGAGATGTGAGATTCAATTTCTGCAGGAGACGCACCTGACCCTGCTGGAGGCTCTAAGTTAAAAAGCAAAGATTTCCCAACGGTGTATCACGCCTCTGAGAAAGGGAGAAAGAGGGGTGGCGATTATGTTACGCTTCTCTTCCATTTGAAGAGGAGGAGGTAGTTATAGATGCCGGGCCAGGTATGTGATGGTGAGGGACACATACAAGATATGCAGGTTACACTGCTGAATGTATATGTTCTAATCGGGTCAGAAATAGGTTTTTCTATGGATTTATTTAAGTTATTAGCAGAAAAGGCTAGGGTACTCTAATTGCAGCAGGGGACTGGAATATTATTATGGATAGGGCCTTAGACACGACCTCAGGTATATTAGCACCTAAAGAGAGAACTGCCAGGCAAATGAAGAGGCTTATGAGAGACACAGGCCTGGTCGACATATGGAGAGAAAATACCCCACAGCGCGGATTATACATATTATTCCTCTAGGTATAAAATATATTCAAGACTGGATATGTTTCTCACATATAAAAGATCTAACAGCTTTTGAGTCGACGGTGGGCGCTGAGAGCTTATCGGACCATAAACCCATATATGCTAAATTGACTTACAGCTAACTAAAAACCGACGAATGGAGACTGAATGAGTCTACTTAGAGACGAGGGAGTAAAGGAGGAAATAAGGAGATAATAAAACAGACGGTAGTTATAAATGACGGTCCCAACACCACGCCCAGATACTATGGGATACAATTAAAACAATGGTTAGGGAAAGCTCATTTCAATAGCCACATATAAGAAAAGGGAAAATGGAAGGCAAAGGGAACAGCTAAGTGAGGCAATTAATAAATTAGAGGAATTACAAAAATTAAAGTATGTAGGAAAAGGAAAAAGAAATAAAAACTTAAAATGCAGGTTACAGAGAATACATTCTTTGGAAATTGAGAAAGCACTTTTATTCACGAACAGGCCTACTATGACGGGGACCGAGGCCACCCGCTCCTGGCATATAGATTAAGACAGCAGGCAGCAAGGGCCAATGTCTTAAGACTCCAGGAATCCCAAACGGGTCAAGTCTCACATAAATGGGAACAGATTGCAGAAGCTTTGGTCACTTTTTATAAAGATTTATACCTACCACAATTAAGGACACCTATGGAGGAGGCTTCAAAATTTTTAAATTCAATAAAGTTGCCCAAGCTCACTGAGATCCAGAGACAAAGAATGCCAAATCACGCTTGCAGGAGATCCTAGACACGTGTGGTGAACTTAAGATGGGTAAATGTCCCGGACCGGATGGGTTTGGGGGAATTTTATAAAACTTTTAAAAACAGAATTAACACCGATGCTTGAAGAGGTCTATAATCAAATATGGCTGGAGGGGAAGTGATTCCTCCTCATGGAATTATACAACTATAACAGTAATTCCAAAAGAGGAAAGGACCCGACGGAATGTGGCTCATATAGACCAATTTCCTCCTTAATGTAGATTACAAAATCTTCACTGTTATAATAGCCAAAGACTACAGTCTTTTCTGGGGATCTGGTACATCCGGATCAGACAGGATTTGTGGAAGGCAGACAGGCCTCGGAGGGGTGAGAAGGACGATAAACATAATTGACTTTATTAATAAAAGCGATACCTTCCGTCTTATGAGTATGGACGCCAAAAGGCGCTTGATAAAGTAAACTGGGGCTTCTTTGATTCTCGATAAACTGGGTTTTCCTCCTGTTTCTTAGGGCCAACAGCTATATGCCTCCCTAAAGCTTATGTAACGGTGAATGGGGGCGCCTCACAAAGGTTTGATCTGGGACGGGCACCAGACAGGGTGTCCTCTCGCCCTCCTTGACCTATATATGGAACCCCTGGCTCAGGCCATAAGAGAGGCGAGTGAGGTGGAGGGGTGAAGATTAATGGAGAAGAACATAAAATCTCACTATATCGGATGATATCCTCCTGTACATCACTAAGTCGGATAAATCCTTGCCTAAACTGTGGTCGATAATAGACAAGTTTAGCTAATATTCGGATACACCCTAAATAAAATAAGACAGAGGTGTTGAAATTTCACTATAATCCTCCTTCACGGATAATACAAACGCTAGATATTAACTGAATAGAGGGAAATGAAATATCTGGGTATTCAAATCCCAAAAATCTGAATATGCTATATTCGGTTAACTTCGATCCAATGGTAGCCCAAATTAGGCAGGATATTACAAAGTGGGAGACACTGCAGTTACCTCTATACTTGAGACTGCAATCAGTATCAATGAACGTATTCCCAAGTTTCTATACCTCTTCCAGTGTCTACTGATAAAAATACATAAGAACCAATTTCAGATTTGGCAGAGAACTGTCAAAATACATATGGGATAATAGAAGGCGAGGATCAGGACAGCGATCCTCCAAACAAATAAAAGTATGGAGGCCGAATGTCCCGAACTTAGAGGATTACTACCTGGCCACTCAGCTTAGATGGGCACTGGCCTGGCTAGCTAAACACTATTCAGCTCGCTGGAAATCAATAGAAGAAACTCTGACAGATGGGATCCCACTGGGCAAGGGCATGGATACCAGAAGTCCAATCTAAAAGGAAAAGTATTTTCTTATGTCAGTGGGGAACACCCTGGGGCCTTGAAAGACTATGGACCAAACATAACCTAGAGGCAGAGTTTTGGCCACTGAGATGGTTTGCCTGGGATCCAGGGTTCTCTCCAAATATGCAGGATCTCACCTTTAGACGATGGGAGAGACTAGGTCTGACCACGCTCAGTCAGTTCCTAGAAGGAAATATGGTTATGGAATTTGAACAAATAAAGGGACTTTATCAGATGAGACAGGTAGATCACTTTAGATATTTACAAATAAGAAACTATATCTACAAACTACAGCACCAATACAAGCAACAAAGGCACAAGTTAGGATTCATAAATGTTATAAAGGAAATCCTGAATTCATAACGGCCTAAAGGGCTGATTTCAAAATTATCACGCCCTGAGAGACGGTAGGGGAAATCAGACATTACAGGCTAAGAAAAGATGGGAACAGGAGATGAGGAGCTGGTGGATGACAGGGAGTGGACTTCTGCCCTGGAACTGGCCTCCAGAACTACAGCGTCCCGAGATGGAGGGAGTTTGGTTGGAGGTTAGGCTAAGATTTTTATTTCACCAAGTCTACAGTCTAAATGGGATAAAAATGCTCGAGAATGCTGGCGGGATGTGGAACGGAAAAGGCAGATTACCTACATGTGTTTTGGTCTTGTCCGAACTCACATGTTATTGGTCAGAAGTGGAGCGGAGAATGAGACTGATTTGGTCTATTGAAACTACACTAGGTCCTAGTAGTCCTGGGGATTAGGCCGAGCGAGATCAAGGGGTCAGATAAGACCTACTTGTGGAACATTCTGGTCATGACTGCACATAAGGCCATAACTAAGAGGTGGGGTTCGTGAATCCTCCAACGCCAAGACTGGGCATTAATTATTAATGAAATCAAGGAAATGGAGGAAATTACATACAAAATAAACTTGAGGACACATGTCTTTGTCAGAGCGGTGGAGCGCCATGGATGGTGGCCTGAGACCATGGAAATTGAAATGATGGGGAGGATAGAACACATAGAAAAGGGGCTGTCAATCTAAACGAAGGGTGATATTGCCTCGGGTGCTCCTCATGAAAATGAAGAATAAAAATAAAAGATAGAAAAGAAATTAAAACTAAAAGGAAAACAAGTTAAGATATTCTAAAAGGTTTAAGGTGATGTTAAAAAATAGTGAATAAGGATTATTGTTTACTAAGGTATATTGAATTGGTAATATAATGTTACGACAAACTTTGCAATAAACTTGAATTTAAAAAAAGTACTGAAACAACTGTCCCCACTCAGCCTTAAGCAGCTGTGTAGGTGCATGGTCCAGAACAGAAGTGGTGCAACAGAAACTTGGGACTACCCCAAGGACCTCCTCCTCATCCAGTGGCTGAAATTCCCCCAGCCGCTCACTGACCCACTCACACCCTCCATATCCCTGTGGATTGATGGCAGAATAGTGGAGGAAATCTGGTCACATACACCCACTGCCTTGGCCTTAAAGAACTAATGTAACCACTTGCCCTTCACAGTGGAAGCAGTTCTTAGGCTAGGACAATCAGAATTTAATAAATTGTCTACAACCTGAAAAGTGTGGCAGAATGATTCTTTTCAGTGACAATCACGGCAGAGAAGAATTCCTTCTTGATGTTCATAAAGGGCCTCCTGGTACAACTTCGTGCTCCCCAGGATGTGTGTGTCAGCACCTGAGTGTGATTTCCTCCACTTGCACTCCGGTTTGCAACCTGCATCCTTCATCAGCTGAATCTTAGATATAAACCCTGGAGCACTTTGACATGAGGTTTGCAGGTGGGAATGGACTTGTGCCAGGGTATACTGTGTCACAGAAGTAGCCCAGTCATAGATTTCAGCTGCGTGCTGCATCCCTTGGTAGAGACGTCAGTCAGGCCCAAAGTGTCTAAAAGACAGAAACCTAAGGATCCAGATCCCACTTAGAATGGTATTCAATCACTTTTGCAGTTGAAGATGGTTTCTAATTTATTTATTTAAATTTAACTGGGTAAGGACCACTGAAGCAAAGGCCCTTTTCAGGGTCGTACCAGGCCAGAGGCTTACAAAGATGGTATTACAAGCAACAGTACAATGGCCGACATGAAACAAAATGATGCAGTGGTTCGAGACTAAACAACAGTCTCCATTGAGATATCTATCGCTAACTGCATCGAGAATGAGGTCAAACATGTGGCCTGTTGAGCGGCGCAGGTAATCTTCTCTCTGAAACCCAGCTCCCACAAGAACTGAAGGAGTTTATTTGCAAATACATCTGAAGGGTCATCAGCTACATAGAGTCTAGCACAGCTTGCTCCCTGTTGACATCAGTGTTCTACAAAGGCTGAAATGTAGTATTAAATAATAGTTAACAAACTCCTCATCTGTATCTGGAATGCTTCCAGCTATAAGTAAGTCCAGTAACTCATTTGAAAGATTTTTCTATGGGCTTCCAAACTTATCAGCCTTGGTACCTGAATGTTTCCTTTATTTTTAAATGAAAGTTTTAAATCTGATCAACATGTATAGATTCTAACGATACAGTTCTCCTGTGTTACTATATGTCTTTACGTGTCGTGTAATATGTTGTTAAAATGACAGGACTTTTCAAACTTAGTGAACCATTTTCTTTTTAAATTGATATGTAACATTTTATGATTTTAGTATTTGTATATGGCTGCTGTAGTAATATCGTATCGATGTACTGTGTGTACTTGGCTTTTCCCAAGCTGTCATTAAAAAAAAAAAAAAAAGTTATCTAGCCCTAAAGATTCCAAAGTTTTCACATTTTAAAGAAACTGGGTGTGATATTCAAAGGTTGGTGTGATGTGAACATGGTTAGCGTTAATGCTCCAGGCAGGCCATATTCAGAGGTCTTCAGAATGTCCCTCAAACTTAGCAGTGCCAAGGCGCTAAATAAACTACTGCACCTAAGCAAATGAGGGTCTCCTCATGCATACTGGTGGAATGGCGATGCAACAGTTTGTGGTGATATGAACCTCCGAACGGCCCTCTTTACTGCCACCTTAAACCAAGTCTTAACCGGATAGTAAGCCCATGTCCCCACCAAGGCAGAGCAGCTGTAATGCAGCCACCTGTCCCTCTGCCATGCTGCCCTTCCCCAGTCGCCCATTGTCAGCATGTGTAAAGAGTCCCTTGGGTTCCAGCTGCCCCTGACTTCCGATTGCCTGTTGTCAGTTTGTTTAAAATTCATTGTTGGTCCACTGGTTCCCCTGCCCCAATCACCATTGTCTGTATGTGTTAAGATTCCTGGTGGTCTGGTAGTTCCCAACACCCAATCACTCATTGTCAGTATGTATTAAGATTCCTGGTGGTCTTGTGGTCCCCCCAGATCACCTGTTGTCAGTATGTATTAAGATTTCTGGTGATCCAGTGCCCCCAATCGTATGTTGTCAGTTTGTTTTAAGATTTCCTGGTGGTCCAGTGGGTTTCTCACCCCAACCCCTCACCCTATGTGCTGGGGTCGTGAAATCAGCAGCCATATCAGCCTCCTCTCGCCTCCTTGACTGGCTGCTGTCTGACAGTCATGGAGTGTGATCCCGCACATGGACTGGACCACCATGGAATCGTAACACTTATTGACAGTGGGTGGTGGGGGACCACTGTATCACCAGGGCTTACTTTTTCCACTGAAAGGGGCACTATGGGGCTGCTGTGTGCATGCAAATGAGTCCATAATAGGCATGCAGATGACTAACACCTTGCATGCCCAAAGGGCTCATTTATGTGTTGTGGCTGAATATGGCCTACAGGGGACCTGGCACTGTCCCTGCTTCGGCAGCACTATCTCCTGTGGACCATATGCATTCCTGGTCCATGTCGGAGCAGTGCAGATCCACTTAGTGCTGCGCTGACATGGACCGATATTCAGTTAGATAACTCTGCTTCATTTTTGAGCGCTTATCCTTCTGAATATTGCCAGATGTGGTGAATGCAAGCACAAGTGCAGTGCATTTGGCTGTAGCTATGCTCAATATTAGGAACATTATATTTTGAAAGGTCTAACTTTGGAACTGCTGGTGCTAGAGACTTAATTTTTAATAAAACCTTGTAGTCCAGCAATTAAGAATTTGCTCAGACGATACATTTAACAATTGATACTATTCTGTATGTATCAATACTAGTTGAAACTTTGCAAGGCAGACTTTGCAAAATGGAAACACCAAGGAGAATCCTGGTGAAGGGGATGGAGGAACAGTGGGAAAACTTAAAGGAGTCCTAGCAGAGACAATAGGCCTCTGTGTAAAGCTAGTAAACAAAGCAAAAAGAAAGAAAAAAACACTACGGTTTTCAAAAGAAGTGGCAGGAAGGTTAGGGGAAAAACAGGTGTTCAGAAAGTACAAGGGAACGAGAGGGAGGAGACAGGAAATGTACCAGGCAAAAGTAGAAGAAGGTGGGGAAGGCAGTCTGGTATGCATAGGCGTAAACTGAAGAAAGGATAGCAAAATCAGTAAAGAAGGTGACAAAACCTTTTTCGGTATATCAGGAAAAAACAAAACAGCGGAGGGATTGTGAGGTTGAATGGGGCGGTGGACAGAGGGGGATATAGAAAAGGCAGAAATTCTAAATGAATACTTCTGCTCAGTATTTACAAAGAAAGGGAAGTGAGGGGGACCAAAATTAGGGGTAGAACACACAGGTGGGGGGAGGTAGACACTAGTTCATTATTGGAGAAGAGAGTCCTTTTTTTTTTCCATTCAAGTTTTTATTGAAGTTTTATGAAGTGAATACATCTATCCACAAAACTATAAGGTACTCGTGATCAGAAAATGAAGATGACATGGTATTAGATGTATTCAACCCTCCCACCTCCCACTACCCATCCCCCATACAGCACACACATTACATACCTTGTTGTTTAACACTTAAGATATCACGCCTTGTCTGGTAATGAATAAAGCATGTATAGAGGGCCCCAGATCTGGTTAAACTTAAGAGATTGCTCTGAAGACTAGCAATAGTCCTTTCTGTTCTAAGATTAGCGAGTAGTTCTTGTAGCCACCGCCATAAGTAATATCTAAAGTATCCTTCCAGTGCCTTAGCATGACTTTTAACAGATGCAGATATCAAACAAATGTGGTATTCCCTATTACGTACACCAATAGGAGAGACATCCCAAGACACAAATCTCCGCTAGTGAAGAGTTCATCTAATCCCAACAGGGATCCAATCTTTGCCTGATACTGGCTCCAGAGTGGAGCCACCCTGGGCAGCTCCAAAAATGTGGAGTAATCCCCACTGCCCTGCTGGCATCTATAACAAGAGGAGGAGGATACCATACCTAGTCTGTTCAGTTTTAGAGGAGAGTAGTAAATATTATGTAATAACTTGAATTGCATTAATCTAAGCCTGTCTTGCACCAGGAATTTATGACAAGCCTTCCAAATACATGCCCAATCAGGTTCAAAATTTGGGAAATATGAGGACCAATAGTTTACCGGTGCAAGGTTTGAATAGTGTACCCAGCTAAGAAGTCTTCTATAGATGCCAGAGACTGCATGAGCTTTCCAGCCGATGGCCCCATCTCACCATAAAGATCGGGAGCAGGGACAGTGAGGGAGGTCGAGCCCAACTTTTGGAGCAACAGGTGGTGAAGTTGAAAGATCTTGAATATATTGGCCTGTGGAATTTGAATTTAGTCATAATATCAGCGAAGTTAGAAAACGCTTCTCGCCGATATAAAATCTTTAACCAATACTCCCTAATTGTGGTAGCCAGTTGTCCCTGATGGGCCTGCCATCCAGAAGAAGGTTTGGATTGCCTTTAATGGCTGAGATGGGTCTTTACTATGGCAGTATTTTAAAAAGAGCATAATTGGGAATGGATTCTAATAGATGTTCCAATGGGGAGTTACGGAGAGACTTGGGAAGTGAACTTAGGGAACAGTACAGTAGAGCTGTAGGTGATAACCCTAGCTCTAGGATACAGGATATCTCTAGCTTTAACCAGAAAGGAACGTAGTTACTATAATCCTGGGACTTGATTGAGCTAACTATCTGAGATATTTATTAACATGACTTGCCCAATAGTACAGTCCTATGTGAGGAAGTCTCAGGTCAGATCGATTTGGAAGCTATTAATTTATGATAGGCCAGTCTGGGTTTCTTAGAATTCCAGATGAAGCGCAATTATACCATGAATTTTCTTGAACCATTTTAAAGGGAGCCAGATATTTAACATGGAAATAGGATAAAACAGACAGGGAATATATTCATTTTGACTAGGTTAATTTTCCCACATTGATAGTGGAAGCAGGCCCATCTTTCAAGGTCTACCTCAATACCTGTAATAAAGAATCTAAATTTAACTGGAGCAGGGGCCTCTAGAGTAAGGCCTAGATATTTAATTGTCTCTGCACTCCAAGTGAGCCCGTGAGGGACAACGTCATGAATGAAGGTTTTATGATTCAAGGAAATACCACAGTTTTTCCGGTGTTAAGCTTATAATTAGCAACTTTACTAAAACCCTGAATAATTTCTAATAAAGCCGAATAGAGGAAGATGGGTGAGAAAGCTGCAACAATAAGTCATCAGCATATGCTAATACTTTAATAGTCTGCCCTTAATTGAGATACCCTGGACTTCTTGTGCTTGTGCAATCCGCCTAATGAGGGGTTCAATATATGGATTAAAAAGGAGCGGGACAGAGGGCAACCTTGCCTAGTACCAACGAGCAAATTGCAGGGGTCTGATATACCATTACAGGCTATTCTTGCAGTGGGAAATTTGTAGATGGAGTTAATCCAAGAGCGAAATTCCTGGGGAAAGCCAAATAACTCCACCACCCTAAACAGATATTTCCAATGGACCCTGTCAAAGGCCTTCTCGGCATCCAGTGAGACCAGTACCATGGGATGGTCGGCTTCCATGGAGGTTGAGAAGACGTGTACCAGGGATCGAGGGATCTACTGAGGACCTCCTTTCATAAAACCCACCTGTTCGACCCCTGTTAGCCCAGGAAGGACTTCATTGACCCGGTTCGCCAGCAATTTAGTGAGAATTTTGATATCTTGATTAAGGAGTGAGATAGGTCGGTAACTAGACACTAAATCAGAGGGTTTATCTGGTTTAAGCAGAAGTACAGTTAAGGCCTCGAACAAAGATGCATCAGTGGCTGGCCCACTTAAGATGCATTATACAATGGCAAAGAAAAATCTTGTCCTCTGATTGGTCAAGTGGCACTGGAGCCGTGATGTTATCCTGGCATAACATCATGGCTCTAGTCCCAGTCCACTAACTGACCACATGAAACCTTACAAACGATCATTCCACAGCCTCCTATGACCAAATTCATCAGCCCTCGATGTTTTTGAAATTAGCGGTACTCACCCACTCACTAAACACAGTTTCATCCACACATCACTTCCCCTGATATTCGCAAGTCAAAAAATGTAAAATAAACTTTTAAAAGCTGTAATTGAAATCAGCTTTTCCCCGTCGGCAGCATGATAATGCAAGGCGTGCAGAGTTCAGAAGCGCCTTCTGGCTCCTCATGCTGCCCAGCTTCTGGAAACAACGGTCGATTGATGGTTAAAGAAACGAAGGGACCCCCCAAAATACAAACACGTAAACCTGAACTAGAAACGCTATGAGTAACAAACCCCACCTTTGCTTACAACCATCCAGCAGGCTGTACACTCCATACAAAAAGCAGCGATCCAACCTTAATGTTGATACGCTTAGTCACAGTAAACCCCAACACTTCCTTACACTATACTGAAGAAATGTGAACACTCATACATGGGGAGGGGCGGACGACAGCGTGAGAGACACAAACACATATCAGGGAGGAACGGAGATAGTAGCAGCACTAGCATGCTACAGAACAGTCATGCAACTACACTGCCACCTTCAGGACAACAGAGAAAGTACGGACTCATTTTTCAATAGGTATACCTCCCTTAGAAAAATAATTTAAAAAAGTATTTAAACATATTTTTCCCATTTTCTTTAAAAAATAAATAAAGAGCCATTGTATAATAGAATACTGCATCTTGGTGTGTCGTGTTGGATAACGTTACTCTGGGTGATTAGTCGACCGCCCGCGGCCCTCGCCCAATCACCCCAGGCGTGACGTTATCCCAGCACGACACACACCCTGTCATGCATTATTCCTTTATTGGAAACAGTCTCAGTAGTGAGGGAGTTAGTTCTTTAGAAAAAACTTTATAGAAATTAGCTGGAGATCTGCCTGGGCCTGGTGTTTTGTCGGAGGGAGGGACTTAATAACCTTATCTATTTCGCTTTCTGTAATGGGTGCAACTAACTTGGCCTGGCTCAACTCCTCAAAGAAGGTAAATTCAGCCTGCCAAAATAACAGTGAATCTTTTCATCTGATGGTGGATCACCATGGCTCCGTATAGCTCCTCAAAATATTTGTTGAATTCGCCAGGATGTCTTTGGAGGTCGCTTTAAGGAGTCATCTTTTAAAGAATGGATGGTTGCCACCAATCTGGTGGATTCCAATTGTTTTACGATCTGGCCAACATTCGACAGCTTTTTCCCCTGATTGGTATACATTGCCCCTGTTTTGATGATTACCCATTCGGCCTGTTCACCTAGCATCTTAAGATATGAATCACATGAGTTGAGTTAGTTCCTGTATATATTCTTCAGATGAGGAAGAAGAGAGTCCAGATTCCTTTTCTCGAATCTGAGCGAGTAGTTCGAATCTGCTTCTGTCGCTTTTTCTTCTCCGGGATGCCAATGCTATCAGGGTCCCTTGCAAAAGCCTTAAGTGCTCCCAACTCCATATTGGGCTGGCTGGTAGAATTGTGGTTAAAGGAAGTAAACTCAGTAATTTGAGAAGAGATAAATTTGACCACTTTGGGATCTTTTAATAACTGATTGTTAATTTTCCATCTACCCCTTAATTTTGGAAGGGAGGAAAAACAATTGAGCATGTAACTAAGGAGTGGTCAGAGGGTAGCCCAGGAGCTGTATCTGATCCAGTACGCCCAGATGAGAGTGTTCAACATCAAAACATAATCTATCCTGGATCTAGTGCCATGCACCTGGGAAGTAAATGTAAATTCCCTATCGCTTGGGTGAAGGATCCTCCACACATCACAAAGGCCAATTTGATCCAACAATTCTCTCACAGCTCTTTGAGCAGGAGATAGCCCTTCCTAGTACACCCGACCTTTCCACAGATGGGTCCAATATTAAGTTTAGGTCCCTCCAATAATGATAGGTAGGTTAAGAAATGGTGTGAGTACTTCCATTATCTGCAATAAAGAACCCAGGAGTATCAGTATTAGGGCCGAGATCACCCCAACATGATCTCTAAAGTGTGTAGGATACCCCTAATGAAGATACATCTTCCTGAGGTATCATGACATATTTGAACCGGTTTAAATGGAACAGACCTACGGATCATGATCATTACACCTCTGCTGTGGGTGTTGCCTTCTGAAGCAAATACCTGACCGATTTGTAACCTCCTTAGGTTGTTAGTCTCATTGTTGAGCAAATGAGTCTCTTGAAGGAACATAATGTCTGCTTTTACATAATCTAAATGTTTTAAATGTTATATTGTTTAGATTTATGGCGAGCTCCTTAACACTCCAGGTCACAAAATTTATATTCCTAGCCATTTTTAAACCATTTTAAACTCTAGAAAGGTTGATATATTGTAGCAGGGCCCTCTGCATTATGCCTGTACTTTATGTGTAGCTGTAACCCACCCACCCCTCCATCCCCTCATTTTCCAACAAACCGAAAACACCCATCCCAACACCAAAACAGTCGTTACCCGTGAAACCCTCCTCCTCCCATCCCACCCGACTCACCAGTAGCCATGTCTGCAGCCCACCTGGTATCATCGCCTCCACCCTTCCACCCGCCTCCCAGACCCAACAAAATAATGAGATCATTGTACAGAGTAGTGAGATTATATTAATCCTGAAGTCTCCCTAAAGTGAAAGAAAAGGGCTGTTCGAGATGAAAAACAGTTGAAAAGGGATTATCAATAATTCGAAAAATTTCCACTGATTAAGTCCATTTACACAGGGTTATACATATGGGGAATTGCCTCCTGATCCAATGATCACCTTGCTAAACTTTTAAATTTAACATTAACATTATGTAACTCCATTTCTTGTTTAAGCTTTTCCCCAGTAGGTCAAAATCTCCAGAACTAAGATCGAGGATTTCACTGCTCCTTTAATAAGAGTCGTTATGCACCCTGTTTATGAAAAAAGATGTGGCACCAAAGGGAAGATTTCCAACGTGCTGCTTATTCAAGCATTAGCTTCAGCATACAAATAGATGTGAGTAAGAAAACGATTGTAAGCAATTAAACAGTCACTGGCTCCTCAAGTGGTGGAGCTACGCCGTATTGGTAACAGCATGTTCATAGTTCGCATCTGGGGATCTTTCCATCCGAAATTCAAAATTAGACTTCAAAAGATCCAGAAACAGCACATCCTCAAGAACGGGAAACAGAGATCAGCACATCTGAAAACCCCTGCATTCCGAGATGCAGAGGAAAGGTGAGAATTAACGGAGCAAACGGCCAGAGCCAGACGAGAAAAACCAAAAGTCCAGATAGAGAGCAGAGAAAAGCACTTAGGCAACTTATTTATTGATTGTTAAGATAATAAGCATTTCCCAGAACACTAATTCAGGAATACAATTATATTTCTTGTCGCACCGAGCTTGGGATAGATGCCTTAGTCGAGTTGAGGATCTCTCAGTGCAGCACCTTCATGGGTTTTTAAATAGGTTAAGGAATGCCCTTTAAAGCATCAGACGGGATTCGGTGCTCCGTAGTTCGCCATGAACCAGCTACCGGCACTTGGAAACGAGCAGGATAGCCCATTCTAAACTTGATACCGCTGCAATCAGTTTCTTGATAACTGGATAGTAAGCAGCTCTTTTTGTCGCACCGACAGTGGCAAGTCCTGAACCACTCTCAATCTGGTGCCTTCCCAGAGCAGTTCCTTTGTGCTTTTTATTTTGAGGAGAATGTGCTGGCGTTCCAGATAGTTTAAAAACCGGAAAATAAAGGTGCGTGGGGGGCTCCAGCGAGGTAAAGCCCTTAAGGCTCGGTGTGCTCTTTCAATGATGTAGAGCTTGCCCAAAGGCGAGGACCTACGATTTTTCTCACGAGCTTCTAGGCAAACTTAATAGGGTCATCCCCTCCTTCTGCCTCGGGGAGACCGCTGATAACTACATTATTTCGCGATCTACACCCTTCTAGGTCTTCGCCTTGTCTTCAAGCTTGGCAATACGCTGCGCATGGCCACCAAATCTGGCTCCAATTTTTCATTCCTTCATTCGAGGATCAGATACGGGTCTCGTGTCGGATGTTCGTAAAGATAATTCCTTCAGGGCGTGTGTTAAGCTTTTGATTTCCCCTGCCATCTCTTTCATTTCCACCTTAAAAGGTTGGAATTCCTCTAAAATTTGGATAGTGAGAGCGGTTCCATAGCGCTGGCATCGACACCGGTGACTGGATTTGCTGAGCAGCCGAGGCCCTGGTTTTTGGGGCCTTCCTCGGGAGACGGGAGGTGTATGTTTAGAGAGCCTCTTCATTTCAGCTTCCATTTGATGTCAGAACTGTATCTCGCTTCTCTTTGGTTCAAGATAAACGACAGGAGCAGTCCTAAAAGATGGGAAAACAATTTTTAAAGGTATATGAGGGTCGGGTGGTTGGAGCACTAAAGAGGAGCAGCTACCTAGTGCTCTGCATCACGTGATCTCTCAAGGAGAAGAGAGTCCTAAAGGAACTCTAGAAACTAAAAGTGGACGAGGCAATGGGAATGGATGGGATGCATCCCAGAATACTGAAAGAACTCAGGGAGGTACTAGAGGCACCACTGACAGCCCTATTTAACAGATCACTGGAGGAGGAGTGGTACCAAAGGACTGAAGGGGGTGAATGTGGTACCACTACACAAAAGTGGGAGCAAGGTGGAGGCTGGAAATTACTATTTGGTCAGCTTGACCTCAGTGATGGGGAAAATCATGGAATCCATGTTAAAGAAAGGATTGTGTCATACCTTGAGGCCAGTGGGGCACAAGACCTGAAGCAACATGGATTCATAGCAGGGAGATCTTGTCAAACAAATCTGATAGAAACATAGAAATGGTCGGCAGATAAGGACCACTAGGCCCATCTAATCTGCCCCATAGCCCTACATTTGTTTGCACCTCCCCACCACTTCCTGTGGCAGACCATGTGGCTACCCCTCTGTGAAGAAAATCTTCTCACATTACCCTTAACCTGCCCCCTTCCAATCTCCTGTCATGCCCCTCGTTCTTGTGCTCCTTTTATGCTGGAAGAGGTCTCCTCTGCACCTTGTTTTTTTTTTTTTTTAGTTGTTTAACCAGGTGTAGCACACTAAGCTGAAAGCTTTTTTACAGGAGCGACCTGGGAGCACAAAGAGGTTAAGTGACTTGCTCAGGGTCACACAGTATGCAAGTGGAAGCTGTGGGATTCAAACCCAGGTCTGGTCTGCTGATGTCACCAAATTTGCAGCTCAGAGCCTTAGACCATCATGCTATACTGCCTCCCAAATGTTAATGCCCTGAGGTACTTATATGTTTCTATCATGTCCCTCACTCCCTCCTTTCCTCCAGCGAGTACATATTCAGGTAATTTAATCTCTCCTCGTATGTTGTCTGGTACAAACACTGTACTGTCTTAGTTGCTCTCCTCTGGACAGCTTCCACCCTGTCAATGTCCTTATGAAGGTGCGGCCTCCAGAATTGCACATAGCACTCTAGGTGAGGCCTCACTAGTGTTTTGTACAATGGCATCACTACCTCCCTTTTCTGCTAGTGATACCTCTGCCTATGCACCCCAGCATGTCACTGGCCTTCCTTGCAGCCTTTGTACTCTGCTTGGACACATTCAGTTCATCTGAAATGATAACCTCCAGGTCCCTTTCTTCCTGGTGATCGCCAGCTACTCCCTCCCCCTGCTTCATCTTGTAGCTCTCACCAGGTTCCTCTTCCCAGGTGTATTATTTTGCACTTCTTTGAATTGAACCTCAGCTGCCACAACTGATAGATTTGTTTGACTGGGTAACCAGGGTGGTGGATTAGGGAGGGTGGTGGACATGGCCTACGAGATCCCAAAACATCAGCTCTGCACTCGCTTCCACTGACTAGGCCCCTTCTCCACTGCCATTTATGTCAACTAAGCGCTTGACTATTTTAAGGATAAATTCATTGCCATCTGAATGCCTTTGCTCCTTTCAGAAGGACCAGAGTCCATGGGCTTCACCTCCCTGGATCACCCCAACTACTGGCCTGCTTCAGGGTGCGTGACCAGGCCTGGAGAAAATACAAATCTACAAAACAACAAACGACTATGCCAAGTACAGAACGCTACGCAATTCATGTACTAAAGCTACTAGACTGGCTAAGTCTGCTTATTTCAACTCCTCATTTCTGACTAACATTAACTCTCCATCTAAATTCTGGAGGGTAGTTCATGTCCTATTCTCTCCCCTCCCTCCGTCTCCAGTTCTCAAAATAAATAATTCCCTAGTTTCCAACCCTGGCTCCATGGCCAATGAATTTAATGCCTACTACACCTCATGCCACGTCTCTTCTAAATTCCCTCTCCCCATTACCACCTACTAACTCAGCCCTTTCGCCTCAGCCAGTGCCTACCCCTCCCCCCATTTTCCTTTTCTACTATCTCCACTGATGAAGCTCTTAATGCTGTCCTATCCGTCAACCCTCTAAAGACTCCTCATCAGATGAGCTCTATCCTAAACTTCTTTACCTTTCTGCTCCTGCAATTGCTTATCCTATCTCCCTAATCCTTAACCTGTCCTTTATTTCGCCCATGGCACCCTCATCCTGGAAATGCGCTGTAGTCCTTCTTCTCCCAAGGGTGGTGACACATCCACCCTGGCAACTATCGCCCATTTCCTCCTCCTTCCTACCCCTGCCAAACTTCAAGAACATTTAGTTCTCTCTCCACTATCACCCTTCTTCTCTGATTCCTCCTTCTTCACCCCTTCCAATCTGGTTTTGGAAGAACCACTCAACAACCACCTCCCTCCTCAGGCTTACTGACTCCATCCTTTCAGGGATGGATGATAGCTGATCACCTCGCCATCTTTGTCAACCTGGCCAAAGCTTTCACGCCTGTTTCCCATCCCCGCTTCTGATTCACTCTCCTCAGCTGGCCTTGCTCCATCAGCCATGAACTGGTTTAAATCCTACCTCATTGGCAGGACCCAATCAGTGAGAATCCCTGATTCCATCTTCCCATACTCCCCATTAACACTGGTGTCCCTCAGGGTTCAGTGCTTGGTCCCCTACTCTTCTCCATTTTCCTTAATGATCTTCGCACAGCCTGCTCATCCTCTTCTATCACATGTACGCTGAGGATACTGTTTTGTACAGTTCCGGCAAAACCCTGCTGTGCAAACCAGCTTACAGTATGACTTCAACCAAGTTCAGCTCTGGTTTGCTTCTCATCAGCTTTTTATAAATGCCAAGAAAACAGTCTCAATGACGCTTGGCACCAGGTAGAAACTCTCTAGGCTCCCGGCCCTACCCACCTTCCACACCCTTGATGGGACCATCTTGGAGAACACCTCCTCATTTAGATATCTGGGAGTTTGGCTGGACCAGCACTTCAACTCTCTGTGCATATCGATACTATCTTGAAGAAACTACTTCAAGCTTGGTGTTCTATACAGGAATCATAGTTGCATCCCTCTGAATGCAGAAATTGTCCAGAAGATGATACTCCCCATCTTTGACTACTGTGACGTAGTCTATGGTGCTGCTCCCAAATCTTCTCTGACCAAGTTGGACATACTCTTTAACTCCTTCTACCACTTTGCTATTGACTCCTCTTCTCGCTTCCACCACTGTGAACTCTGTCCCTCTCTAACCTTCCTTCCACTATCTCACAGATGCATCTCTCACTGTGCCAAACTAACCTCCAAATTCTGGTTCATGGGCCCTCCTATCTCTCATCCTCTTTCTCCACTCCACCTCCTCCTCCTTGACGGTCCCTTGCCGCTCTACCCTCATTGGTCAGACTGGTTTCACCCATCATTTCCTCAAATCTGGAATTCCCTCCCACCTGAAATACAATACTCCTCCTCCAACTACTCCTTACCTCTGCCTTATACAGTTACCTTTCCCTCAGCTGTTCCTGCTTTAACCCATTAATACATATCCCAGTTTCTGCCTTCCTACCATGACCCCTGGTGGGTTCTCAACATCCTGAAGGGGAATCAGGAAATGGCTACCCTTCTCCTCATATTCAGTTCTTGCCTCTCCCCTCTTTTCTCCACCTGCCCTTCTAGGTCACCAGTGTGCATAACTTAACCCCATCCTTTTATTCCAGCAGCACTTATGTACCATTTTGAACCTGCTCCTGGTATACTCATGCACTATAAATGGGGCTATCGATTATTACTGTTTTGTACATTTATTTGTTCTTTGTATGATTTTGGACATGTATTGTAATTTACCCCAATGTTCCACTACTGTTTATTGTACAATGCCTTGTGTTCCAACTGTTGCACAATCTACAATGTTGTATTGTTTGTACTACCCACATACTATTGTAACTGATCATCCTTCACAACCCTATATAACCCCTCCCTCCAGGTCGCACCGTGAGATGAGCAACTTGTTCAGTATACCCTCCTGGTGAAACATTTCAATAAATAAATAGATTTTAGCAAGGCATTTGACACCGCCCCACACAGGAGGCTAGTAAACAAGTTGCTTAGACTGGGAGTAGGTCCCAAGGTGGTACACTGGGTCCAAAATTGGCTGAGCAACAGGACACAGAGGGTGGTGGTAAATGGAGTTCAGTCCTAGGAAAGGCGGGGTGACTAGTTGGGTGCCACAGGGCTCAGTTCTGGGGCGGTCCTCTTCAGTGTCTTCATTAGTGACATTGCAGAGGGGCTGGAAGGGACTGTAGCCTCTTTGTGGATGACACCAAGATCTGCAATAGGGTGGACACTCCAGATGGAATGGAAAGAATGAGATGAGACCTGGGCAAGTTGGAGGAGTGAACAAGAGTATAGCAGTTAAAAATTAAATACAAAGAAAAGCAAAGTCATGCACTTGGACACAGGAATCCTGGTGAGGAATACAAAATGGGGGAGGATACTAACAACAAAAATCTGGAAAGGGACCAGGAGGCAAACGTAATGGACAGCCTGAAGGTGGCTAAGAAGTGAGAAAAGGTGGTGGGAAGGGTCAGAGGATGCTGGGTGCATAGGGAGGGCATCACCAGTAGAAAACAGGAGGTGGTGATGCCACTGTACAGGCAACTGGTCAGGCCACATCTGGAATACTGTGTTTAATTCTGGAGACCACATCTCCAAAAGGACATTGACAGAATGGAGGTGGTCCAGCGAAGAGCAACAAAAATGGTGAAAGGAATGCACCAGAAAACATATGAGGAAAGACTTCATTATCTATACCCTGGAGGAAAGGGGGTATGATAAAAACATTCAGGTACCTCAGGGAATTGACAAAGTCCAGGAGGCAGCATCTTTCAAAAAGAGATGTGCAAGAACAAGGGGTCACAATATGAGGTGGTGGGGGGGACTCAGGAGTAATGTGAGGAAATATTTTTTCACAGAAATGGTGGTAGATGCATGGAACAGCCTCTCCAGTGGAGGTCGATAGGCTAAAACGATTGGTGAGTTCAAGAATGCATGGAATAGACAGAAGGCAACCCTAGTGAGTGTAAAGAGAGGGTAAACTGCTAATCATTTAGTATCCGGAGTTTAAGTAGATAGAGAAATGGGCATACTAGGTGGGCCAGGTAGTCCTTATCTGCTGTCAAAATCTATGTTTCTTTGTTTCTGTGTTTTCAGTATATTATTGATAGATTTGTGACACAACCAGAAAATGGCAAATACATAGTGTCATTACATTTTTTGTAACAGTAGGCTTCTCAGTACTATTTTTTGTATCAATACATAAAATTAACGACTGTTTAAAAAGGACAGAACTTTTTAATTAAAATATTTTTAATCTTTTTCTTAATATTGTATTGACACACATTAATTAATTAGTAACTTGTAGTTTTCAACTTAATCCTTATTCATCTTCTGGTCTTAATCACATTTCAGCCTCTCTCCCAAGCAGTACCAATTTTCCTGTTTTGCAGGCTTGGCCTGCAAAAAGCATTGAAGATAACAATTAATTGCCAGGGAACCATAAAGTGCTATCCCCTTTCCTTAAGATGGAACAGCAATTTGCACACATCTGACCACATTAATATGGCTAAGCTACAATAGTTAATTTGATTTGAGCACTGCAGCTGCTTATTCAATCCATATTGCATCTTCCTCATTCCAGTTGGTATGTCTGAGAATGATTTAAACTACTGCAGGATTCTCAGAATACCCCAGATCAATTGCTAACAAAACCAGACCAAGCTGTAGCACAGAATACTAGCAACCAAATAAATGCACTGGTGTGTCAGAAAATGATTTTAACTTTAAAGGGCTATGCCCTGGCAAGGACCATTATTATATGTTTTATTTGCACTGTGACATTGTAACTGAAATGATTTCAATAAAATATGAAAATGATTTTACAGTTGCAGAATGCTTAAAATGCCCCAGATCAATTGTAAAAGCTGTGTAGCTGACAGAGTAAAATATCTCATAGAATCATAGAAATGTGGCAGCAGAATATGACCCATTCAACCCATTGAGTCTGCCCTCTACCCCCAGTTGCCAACTTTGTCCAGAGACCCCTGCACTTCATCCACTGGTCAACCCTGTGTCCGTCCCATGCCCTTTTGAATCCCTCCACCATTTCATCCCTCACCACCTCCTCTAGCAGACTGTTCTGGGGCTCCACCACCCTCAGTGAAGTAATGCCCTCACATTGCCCCCTAAACCTTCATCCTCTAATCTTTGACTATGGTGCCTAGTTATAGCACCTTCTTTTCTTGTGAGTAAGCCCTCTCCCACCTTATTAATCCTCTTCATGTGCTTAAACATTTCTATCATGTTTCCCTCTCCTTCTAGTCTCCAGCGGGTACAGATTCAGCTCCTCAGCCTCTCCTCATAGGGCTTCCATGCACCATCCTGGTGGCCTCTTCTATGAACTCTTCTAATCCCATCTATGGCCTTGCATAGGTGCAGTCTCTAGAATTGGACCCCTGACTCCAGGTGAGGCCTCATCATATATTTATAAAGTGGTATCATCACCTCCCTCCTTCTGCTTCTTATACCTCTCCTATGCATGCTAGAATTCTATTTACTTTGCCCACCACTTTGCTACATTGTATCCCTACCTTAACATTTTCTGAAATTATAATCCCCAGATCCCTCTCCTGCCCGTTGCCTTAATTACACCCCCCAGTGTATAATTCTCTTGTGGATTATTTACGCCCCTTGTACATCACTGTGTACATTTGGTATTGAATTTCAGCTGCCAGGTTTCTGACTACCCTTCCAGAGGTCTTAAATCTTCCTCATAGCCTCCACCCTACTGCAGAACTTTGTATCATCTGCAAATGGGCAGACCTTCCCATTGCAGCCCCTCTGCTATGTCGCTGATATAGATGTTAAATAGGATGGCATTTAGCACTGACCCTGGGCACCTAGTCACCTCCTCCTCCTCCCTGGATTGTACCCATTTACCACCACCTTTGGCTTCTGTCCTTCAGCCAGTTCTCCACCCACCTTGTTATTTTCTGTCCACCCCCAAACTTTCCAGTGTATTTACCAGCCTCTGTGGGGACAATGTCGAAGGCCTTCCAAGTCCAGATAGACCACATCCACTGCCACTCCCTGATCAGTTACCCTCATCACCCAATTGAAAACTCAATCATGTTCATCTGGCAGACCTTCCTTGAGTGAAGCCATGCTGATGGGATGATCTCTAGCAAACTGTAACAAAATTGTGACCAAGTAAATGCTGTAAAACCTATAAGTTTAACAGACCTTAAACATGGAATAAAAGTAGTAGAAGAAGAATCAGCACTTATACTGTGCTTTTCATAAACATTGTATCCCAAAGCACTTTGCAAGCAATGAGAGACTTGTAGTGAAATGACTGAATGTGCAGTGGTGGCTATTTTGTACCTCAACACCCATACACAGCTTTGGACAGTTGCATGAACAAGATGTTTTGAAAAGGGAATGTTGGCCAGGACACTGGGAAAATTCTCTGCTCTTTGTGGATGGCAGGAGCTGCTGATCCTGGTTGTCTGCCAAAAGGCAGACTCTAGAGGAGAAGCAAGCAGTGTGGCAAAGGTGTTCCTATACCTCTGTCCCTAATTCTGCAGAGGCCTCAGTTCCTGATATTGCAGCTTTGAACATTGATAAATTGAGGAAATGATGGAGCTTTCAGTGGAAGGAGGAGAAAGCTTAACTGGCAGTGAAGCATCTGTTTCAGCAGCAGGACGGGAAATGTTGCAGAGCCGAGTAGTGCAGAAGGAAAATTGAAACTTGCCATGGAGGACAGAAAGAAAAACATTCTGGACCTGCAAGTGGAAGAAGACATCCAATATTTACGAGAGAGAGATTGAGGAACGCGTGACCTGTTTTAGTGACCTCTGGCTTGTCAGCTGAGCCTCAGACAGATGGAGCACTGCCACGAGTAGCTGAGATGGTGGCAGTGTCAAAGTTGATGGGGTGTGTGGCATAGCCGTCTGCTGCTAGCCCTTATTTGTAGATATTATTCTGTTGTATATTTTTTTATGTAATTTTATGTACATGTCAGTGTCAGCAAAGGCACATATAGAAAAGACTACATTTTAAAAAAAAAAAAAAAAAAAAAAAAGGGATTTGACTTTCCTATGACCTACAAGGCCAGTGTGTTGCTTGCAGGAATCTGACAAGATCTTGTCAAAAAGCTTGTGGATACATGATCAAGGAGTATTCCTCTAATGTTAACTGGCCAAGGGAAACAGCAGTAATAAAATCAGCTTGTATAATCATACAACTTACAGAATCTACCTTATAACTAATTAAAGTAAGCCAGTTCAAAATCACAGGATGAAACTATTTTAACTGTTATAAACCCTTAAGATCAAAAGAGAAATGGTCTTAGACAAGAGGTGACAGAAAAGGTTCCCTCAGTATACTGACATTTTTTTTTAAAGTGTCAAGAAGCATCCTTCTAACAGGCCTGTATGAGACTGTATACCCTGTGTTAACTATGGGAATCTGACATTAAAGGTTATCAGGAAAATAAAACTTTGGGGAAGTGTAAGAGTGACACCGGTGGCCTAAAAGAGAAAGGCCAACCTCTGTTTTCTGACCTGGAAGATCCAGTCTTTATTCACAGACTGGGGGTGTCTTCTATATAAACTCCCCAGCACAGACACTCAGGGCCATTTACACTTTTTGCCTGGACTCTCCTGATCATAAGATAACAGCTGCCAGCACAGACTGCCTAAGAACCAAAGGCTGCTACAGAAAGGCTGAAATATTTTTGCAAACCAGTGATTCTCTGGACTTTGAAATCTTCATACCTAAAGTAGAGACTTAGCTAACATGTTTTAGTGTGTTTTTTTTCTGTATGTATTTTTCACATTTCTTTCTGCATATTGTAACCCAAATTAGTATTATCTTTTAGCTATGACTGTATTTATTTAAGTATTTTAGTAAAACCTTTGCATTTCTAAAGAAATTCTGCCTCTGTCAGAGTTCTTATATTGTATATGTGACTATAGAAGGTATATTAATAATTTGTGACACCTGTTACTTGCTTAGAGGGGCCACTGTAAGCAAACCAAATTGAGGAAAGGATCTGTAAGGGATCTGGAAGGATAGGGGAGTACCAGAGTCTCATACCATAGTCTGCAGAGATTTTGAACCAGGCTCTTGCATGTCCTGCAGGGGAAAGCCAAATCAGGCCTACGCTGCTACCCCAAAGAGAGTGTGAAGTCTGGGTCTTCCCTTGTGTAATAGCCAAGGAAGGGTTCATATTTGGCCACAAGACTTGAGACTGGTATTGTGCCCTTATCCAGAGCTATAGGATGCCCTGGATCCTCATGGCAGAGGTGCAGTCGTGACTTTGGTGAGCATTCAGAAAGGATAAGGAGGGTATCCTGTCTCCCTTCCCCATCATGGATTGCACTTAAGGGTGGGCACTGTAAGTGCTGTGGACCTGACCCCAGGAGTGGATTTGTGACAGATCTAGTGCGCAACGCTGGGATCAGAGAGATTTGGTTGCATACTGTTGTGATTCGAGATATTGGTGGCACGGGCATGACAGCTGGATTTGAGCCCAATATATCAGATTGATAAACTGTAAACAGTCCACACACAATCAAGGCAGAGATTTAAAATATAATTTGTTACAGTATAAAGTTCCCTACCTGTTTTTTTCCCGGTGCAAGCTAGTAGCAGTAGTTAGGAAGAAGATGGCTTCCATCTACAGTGAATACACTGCAGACTACCTGAAGCAGTTGTGTCAGGAAAGAGCAGTCCAGTGTGAGGGTGAACAAAAAGCACCTTGTAGAGGCTCTTGTGGCAGCCGATTAGCAAGCGACTGCCTAGGACTTCCCGGAGCCACAGTCGGTGACTGAAAGGGACCAGACCTTGTGCATGGCGTGTGCCAAGGGATGTCACAGAGCCCAGTCCCAGGGAAGAAGACAGAAAGACCAGAGGAAACTTAAGAGCCACAGTGCCAGGAGAGGTTACCACAATGCTGGAGTCAGAAGGATCAGGCTGCAGCTAGAGCTGAGGAGACTGGAGCTTAAATTTGAGCAGAAGTTGTTCCAGATGGAGCTAGAGATGTGGGAAAAAGAAACCAGCATTTGAGAAAGTTTGAACTGGAGAAGTTAAAACTCCAGTGACCAGCACCAGAGGAGGTAAGTGGCAGTGGTGAACCTGGAACTCCAGGACTAGGGTATAAATTAAATTATAAATTAATAGCTGAATTTAAAGAAGGGAGGATACGGATGCATTTTGAATTTGTTTGAAAAGGTCTGTATCCAGGCTAAAATACACAGGAGTCCTGGAGCTTTCAGCTAACCCAGCTGCTTACTGGGAAGGGCATGAGGCCCTAGGCCAAATGGGCAATCAGTAATTAAAAGAAAGCTAAAGCTGCCTTGCTTAAATGTATGAATTAACACCTGAAGCATACAGGATTAAGTTCTGGAAGCTCGGAGAAAGCCCTTACATGAGCTAAGAGGAACTCGCCACAAAGCAACGTCAGTGTTTGGAAACATTGGCAGGAGTGAATTGAAGCAAACTCTGTAGAAAATTGAGGAGGTTGTACTTCTGGAGCAATTCTTTGGGCTTGCCCAGCAGAGGTAAAAACCTGGTTAGAGGACAGAGACCCCAAAACAGCGCAGGAGGCTGCAGAGCTCTTGGACCGCTATGCCAGGAACAGGCCTGCTCTGAAGGGAGTGGGTCGGGCATGGCAGTGCAGAAGTGAAATCTAGCCTCAGGGCAGCTAAAATGCTCACTGCCCCACAGAAAAGGGGAAGCCCAGGTTACCAAAAAGGATTTATCAGATAAAAGAAATGATGATTATTTTTAATTTTTGCAAACAGCCAGGGCATCTTACCAGACACTGTCCTAAAAAGGCACAGAGTGGACAAAGTGGTGCTCGAACAGATTGGGTGCACTGTGTATCCCTGAAAGTATGCCTATAAATATGAGGGAGCACATACACCTGGTTACTGTAAATGGGGTGCAGACCAATGGGTTAAGGGACACATTAGTAAAAGGGGATTTGGTTGAGCCTGAACAGCTTATACCTAATCAGTTCATAACAGTAAGGGATTCACTGCTGAGAAAAAACTCTGCCACTTGCTAGTGTTCTCCTGGACTTGGGTGAGACAGGAGAGAGGGTGTAAAAGTGGCTGTGGCAGACAACCTCACCCTGGGTGTGGTTGTGGAACAATCTCCAGAAACTGTTACCCGCGAGTGAAATGGCAAGGCTGATGGTAGTTCCCTGGACCGCATAGAAGACCCTGTGGAAAACAATGGAAGGCTGGTTCCCCAGCCTGTGACTCCTGAAACGGAGAGCAGTGAAGGGGGTAGGACTTCCCAGGTAGCCATTCACAAAACAGCTACAGAAGGTTACTCTGAGGAGGGAGGGTACCAGTGGTCAGAAGGTTAGGGATGGCAGTGATCCTGAATGCCCTGATGCTAGAGCTATGGACCCCTGTTTAGAAACTGAAGGGGATATGTCCCATGCCTTGGGAAAATGTAAAGAATTTTCAGCTGCTCAGAGGACTGATTCTATTTTGGAGAGGCTGAGGGCTTGTGCAGACTCTGACAGGACACAGGAAGGTGGCGGGAGACATGGAGTATATTGGAACAATGGATTGTTGTATACGAGGACATAAGGACAGAGGGAGGGTGATGGGAGGCGCTTGTCATTCCTAGGGATATCGTGACGGTTGCTCAAGATCACTCATGATATCCCCATGGCTGGACATCTAGGAATTGTAGCGATCATGCAGTGATTGTCCCAGAATTTCTATTGTCCCAACTTCACCCAGCAGGTGAAGGAATATTGCAGGTCTTGTCACGGTGCCAATAAATAAGGAAGGCGGTAGTAAAACCAAAGCCGCCCTAATTCCTTTACCCATTTTGAGGAGCCATTCCAGAGAGTAGGAATGGATATCGTGGACATTTGAGTACCCAGGCTTCTCTGGGAACAGGTTTATCCTGACGGTGGTAGATTATGCCACCTGAGACTCAGAGGTAGTCGCCTGCTCACTTAGGTCAGACAAAGTGGCAGATGCCTTGCTAGGGATTTTCTCCGTGTTGGGTTTCCACAGGAGGTTATCACTGATCAAAGGGTAGCTTCATATCAGACCTGGTGAAGTGTTTGTGGGAGAAGTGTGAGGTAGTGCAGCGGTGCACAACACCTTTTTCACATGAGCCAATAGGCTTGTGGGAAAGGTTTAATCGTACTAAAAATCGATGCTTCAAACATTTGCTGAACAGCATGGGAGGGACTGGGAGAAATACCTTTCCCACCTGTTGTTCACATACAGGAGGTGCTCCAAGAGTCAATAGGGTTTTCCCTTTGAGCTCTTATGTGGATGTAGGTGCGTGGGCCCTAGACTTGATCTGGGAAGATTGGGAAGGCAAGCACACCACCAGGAAACTCCCATAGTGGAGTATGTCCTAAAGTTTAGGAAAAGCAGAAGGAGCTTATGTGAGCAGTCCAGAGCAACCTGTCAGCCGCCCAGCAGAAGCAAAGGTCTGGTATGACCGCAAAGTCAGAGCTCGCTTGTACAGTGTAGGTCAGGAAGTCATGGTCCCAATCCCAGTCTGGAAGGACAAGATGCAGGCTGAGTGGGCAGGACCATACAAGGTAGTCTGACAGGTAAATGATGTGAACTATATTGTAGAACTGCCTTACAGGAGACATACCCATGGATGTACCATGTCAGCATGATGAAGCCATATGCAAATAGGGCAGACATGGTATTAGACCCCTACTGGACTTGCTGGAGGAAAGCAAGCAGGGGTCTTCTGTAGAGGCAATCAAACTGTCACCCCAGCTGACCCTGGAACAGACCCAGGAAGTGAGGGAGGTTTTAGTGGACTTTGACCCTTTGTTTACAGCCATGCCTGGACTAACCCCTATAACAACACACAATGTAGACACGGGAAGGTAGTGTCCATACAGTGGACAGCCTACTGGGTGTTTGAGGCTGTCCTAAAGGACATTAGGAGGTAGGTGGAGTAAATGATGGATTTAGGGGTAATCCAGAAATCTCACAGTCCCTGGGCCTTACCTGTAGTCCTCGTTTCTCAGCGGATGGCTCTACTACGCTTTTTGTGTGGACTATCATTGATTCAGCGAAGTCACTATAAAGTCTGCGCCCACCCAATGTCATGGATGGACTAACTACTGGACAAGTTGGGAGGGGCGACATGCCTTATCACCATTGACTTGACAAAGGGTATTGGCAGGTGGAGTTAACTGCCAGGGCTAGGGAGAGGTCGACCTTCATCACCCAATAGGATTATTTGAGTTCAAGGTAATGCCTTTTGAATGAAGAACGCCTCTGCCACCTTGCAAAGGTTGGTCAACCAGGTGTTACATGGTACTGAAGAATATGCAGTGGCATGTCTGGATGATATTGCCATCTTCAGTATCAGTTGGAAGGAACACCTGTCCCACCTGAAGGAAGTGTTGGGCAGGATACAGAGGACTGGGCCCACTGTCAAGGCTGAAAAGTGCCAGGTGGCCATGGTGAAGGTGGCATACCTAGGACATGTAGTAGAGCGGGGCAGCTCCATTCCAATCAAACCAAGATTGAGGCAATAGAGGCATGACCCAGGCCTGAAACAGGAAGCAGGTTCGAGTTTCCTAGGGACTGCTGGGTACTACTGAAAGTTTGAACCAAATTACAGTACCCTGGCAGCTCTCCTCTCTGGGCTGCTAAAGAAAAGAATGCCCAAAAAGTTAAAATGGGAGCCAGCCTATGAACAAGTCTTTGTCCTGCTAAAGGAGGCACTGTGTAGTGCCCAGTGTTAGCCAATCCAGACTACAGTAAGCCATTTGTAGTCCAGACAGATGCCTCAGGTGTGGGATTGGAACAGTCCTCAGTCAGACCTCTAACCAAGGAAAAGATCACCCAATAGTGTACCTTAGCAAAAGTTACTTCTCCAGGAGCAGGCGTATTCCACAGTTGAAAAGGAATGCCTTGCACTGGTATGGGCCATGAAGAAATTATAGCCGTTACCTCACGGGAGGAACTTTGAGGTACAAACCTATCAGTATCCTGTTGGGGCTGACATAGATGGGTAAAACGAATGGTCATCTCTTAAAGGTAGAGTGTTGCCTTACAGGGCTACGATATGACCATTACCCACTTCGCTGGGTCGGCCAGGTGCTAATGAAGATGGGGCTATCTTGCCAGTTAGCACAGTGAACAGAATTTATGAAAATCTTGAGAGAAGAATGTGGTGAGCTGCCTGGCTGCTAGCCTTATTTGTAGACATTATTCTGTTGTATATTTTTCTTATATAATTATATGTACATGCCAGTGTCAGCAAAGGCACATAGAGAAAAGACTGACTTTAAAAAAAAAAAGGGGTTTGACCTTCCTATGACCTACAAGGCCAGCTTTGTTTGCAGAAATCTGACAAGTTCTCATCAAAAGCTTGTGGATACATGATAAGAGTGTTCCTCTAGTGTTAACTGGCCAAGGAAAACAGAAGTAATAAAATCGGCTCGTATAATCATACAACTCACAGGATCTTCTTATAACTAATTAAATTAAGCCATTTCAAAATCACAGAATGAAATAAGCAATTTCCACTGTTGTAAACCCTTAAGATCAAAAGGAAAATGGTCTTAGACAAGAGGTAGGAAAAGGTTCCCAAAGTACACTGGTATTTTTAATATGCTAGGGAAACATCCTTCCAACAGACCTGTGTGAGAATGTATACCCTGTGGTGACTATGGAATTTGACATCAAAGTTTATCAGGAAAATAAAACTTTGGGGAAGCACAGGTGACATCCGTTGGCCTAAAAGAGAAAGGCCAACTCATGTCACTGACCTGGAAAGAGCCAATCTTTATTCACAGACGGGGGTCCTTCTATATAAACTCCCAGCACAGACACTCAGGGCCATTTACACATTTCGCTTGGACTCTCCTGACCACAAAATAACAGCCGCCATCACAGAGACTGCCTAAGAATCAAAGGCTGCTGCAGAAAGACTATAATATTATTGCAAACCAGCGCTTCTCTGGACTTGAAATCTTATACATAAGGTAGAGACTTAGCTAACAAGTATTTGGTGCATTATTTTTCTGTATATATTTTTCCATTTGTTTCTACATACTGTAACCAAATTTAGTATTCTCTTTTAGCTGCAACTGTGTTTAAATATTTTAGTAAAACCTCTGCTTTTCTAAAAAATTCTGCCTGCAGGAGAGTTCTTACATTATATATGCGACTATAGAAGGTTTATTAATAATTTGTGAAAACTGTTACCCTTACAGGGAGCATGATAAGCAACCAAAATGAGAAAAGGGTCTGGAAGGGATCTGGAAGGATGGGGAATACCAGAGTCTCATACCATAGCCTGCAGAGATTTTGAACCAGGCTGTTTCTTGTCCCGTAGGGAGAAGGCCAAATCAAGTTATGCTGCTACGAAGAGAGCCCCAAGTCTGGGTCTTGGCCCTTTTTGTAACAGCCAAGGAAGGTTCATATTTGGCCACAAAACTTGAGACTGGTATTGTGCCCTTATCCAGAGCTACAGGGATGCCCTGGATCCTTGTGGCAGAGTGCAGTCGTGATCTCGGTGAGCATTCAAAAGGAAGAGGAGGGAACTCTGTCCCCCGCCATGGATTGCACTTAAGGGTGGGCACTGTGAGCACAGTGGACCTACCCCAGGAGTGGGTTTAGACAGGGCTGTCTTTGATTTGCAGAAAACTATATCGGAGCTGCACAGTCAGCACACAGCAGAGGAAAGTAATACAGCCAAGAATTTAAGAGGTGGAATGGAGGCCTGGTCACTATAAAGAGCACTGAGGAACACAGGCTGGGTGCAAGATAAAGCGGAACATGGTCATCAGATTTCTCAGACCCTGCTGTTGCATGGTATCGGGAGAAGTATCACAACATTTAATAGCAACATAGCAGGTTATGACACAGCAGGTTAATGAAAACATAGCAGAACCAATGCAAATGGAGACAGTGTCACTGGGTGAGTTTACAGATACACTGATGGAAGAGGATTCCAGGGACAAACAAGCAGAGGTGGTGGGAATGCAGCTATAAACTCAGAAGCTATGGAATCTGTAGAAAAAGTCTGAGAAAACTGGCAGCAATGCCTTTAAACTTCCTTAGTGGAAGGCCCCTCTGCAGGCCCTGCAGTAACTGAAAATGAGGATGTTTTGAGGATGGGAGCAAAAAAACTCCGATTTAAATGATCCTGCTAAAGGTAATTTTGCAACCCCTTTTTAAGCTATCAGATTTATTTCAAATTTGGAAAGAACCAGCCCCAATGAAGAATGCAGTTAGACTGTTGTAGAATGGGGACTGGAGGATGCCCGATAGAGTTTACATCAGGAAACTTATTAAAGGGGACAGGAATTGATTACTTATGTGCAGCTTTTTGTAATGTCTCTATTTTCATAAATTATATTAAGTACGTAAAATGGATTCCTATTTAACTGTGCCTGAATAAACGCTGAAGCTGTCAGTTGTGTTTTGTATTGCTTTCTTGTATGGACAACATTCTGTGTATTCTTTCATGGCACCAAGAATTTTGAGTTTTTGCTTCATGGTTTCGAAATATGAGCATGATCTTATCAGTACAGTGCCCCGGTTCTGAAACCATGAAGGACATAGTCAAAACTCCAGATTCTTAGTTCCATGAAGGAACTGCACAGACTATGCATTACAACAACTGCACATAAGTAATCAGTTCCTGTCCCTTTAAAGTCCTTAATGCTATTTTGTGCTTCAGACATTTTTGCTTTGATTCATACTGGGATCCATAATTATGATAGCAGCTTTAAAACTGTTGCTGGTTTAGATATATTTTGGAACATAATACCGCTTTATGGACACCTTTATGCTGTACCACTGACTAAACCTGCTGTTAGGACCATTACGGTATCTTTAAAAATGAAGGCCTTTAATATTTCATGCTTTTTGTTCTGGTTGAAACAGAGATGTGAGGTGTTGGATAAGTAAATACCCATCATTGACCGCGAACAGATTTGAACTGGTGGATGGAGAATTATGGTGAAATTGTATTTTCCAAATGAAGGGGTAGTCCCTCTCCCGGCAATTTTTTTATAGTTGGGGATGGGGTGTTCTTTTTTTTTTTTTTTTTATAAGGGACAGCCCAAATCCTACCACAAATGTGGTTCGAGAGTACGTCTTAGTAATGCCTGCAACACCCTTAGGTGTCCACATTCTCTGAATATGGACACTTAGCATCAACATGTACTAATTTCACTGCAGTTTGTGTGAAGGAAAGGGTCATTCATATATAAGATGCCCATAGGTGTCACACAATCGAAACAATGCAATCTCTTAGGAAATTTTAATTTCTAGGCACAAGCAGAAAGGGCAGCACAGCAGTTGAACAAAATCAGCAATCAAAAGTTCTGAAACCATTTCTGTAGTGAAAAGTCAAGTAGAAATGACAAAGGTAATAGAAACCACAGACAGCGAGGAAATGCTCTAAGGGGTCCCTCTGATAATGTTTTCTAGTTTCAGATTCCGAAGAGCATGTAAGTGAGAAGCAGGTTAAATCACCCGATAATTTGACTACTGCAGACATGCCCCCATCCACTGAAGTAGACAGATAAGTAGGAAGAAGAGAGCAGGAATGAGGCCTGGTAAAAAAAAAAAAAAAAGTAAAAAGGAAGAGGGAGAACAGAAAGGAGGGGAATCACTAGCGGAAATCGGAGAGCACTCCTACTAAAAATTAAGTACAGTATGCTGCCTTTGCAAAAGCACAACAATGGGGAGACAGAAGGTGAGGAGGACTGCAGAGAATCCTCTGTAGTATTCTCTATAAAAGATTTGTCATCTGACTAGGAGGATAATATTGGCAAGACTTCTGCTGGTAAATGAACTAAATGGAAGACAAGATCACAGAGCATTTAAGGGAATACAATTGTCCTAAATATGACTTCCCTAGGCATCACCACTCTCAAGGTTAACAGTATTACAGTTTATAAGAATAGGTTAACAGTTTTATCAACTTTACCTTCATGAAGAAGTGACATTATATGTCTACAAGATACTAGACTTAAAAAACTTCTTATGAAATAACTCAGGCTGAAAGAATGTAGGGAAAAGGTGCCACCTTTTAATAGGAGACAATGTATGTGATGGGCTAGGGATCCTGTTCAAGTATTCTTTTCTAAAAGTAACTAAGTTAAGAGAGACATACCCAGGTAGAGCTTTAGCTTTAGACATTCAGTATCAATCCAGTAGGATTAGATTACTCATAGTGTATGCCCCCTAAACAAAGGCATTGAGAATAGAATTGTTTAAGATAATAGTTCTCAGACTTTGACACAGGAGCTTCCAAATCCATGGAAAGATTTTGGGCCTCCCCAAAAACTGAAATAATCTTGGGCCTCCCAAAGAAAAATAACATACTGTACTTTTGCAGTACACACAAATAAATTGAAACCCTTTGAGTACTTGGCTCAAATTCAGTTCTATGTCTTATACTGACATGGAACCTTTGAAAAATAGCTCGTGCTCAAAGGTGTTATCTGAATAACAAATAAATAAAATACATATTATTATTCAGCTTATTGTAACCCCCATTCAATAGGCCAGCCTACTTGCTCTGCTATTTTCATTCTTTGAACCAATCGGTACCCCTTGTTGCAGTGCCTTCATGGGTCAGAGTACTTTCTCTATTTCCTCTCATATGAAATAACCTACCTACATACTTTCCTCTCCCTCCTTCCCTGCTCCTAAGCAACTTCTCGGGATTACTTTGCTCTTTCCTGCTGTTGCTCTTAGCACTTCTGTGCTTAACCCTTATATTTGTTCTGTTCTGCCATCAGTCTACAAATTGATCAATTACCACCACTCATTATTAGTTTATTGTTCATATTTGTTTACATTATTATTCGTTAGTATTTCTTGATTGTTTTGCAGTTACCTTTTTGAAATGTATTCCTCCCTACCCTTCCTAGGTACATCTGAAATAAGCCTTCCCTTGTTACCTATTAGTAAATAAATACATAAAATTCACCTACACCATCCTCTTTGAGTTTGCTTCATCTCTTCACACAAAATATATAAAACTCAAAATTTAAATACAGTACTTTTCAGACTTGCTTGAGCTTCCCGTGGAACAGGTTGGGGCCTCCCAGGAGGCTGGTCTCACCATTGAGAACCCCTGGTTTAAGGATATACAACCTTATTTGCACACGGCAAGGATAGTCATATGATGTGGAGTTTTTAATTGTGATCTTAGTCAAAGTGGTAGAGGACTGAAAACAGTGAAATTGTATTGCAATACAAATGTCTTAATAGAAACTGTGAACACAGCTAACTTATGGAGTCTTATAAAAGTATTCATAATACAAGAGGAAATTCATATTTAAGGGTAAGATCTCCACTAGACTAGATTTTTTTTTGTTTCAAAAATTTGGAGATTCATGATACCAGAACTATGGAATATAAATTCCCAGACTACAGGGCAGTTAAGACTTCTGTTAGTTGGGGATAGATCCATAAGTCATAAAAGTGGCTGGTGTTGGAATGCTTCTTGTTTGAAAAATGAAGTATTATGAAATGTAAGGAATTATGGACAGCGTGAGTTTCCATTTTGTACCTATATAAGAATATAGTCTTATGGTGGGAATATACTAAACTGGCTTTCATGAATGTTTTCAGAAGTTTTCAGAGAAAAATGCAAAAAAAAGTATTTGAAACATCTTAGGCTCAGAAAGCAATGTCAAACAAAGCTGTCCCTGCCACACCAGTAGAGCTGCACTGCGATGCTGGCAACCTGGGTTGGGAACCATCTTGGGCCATCAGAAGCTGGCGGGGGTTGGTAGAGCATCTCCAGTGGACGTGCTTCTCGGGGAGGGGACTATCACCTGGGTGCACACGGGTGGAGGTGCATGGGATCTGTTGGCTGGGCATAGGGAGCGCGGGTTTGGATAGTCTGTGTCAAGGTTCCCGACAGCCTATCACCATGCACACTTCCAGCCATGGGGTGGGACAACTGAAAACAGGAAAAATGGAGGTGCAGGTTTGGAGGATGAAAGCTCTGCTGGCCCACCACCTCCACTGTCAGATCCGTTCCACTGGTCACCAGGAGGGAGTACTGCAGTCTTCACTTCCACCGTGGGTAGCCAGCTGTGTTTAGTGGGGAAGAAGGTGACACTAGCCCGGGTGGGAGACACAGCAGTGTGATGCTGGTGTTCTTGGTGACTGACTGGCAGATCTTGACTGGAGGGTATACAGGCAAGGCAGTAGGTGGAAGGAGGTTCCAACCTGGCCCGTAGTGAAAGAGCATAAAATGTTTAAAAAAAAAAAAGGTAAAGTCAAACTTTGATTTCTAAGACAGAAGCAGAACACAGAGAGTAATCAAATTAGGTGTATAAGGCAGGTGTTGTTTGACATACAGTATAAGAGCTCAGACTTTATATCAAGAAAAGCGTGTTGGTATCCAAAATAAACAAACTTTAGACCCATTTAAGGATTGTAAAAAAGTGGATAAGAGAATTTTCAATGAACTCAGAAGGAAGATGGAAAATGGTGAGTAGAACAGAAGATTTGCCAAAAGTAGTTGAACAACATGTACACAGATCAAGATAATAGTTATTTTGATCATTTATATCTCTGCAGCCTACTGAAAGGGAAAGAAGGGTCTGATTGAGTCAGATCTCAACAGAAGTAAAAGTAGCAACTGACTGACTACATAGTGATAATGCACTGGGTCTAGATGGAATGGATTCTAAATGTTGTAAAATATTTAGTACTGAATTTATTACCTACAAGTACCTTAGCAGTATTATATAATTTTCTGATAGAGAAGGTGTTGTGCCAGTATCTGTCTAAGGAAATATTTCCAATGAGTCACAGAAAAGGAGAGAAGTCAGCTTTAGGAAACTGGAGACCTCTAGGTCCATTAAGCATCGATGTTGAAATATTTGGGAAGATTCTGGGAAATAGATTGACTAAGGTGGCAGATAGTCTAGTTAGCCTACATCAGACATGGGCGATTCCTACCGAAGGATAAAAGATAATCTGGTATTTACAAGAACATTATTTCATAGAGAAATGCAGGGAGTTACATGGCCACATTATTAGTTTAGATTAGGTAGAGGCATCTGATAGACTAGCACATGACTATTTGTTAAAGTCCTTAGAAGTTTTAGGGATTCGCAATATTTTCATGACTTGGATACAGTTATTGTATAGTCGACAACAGTAACTCCTACTGTTAATGGATGGCAAGGGGCAGAGATGTGTGTATGAAAAGGGTGCGGCAAGGACTGTCCCATGAGCCCTCTATTGTATGTTTTAGTACAGATTTAAGGCATAAAGATTTGGACAAAGGTTAACAGACCTAGACTTGCACTCAGAACTTTCTCATATCAAGGTGTTTGCTTATGCAGATGATGTAGTATTAACTTTGCATAAAAGGCACTTCAGAACTAGCTGTAATGAGGCAATTGCAGAGGTTTTCCAGAGGTTCAGGTTCTAGTATTAATTATGAGTAGGGCTGTAGTTATTTCACAGGAGTCACGGTTTCACAATTACCGTGAAATTGGCAAATTTCATCAGTGCAGTGAAATCTGTAGTTCTAATGAAAATCTAATAAAACACAGACGGATGTATTTTCTCCTTGCTTAGCCCACATTTGTAACTGTTTGACTGACCTGTAGTGCTGCAGCATTCCTCTCTCATAGGTGTGTAGCAGCACAGAGAAATAAGCTGCTCTGAGGATGTTTAAATTATGGCTCAACACACACCCTGCCATCCGTGCCTCTCTCTGGCCAGGGACAAAGCGGGTGAAAATCTGAACATTCTGTCCCCATGGCAGTTTTGAGTTTCCACAGTGCAGAGGTTTTTATTTATCTGTACATCAGCCCTCAGACTTCATCCTGAAGATGATGGTTTCTTTAATACAGATCGGAGGTTCAAGAACTGGGTGCATTTCATTACTAAAGCTGAGTAAGATTAGAATCATTGTGAACTCCATCAGACATAATTTACTTTGACCCTGACCAGTTGTTCAAATTTATTCAGAATTATACAGCTAAACATCCCAACATGAGTCTGCCTCTTGAATGAACTGAGTAATACCGCTTCCGATGTCAGACAATTAATAATTTACCACATGCATTTGCCATGAAATGTGCGTGTTTCACTGTGAAAAGGCAGCAGCCCTAATTATGGAAATGTGGGGAACTGTAATTGGTAATACACCTATTCCAGGTAGTGGAGCTTAGCTCAGGTTCAGATTTGAGAACTGCAGTAACACATTGGGAACAGAATTTGGAAAGGAGAAATGGATGTTAAAAACTGGGAAAGATGTTTACAAACAGCTGACATGGTTGCCGCTAAATGGAGAGAAAAGCTATAGCCAAGAAAAAAGGTGTTTCTGATTAAAACATTATTACTACCAGTATGTCTATGTTTGACTTATATTTTCCACCTCCTGTGAAACTAGGCTGTGTAGTATTTATTTTCAAGCTTTATGGGGAAATGGGCTGAGTCCTATTAAAAGTGAAGTAACATACAGACTATTTGGTAAGGGAGATGTTGGTATGATTAATCCATTGTTATGAGACCTGGAGGACAAAGGTGGAAGATAATTTTACAGGACTGTTTGGCTGCATGCTTGGATGCATGGGAAACATCAAATCTGAGGAAATTAACAGAAGTAAAATAGATGCCACAATATCTGAAATTGGTGATGCAAAAACTAATAAAATATGAAGTCCCAATCCTACCTATTTTGGTCAATCCTAAGCTCCATGATGGCGCCCAAACCCCAACATCCTACCTTCATCTCAAAACCACAACAGGTCTCCTCACTGACCCCATTGAAGTTGCAGATGCCTAAATGACAAAATCACAGACCTTCGGCTCACCCAAACAAAGTACCAGTGTCGAATGCTGCCCTTTAATCTTACCCTGACACAAATCCCACATCAATCTCTCCCACACCTACTTTTCATTTTAGGGCCATCACTTATGAGTACCCTCAAGTTGCTGAAGAGCCTGCCAAACTGAGGTAGCTCAAGTAGTGAGGTGCTTAGCCCTACTTCCTAAAGCTCATAGCCCCTTATTTTGTCAAACTGCTGACCGTAATCTTTAATCTTCCTCTGATCACCTCACCAGTGCCAACCATGTGGAAAATGGTTAGGGTGGTACCCATTATTAAAACTGGTGATCCCCAATCTCTTGAAAACTATAGACCCATCTCGATTCTACCACATCTGAGTAAGGTTCTGGAAAAAATAATTTATCACAAACTCTCGGTGCACGTAAACAAATATAACCTTCTATGCTCAAACCAGCATAGCTTTAGAAACACCACAGCACTGCATCAGCCCTAGCCCATTTTACTGACCATGTCTCCAAAAACATGGGCAGGGGGAATCTCACAGGTGCCATCTTCGTTGACCTGACTAGGACTTTCGACCTGAGTCGACCATCACTTGCATTACAACAGGTTGGTGGGCCTTGGTTGTTCAGTGAGGACAACAACCTGGTTCCGAAATTACCTCTTGGATGCGTTACCAGGCAGGTTACAGTAAGTGGTGCTACCTCTGCAGCAAAGGCCATAACCACTGGAGTACCCCAGGGATCAATCTAGGGGTCACTCCTCTTCTCTTGTTTATAAACCCCCTAGAGAAGAAGCCTCACATGCGAGGCCATCCTACTGTATATGCTGATGACTTGGTGTTATATGAGTGCCAAGTCACTAACAACTCTCTTCCTATTAACCCTGAACTATTAAGTAGCACATAACTGGTTTCTGGGAAACAGGCTACTGGTAAATGCTAGAAAACTAAGACCATGCTCCTGGGGTCTAAACCAAAAGTTATCCAGCCTGGCAAGCACCTCATCACTCCTGACTGTCCTAGTCCCAGATAGCTCTTCACTTGAGAATGTGACAAGTTTAAAATATCTGGACATCGTGCTGGCCCCTTCCCATATGTTCTCTTTACACATAAAACACCACTATACAACCAATAAATCAGAAATGTGGTGATGGGCTACTGCTTTCGTCACCATCTGACTCCAGCGACTAACCTTGACATAGCACAATGAAACTGCCTCCCTTTCCTTGACTATTGTGCCACCATATACTCACACCTTTTCCAAACTATTCACTTGACGTACCACCAAATACAACAACATTTGCAGATTTGCACAAATGGCTGCCTATACCACTCGCCACTGCTCTATTTACCAGGTGCTGGGTTGGCTCCCCTACAGGAGTGATGTAGCTACCTCCTCTGATATACAGTGGACAAAGCCATCGGGACAGTGACCAGTTTCCTCCCCATTTCTTCCTACTCAAAAAGAGGCACTGCCCCATACCCTGAAAAGTTCCAGCGTCCCACCACTGGAAGTCCCTAGAATAACCACAAACCTGGGCAGCAGAGCTTTCTCTTTCGTTGTACCCAAGCTGTGGAACAATCTCCCTGTCTCCCTCCACTCTCTTGACTCACACCCTACGTTCAAGACACACTATAAAGCCACCTTATTGGCTGCGGCAATGTGTACCTGCCCCAGGGTGACTCCAGATGTATGTCTCTGTATCTTAAGTTGCTGCTCAGTCTCTGCCTAATGAGTTATGTACTGTTATTTTTGGTTATGAATTTATTCTTTCTGTATTCTACATGAAACTGTACATTTGTATTGGTTCCTTATCTCTGTTTGTAACTGAAACTGCACTTGCACCTGTACCTTATTTCTCCACCCATTCTGGGTACCTGTAACTGTAAATGCTTGACTATGCTATTATACGTACCATCTGTTTGGCCGGGGTTGCACCTGAAAATGGTCCATTGGATCAATGCACCTACCTGGTAAACAAATACATAAAAAGCATAATATTTCTAAGAAAGGGTTGTACGAACAGATTATGGTTAATAATAATACCAACAAGGTTAGTTTTCTGTATTGTTCAGTTACACAGAATAATGCTATTTTGCAGTTAACAAAGATAGAATCCCAAAGTTCACTTAGGATGTTCTATGACTGTGTTGTCATAGCAAATCAGAAGTGAAATGTAACCATAAACAATAAACAGTTAAGAAAGGGATATTGCCTTAGAGCATGCTGTATGCAGATTTTAAGGCGCAGGATCATTTGTATTTTGTGTTGGCTATATTACTACATTTTGAGTTACATGGCAAGGTAATGGAAAGAACCATTGTATAATGCTGTGATGGAAGAGCATTAATTGCTGATATCTATGAGGGCCCTTGGAGAAAGTTTGATAAAAGAACATTGCAGATAATTTGTGCATTGTTAAAATGTGATATATGGCCAGCAAGGTGTGTCTTGGTATTAACAGAAATTTATAACACACAGAGAATTGTTAAACATCATTGCTAGCTCTCTCAGACAGGTCAGGAAGAGAGATGGGAAAAATCTACCCAAAACCTCAAGTGAAGAAGTTGTGGAAAAAATTGTCTTTCAGACCCCAGGAATCTCCCAGTATGAGTAACTTATGCAGTCAGCCCAGAATCTCTGACCGTCTCGGAGCTGTAGTGTTGTAATGTGGAATGTATGCAAATAATGGAACTGGGCAGCTGTTCAAACTTCTGCCTCTATGTGGACTGTGTTCCAGGTAACAATCAGATTCATTTACTGTGCCCTGACAACTAGGCGCCTGAAGAGCTTTCCTCAGCAACCTGCTGCAAGTTTATGCAAGCCCTCCTTCATTGGGTGGGCTTACAATCCTTTCTGGTATCCTTCCCCACCCCCCGCTGGCCCATTCAGTCTAGGAGCATCCCTGTTCCTTGTTTTCACATGCTGCCACCAGGGGACAGCAGCAAGGAGAGTATAAAAGGCCTTGGGTTTGCTCAGGAAGGGAGAGAACAGAGTCAGTGGTGGGTGCAGGGACAGTGTCCCAGAGGGGACCCCCTCAGCCTAGTAGGTCAGCAGGCAGCAGCATCTGTGCGCAAAGGATTGGTGCTCTGTTTGGGAGGGTTGAAAAGGTAGTGCGGTTGTGTTGGTCCTGTAGGTGTGGCCCTGGGTTTTGGGCGTCAGCTGCAAAGGGAAGATTGAGCAGGAGGCTGCAGGAGCAAGACCTGAAAAGGGCAGTGTGGACCCCGCAGAGAAAGAGGGGCCCTGTACCATTTTAAGGTAAGGGATACCCAGGTGGTGGGGCTGCTACAGTAGTGGCATGACTGTGGCAGGGCATCCTGGAGTGGCAGCTCTGGGGTGCTTACCTGCGTGGCACACTGCCTGGGAGAAACAGTATAGTGTGGCAGAGTCCTGGCCTGGGATTTGCCATAGGGCCTGCCGTGCCCTTGTCTGGGGCAGGTCCTGGGACCTACCATGCCCGTGTCTGGGGTGGAGTCATCACACCATTTAAGGACAGGGGTTCTCCTTGGAAGCAATAACGTGAGAAGAAAGGTGCCTCCGTGTGTTTACACTTTCAACCGGTGCTGGTGGGAGAGGCCCCAATGTCTCGGCACACACCATTTGACTCAGGGAGATGTTTCTAGGAAAGTAGACTTGGGAGCAGCTGCAGGGCTTAGGCTGCTAATTCACCCTTGAGGCCTTTGTAGCTCGGATGGCACGAGAGGAGTAAGGCACTCACCAGAGACAAGAAACTGTGAGAAAAGTATTGTGAATAGGAAAAGGGTTTCTGTGGAAGAGGGTGTTAGAACTGAAGAAGCCAGTGTGGTCTAATTTTCTTAGATCTTAGTAAACATAATTTGCTGCATGCTGATTTGAAAAAACAAGCCAAAATTGGCAAAAAATACCTGACCCTGCCATTTTGTACTGATTGTACTCTTGGCCCCATGGAGCTGCTCAATTAATTTTCTTGATTAAAATGCTCTGGCCTAATCATTTTCCAGACCCAGAATAATGTTCTTGGTTTCAGAATGTTTGGTGGTGCTGGTGAGTCTTTCTTTCTAAATTCTAATAAGGTGGATATTAATGAATTCTGTTTTAATTGCTCCATTGGTCATCAGGCTTTCTGGAAAAGAGACAGCCCCACCCCTTTAGAGGAACCAAAGCAGCTGGTGGTAATTGTTCCTGGTTTCTGCACTTGGCCTGGGAGAGAGGAAAAATTCTGGCTGGGAAAGAGATAGGCCATAGCCATTTTGAAGATGTCACCAGATAGGCCACTTCTTTTATTTATGATCTCTGCAGCAAGAAAGTTTCACGGAGTGTGTCTGGTCTGTACCCCATCCTTCCCACAATACCTGGTACCCTAGACATAGAGGGATGGGAGGTTACATTTATTTGTAAAAAAAAAAAGTGTTTATATGTGGTTATTTTGTTCAGTTCACTGCCTCTAGTTATATTTTGTTATAAATTGCATTATTTCTGGATTTTCCTCCGCTTTTGCCGTTCCATTTCGGTTCCCAGGAACAGAGGCCTTTACTATTTTAGTACTTTTAGCAGTTCCTTATTGTGATTTAATTTGATGTTTTGTCTTGTAAACTCCTTTACTTTTACATTTTTATGGAGCGAACTCTTCCTTATCGCTCGGTTCCCTTCATTTTGGGAACTGACCGCTTTGTTGACATTTTATAAAAATTCTGTTTTAATCATGGTTCCATTTTCCCTTTGGCAACCGACCACACATTTAATTTTTTCCCTTTGTGGGATCATATTTTAGTATTTTGACATTTTAGCATGTCTGGCGAAAAGAGGATGGGACCCACGGTTTTAAAATTGTTTAAAATGCTTTCAAATCTTTGCTAAGGCTGATTGCTATGATTTGTGTTTGGAATGCCTGGGGTACCAGTCACATTTTTCTAACTGTGAGTTGTGCAGCAAGTTTTGCCCAAAATTAGCCAAAAAGGCAAACTGATTAGAAGACATTGCTTATACTTCTACCTCTGTGCCAGCAAAGCACCCTGAGGCCTCTTCTTCCTCACATAGTAAAAAGGAGAGACCCCTAAGGGTCCTCGGATCATAAAACTTCTGATAAGGAGTTTCTGAACATGAGTAAACACAAAAGACCCACTGAGAAAGTTTCAGATTCTGTTCCTTCTAAAAGAAACACAAAGAAAAACATGGCTGCACCTCCTGCTGAAGAAGCAAAGGAGCTCCCAGTAGGAAAAATGATAAAATGCCGTTTGCTGAGGACGCTGCCAAAGCCCTGCAGGTCATTCAGGCCATCCAAGCTGCAGGTTCCCTTCTGGGTTCACCAGTTCCTCTCCCAGCCCCAGTTCCCCAGACCAGGGTCCTGAAGTCTATTTTGAGGAGGAAGGGGATGACCCAGACTTGGGGAACCTTTTGGGCCGGAGATATCCCTGAGCAGGAGTTTGGTACCACTCCTCGTGGACAGGAGGATTTTCCTCTTACTTTTCATTTATCAGGCAAATGACTGACATTTTGGGCCTCTCCTCACAGAAACAATGGAGGATGAGGAAGAGGCTGAGTTTCTTGACATTATGGGTCTGGTCCCTACAAAGAGGTTGTTTCTTCCTATTCACAACTCTTAAAAGATGACTCAAAAATGCTGCCAAACTCCATTCTCTGTCCCTGGGGTTGACAGGAAGGTGGAGAAGAAATACCAGGTGGACAGATCTGCCACTGAGTATCTATATTCTCACCCAGGCCATAAGGGTATTGTCGGGGCTGCAGCCTGTGATAAAGCAGAAGTCCCTCTCTCATCTCTCTCTCCCCCACCACCACCACCCCAGGTAAAGACTCCAGTAAAATTGACACCATGAGGAAAATGGGGGCACATAGCTTCCTCCCTTCTTCTCAGACAGGCAGCTTACATAGCATATGCTGCCCAATACCAAAAAGCTCTCTGTAATTCTGTCTTGGCCATGAATGACAGATTGCCAGGTGACATTGCACATGACTTGGCTGACACTGACAGGACGACATTGGATGTCACTAAATACCAGTTTCACACAGCTGTGGATGCCAGTGACACTACATCCAGGTTGTTGGCTGTATCAGTTTCTAAGAGAAGTTTAGTGACTTAGGACAATCAGTCGCACTCAAGATACACATGAAAGCCAAGGATTTTCCTGTGAAATAATTCCATCTTTGGTGACAAAACTGAGGCATATATAAAAGGTGGAATAATACAAAACCACCTTCAGAAGCAACTCCACAAAAGAAAAAGCCTCCACTTCTTTTAGGTCTCAGGAAGGGAGGTAGGAGTAGGGATATTACTCTAGAGCATTTGCTCCAATTCCTGTGCCTAGGCTTATTCCCAGGTGAGAGGCTACTACAGGGGCAGGGGTAGGAGGCCTTCCAGATGGGTTGACCCAACCCCACGTCCAAAGATCAGCCCAGACAGAACCCCTGACTGCTCAGAACAGGTTGCCACCTCCCTTCAGTGGGAGGCAGGCAGGCAGGCCCACTGCCTCCAGGAATGGAAAAACATCACCACAGACAAGTGGAGGTAGTGAGTCAGGGGCTCTGCCTACAGTTACAAAAATTCCCAAGACTACTAGACCATAGAATATTCCAGCCCTCAACCCCTGCAGAGACAATTCTGCTGGAATGGAGGTCAAAAAGCTTCACAAGCAAGAGCAATAGAGCCAATAGCCCTCCCTCTCAAAGGGGAAGGCATGTACTCAGAAATTTCCTCACCAAAAAGGAAGAATGGGAATGGTGTCCTATTCTAGACCTCAGATTCCTAAATAAGCACTTGGCAAAGCCCAAGTTCAAAATGGTAACCCTTGTCATAGTTATCCCTCTCCAAGACAAGGGAACTGGCTAGCTTCCTTGGATCTAAAGGATGCTTATTTCCACATCCCAATCAGGCTCTGGCACAGAAAATAGCTGAGGTTCAGTCTACCTTAGGGCACTACCAGTTCTCAGCCCTTCCCGTCTGGCTCACTTCTGCTCCCAGGGTGTTCACAAACTGCCTGGCCGTGGTGGCAGCTCACACCTGGGAGGCAAGGAACTGTTGTGTTTCCTTATCTAGATGACTGGCTAGTTGCAGGAGACTCATACCAGCATGTGTGGGATTCCATCAGGTCCATCCAAACCACCCTGGAATCCTGGGCTTCCTCATCAACACTCAGAAATCACAGATGGAACCAGTTTAGTCCTTGAATTCATTGGTGCAGAACTGAATGCTATCCAGGGCAAGGCATTCCTTCCTCAAGAGAGGGTAAACAACTTGCTAGCTCTGGCAAACTCCTTTTCCTGGGTCAGCCCAGGACTGCAAGACCATTCTTAGGGCTGCTGGGCCACATGGCATCAACTACTGCAGTAGTCTTGAGTGCCAGATTCCAAATGAGGGACATTCAGTACCATTTGAGATCCTATTGGTTACAGCGAAGGATTCCCTTTCAAGGTTGATGCCAGTCACAAGAGCGCTGCTTCTGGCTTTGCAGTGATGGAAAGAAAGGGACAACCACAGGCAAGATATTCCTTTTCAACAGCAGCCCCACGGTGGTCAAACAACAGATGCCTCCCTTCTAGGATGGGACCAGTCGGTGGGAGTCTAGGTTGCATATCAACTTCCTTGAGTTGAGAGCAGTCCTGCTTGCTCTAAAGGCCTTTGCTCCTCATTTGAAGGGTCAGTCAGTCCAAGTCAGGACAGACAACACTACTACCATGTGGTACATCAACAAGCAAGGAGGCACAAGATCCTTAAGGCTGTGCACATAAACCATTAGAATCTGGTCCCTAGTATACTCCCTGGGTGTGACTTGTCCATGAGTTCATCTCCCAGGAAAGACAATACACTGGCAGATTCACTCAGCAGAATTAGCCAGGACCGCCATGAATGGACTCTGAACAGACAAGTGCTGGCTACAGTGTACAGAAGATGGAGCACTCCAGAAATAGATCCGTTTAACTCAAAGGAAAGCAGTCAGCTTCCTCTCTTCTGCTGCAGGCCTCCCTCCTTGAGCACAGTGCCCATGGAGGCACTAGCCTTAGATTGGACAGGGAATATCCTGCATGCTTTTCCACCCCTTTTGCTGTTGCTAAAGTTCCTTCTCAAATTCAGGAGCCAGACTGAAACCATAATATTGGAGGGCCCCAGGATGGAACCAGGCACCCTCGTACCCTCTGTTGCTTGCCCTGTCCATCAAGCAGCCCGTCCGTCTTCCCCAGAGATACAGCCTCTTAATTGCTGTTCAGGGAGAGTAGCATTCCCAGATCTCCAGACTCTGCATCTGAAGGCTTGGTTCTTGAGGAGTTAGTTTTCTGAATTCCAAATCTGTGGATGTCCTCAAGGTCCTAGAGTGTCCAGGAAGCCTACAGCTGGGAAAACCTGTGCTTCCAAATGGAAAAGTTTCTCTTTGATGCAAACCAAACAGGTCAATCATCATCAGTCGAGCTTGCCTGTTCTGCTTGACTATTTGGTCCACTTGCAGACCCTGGGTTTGAGTCCTGCAACCCTTAAGGTTCATCTAGCAGCAGTCTCTACTTACTTGTCTGCAGGTAGTCGGAGGACAATAGCTTTGTACTCTATCTTCACAAAATTCATCCAGGGCTTTGCACACCTGTTCCCTCCTGTAAGTGAACCAGTCCCTCCTTGGGGCCTGAATTGTGTATAGCCAAACTCATAGAACTTACTTTTGAGCCCATGGCTACTGCAGATCTGAAATATGTCATATGGAAAACAGTTTCTAGGACATGGATATGTTGTTCAATCCACAATTATTGGCAGGTTCCTTGCCGCTTTAATTGTTGCGGAAGGTTTTCAAGCTGGCTCCTCCACCCACCGGATGGTAAAACTCTCAACTCCGCCCCAAGGCGCTCAGATCTTCCTTACCGCTTGGAAGCTCAGGTTCCCTCCTTAGCGCTCTGCGTTTAGACTGGATCCTAACTCTTGATTCGTCCGAAATTGGTTTTGAAGTTTTGTAAACGGTCCTCATCTTCCTCGCGGCTGCGATGGACAAATATATTCCCAGCTTGGAGGTGCCCTTGCAGGGCAGAAAATGTCCAGGATGGATCCGCACCACGTGTGTCTACTGCCTTGTCCTAGATCACGACCCGCGGGCCTGCGAGTTGTGCCACTCTTTCTCGCCAGCGTCCTGGATGATCGCTGCCGATTGAGCTTGGGTGCCCGAGCGTTTTCGCTGGTAAAATCTAAAGAAGCTCGTTGGGTGGTGTCCGATGACTGGCTCAGCTGAGCAGCTCGAGCAGATGATAAGCCCTCGAGGAGGCGGCCAGGCCGCATCTTCCCCTCCTCCTCGGCCGGCATTTATCTCGCTCTCTCTGGAGTTCCTCATACACCGCCGTTCAAGGAGCTTTGTCAGTCCCTTTCCACGAAGGGAGAGGGACCATCGAGACTTTCTTCTCGGCCCAGAAGAAGAGTCGAAGGGTAAGTCCACCGTCTGCGTTCGTGGGAGGCGGGAGGTCTCCTTCCCGGACAGCCGACCGTCAGACCCGGTCGAGATTGCGGCTCAGGCCGCTGGCTTCCACGGTGTCCCGTCAGGCCAGCCTGCCTAGACTCCCGTCGATGCAGTCGAGATTTTTCTCGATCCGTTAGGCGGGCTGTCGACTGGTGAAGCCGACAACCCTCCTTCACGGTTCCCCGGTGGAGACCGAGATCTGCCCGTGCCTTGGGGCCGCGGTCCCGGTTAAAGTTCGAGCCGAGGGGAGAAGCGGGTGTCCCCCCTTTGCCAGACCCGCCCTTGGTCCCGCCGAGGTCGGTCTCGGACTTCATCTCGGTCAAGCGTTCCCGCCGACGCCGGTGGTCTCGGTACCAGTAAGCGGCGACACCGTTCCTCCTCGCCCTCTTCCTCGGATGAGGAGGCTTCTCGATAAGTACGTCGGTGCTACGAGGAGCTTATGTGGCAGCAGTTGCTGTTGTCGGGTCTAAGCGACTCGGTCCAGACCCGGCCATCAAGTGGCTGTCGCCCGAGCGACAAAGCAACCACTGCTTGGTCGAGTTGCCCGCTCCAGGGCCGGTTCCTCGGCCAAATCCAGCTGCTCCATCAATTGTGATGGAACCTCCACCTCCACAGCGAAGTCTGGGGCACCGACCAAGGATTCTCGGTCGGATCACGGCCTGCCCACAGGTTGTCGGTCACCCTCACTCCCGACTGTCCTCGTCAGGTGAGGGTGGCTCAGGGCGAGCAGTTCTTTGCAGACTCTTGAATCGCGGCGACTCCTCCCTGTTCTCAGGCAGGTCGACCTGGAGTCCTCCGGGCCAGTCTTTGGACGATAACCCATCGTCCTTTTGGGTCTGCTTCGACTCATCTTGGAGTCCACCGAGATGCAGCTCAAGCCCGTGTCCAAGCAGGCCAAGTATCCTCTAGCGGAGATACTGAACCGAGGGATTCCCCATGGAGGCCTTTCGGTGGCTGAGGCCATTGTCGGCCCAGCCTTGGATCTCTGGCAGCAGCCTGTGTCCTGTCCTGCGCCCTCGGCCAGGATGGCCAGGAAGTATCACGGTCCCTACGGCTCTTTGCCCGGTTTCTCGGGCACCCTCTGCCGAGGGGTTAGACACCGACAGCGTTTTCCGGCATTCGGTAACGATTGGGACGTGGATAAGCCCCCGACAAAGAAGTCCAAAAGCTGGACTTTGCCAGGCGCAAGGTGTCGCCTGCATCCTCCCTCGGCCTCCGACAGGCCAGCTTGGCTGTGCTGATGGCACTTCTCCCACGCTCCCTGGATGAGGTTGTTCTCATCTCCTGACCAACTTGCAGACCACGGTCTGCCAGGTGCGTGACCAGGGTAGAGCGGTGTCGAGCAGCAGCTTCAGACTGCTCTGGACATAGGTGATTCCTGTGCCAGGTCAGTAGCAGTGTCACAGTGTGGCCCAGCGTGCGCGGGGCGTGGCTGAGGATATCCACCTTCACGGCGGATACCAAGCACAAGTTGGGGACGTCCCTTCTTGAGGGACTGACCTCTTGACCCTGGGTGGAAGGTCACCTCCAGCGGATCGAAAAGTCAATGCCACCCTGGACCCGGTCATCTCTGCCCAGAGGGACAAAGGCCGCCCGTCAGCTACAGCAGAAGTCCTTTCGTTCTTGGCCCCAGCATCTCGACTAGCCCAACAGCACCAGCAACAGGGTCAGCAGGCTTGTGCTAGTGTTCCAAACCAACCGCGGCTTCCTCCAACAGGAAGCAAGGAGGTAAAGGCCCAGGAGGTCCCTTGGCGGTTCCTACTCAAGCCTGCCCAGTGACGGGTTGAGGGTGCCGCCCCAGCCTCGTCACTTCCTCCCAGGTTCCCCGTGAAGATGGCTCCACCACTTCCTTTCCGCCTGGTCTGCTGTCACCATGGACCGCTGGGTGTTGGAGGTGGTAGGAAAAGGCCTGCCTCTGGAGTTCGAGCAGGCTCCACCCGTTCGAGCCGTCGCCTCGGGGAGCCCATGGAGGTCCCGCAGCCTCGCTGTTGGCCCGCCGAGCCGATATTGCCCTGCTCCTCGAAAAGAGGTGATCAGGAAGGTGGCGGATCCTCCTCCAGACCGGGTTTGTGTCCAGGTACTTCCTGGTCCCAAAGCGGACGGGGGCTGGCGCCCTATTCTCGACTTGCACGACCTGAACAGGTTCCTAAGGTCTCGGACCTTCAGGATGCTCACTCTGGCTCAGATAATCTCATCCTTGGAGCGAGGCATGTGGTTCTGTTCCTTGGACCTCCAGGATCGTTCTTTCACGTCCCAATCCGTCCGTCTCATCAGAGATTCCTCCGCTTCAGAGCAGAGGGATCCCTTTACGAGTTCAGGCCATGCCCTCGGCCTCTCCCTAGCTCCCAGGGTCTTCACCAAATGCATGGCAGTGGTGACAGCATTCCTGTGGCGCCGAAGGGTCCGGATGTCCCCTGCCTGGACGACTGGCTGATTGCAGCCCCCACCAGAGTGGGCGGAGCAGTCAGAGATCTGGCCCTCCAGGTTGCTGTCAGATTGGCCTCCTCATCAAGCGAGGCTAAGTCAGAACTTCGTGCGAAGCAGGTGATAATCTTCAGCGGGGCAGGCTCGACTCTCTTGAGCCAGAGCTCGGCTCGCCCAGGCAGGGCGGGTTCTTTCCTCCTTTGCCCTATCATTTCTGGTTGGGCGAAGCAACCCTACCGGGACTTCCTGCACCTCCTGGGCCTCATGTGGCCTGCAGCGTAGTCCATTGGTACACCATCCCCTTCAATGGGACTGGCCAGCCAATGGTCCTGCGCTCGCTCCATTGGACCAGCCCGTGACAGTGACCCAGGAGATGTGGGCAGCTCTCCAGTGGTGGACCGTTCGGCACATCTGCAGGAGGGCATCCCATTCATCCGCCCGAGCCAGCGGTCTCTCGTCGCCGATGCATCTCTGATGGGTTGGGAACCCATCTGGGGGTACAGGCGCATGGCCTCCTGACCCTCGAGTCGATGCCATATCAACCTGCTGGAGCTCCGGTGGTCGCCTAGCTCTCGCTTCGCTCGTTTCTCGGGGTCAAGTGGTTCAGGTCCAGACGGACAACCACCACGACCATGTACTATCTGAACCGCCAGGCGGGGCCGCGCTCCATGCCGTTATGCAAGAAGCTCTCCGCATATGGTCCCTCGTGCGCAGCCTGGAGGCAGATCTCCTAGCCATCACGTGGCAGAGGCCTCCAACACCCTGGCCGATGCCCTAAGCCAGATAGGGGCTGCGTCTCATGAGTGGTCTCTCCTGCGGAGGTAGTATAAGATCTTTTCTCCCTCTGGGGCACGCCTCAGGTGGACCTGTTTGCCTCCAGGGAGAATCGAGCTGAGTCTGTTCCATGCCGCCCCCCTCAGCAGGGCTCACTGCAGGGATGCCTTCTTGAGGCCGTGGACCCGGGCCTCTTCTCCTTCTTTCCCCATTTCCCTTGATCCACAAGGTGCTTCTCAAGGTGAGGAGGGACAAGGCGCAGGTGATTCTGGTAGCCCCAGACTGGCCCGCCAGTTCTGGTATCCAGATCTCCTCAGCCTCAGCTCCAGGCTCCAGTGGCTTCCAGCCCGCCTGGACCTGATCTCAGTCAACCAGGGAAAGTATTCCATCCAGACCTTCAATCCCTGCACCTGCGGCTGGTTCCTGGCGGCTAAGTTCCAGGCCTTGGGTCTTTCGGCAGAGGTCCTCAATGTCATTGGGCGTCCCATAAAGTCGACCAGAAAATGCTCGCCTTCAAATGGAAGAGATTTTCCATTTGGTGTCAGAACAAGGGCCTGGACCCTTCCTCCTACTCCTTGGCAAGCATCCTGGACTACCTGTGGTCCCTTTCTCAGCAAGGGCTTTGGTCGAGCGACCCTTAAGGTGCACCTGGCAGCCATCTCTGCTTACGGGCACAGGTCAGGAAGCAGTCGGTGGTGCAGGAGAAAGTGGTGGGCGCTTTTCAAAGCCTTGACCACATTTCCCCTCAGTCACGAGAACCTCCACCTCCGTGGGATCTACTGCTGGTATTGGCCAAGCTCATGGGCAAGCCATTCGAACCAATGCACAGGTGCAATATTTCCCACCTGTCATGGAAGACCGCCTTCTTGGTGGCTATCACGTCAGCCAGAAGGATGGGAGAGCTCCAGGCGCTTTCCATCGAGTCTCCTTATCTGGTCTTCCACAAGGACAAGGTTGTCCTGTGCCCCCACCGAAATTCCTTCCGAAGGTGTTGTTGGAGTTTCATCTTAACCAGGTGTTGACTCTGCGGTGTTCTACCCAATCACACCTCGGAGGCCGAATATAGGCTCCATACTGGACCTAGAAGGCGCTTGTAGCCCACAAGAGCAGGCGGCTGAAGTTGGGAGAGGTTCGCCAACTGTTGTCACCTACGCTGAAGCCACACCTGGCAGACCTGCAGCCAAGTGGACGATAGGCAGGTGGGTCACCTCCTGCATAGAGTTCTGCTATAGGTTGGCAGGCATGGAGCCTCCCAGAGGATAGAGCTCATTCTACCTGCCATACCGCTGCATGGTAGCTGCTTCCAGGGATTTCCCTATCCAGGATATCTGCAGGGCTGCTACCTGGAAGTCGCACATACCTTTATTACCCACTACCACATCGGTCTCGAGTCACGTCGGATGCTGGTTTTGGGGCCTGGTTCTCCAGTCTCTATTTCCCAAGTAAGTATCGGGGTGTGTCCTTGCCTCCCTCCTCCCGGAGAACTGCTAGAAGTCTGCCAGTAAGTGTGGATTGAACAACCTATCCATGTCCCTAGAAATACAGGTTACTCACCTGTAACAGGAGTTCTAGGAATGGTATATGTTGTTCATCCACACGACCCACCGACCTCCCCAGCCGGACGCACAACCTGGCTTCCAGCCAGGGATCTGGCATCTTGGGGCAGAGCCGAGTTTTACCACCGGGTGGGTGTGAGGAGCCAGTTTGAGGACCTTTCGGCAACAATTAAAGCGGCAAGGAACCTGCCAATAAGTGTGGATGAACAACATATACTATTCCTAGAACTCCTGTTACAGGTGAGTAACCTGTATTTCTTGGTGGCTATTACTTCAGCCAGAAGGGTGTATGAGCTTCAGGCTCTTTGCACTAACTCTAATTATATCATCTTCCACAAGGACAAGGTAGCCCTCAGGACCAACAGGAAATTCCTACCTAAAGTGGTATCTAATTCCATTTATATCAGTCCATTACCCTTCCTGTGTTTTAAAGAAGTCCAGTTCAGGTTAACTAAAGCTGCATAGTCTGGTTGTTAAAGGTCTCTTAGTCACTATCTGAACTGTACCAAGGACCTCAGGTGCTCCACTCACGGTTGTTTGTCACTTGAGATGAAGTGAGAAAAGGCAGGCCTGCTTAGAAAGATCTGTTGCACGCTGGATAGTATCCTGCATCCAGTTCTGTTACAGCAAAGCTGAGAAACAGCCTCATTCCACTCGTGCCTCTGTGGCAGCTACAAGGGACATTCCCTGTTGGAAATCTGCAAAGCAAATACCTGGAGTACAGTCCACACCTTTACAAAGCATTACTGTCTAGGCGTCCAGTCCAGAAGTGATGCCAGATTTGACACTGCAGTATTTCAGAACCTTTTTCCTAAGTAGGTTCTGTACCCTCCTCCCAAGGTACTGCTTGGTCTGCATATGTCTAATCATACTGGGAGATTTCCTGGAGTTTGAAGAAAAAATTACTTACCATAGTAATATTGTATCTTCCAGGGTATCTCCAGTATGATTAGACCTCCCACCTATCTCCCTTCCAGAACTTGAGTTATGTTCTGCAGTACTGTTTTTAGGGTTTTATTTTGCCTTAAATCATTGTCTTCACTTACTATTTCGTGACTCACACAAAGGTGACTGGTTTGCATGGTTTCTCCTTTGTGGCATTTCTATTTTATGGTAATCTGTTTCATTACCTTGGGGTGGGTATCATTATTTTGGGATACGGTATCGTAGATGGGATAGTCTAGTGTTTTTTAGCTGCAAAAATGATTCTGTTACTTGGAACACAGTCCACCTAGAGGCAGCAGTTTAAACAGTGTGCTAGTTCCTTTATTTGCATCGTTCTGCATTACATCACTACAGCTCGGGGCAGTCAAAGATTCTGGGCTGACTGCATATGTTTAATCATACTGGAAATCCCTGGAAGAAACAATATTATTATGGTAAGTAATTTTATTTATTTATTTTTTTTTAACACAGGGTGAACAACAGGTAATTCTGATGTTTAATCATTTTATAATAATCTGAACATACGAAATTGCCAGCAGAGACAGGCCTCATGGTCTAATGAGTCTGCTGGAATGTGCAGCTAGTCCCTCATCTTGCAGCTGCCCTCCCACCCCCTTCCCGGTATCCCTTCCCTGTCCCAACCCTCTTGAAACTGCCCACCGTCTTACAGGACACTATCTCGACTGGTGAGGTGTTCCATTTGTCCACCACTCTTTCCGTGAAAAATATCTCCTCATCTCCCTCTTGAAACTTCCCCCTCAATCTCAGTCCATGCCTTCTCATGTCCCTCCCCTTCTCATCTGAAAAATCCCTTCTGTGTTGGTCTTGTTTATCCTTCAGATACTTAAAGGTCTCAGTCATATCCCCCACATCCCTCCTCTCCTCCAGTGAATGCATATTCAGCTGTTCCAGCCTACTCTCATGGGCTTGCTCTCCAATCCCTGGATCATCTTTGTAGCTCTTCGCTGCACCCACACCAACAATCTGATGTCCTTCTTCAGGAGTGGGTGCCAGTACTGCATGCAGTACTCCAGGTAAGACCTGACCAGTGACCTATACAGGGGCAGGATAACCTCTTTCCATCTGGATGAGATCCCTTTACTCAATACACCACAGCATTTTCTTGGCTTTGCTGCCACCTTCCTGCACTGAGCAGAGTTTTCATGCTCCCATAATGATCACTTCTAGGTCCTTCTCCTCTGTGGAGCTCTCCAACTGTACCCCATTAAAGTGATAAACCCTTCCCTGGTTCCTGGCTCCAAAGTGTAGAACCTTGTACTTCTTGATGTTGAACCCCAACTGCCATGTTTCCGCCCCTCCTGCAGTTTAGTCAGGTCCTCCAGCAACACCTTGCACCCTCTGTGTCATCAACCACTGCTCTCATCTTGGTATCGTCTATGAACAGACAGATCTTGCTTGGATCCCGTGTTAGATGTCTGCAATAAGAATCCCAAACAGCACGGTCCCAGTACCGATCCCTGTAGTACTCCACTCGTCACCGATCTTGGTGCGAGAGATTCCCACCACCACCCTTTGCTGCCTTCCCTTTAGCCAGTTTGTGATCCATTTCACCATTTTTGGTCCTGCCCCCACATATTCCAGTTCCCCTCCCCAACCTCCCATGCGGCACTGAATCAAAGGCTTTGCTGAAGTCCAAATACAGGACATCCACTGCATGGTCCTTATCCAACTCACGTGTCACCCAGTCGTAGTACTCTACAAGGTTTGTCTGACAGGATCTGCCTGCTATAAATCCATGCTGTTGACCATCCTGGAGACTGTTTTCCTCAAAAGCTCACTAGCCTCTCTTTTAGTATGGTCTCCATGAGCTTTCCCATGATCAATGTGAGGCTCACTGGCCTGTAGTTTCCTGGTTCATTCTTTGGGCCACTTTAGTGGATGGGCACCACATGGGCCATTCTCCAGTCCTGTGGTACACATCCTGTGTCTAGGAGATATTAAACAGGTTGGCCAGTGGTCCTGTCAGGACCTCTACCAACTCCCTTAGTAATACCAACCATGGAATGTATGACTTCTCAGGTTTGCCTCTTTCACCCTGCTGTTTCCCCTCAGTTTCCCCCTCTCCTCTTCACTCCTCTTATGGCATGAACCTGTGCCTTTAACCTAAATTCTTGACTGCTCTTGGCGACAACAAAGGATCTCCATCCTGCTAACCCTCTGATCATTGCACTCCTACTGTTTTCCTCTCCCAACTTCTGAATACCTGCATTTTACCTCTTGCTAATGTATAGTTGTTGTATACATGTGTAATTACTGTTCCATCACTGCCTCTGTATTGTATCTCTGAACACTATTTTGTACTGTTCGTAATGTGACGTGGAGCCTTTGTAAATGAGTCTCTGACTCAAAGGTTTGTAATTGGATGCCTCTAATAAATAAATACGATGTATATGTGTTTTGTATGTTGTTTTCTTTTGTTAAACTTATATTTATTGATTTTATAGGTTCAGTCAATACAAGCATTTCCCATAGGACAGTACTTTGTAATGGTAACATACAGATTTGGACATAACGTCATCTTTGCACTCCCACACTTGGTTACATCACTGGAGGGTTAGCTATACGCTGTTTATAACATTAATTAAAATCATAGGCTGTTGCTGCCATGAGTGGGGATTTACCAACATAAGTACAACATTTCCACCATAGCACCCATTTAATAGGTTTATTCTCCCCAACATCCTCTCTAAGGGACTAATTAAGTCTAAACTAACTTGATAAACAGAGCATATTCACAACTATGCTCAATCCTGTATTTTCTGTCTATAGGCAGAAAAAGAACTATCCACTCACCTCTTACATAAAGGCTAAACTTGCATACAAACATTAAACTGATAAGTCCCAGGACCAAAATGTTGGAAGTAAAGGAACTCCAGCTCAGAGCATATAATCACTGCTCTTTGGAATAGAAAACAGAAGCGGAACACTGTTTAAACAGAAGTTGGCACACTAAGCCAAAGCTTGTTTCCAGATGCGACCTGGGAGCACAAGGAAGTTAAGTGACTTGCTCAGTATCACACAGTATGCACCTAGGCGGCTGTGGGATTCAAACCCAGGTCTCTAGATCTGCAGCTCAGAGCCTTAACCCACTGCACTATAATGCCTCCTTTAGAGCTGTATCGAGGTCTTTAGAAAACTTGAAAGAGAGCTGCATCAGAGCTACATTTACCCTGATAACCCTCTTATACCTGGTCCTCCCCTGGGAATTAAAACAGATTTTTGTAACAAGCACTGTATGTTAATACAGTATTTCCCTAGAGAGATAGTCTGCAGGCAAAGTGAGGCAAACGTTTACACTGTCCAAATCGAAACCTCGGCCCTCTCCTTCTCAAACATCGGCCTGAACACCTCTCGACTATCCATACGCTACTAATTTCCCCCATCTCTGAGTCAGAGCCAGTCCGAACAGTCGTGTTCGATCTTGGCCAGCATTTTCCCGGCTTCCCTGGATCAGAAAAATTGAAGTTTTGTTCCCATAGACAACCATCAGACTTGCTGGCATTAAAAGCACATGGTGTACTCCGTGCTATCTTAGCCAGGAGCGTACCCCATCAGATCCCTTGGACCTTTGTCGAGTGGTAGAGTTCAAGTCTGGGAAGAAGTGTATGGGCGATTCCTGCCATCTGAGTGGGCTACATTTCTTTGCCTCCTGTAATATAATGTCCATTCTTTAACAGAGCCATAACTGCCAAAATCATATGGGCCTGTTAGCTGCTGCTGCTGCAGCATGGAGACAAACTTCTCATGGCATCATTCTTTAGGCTTGTTGGATCACAAACAAGTTGTTTACTTGCAGGAGATCTGTGAGCCATTGTTCAAAAAGCGGCAGATGTCTTCCTCTTCCACAGCCTCCGGTAGTCCAAGAGTGCGAATGTGGGATGCCCGCCCCATTTTCCAGGTTTTCTAGGCAGTATCACATTAATGTGTTCTCCTTTATGAGACCTGCCTGCCATTGCCTTATCTGCTGCCTTGGTCGCCCTTTAGGTTGTCCTCCTACTGTCTGCAGCTTCGTGTCTACCACCAGCATTCTGGTGGCAAAGTCATCCATTTTTTTGTCTATTGCTTGAATGGCTTTTAACAAAGCCGTGTTCGATGGCTGGTTCAGGTTCCTCGTTGAAGGGTTTCCTTCTTTACTTTGGCCTGGTGACTGGTCTTGTTTCTTTGTTAGGCGCCTTCTCCTCCTGCTGCATTTTTGGATGGCCCATACTCTCTATTATTTGTATTTTGGTATGTGTTTGATGGGAAAGCCATACCAAACCTCCGTCTAGCCTTATTGGGTGGGTTTGTCAGCTTTTGCTCCAAATTATTCCGTTTGTAGAACTGGATTTGCAGAGCTGCAAAGTATGCTGCATACAGCTCGGCATGCCCCAATCGTCTTTTTGTTTTCAACCCTATAGTAAGTTCCTATTTTCAGTGCTTTTAATTTACTGTGTCATTATGGTTCTTAATTTTGTTTTGGAATGTTTTCTGTTATGAGCGTTTGCATTCATTTTATTTTTTAAATAAAATGTCTCTACTCTTCTTGAAAAGTGCCTTAGGTTCTTCTGCTTCCACCTAGACACCCACCAGGACATCACCAGAGATGGGTAGAAGAGACCTCAGTTTAACATCTCATCTGAAGGATGGCACACCCTTGAGAGTACAGCACCCCCTCAACTACTGCACTCAGATTCCAGCATTTATGGTAGAAGCCTGATCCTGGAGTAGGACAAGAACCCACAACCATCTGGCCCAGAGGCAGATGTGATACCAATTGAGTCATGTTGCCTCCTAAAAAATAGACAGTGAAGAGGCAACACTAGTTCACTTCAGGTTCAACTCTCAGTAATATAAACAGGAAGCAGTGTAGTGCAGTGGTTTAAGGCTCTGAGCTGCAGACCTGGAGACCTGGGTTTGAATCCCACAGCCCCACTTGTATACTATGTGACCCTGAGCAAGCCACTTAACTTCCTTGTGCTCCCAGGTTGCACCTGTGAACAGGCTTTCAGCTTAATGTCTCTCTCCTGGTTAAAAATAAATAAATAAAAAATAGTGACTAGTTTGTCATTTAAAATGCAGTTGTGAGCTGACTCTGGTGCCAAAGCGAGGGTATTCGCTCAGCATGCTGCGACCTGGTTTGCACCCTAGCCCGGTGTCAGGAGTGGAGTCCAGCTGGGAGGGAGTTCAGAGCATCCTTTGACGCTTCCTCTTGGAGGCGGGGTGGGTGGGTCTCAGACCACTCTCTGTCAGCCCTGGTGGTGGCTTTGGGTTGATGTTCTAGGTGGTGTCGGCCTCTACACACCACCGAATGTCTCTGCCCCAGGAAGCTGACATGGCTGGCCCTTTATGGGATGGTCGGGAAGAAAACCAGGAAAATTGGCCCATGGCTGACTGGATGACAGCCGCTGGTTCCTGCAGTCACAAAGCCCAGAGGTGTTAGGCTGACCCCACCATGCCCAGGATATGTTACATGCCTCTGAGGCATTCTCCTCCCCTATTGCCCCCTACGTGAGGCGCGCTCGATGAGAAATGGATTACCTGGGTCATAGCACAGAAGGGGCAGCAGATGGTGAAGGGACCGGGACAGCGGTGGGCTTTGGTGGCCCAAAGGAGTGGCCATCCAGGGGCATGGGGCAGGCACAAAAAAATGCAGTTGTTACAGAAATATAAGGTTTATTAGTTACTGAATTCAGAGCTCACCAAGTTGATTTAAGTCAAGGTAATTAAAAAACCATGGGAAAATAAAAAATAAAACTAAAGCCTCCCGGTCAGCCTTCTGCTGGTGGACTCTGGGTATCTCACGCCACTCCTGTGTGAGCCACATGCAAGAGGTTGCTTGGGTGGCACAGGCTTTAAGGCTCTAAACACCATACCTTACTGGCGATCACTCAGGCTGCCTGTTCACCACCAAACCCTTTGCCAGTCAGTGCTGCTCCTCAGAGGTTGGTGCTCACTGTCTGTAGCAGGAATTACCTGCTTGAAGCTGGAAAACAAGGCAGTCTCTGTGATACTGAAGAGCTAGCTGTTCAGGGGATGGGGTGGGGTGGGTTGGGAAGGTCACTTGTTTGATGGAAGGATGTGGCAGCCTCTGAAAACCACATTTCAGACATGAAATTCTCTCTTTTCTGGGTTTCAAAACATCCTACTTAAAATTCAAGGCTTATAGCACTGTACATAATTTAATAAATTCACAATATATAAGCAAAACATAAATAAGAATATATAAATTAAGCTAATAAAATACTAGACAAGTAATACTGGCGAGGTGGGGAATGCCTGCACAGATAAATATGTTTTTAGTTGATGTTTTAAAGGCCTTCACCATGCAGGTAGTATTAATACTCCCAGAAAAGTGTCACAATGTTGGAGCTGCTTCTCCAAAGTCTCTGTCCCTGGATTGTCTCTAGTGGGAAGATGGGACAACTAGCAAGCCCACATCAGTGGATTGGAGGGTTGGGTTAGGAGGTAAAGTACCAGCAGATCTTTCAGGTAGTCGGTCCCAAACCATACAGGGCCTTGTATGTTAACAAGCATATCTTAAATGGATGTGCCACCACATAGGTAGCAAATGCAGCACCATCGTGATGTGGTCCATCAGAGAAGTTCCAGCCACCAACCAAGCTACAGCATATTTTTGGACCAGCTGCATCGTGCATCAAACCTCCAGATAACCATAAGTGTAGAGCATTACAGTAGTACAACCTAGAGTAGCAAGCATGAATGATCATCACCAGGTCAGCAGGAACCAGATGCAGTTTAATTCTGGTGATGTTTCAAAGATGGTAAAAGCCAAATTGGACCATGTCAGACACCTGCTGCTCTAGTGTCAGCCTAAAGACCAAATTACCCTAAGATTCTTAACCACATCAACAGCAGTAGAGATTGGTCACCACACCTCCCACTGTTGTTGGACTCCTCAACCCGCCTCAGTCATCATGACCTCTGTCTTCCCTGGGTTGGGACATAGTAAGTTTGAGGCCATGCTGTCATTGGTCTTGGCAAGACATTGCCATAGCATCGAAACCACCTGGTTCCCACAGGAGAACAAGACCGGTGCACAGCGGAGTGTCAACTGCAAGCAGTAAAACTCAACTTTGTACTATCTAGTGATCTCCTGAAGGGCAACATGTACACAGAAGAACACGGGCAAGGCTCGAGTCTTTGGGAACCCCACATGAGGCGTGGGCGCCTCAGAGATGAAATCACCTAGGGCAATGTGCTGCATTCTCCTGGTTATGAGGGACTCAAACCAATGCAAGACCATGCGGTGAGACCACGATCAGCTATGTCCGATGCCAATGAGAGATCAAGGAGGACCAAAATGAACAAGTCCTTTAGCCCTTGCTGGAAGGAGATCATGCATCACCCAGGCAAGTGCAGTTTCAGTACTGTGGCAGGGCAAAAACCTGACTGGAGAGGTTCATAGATGTCATAATTCTCTAGGTGATGCACAAGTTGATGACTTGCACCTTCTCTATAACCTTCCTCAGAAAGTGAGGATTTGAAACAAGTCTGCAATTTGCCTACACATCAGTGTCCAAGGATGCCATATTTTTTTAGGAGGGATCTAACCACTGCTTTTTCTGTGCAGATTGAAAAACACCCTCCCTCAAGGAACCACTGACAGTCTTGACAGTCACCAGACCCAGGATTTTCTGCAGCCCAAAGCAACCAGGTTGGTCCCGGGTCCATGTCTGCAGGTGGGACACAAACTAGAGATTATCTGAGTACCTCATCCTTAGAAACTGTCCAAAACTCGCACCAAGCAGGCAGATGTGCATTACCAGGAGGCTGACCACAGCCAGCCCATGACAGGCTGTTTGAAAGATGCCAAAACTAATGGAGGACACCTTGTAAAAATTATTTACCACACTCCATGCGCTTTCTGCGAAAAAGCTCTAAAAGATTGCAGACAGGGATGATTCAACAACCTGTCTATGGTACAGAAGAGCTGAGCTAGCTGACTATTTTTTCCTGCAGCAATTGACCTTGACAGGAACTCAGTCTTTTCATATTGATTGCCCATAGATATTCACCATAATGAGTTTTCAATGCCATTCTGTCCTCCTCAGACTATGACCTTCTCCAAGAACACTCAACTTCTGTCTCTTAGTCTTCAACCGATGCAGCTCATCACAGTGAGCTGCAATGAGCATCAAGGGACAAATGTGGTAAGATGCCTTAGAGTCTGAGGCAACTGTGAGAACCATATTATAGTGCTCCATGTCCTTCTCAGCCCCTTAGCACAAGCTTGCAACATACTCAAGACTGCTAGTATCTCGTGGAGCTTGTGAGGCTCAAATTATGTTTTAGATGATACCTGACAGTCTCCATCGAGGGTATTAAAACAGGGGACCCCACAAAGGAATGACACTGCATAATGATCTTTCAAAAGACCGGATCAACCTTGGCTGCACTAATGATCAAGTCCCAGTGAGAAGATTAGGTCTAAAGCGTGGCCATGTTGATATATACGGAGGCAACGCTTGTGCTAGTCCCAGTGAGAATATTAGCTGGAGGAGTTGTGCAAAATGAGAAGCTTCATCACCCAAGTGTTGAAATCCTCCAGCCCTAAAACCTGGGGATTCAATACATGTTTGACCATAAGTTCACCAGCTCCTGCAAGAGATCACATCCATACCCCAGGGGACAGTACATGAGAATGATCTTACCACTAGCACCCAGAGCATGTCTAACTGCCACATATTGAAAGGACCTTAAAGTTCCCATTTTGGAGTGCAGTGAGTCCTAAAGTGGATTTTAGTTACGTAGCCACCCACCCCTTATGCGATCCCTCCTTAGGCAGTGCACCATAGAATGACCTGGTGGGACAAATGCTTCCAGAACAGGTCCAGAGTCATTCCCCAACTGGGTCTCTGTAGCATGACAAGATCAGCTGAGGAATCCTAATGAAACCCTTTATCACTGCTGTTATATTCCTCAGGGACCTTGCATTACAAGAACAGCTCGAAGGGAGGGTAGAGCTGGCTGGATGAACTACTTCCTGCTCGCTGACATTTGGCAGGGCCCTTAGGAGGGAACCAGACAGGGCAAACCCTGATTCTGACTCAATTTCCTCTACAGGCATCTCCTGGATCTCACCACGCAATCCCACCCCCTCAGATATCATACAGGGACCTCCACATGAGCATTGCCCACCTAGCCCAGTTCCTAGCCCCTTACAGTGGTTGAGGACCTCTGCAGGTGTTGCTTCACCTTCAGAAGATCCCTAGTCCCAGACAGCGACTGAGGACTTCTGCATGGAGGACTAATGGGGTTTCTCCAGAGGAGCAGAGCTGCCACAGGTGGTCTCCAGAATGATGTGCCTAGCCCTCTCACACCTTTGTGTGTGATGTAGCGCCAGCACTAAGCTTAAAACTAAAACACAGTTGTAGCCAACCCACACCAGGCACCCTCCACTTAACATATAAACTCCCCAAAAACAACCCACCTAAATACCACAAACACATCTCAACTCAGTCTATAGACACAGGTTTTATAAATAACCCCTGAAAGTTTGGAAATCATCCTTTCTTGCTTGAATAAAGGTAACAAATCATCAACCTTGTTCTGAGTAGCGCTAATTAAGGTTGATTTCATTTTATGCTTACTGTGGATCGCCACTGTTTTAGTGCATCCCTCTTATCAGAACTTCCCTGTTACAAGAATGTTTTGCTTGACATTTATGATGTTCTTACAACAGGGTTTCACTGTACTGTGTATATGGAATGTAATGTATGTAGAAAGATAGACTGGCTCACTGGTAGGCTGTCAGCGGACTAGCCCTTAATGGATTAAGATTAGTGTTAATGGGACTCTGGGAGGAGAAGCTTTCTGGTGGCTTCTATTGTCCAGAGGTGGGTTTATTCGTTGTTTGCATGTGTTTCTGTCAGCGCATTTGTCTGCTAGATGTAAACTTGGAAACAGTGATTCCAGCTAGGCCTCAGTAGGTTAGATCAGAGTTACAAACCTTTGAAGACTGCTGCTAGATATTCTTTAATTATACTGTGGGACTATTGCTTGGATAATCTTATACTCGGGTTTTATACAGTAATGGGATTTAGTGCAATAGTAGGCTTATAGCCCACAGGCAAGGCCACTGATTTCACGATGATTAAAACAATTAAATTCCATTTTCAAGACTTAAGATTCTGGAATTTCACTGGTGATTATTACTCTAATTTCCGAATTTTACCGGATTCTGTTATCATTTTTAGTATTTGCATAAATAATCAGAATTAAAGAAGGCTTCATATACAGAGCATTAAATGAAACAAACTGAAAATAGTACAGGAAGGAATTAAAAGAAAAACACACTTTTTATAGATTTACGATCTGAAAGAAAATGCCAGATTCCATGAAATCTTCATTTTACGGTTTTCAGGCAGCCCTAATTCGAAATTTTACGGATTTTCCGGTAAAAACCGAAAAACAATGGCCTTGCCCATAGGTGATTGCTCCCACTACTCCGTGGTCTCTGCTGAACAAGCAGCCATTCTTTATAAAATATCTAATTTATTTTTAAAAGTAGGAAAGCTATTAGAATATAAGACATTGTGGGAAGCTTATTCCACAATCTGTTTGCTCCTGGGACAAAGACATATTTCCTAATATTATTATTATTAGGGTGTTTCTATCAGCTGCAATTTGTGTCCTCTCATATCATGTTTAGTCTGCTTAAATTCCAAACCCAGATCCTTAAACCACTGCTTATCCTTCAATATATTAAATAAAAGTAACAGATCGCCTCTTGCTCTTCTAACATAATGAAAATAACCCAAGGTCCCTGAGCCTTTCATAAGGTTTATCCTTACATTTGAAATAAGTTTTATAAATCTTTTTGTAACTTTTCAACAAGATCGACATCTTTTTTAAGTAAGGACTCCAAACCTGAGAGCCATAGTCCAGGTAGGGCGTATATATGCCCTATAGGTGGCAACAATACAACCTCTGATTAGTTTATGAAAGCGCGTTTCACACAGTTAACTAACTAGTTAGCTTTACTGGCGAGTTGTTTATAGTGATCGCTTGATGTGAGAGTATCACCGATAAGAATTCCAAGATCTACTACCCTGTTAACAGATCTAATACTAATGCCATTGATATGATATTCCTGTGAAATATTATATCTACCAAAGTGCATAGCCACATATTTATCAATGTTGAATTGTAATTGATTCTTAGTTGCTCAGTCCATTATAAATAGATCAGAAAACACCCTTAAATCTATTCTGGCAATTTGTTACTATGCCGCCTAAGTAAGCAATAACCCATGACAGGGTGTGCTGTTATTGAGGGATTAATGAACACCCCAGGAGGCGTTGTGAGGCATGAGGCTGCAGACTGGAGTGCCCTCACAGCGCCCAAGGTGTTCATTCATCCCCAACAGCACACCCCTGTCGTGGGTTGTCTTGGCTACTCTTTATAGAGTTTACCCCCATGTTCATACTCCCTAGAAAAGTCATGTAAAAGGAAGAAAACGTGGATTTTGGGAAGTATCCTTACCCCAGACAAAATTGTTCCACCTTTCTCTCCCTCCCCACTGTTTGGGAGGAACACAGGCATTTAATTGCGAGAATATACAGTTACATGACACACAGGGCTATTCTGATGGGCGAGTGCGGTAAGCAGCTGTGGGGATTCTGTGCCACTACTGGGAAACAATGCTTGTATGGCAAGTCAATACAATGGCAAGCAAGTAAACTTCACAGTGTGGCAATATCCAGCACCTGCCTCTTGCTTCTGTGTCTCCCGGCTGTGCCACCTGCCATTACTGTAAAGTGAATATCGCTGCTCACTGCAGTGACAAAGGAGAGGCTGGGGGCTGGAAGACACGAGGCTGCAGGCTGTACACATATGCGGGACCTGAGTACACAGTGAAGTCCACAGTGTTTTGGTTCATGTATAGCAGTAACACTGTGGACTCCCCTCAACCTGCAGCGCAGGACAGTGTGCCACAGGGTTCGGGGGGTGAAGACGGAGGTCAGGGACACTTCAACACTGTTACCATATGAAAAGGCTGTACATAGGTATGAGGCCCAAGTGAAGGTAGGACAGCATTGCTTGCATGTTGCTGGAAGTGTCTCTGTTTCCTCTGACACATCAGAAACCGCTGTGGAAAAATAAGCAGCAGAACACAATGTGGAGACAATAGACTGAGGATACTGTGTTGATGCGCTGCATCTCTTTCTCTCTTCTGGTCGGGAAGTGCAGGATACAGCAGAGCACGCTGTGTCTCTCCCACAGCACTTGTGATGCCTTGTACTGTGCTGCATCATGTCTCTCTCTCTTGCTCCCTATATGGTGAAGCAAATTGTGATGGGGGAGTCTGTGTTGATCACTATCTGTGTTCCTGTCTTTGAAGCTGTACCATGCGTGTGTATTGCGGCCTCCTCTCCGTTGCTGCTACGCTTTCTCCCGCTGCCAGGGAAGTGCGCATTTCAGTGGGTAGCTGCGGATCAGACAGAGGACCATGAAGAAGAGAGAGAACAATGCAGCAATTGACAATGCCATACACCCCTTCTCTCTCTTTCTTTCCCTGTCATTGTTTATTGAGCTACCCAGGTGCCCCAGTGCAACTTGCATTCTAAAGGATTTAAATGGCAAGGGACGGGAGGTTGAGAAAACCACCGCTCAGTGTTACTGCTATACATGAACCAAAACACTGTGGACTCCACTATGCAGCTTGGTTCCCAGAGATTCACGGGGTGAGTGAGTGAGTGGGGAACCAGGACAGTGCACGCGAGGGGTCAAGGGTGAGTGAAGACCTGGGGGGCAGGGACACTGCAACAGTGCTACCATATGGAAATGCAACTTGCATCCTGAAGGATTTCAATTACCAGGGAAAGGAGGCGAGGGAAAAACACTGAGGCTTCAGTGTGTCCACTGCAGGCACAATACTGCACTATGCACCTCTGCACCTGTCCTTAGCTGTTTTACAAATGACTGCCTGTGACTTTTGTGTCAAGCGTTGGAAACAAGTGCTGTTCAGCCCACTAATACTTCACTTGGGACCCTTCACCTTGGCTGTGCTGATAATGTGCATTAATGCACTGTCAGCTGACTCCAGTCACCCAATCACCTAACTCCTTCTCCAACCCCACATTATAACTTAGTATAATCAGTGAATTTCATTAAGCAATTGCTGCTGTTATTTCTCAAGTTGTGAAGGTAAATTTTAAATAACAGTGGGCCAAGAACCGACCCCTGGGGGATGTCATTAGTCACTCTACCCTCATCTGACACACATCTATTAATTCTGGCTGTCTTCTATTTGACCACCAGGCTTGAACCCATTTTATAAGTTGAATAATAATACCTAATGTTGTCATTTTAGCTACCAATAATTCATGGAAATTATGTTAAAATGCCTTTCTAAAATCTAAATAACATTCACATCATTGTCATTATCCACTTGTTTACTGATTGTTTCATAGAAGACAATAAGTTTGGTGTTGCATGACCTACCTTTTACAAAGCCATGCTGGATATGGTCCTGATAACTCATTCTTAACAATCCCCTGTGGGTGGTGTATCGGGATTATCCTACCTCATTGATTCTGTTGGCTTGAGGACTGGGAATAATGAGCTAATGATCCTAGGGATCTTAACTTAAATTGGCTTGGAGGTAATACCAAGCAGTATGAGCCTTTACACGCAGGCCTCTCACTGTCCCAGCTCATTAAGAATCCTACTAGATGGTCATCCACTGGTGGCACTAGCTGTCTCCTGGACTGGATCTTGTCCAATAGGCCTGAGAGGATTAGCTCTTCTGGCACCCTCCCTGACTCCATCTTCATCATGTGTATTGCATATGGAAGATCTCCAGCCTGAAAATTCCTCATAAAATCATCCAAGTCGGGATTTCTCAAGGTTTGACCTGGGGCCATACCATGAGGATCTTAGGCTCACTGACTGGTCTGCGGTGCCATGAAGTGGAAGCGATTTTCCTATCTGGGCCAATTCAAAGGACTTGAACCTTTCTCATGCCCAGCCAACAAGTCCCTGGACTACATGTGTCACCTATTCGATCTGGGTCTCAGCCATTCCTTGTTAAAGTCCACATGGCTATTTTAGCCTACCATGTGCCCTTTGGAGACAGGAGTTTTGCTCAGTTGGAAGTCTCCAAGACCTTTCTTAGAGGGTTATCCATTTGAGACCCCCATCTGCATTCCTGACCCTCCTTGGGACTTGAATTTTATTTTGGAGAAAGCGTACCCTGTCTCTCTTCAAGCTGGCAGCTACAGCTGATTTAAAGTTCCTTTCTTGGAAGATTCTTTTCCTAGTGGCCATTCGTCTGCTCGGTGCATTTCAAGCTTCAGGCCTTGATGTGCAAAATCCGTGTGATTTTTCACAAGGAGCGTGTGGCTCTACACTTGAACCTAAGTTTCTCCCTAAGGTGGTGGCTGAGTCTCGCTGAATCAATCCATTGAACTACCCGCTTTCTTTACGCAACACTCCAATCAAGGGAGTACCTCTTGCATACTTTGGATGTTCACAGAATACTGAGATATTACACTACTCGGACTAGAGATCTCAGGAAAACTGATCAGCTTTTGTCTCCTTTGCTTACAAAGAGAAGGCAATGCTGTTTATAAGCAATGCCTATCAAAATGGTTGGCTCATTGTATCACTTTCTGTTATGACAAGTACAACAAGACCCTGCGGGTCAAGTCAGAGAGTCACTCCACCAGAGGAGTAGCTGCCTCTGCAACATTTGAAAGAACGTATACGAGTGGCAGGCGCTCTGCAACGCAACTTGGACTTCTGTCCATACTTTACGAAACACTACAGTATTAGACATTGTCTTTTGCTGTAGAGCAGGCTTCAGGTTGGCTGTTTTCAAGGTCTCCTTTCATGAGACCCGTTCAGCCGAGGTTCCTTGCTATGGATGACAATCCTCCTCCAGTACTTGTCCTTGTTCCAGACTGCTTGGTACTCAGTCCTATATGTGAATATACTGCAAGAGCCCTCTCGGCAAGATAACACAGTTACGTAATCCTCACTGTAACAGTAGATCTCTAGAGAGGCTCTGCAGTGTATCTCTTCCCACCATCCATCCCCTAAGC